>JAHTLZ010000379.1:39588444-39612885 GCA_023846285.1 Phrynocephalus versicolor | reverse complement strand
ATGATGATGATGATGATGATGATGATGATGATGATGATGATGATGATGATGATGATAAAGAGTCTTGCTCTTTATCATCATAAAAGCCCCAATAGTTGAAAAGGGTTTTAAAAATGTAGCTGAGATGATTGCAGAAAGTGTTGGTTAAAGAGGAGTATTATATATCATTATTGTAGCATCTCTTACATTTTGCTAATCTAGAGTCAATAGTGTCTTGGAGGTCTTGCATCTAGTCACAAACTTAGGTGCAACTTTGTTGTGCTGACATCTTTCTGTGGACATGGGTCTGAGTAGAGGTCAGTGGGTATGTTGGAGGCGATCTCTGAGGATGACACTTAGTTGTTATTCTGGTTATGCTCCTGCATATTTATTAACAAAGTGGAAATGTACTTCTGGGTAAATGCATGGAGGACTGGGCAACAATGTTTTATTAAATATCCCAGGGCTGAACTCCATGCTTCACTAAATAAAGACAATGCCTTTGAGCTGGTCTGTCTTACTTCCAACAAAGCCTTTATCTAGATTGAGATCACTATGCACGAATATGGGCGACTTAAATCTTCCTCTTCAGCCACTTGTCCCCTTAAATTCACTACCTCCTGGGCAGAAATTGAAAAATTTCTGTAGAAGGCAATGAATTCTGTCTGTTTTTGCTCCCTGTTGCATGGCAGACTTGGCAGAGGCATATGAACATAGGCATAAAAATGGAACAGAAAATGTGAAAGATGCTCCTTTTTATTTCACATCATCTCCATGTTCTGCTTTGTTTGCTTGGGAATCAGAAAGAAAGTGAGGCTTAGCAACATGCTACATGTGCAATGCAGTTTATAGCTTCTTTTTGTGGCTTCTGAAATGGTAGAAATCTGTTTCCTAAAATGGTGGACCAAGATGCACATATTTTATTCAGCTGTTTATCAGCCTAATTGTGAAAGGTACACTATTAGCTGTAGAATTTTATAATTTTATGTTTATTCTGCTTGCCTCTTTTACAGCTATAAATGGATACATGTATGGAAACCTGGCGGGTTTCGAGATGTGTGCTGGAGACACTGTATCTTGGCATTTGATTGGCCTGGGATCAGAGGTCGACATTCATGGAATACATTTTTCAGGAAATACATTTTTGACTCACGGGACAAGGAAGGATACAACCAATCTGTTTCCACATACCTCTGTCACGGCTATTATGAAGCCAGACTCAGAAGGTGAACAATAACAGCTATATTTACTGCTCTGACATCCTTGTATAAACATTGAGCAAACCTAGGTATCTTCACAAAGCAGTTTTCCAGCCTAAAGTGGTCTACTTCAAAACCATATACTTAGGTACATCACATTGCCCTCTTCCTTCTATAACATATGTTCCTAATAGCTATTAATGCTGTATTTCCCATTGAAGGGCTCCCTTCCTATGGGCTCTATCCCATGGTCTTTAAAATCTGGATCTAATTTACCGATAAACCACCTCCAAAAACTGTGCCCCTGCTGAACCAGGTTTCAGTGAGTGTTTCAAGAATCAAGGCAGAGGGTGGGAATTTTTGGTCTGGTTTGAAATGCACGTTTTTCAAGAGGCAAATGTTAGTGGGGGCGCAGAAAACCCGTCCCCCCCCCTTATTGTTGTCATTTGTCGGTTTACCGGTTATGTGGGTCAGCAACATTCTATCTTGCTGTTTCCCCCAACTGCTCTCTCTTTGATATTTTACTCGGGAGACTGCCAGCCAAGTCAGGGTGAGGAGGAGGAGGAGGAGGAGGAGAAGGAGGAGGCTCACTTGTGGGACAAGGATGAAAATGACAAGTCACCTCTTCTGAGGCCAACTGGTGGCAGCCAGGGGCTCCCAGCAAGGGTGTGGGGTGGCCCCTGTGGTGGGCCTCCCTTTCTGAAGGCACCTGGGTGAAATCCTTGCTGGCCAGGGACTCCATCACTGTGCAAGGGGAGGGGGAGGGGTGCGCATGCGCACAGGGAAAGAAGAGGGAACTCCTTTCTTGGTGAAGGAGCAGAAGGGAATCCTGAGGCTGGTGAGCGAGCCTTGCTCTCCCACCTCCAGAAGCCCCCCCCCCCGAGCTTCTAGATGCGGGTTAATGACGTGGGGGCATATAAAAGGCGGTTGCTTTAACCATGTCCATGGGAACGCAGGAACCACATTTTCAGTCACGTGAGGACTTCAGAAAGTAACACGGCTTTTATTATTAACCGCCTCTTTCTTTCTTCAGAGATTTTAGTGGATGCGTTCATTCAGTACAAACCTCATATATGATTTTCCACTTCATATCTGACTAATGAGAATCAGTGGAGGAACAGATGTGCATGAACTGTCTGCTTGAGTTATGAGCTTGTACGTAATGAGTTCCAAGCTACATATTTTTCACAGCAAGTTGATTCTTGGAGAAAATGTATTCCATATGTTTCTCTTGCTGTTAAAGCAATAACATAGGCACTGCAGGGGATTTGGTGTGTAATGCCGAGGGCTAATTTGGCAGGTCTGGATTTGGTCTGCATCTTTCGTAGCTTTGTCATGAAGACATTCAAGCATGCTGGGAATAAAATCTCTTTTGATGCCTATTTTTTTCTACTCATTATAACCTAGCTGATTAATTTTCTCGCCATCCTTAGCACCTTTATCTTAAACCTATTACACTAAAAAGCATTACTTAGCACTAATTTCTTGATCTTCTTGACCTTAACTCTTTCCATTAGTCAGAATCCTACTGATGTTCATGTGAGCCTTGTATAATATGTTGTGTGTAACTATGGCTGATTCACAATGTCCCAGGGCATATTTTAGGTGCAACTACACTGGAAAGCCTGTATAACATTTGTAATTGCAATCAGTGCTCACATAGGGGCTGCAGATTGATTTGGGAGTTTGCCATTCATGTTGGATGTGATGTAAGTTGCTTTCCTTCCTTCCTTGGGTGCTTCATCTGCTGAGCCTTTTATGGTTCACTGTGAAGCCACTTTCTCATTTAAAGCATTAGATTATTACATTTTCCAAAAACCTTTCTATAGAAAAATAACATGGAAAGGTACTTAATAGTCTGAGTACAGAACATCGAAGTTTTTCAAAATACATCACAACGTTAGAATGACTCCATGATAGAGATCAGCACCTCCCACTTCTCAGTCATAACCCCTTTCCCTTACTTTCAAGTAACACATGCAGGAACCCCCTCATCTCTGGCCCAAGTTTATCATGCCAGTAGTTTAAAACCGTAAGTGAACAGAAATAAGGTAAAGGCATCTGAAAGTAAGGAAAAATATATGCCTATGGGAAGGGGAAGAAGATTTTAATTACAGTTTTAGACAATTAAGCAAGTAACAGTGCTTAACTCTTGCTTCACAAGAAAAGGGCCTTCCCACATGACCTTATAGGATTCAGGTCTAGCATCCATTCCCCCACATTTAAGTTCATTGTGGTTTGCCTTGCCCCCCTCCCCATGTCCCAGTTGCCTACATTACCAAAGCACCATCTACAGAAATACCCCTCATCTTTACAAGGTCACATCACAACTAATTGTGTGAGGGGGAAAAACTGTTCAAATCATTTCTGTGTGTTTCTCCTTTGTTTCTCCAGGGATCTTTGAGGTGGCATGCCTGACAACAGATCATTACACAGGAGGTATGAGACAGAATTATGAAGTGAAGAGATGTGATTCATCACCAGAGGAGAATCTGGGGTATCTTTTTGAGAGGATCTTCTATATTGCAGCAGTAGAAACTGAATGGGACTATTCTCCTAATAGGACTTGGGAGTATGATAAGCATCAGTTCCACGAGGAAAGGTAAGGAAAGAAAGAGCAATAAAATATTTATTTTATTTTATTATATGCACCATCTGGCCAACGGTCACTCTGGGCAATTTACAAAAGTTAGGACATGGACAATATAATGAATAATAAAATTGACAATATACAATGTATAGACTGAAATAAAAACTAACCAATCAAACTTAATTAAATCTGACAACAAAGCAAAAACAATAAATCAAATACATACAAAACCAAACAGAGGCGAATTAAAACATAAACCAGACCAACGAGATGGATGAGGTGACAAACAGTGGTCAGGGAAAGCGCATCTATATAGCCAGGTTTTAAGCTGTTTTTTAAAAAATCTTGTAGCATGGGGGCCAAATCAATCTCTGGGGGCAGCTGGTCCCACAGCTGAGGTGCAACCACCGAGAAAGCTCAGAACCTGGTAGCGATATATAAGTATATAAGATTAAAATAGGCTTGGTGGAAAATATGCATGTCACCCTGAAGTCCTCAGAGAAAGGGTGTGCTTTTCATTTATTTATTTATTTGTTTGTTTAAGCGCCAGCCATCTGGCTTGCAGGCCAGGTCAGAACTTTTTATTTTCTTATTTACTTAAGCACTGGTCAGCTGGCCCGCGGGCCGGGTCGGCACTTTAAAAAAAAAATGAAGTGCCAGCCATCTGGCCAGCAGGCTTTTTTTAAAAAAACTCAAGCACCAATCAGCTGTAGAGTGGGCTTTTTTTTTTCTGGAGGGAGGCCTCTCCGTCACTTTGGAAGCCCTTCCCGCGGGGGCTGGTTGGCGGCAGTGGCGGATCCCGGCCCAGTGGCAGCTGGCAACAGTAATTCAGTTAGGAAGACATGCTGGGGAATGAAAAACAAAATGAAACAAAACAAAAATTTCTGTTTCATTTCATTTTGTTTTTCTTCGAGGGGGTGGTATGTTATTTGTTTAGTTACCTAACAAAATGAATAACAAATAATGAAATGACATTTTAATTCATTTCGTGCCCATCTCTAACCTCAAGAGATCTTTACTTTTATTTCGATATGTGCTGGAGACTGGCAGAGTGGCACCATAAAGCACACCATTATCTCTTGAATTAACTGGAATGAAATACTATTTCAAATTGAAGTGAAAGAGAATATCTAGAGAGGTCCATATTTTCAGCCTGAATTTTTGACTGAAGTTTCATAATTTTGTAGCTACTAAACAGCTGTACGGAAGAGGAAGCAAACATTACAGTTAAAGTAACCTCATTTTTTTAAATCCCCTTTAGTCCAGGACAAGCCTTCCTAAACAAAGAAGATAAGTTCATTGGGTCAAAATACAAGAAAGCTGTTTATCGTGAATATACTGACAAAACCTTCAGTACTCCCAAAGAGAGAACAGAAGGGGAAGAGCACCTGGGAATTCTAGGTACTCAAAGTACAAGAACATTGTTGTTTAATTTTACAATTTGATCTTACTAGTGATGAAGCAGTGCACCCTGGATGAAAGAAAGACTTTTATTTATGCAGCAGTGGGAGGGTAAGAGCTTGTGTGCCAAAACACATTATGTGTAAGCGCCAAGTATTAGGCAGAGTTTTGACACTGGAAGGGATTTCTTCAATTGGAGCAGCAACCTAGATTGCCATTGCTATGTGTGGAACTGCCCTCAAATGCTCTTGAACTGTAACCCCTTCCAAATGTCCGGTACACACAAAATCGGAGCTTGGACAAGCAATTTTTGGGGTTGTCACTCCCAGAATCCCACAGGCACCATGGCCACTTTTCATGCTGGCTGGGGGATTCTGGGTGTTGTAATTCAAGCAACTAACATCTTTAAGCTGTCTACAGTGAACTTAGTCCAGAAGCTGTCATGGGGTTTTGTTTGCCAGAGGAGCTTAATGTGAACAAAAGTTGTCTTGTTTTAGTGTATGAGGTGATATTTCTCCATGTGAAGTTTGTCAAAAGCCTTGAAAAACTTGGCCTAACTTACGTCAGATGCCAATTAATATTATTGTGGGGGAGGGGGAACTAAATAGTGAGTTCTCATCTGTTACTCTCTTCTGAATATGAAGGAGACTTGAAAAACCCTTTTTCATGGGATAAACTAATACGGATTGGTGGTTATGTCTGAGCTGAATCAAACCATGCTTCAGCTTAACCCATCTTTTTAGACCAGTCTTTGTCCCTCCAGCTCAGATGTAATGACAAGATGAGATTATGTTAAATCAGAACAGAGGTGGCAGCCTCAGGCATAGTCTATCTGCTACTTATCAGGGTGTACTTTCCAAAGTACCCAGACAAATCAAAAAGCCTTCACCACCAAGGCCATAGCTAAGGACCCATTCTTGATAGGTTTCAGCACCTTAGGCCATTGTTCACCTTAAGGCTATGGATACTATTTTCTATCTAACGAGCCTATTCAGGCCATTGTTCGTCTTATGAGCCTATTTCAGACCAGGGTGACAAGAGGTCAAAGCTGACTATAAGATGGAGGACTCGCACTAGCTGTATTCAGACTGATGAAGCTGTTTGGATGAGCAGCAAAATGTTTCTATCTCTCAAGAAAAATAAGTCCAGTAGCCATGACTCAACTTCCAGATACTCACCTGGATGACTGAAAATCTTCACAGACATATTAAATCAGAATGTGAATGCTGCCACTCTTTCATCAGGGAAAGAGGAAATGAGGAAGCAAGTGACCCTGAGGCAAGCTGTAGTTTCAGTCAGGAATGGGGAATGACTAGTCTTCCGTATGTCATTGAACTGGAGGTCCTGTGATTCCTCACCATTAGCTGTGCTGCTCATAGGTAATAGCTGCAGCTCCACTAGCAAGAGAAGGTCCATAATCTCCCCTTCCAATTTTATAGTGCATGAACTGTGTCTTGAATTAAGTGGAATTTAATTACCATCCCTTGTTTTGAAATACTGAATTTAATCCAGGAAATGTTCAGCATGTTGCAATTTAAATACATTGAATGTAAATGTAGTTAAGTACTTAAAACACTAAATATCTAGTGTGGCTTAAGTGTACATTTGCACTGCTCCAAATTATCATTTGCAGTTTTATGTCTCTAAGGATACAGCTAACACTGCTCATGCCATATCTTTTATGACATCCATGTTTTTATTTCTTCCAAGGTCCCCTCCTTGTTGCAGCTGTTAGAGATAAAATTAGAATTGTTTTTAAGAACATGGCCTCTAGACCTTATTCAATACATGCACAAGGAGTGAAAACTGACTCTCCAAATGTAAAGGCAACAAGCCCAGGTAAGAGTATCACTCCATATGCATTGCTACTTTTTTTTATTCTCACCTTGTCCTTAGGGCTGAGCAGTGGTGATTTTCTTCTTCAATAAAGAAAAACAGAAAAGTAGGCATACTTTAAAACACTGAGTTAATAAAAGCCCATCAGTTCTTCCTGTTTATTTTTTAAAAAAACATATTTTTTTGTAGAAATATTTTCAGCATTGCCATTTTCAAGTTTTCCCTTTTCATTGAGTGATTGCAAGTGGTCACACAGCCCATTTCTCAACTGGAGAGAATGTGAGCTTACAAAGGGAAACCTGTCAAAGATGGATGAGAGCTAAATGACATGCAGTGCTACTCTGATAGTATGTAGTGTGAGATAACGAAAAAAAAGTTCATGTGACTCCATTCCACATTGGGACTGTGGTGTGAAGGTGGGGGAGATTTTAATGAGCCTCAAAAGAGAAAAATCTCAGTTGAGGCATAGGACGGGAAAGATGATAAATAAGCAACTATCCTGTCTTGCATGAGACAGGAAACTCAGGAAGAATGTACTGTAAGTAAGAAAACAGAAAGCCATCTGCTTAAGCGGGAAGGAAATCTGCTTCTCCTCTCTTCTGCTTTGCTGACTTTTAACATGCATCGGCTGTGAAATGTGGAGAGGGACAACATAACCATTTTAAACTTTGCAAACATCCTTCTTGTTTTCCTAAAATACCTCATGGGGGAAATGAGTAATAAGCTGTAGCATAAATTGATATCTGTTTCACTTAGGTGCAGTAACAGAGTATGTTTGGAGCATCCCCAAAAGATCTGGTCCTGAGAAAGGGGAGTCTGATTGTATTCCTTGGCCTTATTACTCCACTGTGGATAGTGTTAAGGTGAGCTCTTCATGGCCATGATCAAATGTGTTGTCTTTAATCCATTGCTTGTTCCAACGGAGTAGTTCCACTAGGGCTCTTGCATAGATTTCAGAGAATCTTGACTTGAATTGGGGGTACTTGTGAGAATTTGGCATCCTACATTGAAGCCAGAGCTGCCTAGATGCCCTAAGCACATCTGTTCTCGCCTGATTTCAGAAGCTAAGTAGGGTCAGGCTTGATTAGTACTCAGAAGGGCGACCACCAGGGAATATCAGGTGCTGTAGGTGCCTGGAGCAGGAATGGGCAAACCACTCCAGTATTCCTGCCAAGAAAACTCCATGGGCATGTGGTCATGAAGAGTCACTCACTACTGTAACGACACAACACACACACACACACACACACACACACACACACACACACAGAGAGAGAGAGAGAGAGAGAGAGAGAAGCCAGAAGCCTTGATTGAGTTCCTCTGTGAATGAGACTATCTTGAATTACATTGGAAAAAATGTGGCATTTATGCTGAAAAGGGGGAATCAAGAAAGAGGAAGTAACAATACCATAAGAAATAATAATGCCCCAAGGCAGACTCTGAGGTCTTGCTAGGTGATGAAAATGGAGGAGTTTGAGAGCTTCACCAGCTAGTGAAAATTCAGGATGTCTCTTTCCCTGTCTAATCATTCTGAATGTGGGGAGATACTTGACCAAAATCACTTGAGACTTACATTCAGTTGCAGTTAATATTTGGTGTGGTTGCTTAGCTCCTACACACTGTGCTGTCTTTTTATTGTTATTATTTACTTTTAGGGGACACACTCTGTCTCTCTGTATGGATGTACACTGGGTGTTTGTATTATTGTACAGGCTTTAAATGCTGAAGCCGAAGCAATAGATTGATACGTTGTTGACCTCTCTCAATGTAACCAAGCACTTGCATTAGGTTATCACAATTTTTGCCTACACGCTAATTCTGGAGTTCATTAGCATACCTCTTTAGTACAGGCAAAGTTAGGTAACCTGCTTCAAAGGTGATGTCTTTGAAGCAGATTACAGTACCAAGCTCTGTTTGTGACCCAGGGCACTAGCGAGCCAGTCCTGAGACAACAAAGCAGGAAAGTGTAGGACATTTGTTGCAATGCTTGCTGCTACAGTCCCTTTGCTTGGTCCTAGCGCGAAATGCTAATCCAAAGGTAGTACATTCCTGTGTTGAGTACCAAGCAGCAGCAGTTCAAAAGAAAGGAGGGGGAGGAGAATATAAGCAAATTTTGAAGGTGGCAAACCCCAATACAGTGGTACCTTGTATAAAGGAAATTAATTCATTCCAAATGAAATTCTGTTAAGCAAATTTTCCTTTGTACAAATTTCTCATAGGAATTCATTAAAAACGGAGTAATCCCTAATCACAACCATTTTTATGTTGTACTGATTCACCCCATAGGCAATTCTGTTAAGCAAATTTTCCTTTATACAAATTTTCTATAGTAATGCATGGAAAATGGCGTAATCCTTAATCACGACCATTTTTATGTTGCACTGATTCACCCCATAGGCAATTTTGTTAAGCAAATTTCCTCTATCTCTGGAATTTTTTATGTTGTACAGATTTTATGTTATACAAACTGTTATATGAGGGTCCACTATATCTGAAATGTTGTGTCCCTTGTTGGGCATAATGAATCCTCCCTTTGACTTTTACCATGTTGCCAAGTTCTGTGATGCAGTTTACAATCATCACTGAATTATAGCCATTTGTGTCTCTCCATTCTTGCAAGTGGGGGTGTTTTGGCTTCAGCAATGTGAATATCCTAAAGAATCTTGTTCTGGATCAGAGCAGAGGAGGTTGGATGGGTGTCAAGTTACATTAGGACTTGTCTGAGGGAGCTGAAGTGGTTTCAACACTGAATTGGGACACAAACTGAATCAACGGTAGTTGCATAAATGTCCATTCATCATTCAAATATTGGTTAAATTGCTCCATTCTGGTCAGACCTAACAATTAGATCTAGGATCTTTTCAGAATGCAGGATAATTTAATTAGTTGCATTTATGTCCTATGGAAAGCAGTGTGAGAATTTTAACCACCACTGGTTAAATTTTAACTACTTCAATTGGGTTTAACATGGACGCAAGCCTTTATTTAAATTTCATTAATGTGGCTGCATTCTCCAAGCAGTGGACATTCTTCTTGTGATCCTTGATCCTTGTTGACCATCTTCTTTTGTACTTTCAGGACCTCTACAGTGGATTAATAGGGACTCTCTTAGTTTGTCGCCGGCCACATTTTACGACACGTGTACTCCCCGAAGGTGTACAGTTTGCACTTCTTTTTACTGTATTTGATGAAAATGAGTCTTGGTACTTGGATGAAAATATTAAGACCTATTCTGCCAAACCAGAAAGTGTGGATAAAGAAGATGAAGAGTTTATTGAGAGCAATAAAATGCATGGTGAGTAGGTTATTTCCAACATCCAGAATTACCAAAACTGAAAGCAGTCCTGCAACTTGCACTTGATCACGCAACCATGTCGTGATAGTCACAGTAGCATCTTCTAATCAGTAAACGTGGAGACATATTTATTTTGCTTACCTGGACTTTGGTATAAGCAAACAGGGGAATACACAGCATTGTGCTGCAGTCACTGTAACAGTAAAAGGATACGGTTCCTTTTTTAAAAAGGAACTGTCCGGCAGAGATTGTGCCAGTCTGGTCAGTTGGTATCTCCATGAACATCCTATGCCAATCCTTACTGTTCATATAATCACAGTTAGACACATTGTGGAATAGAGTGCAATAAAAGCTGGGTGGGAGGCAGATCTTTGGCTGATTTGCAGCAAATCAGCAAATTCTGACTCCCAGTGGTTAAGAGTAGCAGCAACAAATGTCTCTCATTCCTACTGTCCTAAATGATACTGCTAAAATGAAAGAAGCTTGGCAGATCTTGCCAAGGCAAGATCTTAAAAAGTTTCAGTGAAGGTGGACATCAGCAGAATGAAGGAGCCACACCTCAGATTTTGAGTGAAGACCATGGTATTCTGGTACACAGTGCTCTTTCATACTTTTCAGGGCAGGTTGTTATGTGCCATCAAGATAGAACTGACTTATAACGACCCTGCTAAGGTTTCTGGGTAAGTGAACTATTAAAGAAGTGGTTTTACCAGTTCTACTTCCCAGTGGAGTTCCTGTGGAAGAGCCTGGGAATCAAACCCAGGTCTTCTAATGGCCTTTTCACATGACCCCTAAGATCCGCTGGCCACTTAAATTTGGACCAGAGATCTTGGGGGTTCGTTGCTCTTCCTGCATCCCCACCCCTCCGCACTTCCTTGCTCCTGACTGCATGAGGGGAGGGAGAAAAAAAGGAAGAAAAGAACGTGGCTCACCTCCGTTCTGCCGTCTTGCTCTTGCCCCCGCAGCATTCCATTCTCTTAAGTAGCTCTTAAAGGGGCAGGAGCCAAAAAAACCAAACAGAAGCGAGGAGAGCCGGGCACTCACCAGATTACATTCGGATCTGGGGATTTTCACTCTCCAAGAGCAGGCACATGAAAAGTGCGCTGGGACGCGCTTAGGTGGGCGTGGTCTCACTTAATTTCCTGCAAACTCCAGAGCTGGTGGGGAAACAATTGTAAGCTCCGGAGCTGGCAGCCATTTGCGGCGGAGTTTAGGGGTCGTGTACAAATACCCTAAGTCTTAGTCTGTTACTCTGTATATTATCTCACCCTAGATATCAGGATATATCCATGTCTGATCGCTTTTGAAAATTGGCAGTAACTAAAAAATAATATTCAAGGTTATCAGTGACTCATTTTCCTTTGATCAAAAAACAAACATAGCTCTTTCATGGTCGAAACACATTTCACAAACATCTGTATTTTTAAAGCATGACATACTGTCTAGAAAGAATAAAAGAAGCAGTGATTGATTGACTTGGAGAGTTGAATGATGTTTAAAGTGAGCTTGGTTTGAATTCTAAGAATTTATGAATCTATTCCACATTTTATTCTTTGATTACCATAACTTTTTGGTAAGATTTGCAGCATGTATAAAACATATTAAGTCCAGTTAACGCTATTACATTCTTTCTCTGAAAAACAGTGGATTTGCTTTCATGACAAAGCCTTTTCTCCACAGCTATTAACGGAAGAGTTTATGGAAACTTGCATGGTCTTACGATGCATGTTGGTGACAAAGTCACCTGGTATTTGATGGGAATGGGTAATGAAGTTGATATGCACACAGCACATTTCCATGGACACAGCTTTGATTATAAGGTAAAGGTTATTGTTGTCCTGCCTTTTGCTTTAAAACAAGGGATGGAGAAAGAGGTGGGGGGCTCAGGCACAGTCTATCTTCTACTTATCAGGCAATGGTTCCAACAATCCCCAGACAAATTAAAAATAAATACTTCAAACCTCCACCACCAAAGACATAGCTAACGACCCATACTTAAGCACCTTAGGCCATTGTCCACCTAACGAGCCTATTCAGGCAATTGCTCATCTTATAAGCATATTTCAGACCAGGGTGACATGAGGTCAAAGTGAACTATAAAATGGAGGATTCGCAAATAGCTTTCCTCAGACTGACGAAGCTGTTTGGATGAGTAGCAAAATGTTCCATTCTCTCCAGAAAAAGAAGCCCAGTTGCCGTGACTCAGCTTCCAGATAAGGGATGGAGAAAAAAGTGCATGGTTTGACAGTGCTGTTAGTTTTAGTTTTAATAAAAATTACCCCAAATATCTGTCTAGCAGAATATGATTCACTTTGACTTGCAGGAATCCTCCAGTGTTTTGTTGTTGTTGTTGTTCAGTCGTTCAGTCGTGTCCAACTCTTCATGACCCCATGAACCAGAGCTCACCCAGCCTTCCTGTCTTCCACTGCCTCCCGGAGTTTAGTTAAATCCATATTGGTTGCATCGATGATACCGTCCAACCATCTCATTCTCTGCCGCCCTCTTTTCCTTTTGCCTTCAATCTTTCCCAACATCAGGGACTTTTCCAAGGAGTCCTCCCTCCTCACGAGGTCGCCAAAGTACTGGAGCTTCAGCTTCAAAATCTGTCCTTCTAGTGAACATTCGAGGTTGATTTCTTTCAGGATGGATAGGTTTGATCTCCTTGCAGTCCAGGGGACTCTCAAGACTCTCCTCCAGCACCACAGCTCAAAAGCATCAATTCTGCGATGATCAGCCTTCTTTATAGTCCAGCTCTCACTTCCATACATCACTACTGGAAAAACCATAGCTTTGACCATCCTGACCTTAGTTGGCAAAGTGATGTCTCTGCTCTTTAGGATGCTACCTAGGTTTGCCATTGCTTTCCTCCCAAGAAGCAGGCGTCTTTTTATTTCGTTGCTGCAGTTGCCATCTGCAGTGATCAAGGAGCCCGAGAAAATAAACTCGGTCATTGCCTCCATTTCTTCCCCTTCTATTTGCCAGGACGTGATGGGACCGGTGGCCATGATCTTAGTTTTTTTGATGTTGAGCTTCAGCCCATTTTTTTTCACTCTCCTCTTTCACCCTCATTAAGAGGTTCTTTAATTCCTCCTCACTTTCTGCTATCAGAGTAGTATCATCTGCGTATCTGAGGTTGTTGATATTTCTTCCGGCAATCTTAAATCCGGCTTGTGTTTTAGACCAGGACATTTCCCAGTGTTTGCTATTGGAAGCAGGAATGAGTGACCCAGGAACATTGCCACTGGGATACAGCCATCTTCCCACAAATGGTGTCCTTCCTTAACAGAGCATGCTCATTTCAGTACATAAAAGCAGTAGTAAAACTCTGCAGCAGACTATAATCCTCTCAGTATGAAACAATTTTCCAATTTTTGTTTTATAAGACATAGGCTTCATCTATAGCTTTTATTTCTCCAAACAAAATAGCTTTAAGATTCCTGGAAGTGCCTTAAGATCCTATCTGTCCTCAATCTGCTGGAAGTAGTTCCAGGCCAAGGATCTTGATTTTAATTCTTTCAAGAATGAGATAAATGGATGAGATTAAAAACTTAAGACCCTTTCTGCCCAGTCTATTTCTTCACTTCTCAACTTCCCTGACAGAAACCCTATTGTCACAAATGTGCTGTTTTTAGCACACACACCCCATACTAGGGATGGCAAGGGGCTAGATTTGGCTCAATGGTTGGTCTATTACAGAGATGCCTATGAATCTATAAAGGGTTAATTGTGATTAGCATCTTATCATATGTGAGTTGTTGCTTTTTACTAGAACTGATGGGGGTTCCTGAATGGCAGAGAGTTGGACTGGATGGCCCTTGAGGTCTCTTCCAACTCTATGATTCTATGGTTTTAAATGCCAAAGCTAACAAGAACTTCTGGTGGTAAAACCTCAACTCAATCCGTGAACTAATTTGAATTCAAAAATTAGTTCACAATTTCTTATGTTTAACATGACTACTGCTGGGTGTCATTCTTCTTAAAAATATTATTCTCCTAAAAGCAAACTAGAGCCTTCCGGACAGATGTTTTCGACCTGTTTCCTGGGACATTCCAAACTATTGAAATGTTTCCAAATAATCCAGGGACCTGGTTGTTGCACTGCCATGTGACTGATCATATCCATGCTGGCATGGAGACCACCTACACAGTGCTTCCACAACAAAAGTAAGTAGCTATCTATCTGGTTGAAGGAAAGATCTCAAACTGACAAGGCTACAGATACAGTAAATTAAGACATTAACATTGTCTTGGAAGAAGGATACTTTCTAGAGATCACAGATTTAATGAAAGCTTATGATTGTACAGCCAGGTGGATACTGGGTAATATTCTTAGTTTCACAATGGGTCTGGATTTACATTTGGATTTCATTAAAAAAACAAACAAAATACCCATAATTGCTTATTTTAGATCTTCCTAAATAAACCTTCATTTGCTTCAAAATCAGGTTCTCCATTTGAGAATACCTTTGTCCCATTCACCATGCCCACTCAAACCATTTATACATATACTGTACAGTACAACAATCTCAGTTGCTCCTTTAGGGCTTGAGATACTGCTGTTGTACCAATGAACTCTAGTAATGCTGCTACCCAATCAGAACGGCTAAGGTCCTGCCGGGCCAGGTGAACAACTAGGACTATAGTAGCCCATGTGCATAGTCACTGCAAAATACAATGGGGGGAATTGATGGGTGACTTCTATTCAACCTCTCTCCCCAAAAAAGACTGGGGGAAGCCTGAAAAAAATGTACCTAGTAACTTCCACAAAACTTTTTTTTGTTGCAACCCATGTTCATTAAGGCCAGTCTAAAAATTTAAACTTTCTAGAAAAAATATATCAGATAGGTTTTACTATTAAATCCACTTGTGATGTGGTCACAATACTACTCCATTCATTGGAAAGGAAGACAGAAAACTAATCAAATGTATGTTGTACCATGCTAGTGGCTTTCTTGATTCAATCTGGACAAAGGCTACTGACAGAGTATCTTTGAAAGATGCATTTATCACCATGCCATGCAATTCCTGTTAGAGTGTTTGCTATACAGTTAGTACAGCTATCATGCAAATTTATTTATAATATTTGCATTTTGTTTGCTCTTTCTGAGCTGGCCTGGAGCTGACAACCAAATATCTGTTTGGCTGAACTGATACCAGTGTAAGTGTTCTGGCCGCCATTTTGGTCTATCTATACAACCCAGGTTTCACAGACCACCCAAGACAGGACATCAGAATAGTGGAATGAGTCAGTGTTCAATTATTGTTGGATTTCAATTCCCTTCAGGAAGAGGCCAGGGATGATGGTCTACAGCAGTGGTTCTCAACCTGTGGGTCCTCAGATGTTCCTGGACTGCAACTCCCAGCAATCTCTTTCAGCATAGCGAGTGGTGGAGGCTTCTGGGAGTTGCAGTCCAGGAACATCTGGGAACCCACAGGATGAGAGCCACTGGTCTACAGCAATGGTCCCCAACCTTGGATTCCCATATGTTCTTGGACTACAACTCCCAGAAATCCTAGTAATGAGGCTTCTAGGAACTTTAATCTAGGAACATCTGGGAACAAAAGGTCAGAAACCACTAGTCTAAAGGGATGTGCCTTTTTTTTAGAATTTAAATCCCAGATTTCTCCAATCTGGGAGTTCCACCTTCTATACCTACAACTAAATTGGAGAAAGGCTGGGCTGGAAGACGTCAAAGGCCCAGGGCAGGACAAGATTCACCTTTAGCTGAGGTTTAGAAAAAGAACTTACCCCAGTGCTTACTGAGAACTCCAGCATCATATATTCTGTCTATATTACTCTGATAGATTTTTTTTACCCATCAGGGAATGAATAACAGGGCAAAATGTGACAGCAGTTCATGACCACCTCTAACTCCAGCACATTTCAGAATTTGCAGCAACTTTAATCTTATAATCTAATGTTTCATTTTCTATCATTTACAGTGCCAGTATAGGACAAGTGAAGATAAGCTAACTGCATTCAAGGCACTTAGATCAAGAATGTGACAAGATGAGCTGCTCAGCATTCTTTTTTTTTTAAAAAATCCTGAAACATAAGAAATAGGACCTCTAAGCTTTGTAGTAGTTCACCTCCTTTTTCTGTTTTAGCAATTTCACATTTGTTCTGTTAAAGAAATGTTTCTAATGTCCTGCCTAAAAATAAACCAGATTTGAAGAGTCTCCGTGCTTTGTTCATACTGTAGATATGAAGATGTGAAAAATTAAAGGGAGGTAAAATAGCACCATTTGTATTCACTGGTGCAAAAACACTGCAATACCAGGTAAGTACGCCTTATTTAAAAAAGTCCCAACTTCTGCTATTGATAAAGTCAAGTTAAAGAACACACCTAACAGCAATTCATCTTTTCAGGCACCAACAGATTCAAGCACCAAGCTCCAATTCTGCAAAATTGTAACCAAATTGTGCAAGGACATATTTTTACTTTTGTTTGTGGGTCTTGGGGAAAAGGGCAGTTCCTGCTGGATTCCGGTGAGAGAATTCTTATGGTTGGATACTCTGACGTTGCGAGCGACCCCACTGATACACAGAAAAATTAGAATTACACCCACATAGTGAGAATAGCCGCAGAATGTTTAGCAACTGGATTGGGCTTACTTTATATTGTTGCTGCCTTGGAATGCAAGCATTTTATTGTTGTAAGACTATTGCAAGCCATAGAGAGGAGAGGTTGTCTTAAAGGATGGCATTTCCTTAGTATGCTACTTCAGTCACATGTAGATTGAGCAGAATCTTTTAAGCCAAGGGAAGAGAATGAAACTCTCTACTCCCCACATACATGAGGATATGCTGACAGAGAAAGAACAGCTGCATCTGGAGTTGAGTACACTGCAGTGTAATGTTGTCTGTTTCCAGCCCTTTTCCTCCCAAAGGGCTAGCTGTAAAAGGGCTCCGGTTCCACTTAGGCCATTAGTTTCCTTCTGCTGCACTGAAGCAGGTGTGGCATGAAAAAAGCAGCATTCCCATCCTCTGGCAAAAAATTAAGGAAGTCCTTTAATTCCAGTTCCATGGCAAGGACGGATAATGTTTCTGCAGAAGGAAGATAAGAATGCTGCATTTAAAACAGATGAGCATCACCACTGATCCTTATGTGCACCATCAAAAATTTAAACTGAATCAAGCGATGTGTAGGTGAAGACTATCATAGCAAGCTACTTGCCATGTTGCCTATATATTACCTCCAGTATTAGAGGTGGAATGCCTTTGAATATCAGCTACTGGAGAACAAAAGGAGTCACTGCATTCTCGTCTGCCTTGTGGAGTGATCTTGCAGGCATCTGCTTACCCATTCTGAGAATAGTCTGCCTATCTATTCAAGAGACCTGTGGCAGCTGTACTTGAAAACTGTTAAGCTAGTTATATTCAATGATATTTAGCATTAATTGTATTCAATGGTATGTGGTCTTTGTTTTGGAACTGTATCCAATGTATAAATTTCCCCCCTACTTCCCTTCTCCTTCCCCCCTTTCCCATTCCTTCTTTGCTTTCCTTCCTATTTTAAAAGAAACCAATAAAACCTTTAAAAAAAAGAGACCTTTAGTCTGACCCAGCAGGATTCCCCTTACGTTCCTCTACTTAAGAGGAAGAGCTACTCCTCACCGCCCTGGACAAAATGTCAGGTCAGAGCTCAGGCAAAAAAGCATTATGTCATTCTCTTGGCAGCCTATTGGGCAGCTGTGAACACCAGGAGGGAGAAAGAGGCCAGAAGGTGTCAGGAAGAGGAGCATAAAGTAGTGGACCTTGCCCCCCTTCAGTGCTTGCTCTGCTCATCTCTGACTTAGCTCCCCACCCTACAAATTGTGGCGCCAAACAGATCACCCCCCCAAGGGAATGTGACTCCTTGGCAGAAAAAAAAAAAGATTGTGCACCCCTGCATTAAGTGCCAGTGCCCTCCAACATCCATCTGTAAGTTTAAACAAGCAAAAAATAAATAAACGTACAGCAAAGACAATGCACATAGACCAAGCTTGAGATCAAAGCACATTTTCTTACCTTGAAGGGATGAAAGGAGTACAGGATAATGTTCGCTGGCATTTCTGATTCTTTGGCAGAGCTCAGGAAGGAGTTTGTTCCACCACAAAGCCTAAGCCAGGCAAAACAAACATTAAAAAAAAGGTCCAGAGAGAACATCAAGAGTGCTATGGCTGACTCAATCCAAATTTCCACTGCATAGGTCAACATTTAAAGAGTAACTGAGTACAATTACTGGCATCTTCAGCAGGGAGGCTTTAAACATACTGAAATGATTTTTTCTGTTTGCACAGTAAAACCGGGCTGAGTTGTTTCAAACTATACCAACACTTGTGACTGATGATGGCTCCCTCTAGCGTATTACAAGTTCAGAGGGAAAACAGGCCTATCAGATTAATGGTAGAATGCATAGTTGTGTAAACCAGCAAGGAAAGCTGTATTTCATAATTTGCTTTGCTTGATGACATTGTTTGTAAATATTTAGTTATTTCTGTAGATTTTCTTATCTTTCTGTTAGTTATAGGCAAAGCCAACAACACTACATAGGTCTAGCTCTACACACATATTCTGGGTCTAATATTTCAACAAGTAGTACATATGTTCAGTAGGAAACCTCATGATGTCATCGGACTACAACTCCCATAACATCCATGACCCTACGATGTCATTTTATGACCTACACATCACAGGCCAGCTACAACACATGCTATATTAACATGTGATAAACTTTCAAAGAACTGCCTAACATATAGTTTCTCTAACCCATTTTTTTGTATCTCACTTCGGTCCAATTCTATTTGCATATTCATGATTCCACTGTCATAAACATGACCATGGTAAATATATACCTGTGGCTTGAGTACTCTTGAGTACTGCACTTTGTGGATTTTAGAAAGTGGATTGTAACCCATCTGAATCATGCCTGTTTGTCTTTAAAAGGTGCTACAAGGTCCTTATTATGTGGAAGCCAATTAAATTTGGATATTATGTGCTGTCAAGTCATCTCCAATTTATGATAATCCTATGAATCAATTATCTTCAAAATGTCCTATCTTCAACAGACCTGAACAACCCTTGTAAGATCAAGCTGTTGGCTTCCATAAGGGAGTCAATCCATCTTGTATTTGTCCTCCCCCCCCCCTTTTCCTTTAACCGTTCTTACTACTGTATTATTAACTTCCAGAGAATCTTCCCTCCAAAGTAGGACAGTCTCATTCAACATTTTTATTTCAGGCTTCATTGAACTGGACCTAGGACCTACATGCTCGTCTTTCTGTCAATCCAGGATACAGTAAACTGAGTATGTTTTTGAATTTCGCTACAGTTAGCAAACACTCTACACAGCTGACATTTCTAGGAGCTGGAGCTTTATTCCTTTATAGCACAAAGTCTAGCAAAACGGACATATGTCTGGCAGATTCTGGTTTGAGAAAATGTCACTAGGGCAACTCCAAGATTTTGTGACCTGTTTTCTTTAATGTATGATAATATTCACCTTCTCAAAAGAATGATGGAAATCTTATGAAGAAAGGGAGTACCTAATATTTGTTAACACTGTCCAAGCTCCTTGATGCCTTGGCTACATGTGTTTCATTAAAAATAATTAAGCATACAGAAAACTCTTCCAAGTTTAAAGACAGGCAATTACCAAAAAACAAAAAAAAACCCACAAGCCCACTGTACTTTTTATTTCTGGGTTTTAAGAGAAAATAAAGATTATTAATGCTCACCCGATGTTCATTCTTCAACTCGTGTTGGGCATATGGAATGACAGCTTCAGGGCATTTCTCTAGAAGTCTGTCAATGGCTTTCTCGCACTGTCCTAGCCGCGTATCACAAAGAATGTGAACGCTTAGGCCAGAAATCGTATCTGTGGGAAGGGCCTCCAAGAATGGCGCAAAAGAATCTACCTTGAAGTATGGACTACAAAAGAGAGACTGACCCAAAGAGAGGGGAAAATTCCATTTACTTACTTTACTTTACTTTACTTTACTTACTTACTTACCACTTTCCTCCTTAAAATGGACCCAAGGCAGCATTATTAAAAGACAATATTTAAAACTAAAATGGGGAAGTATACAAATACTAAAATGGATCAAGCAAATACCACTCTAAAAACGGGAAACAAAATTAACACAAAAACCACATTGAAAGCAGCAAGATACAACATTAAAAAAAAACACTTGGGCTGCCAATCTCTGAGGGAAAGTTTGCCTGAAGAGAAAGGTCTTTGCCTGCTTGCAGAAGGACTGCAAAGATGGGGCAAGTCTGGCGTCCTGTGGGAGGGAGTTTCAGTGCCTGAGAGTATCAACAAAGCAAAGTGTTCTGCTTATATACCACCCCATGCCACTTCAATTAGTCTCTGGTCGGTTTACAGTTTTAATTACAGTAATGCAGGCTACACATTGCCCCCCCCCAAGCAAGATGGGTACTCATTTTATCAACCATGGAAGGATGGAAGGCTGAGTCAACCATGAGCCTGCTACCTGGAATTGAACCCCAGGACGTGAGCACAGTTTTACCTGCAGTTCAGGCATTTAACCACTGTACCACGGGGCTCTCTTACATGTATCCATCCAACATGCCTATGGATGTAATGGGACCAAGAGAAAGGCCTTCCTTGATTATCTTAACACCTGAGCAGGCTCATAAAGGGAGATGCCACCCCTGAGATACTTAGGATCCAAGTCATTTAGAACCAGCACTTTGAATTGAACCTGGAAATGGATCACCTGCCAATGAAGCTTCTGGGAAAAGGGGGCAGTGTTATTAAATCCCTGTGACTAGCCCCAGTTAGCAATCAGGCTGCTGCATTTTGATTCCACTGACGCTGATTATGAAGTGGAAAAGGAAGATGTAGGGGGCAGCCTCATCCATGAATATGAATTACTTAGGATGATGTATCTGTATATCTAATAGAAGAGCTTTTGGGTGTAGCCAGTGTGCATCTATACCTTTGTACATGCCTGCTTTAATTAGACAGGGATATATAGAGACAGGGCCAAGAAGATGGAAATATCTAGTTATATAGGGAATGCTGAATGTAAAGTTATAGATAGATAGGGAACTAATGAGTGTATAGATAGGAACCTGACAGGGCATAGAGTTATCGCTGACTGTACTTAATTTTATTGTTTCAATAAACTATTCTTATTCTTTCAAAAAGAACTTAACGTGTGAGACTCCATGATTTCAGTAAGACATTCAGGTCAAACAGGGATAACTTTAAAAAGTGGCAGCGTTAATACCCGAGCTCACAAAAGAAGGCTATATCAGCTTCAGTACATATCATCTAAATATAAGCATCATTTTAAAAATGAAAGAGACCATACAGTTCTCACTAAAGCAGTATTTTTAGCTTTAAAAAGTGTCCAACAGACCAAATAAACCTAAAACATGGAAGCAACAGAATAAACACTAGGCCCAGAATCCTGTTAAACTGCAGAGGAGAAATCAACAACTGCACAAGCAATGTGTGTGATCGTCGTGGCTGTTCATTCAGTGCTTTGATGTGCCTGTTTGCACACCTGGCTACATGCTGAAGTGATGACAGCTGACAAAATGGGAAAAGTACTTGCATAGACTGCCCTTATATGTGCAATATTTTGCAAAAGGATTTTGCCATAGGTCCTGAAACAATGCGATACCCTGTGTGGTGTTATATATAGAGTGACAGATTCAGGAGTCTTGGGTTCAAATCCCAGTTCAACCACAGAAACTCAAGTGAAGGTAAAATAGGCACCTTGAAAATACTAGGAGGGTCACTACATGTTCTGATTTGACAGCATATAACAATTTGAAACAATGGCAAATGTGAAAAATTAAGCTTGCTTTTACCATTGCTAGTCTGGTTTGTTCTAGCGCTACTCTGCACCGACATTGCTTAGCCAACAACTGTGCTGCCATATCAGGGGGGGGGGGGGGAATGCAAAGTCTGAGAAAGTGCACTTGTCCATGAAAACTCACATCAAAACATAGTACTGTACTTAGTCTTTAAGGTCTCACAACATTTTTCTCTTCTCTTCTCTTCTTTTTCTTTTTCTTTTCTGTTTGCCTGATATGAAATTGGGATTGGGTCCTTTTAAGGAGAAAGGACCCAAGACAGCTTACAACACTGGGGTAAAAATATTTTAAATAAATAAATAGATTTGCCCACACATTAAATGAAATTTAATTTAATTTATACATTCAAAAGATTAAGAGGGAAGACCAAAATATTTTTTTTTAAAAAAGAGGACATCACCTGTAATTTTGAAAGGTCATCAGAAGAATTCTGGTTCACGGGAGGGGCTAATGACATCATGAAGAGAACCCATGGAAAAATAAGTCCGTAATGACCACAGGAGTTTATCTGAATGGATAAAAAGTTAGGCAGCTAAGAAAAAATGCCATAAAAACCCTTCTGTATACCAAGCTCCTGCAGAACTACATTATCCCAATTAAAATGTACAGAAAAGTATGTAAAAGCAAACAATTATTCCTGCTTTTGTGTCTTAAGCACATCTGTGTTTAACTTTTAGAACCCACTTAATGTTTATTTTAATAAAGTACCTCTTATTAAAATTAACCATCCTTGCTTAACTTAAAAACAAAATGAACATCACTGGCATATCAATGAGTTTTCTGAAGGCTATAACTTCAAGTCATTAATTTGACAACTCTCTACCCAGTAGATAGCTATGTTTACTACCTGTTCTGCACTCAACTTCCTTTATTGTTCAAACGGAATATATTCATTTGCTATGAAACAAAACAGTATGATGAGCTGATAGCCTTTCCACAGCCAGCTAGCAACACACACAAAATATCTCCTGCATGCATCTCAATATCTGCCCAAACTGGAGATTTCTAGCGGTGGTGCAGATTGGGAAGACCAAAGACTAGCACAGAAGCGATGAGCCTGGTAGATAATCAAAGAGTTTATACTCTGGGGATGGTCTACATTGAACCTTCCCTTCCCTGCAGAAACCAAGTTTCAACACAAGGGATGAGGATTGGTTTCTGATACTTCCTCCCAGAAATATGTAAGGTTTGCTGAAGGGGGATATGCAGTTGTCACAGAGGGCTACACAGCCACAAATCAGTAAAGCCAAGATGGCTGCACACCAAATATGTGGTTTTTTTTTTTTTTAAACCTTCTAAATTAATGAATCATCTTTACAGGATGTAAAACGCACATGCAAGTAAAGCATGGTTTTTTAAAAAATATAATATGCAATTAATAGGGAGTATTTGCTTTCATAAAAAAAGAAAATCATGGAATTGTTCATGGATGGTTGGAGATCACATTGAACTGTTGTATACAAAACATGGGAACAGATGTGTTTTCAGCTTCACATTGGTCATTTAGAAGGTCCTATTAGCTCCCGGTGTCCTTAAAGATAAAAGACAGAAACTTCTAATTCTTGTCTGGTGAAGTCTTTCAATAATGATAGCCAAAACTGCACTGATCAAAGGAAATTCAAATAGATCACAACCCACCCCTTCTAAGCTAGGCAAGTTTCATGCATCACCTGAAAGGGAAGCAGGGATGGAAAGATCTACACCTGGAATAGGTTCTTGCATGCGGGCGGCTGAGGAAAGGAAGAGGGATACAAGGGGTTGTGTTATATTTAATGTGATTATTGGTTCTTCTAGCCAGTATAGCCAACTTCAGCAGCTATCAAGAATTTCAGGCCAGATTCTTTCCCAGCTGTATCTGGAGATTCCAAGCAGACTCAATGTGATCTCCAGTCCAGTAATGCCCATATCTGACCTTCCCTTAGATTCTAAGAACAGTCCAGATCTGTGAGTTTAGCTGGAATAGTACCCCCACTGAGAAACTGTACCTTCCAATGTACAGTTGCATTCACAGACACTTGTTCAGGCTGAATGATTTGATTTCCTGCAGTGGAGAATTTGCATAGACTGTATGTTTTTGACAAACTGTATACTTGTGGTTTTTCTTGGGAGCTTTCACTTGTGTTCCCAATGGAATAGAATCACTTCTCATTCAATGTATTTGTTTAAGAAGCCAATGGAGCTAAGAGGTGGTCAAGCATTATCAGATATTTACTCTTTACATATTACTGTTTTGTTATGTGCTTGTGTGTGTTCTATTCCCATTCCTGCATGCATGCATGAAACAAAGACACAGACAGACAAACATACA
>JAHTLZ010000379.1:39577321-39588434 GCA_023846285.1 Phrynocephalus versicolor | reverse complement strand
AGAGAGAGAGAGAGAGAGAGAGAGAGAGAGAGAGAGAGAGAGAGAGAGATTTACCAGGTCTTCAGTGCTTTTTAGTGGCTTAGTATCTGGCAACTGCTTCCTGGACAGTCTTGAAATATATTCTGTAGCTAGTCTAAAGTGCAGCTTCTGAACAACATTTTCCTGGGAAGAAGCTACAAGGAGGGCTTCCCAGAAGTCTATTAAGAGCTGGGGGACTGGATTCTCGTCTTTGCTAGTCAGCATCTGTTTAGTAAAATATTAAGCACAAAGACATAATAAATAATCAGTATTCTACTGACAAGGTTTTCTGTACATGCCACCTAACCTTTGGCTTGAAACTACGATGGTTTATGCAAAAAGCCTAAGTAATGCTGAAAGCTTTAGAAGTGACATTTGCAGGAACTTTTTCATACTGGCCAGTATCCACTTAACTGGTTCAATTCAAAGCAAAATTTAGGCATACCAAGAAGCTGGTTCACAAAGCATGTTTTTATAGGAGGTTGAGACCACTTCCAGCTACGCTTATGCACACAAATCATGGCCAAAGTAGATGGGAAGCATGGCCTGGGACACAGAAGAACATTCTGGCTTAAAACTTTAAGCCAATGATTTGCAGTGAGCACAGCTTCTTTATTTAGAATAGCTTTAGATAAAAAAAACATATACTACTGATTGCCAATGATGGCGAACCTTTTAGAGACCGAGTGCCCAAACTGCAATTCAAAACCCACTATTTTTTTTTTGCAAAGTGCCAATACAGTAATTTAACCTGTATACAGGTGGCTATGAAGAGTCAATGTCGGGTGCCCACAGAAAGGGCTCCGAGTGCCACCTCTGGCACCCATGCTATAGGTTCGCCATCACTGTTCTAGGAGGACATGGTACTTAAAGAGTGGCCAGAACAGCTCAGGGGGCTGGTGGTACTTCTTCCAGCCTCTAATGCTAAGAAGCGCAGCTGGCCATAATGGTTACCATTCATACATTAAGTTCATCCATGAACGAACACCAAGGGATGATTATTTATGACTTGTACAAATACCCATGTGCAAATGACACAAAACCTATTAGATAAATTCAAGAGACTCTTTCAAAAGCTAAGGAGGAAGTTGTCTGACAACTATTCTTTCCAGAAATAATATCTTCTTTGGCTCTGATCTCTATTAATTAAGAGATGTTGAGCTACCGAATTCATTAAGTTTTCTCTAGCTATTCAAAAAGCTTTGTGAGCAGGAGCATAACAACAACTTTTATGGGTAGTTTCTGTCCTTTAATTAAAACAGCAATGCTTTGCAAGTCATAAAATCTCTGAGTCTGGCTGCAATGGACAACAATATCACATGACAAACCTTGATATACAAATCTGCTTCTTCAAGCTCCATTTTACTGTTCTCATGCAGAGCTAGCACTGAAGCCACGAGAAATCCAGGTCTTGTCTCCTTGAGATAAACAGCAAGTTCAGTCTGGACTAACTGCCCTTTAATTTGCTGTCTCAGAAGTCTTGGTTCCACAATAAAGCCACACACTAGCATCATCTAGAGGTAAAAACAGGGAGGAGATCAAGATTATTTATTTATTTATTTATTTAAGATTATTTTTACCCTGCCTTTCTCCTTGGAAAAGGATCCAAGGCGGCTTACAGTAATGAGGGTCAATATACAGTCCAGTACAATTAAAACATATTCAAGTTTGAGATCCGGGAATTGAGGGACATTTTACAGCATTAAAACACAACATTAAACCTCCAAGAGAACGCGAGCAGCAATTCTTTGTAAATGAGGGGCTGATTCATCCTTTATGATACAAACACCGCCCAGAGCAAAACTATATGCCTAGATCATATCTCTATAGGCCAGTGAAGATACAACATTCCTTGATGCAGGGTACTTGCATAGCTGCTTCTTCGGTGAAATACGCATCCTCCTCTACTATATAAGGTTAACCGTCCTACTGATGATATCAAGATTAACCACCATTAGAGCTAACCAGATTGAACCCGAGATCTGAAAAGTGCTTTTCCTCCACTGGAGATAAAAGCTGCAGACAGCATAATTATCTGAAGGAGAGATGAGTTCACAGTCCTTTTGCCACGGAAAGTGGGGAAGGAGGAGGGAAAAAGTGGGATTCGGGCTGGGACCTCCTGAAAGGGAATAACAAATTCCACCACTAAACTGGCAACCCTCTTCCAAATGGGGAATGGGAAAAAGTTCCTGCCTGAATCGGAAACTGTGCCCTTCCTTCTTCATTATAGGAAGGAGCCAAACCCTGATACAGAAATGCCAACGTTTTACAGCCGCCTGTACCTCTGCATAGTTCTCCAGCTCACTTCGACATCGATCCCGATCTCCCATTTTCAGAGCCATAGAAGCCTTAGCCAGCGTTACCACAACAGACGGCACAACCGCTTCTACCCTTTGTAGGTACTCCATCGCAATTTTCGGGCACACATTTTTCATGGAAGGGCTGCAGATGATGTGGGGCATCTGGTTTGGCTCGGCCACATAGAAGATCTGGAGCACCTTCGCTGCCAGTTCCTGGTAAAATAAAGAGGCATTCAAAATAAACTGCAGTGGCTGCAGTGGGTACAGAATGCTGCGGCCAGGCTGGTGGCTGGTGTGGGCAGGTACGACCGCATCACCTCTATCCTGGCTCGCTTGCATTGGTTGCCCATTGCCTCCCAAGTAAGGCTCAAGATACTGGTTTTGGTTTACAAAACCCTCCATGGCTTGGGACCTGAGTATCTGGCAGAGCTTATCTCCCAGAGGTCAGCTTCATCCTGTTCCACCAGAGCATCGCTAGTCCTCTGGCTCCAGGTGGGCACTCCTAGGGAGGGCCGCAGGGTTTCTACCCATAGTTGGATGTTCTCGGTGGCCAGCCTGGTGCTTTGGAACAAATTACCAAGAGAGATTCAGCTAGCGGAGTTTTTGCCAGCTTTTAGGAAAGCCTTTAAAATCACGGCTTTTTAAAGACTATTTCGGTGATCGCTAATTGCAATTGTATTATCAGTATATGTTTGTTTGCCCAGCTGTTTGCCGCCCTCTTGCCATGCCAGAATATCTAAGTTGTTTTGTTTTTATTGTGTCGACTTTTCTTGATTTTGTATTTTGTATCTCATATTTATTTGTTGTACACCGCCCAGAGTTCCCTTTTGGAAAGTTGGCGCGGTCAACAAGTATAAGAATAAACAAACAAACAAACAAACTTTGGCCAAGGTTTGGCTTCCATCATAATATCTGTCTCAACCTAGGAATGTTCTATGCAATGTAATCAAAACTCTTCTGAGATACTAATGGAGCAACAGTAATTAATACATTTCAAAATGGCCTGGAATACTATATAGGAACAATTACATCCATTCTTTGGCTTGTCAGAAAAAAAGCTAAGAAATGAACAATGAAATGTTCACATAAACACAACATTGTTAGGATTGAAGGCAGTAGACGGATGCAAGCACACCTCAGCCACTTCTTGTGGGAAAATGATGACAAAAGACCAAACAAAAGTAAGAGCTCAGTATCTTACTTCACTAAGCTCGTCATCTATATCTTCATAAAGGGAGTGATGCAAATAAAATATCAACCCCTTTTCATACTTCTGTGTTGTATCTTCAAAGGCTGAATCTACCCTTCTCAAAATTTCAGTCATGGACAGACCAGACATCTTATAGTAAGGCAGTGCAAGGTGGAAATCTTTGGTGTTAAATCTGGAAAAAAACACAACCACAATAACATGAATCAGTAATTTCTTGAAAGGGCCATTTTTGGCCTAATTTGCCCCGTATCAGATATCAGGGTAATCTCCCATGACTACGATATAATGCCTCTTTGAAAATCTTGCAATTATTTTTTCCAATATTTCACCTGCTTATTCTCGATTGGGTGGTCAGTTATAAACTCTAACTACCACATTCATTTTGTTTTTTTTACCTCAGTTATATCAATCCAGATGTTCTGAATGGGAGAACAAAACCTCATCCTCCTGAACTTTTGTGCCAGAAACTATATATTTGGCATATCCTGCAACTCCACCCTGCTTCTATTCATTTTGAACAATTTATATATTTCAACTGTGTTGTTCCAGTATGGAGAGTCATCCCACCAAATTCCAGTGATTCCTATCATAATATTTTTGCTCTCCTGAATTAAGACTTCCCAGTATTCACACTCCTGGCATTTCTATATAGCAGGGCTTTTGCCTCGCCGCACGTCCCTGCGGGCTCCTTTCTGAAGTGCGCACACACATGCACAGTTGCTACTGCTCCAACTGCCCCCCCCCAGGTGGACTGTGGAGCCTCGACCGCCTGCCTGCAAACGTCCAGGCAGGCAGGTGAGGGACCCCCCCCCGAACACGCTGCCGCTGGCTGCGGGTCAGGAGGCGGGCAGGGACCTGGCAAGCAACTTCCGAGAGCCCCATGGGCTACCAGTTGCCCATGGTCGACAGATTGTGCAGGCCTGGTATATAGGGACTGGAGACTGTGATTGTTGGTCTGCTTTCCTTTTTGACATTTTAATGAAGATTATTATTTTGCCATATTAGAACTCTTGCTTTATTCCTCATTTGCCTTCTTCTATCTTTACTTCTGCATCACCCTCCCACCTTTCTTTAATTTAAAGCCCTCCTGATGAAGTTCTCATGCTTTCCCCAGTCTTTGGGGTGTGTGGGTGGGGGTACAACCCATCACTTCCTAGCTGTCCATCTTCCGGGAAGTGTATCCTTTGGTTTCAAAATCCAAATCCCTCACATCAGCTACCTTTGTGGCCTGTCATTCCCACAGACTATGGTGGATAATGTGTCAGACAAAGGCCCAGGAAACATAGATTTAAGCCACAGTTCAGCCCTCTGTGGGACTGAGATGGTAATGTTAGCTTTGAAGCCCACACATACCTTGAAAACCCTATAAACAGAGATGGGCATCAACCGGCTCATGTATGCCGGTTTGTAAAGGCAGCAGCACAGGTACTGCTGCTTCCGACCCATCTCCTCAGCCAAGCAGCCACCCTCCAGGCCCAGCTTGATTTTTTCTACCCCTTCAACTAACCTCCCAGTCATAAGCAAGAGCACAGACTACTCTGTCCCGCCCTTTAGTCTGAGAGGGAGATCAGTTGAGAAGGTGCAGGAAGGAAGCACACAGGGGCCGGTGAGTGGCTGACTGAGCCAGAGGAGGCAAGGGAGAGCAGCAGCAGGAGTACCCCGGCTTCTGCCTTTGCAAACATCTCTGCCTACTAGGGTTACCATAAGTTGGAAGTTACCTGATACCGTATGCTGTAACAATGGGTGTGTGTGTGGGAACTTACTACGTTATATGTTCAGATCTTAGGGAAGCTAATGGCCTACATTTGCCAAAGTTGGCCCACAGTGCATGCGACTTTGTGAAGAAGAAGCTTATTTTGAGTTACTTTTCATCCCAGGCCTTCTTACAGTTAAAAGATATGAGCATGGAATGTTACAAGTGGAACGGCCCAAGAGTTTGCATCTTTGCATATGACATCCAAACCTGCTGTAACAGTCTCCTAGGAGAGCACAACTTTCCCGAAATGCTTCTCGGAGGTCTTCCTTCTCTTCTGATTCTGTCAAATCGGGGTCCATTAAAGCTGTTCTGACTAGCAAGTGGGCTTCACTTAGAAGGTGAATGCAACTCTCTGTCTTTATATTTTCATAGGTCTTGCTGTATTCTACCTGAGGCAAAAAGAAGGGTAAAGCCACAGGGATTGAAAACAATCTCTGCAGATTCTGTACTATGATGTATGATCGTAATTCAATCAAAGCAAAATCGCAGCGATACAATACCATTTCCCTATAAAGCTGGAGAGTTGAAGTTGTGTGCACGATGTATAAATTCCACCCCGGTTCAGATTCTGGAGGAGCTTTGCCTTTGATGTTGTCTGTCTTTCGGGAGCTGAAAGAAGGGGGGTGTATAAATATTGTGTACATTTAACTCACAACGTCATTGTTTGCCTGAGTTCAATTACGATGAGCACATGCGCCTGCACAATCTTGGGTCCAGATATACAAACCACGCCACATCTTCACACTAGCAGAGCAATGTCGGTACTTACAGGAGTCTCCTTGAAGGCTTTTTTCTCTCGGTGATATCCTCTGTATCTGCTTTTGTCAAAACTATGACATGATTCTTGAAGTGAGAGATAGCTTTCAGCCCTATAAAAAGCTGCATTCTCAAGGTACACACATCCAGTGTGACAGGTGGACATGCCTGCACAGAAAAAAAAAATCATTAGGTTATTTTCAGTGAGAGGATCAAATCCTTAAGCATATTTAGAAAAACAGAGCAATTTTTTTTGAACTGCTTTACATTTACTTCCTCAATGGTTCCCATCTCATTTTGGATTCAATTCTCCCAATTATTCAGCAACATCACCAACTAAACCAAAGCAAACATGCTTTGGAACTTTTAAAACTAACCCATGTATTTCAGTGTGGCAGATCATAATCTATTTTTCCAGCACCAGTTCACGCAGATATAAAGTAGTTAGCCTTTTCTACCTTGACTGTTTGAAAATTAAAACCGTTACTGGGAATACAGGAAACAGCCCTAAAACTGCCTAAAAGTAAGTACTTTTAAGCTTGCAACATGAAAACGTTGTTTACTACAATTGGTACTAGCAAGCTCATTACATAAATAACAGTTTTTGGCAACTAACTGTTTTGTTTCACTTTCTAATCCTGATATGAGAACAGTAAATGCTGACACCTTATGGGTGTAATTGATGTAAATGCAAGTTCTGAAGCTGCCTGGAATTATTGCATCAAAGTAAATATTTATACTGAGATACCCGGGTGAATTTTGAGATCCTTGTCTTTGATTGTCTGCTTTCATTCTTGTATAAATTCTTTACCGGGGTCTTCTCAGTCATAATGAACCTAGAAAGCTTTTGTCGGCTGTAGTCAAAAAACAGGTTTCTGTGATTTACCCTGGGAGTCTGCCTTTGGGGTTGGCTGGGAAGGGCGATCATCCCAATGATCTCTGACAAGTCTTAAACGTACAACACTGCTTTTGGTTCTTCTGTTGCTGAAACAGACTAGCATGGCTACCTCGTTTGACCAGGTCTCAATTACTCAACGGACCGGAAGTGCATTCCCTCTGTTTTCACATTCATCTCTATTTCACTGAGATCTGTACCTATAGAATGTGATGAGAATTAGATCTGCATCTATAGAATGTGATGAGAATTAAGGGGTTGGTTCAGGAAGACATTCTTGTATGAGTAGTCCAAACATGTGCCACATCAGAGGATAAGAACTAAGCGGAGCATCCTACTTGGCCATCTCTACAATAACTTCAATAGCTCTCCCCCTTCCTCCATAACTCTACTGAGAGCAGCTGAAGAGCATTAAAGAAGGGGCTACCCATTAGGCATGGCTTTAGAGCTTTGGAGACATGCATGTTGAAGGCAGAGGAAATCAGACCTAGGGATAGCTTTGAAGACACAAACTGAGCACCTTGAGGGTTGTGTCAATGTATGGGTCTTCATCACGAGCTGCTGCTGCGCTGCATCTCACTGTAAAGCACTGCAGGTTGTTGCTAAAGGAGGAGAACAGGTGCACCATTAGGTAGCTCAGTGTACATGTTAAAACCACAGTTTAACTCAAGCCCCCCGGTGCCCACATATTACAGGTGGAGGAGTAACGGAGATGTTGCCCATACCTGTTTGTGACTCAAGTTCAAGGAAAGAGAAGTCAATGCTTCAACTGAGAGCTGATTCTGCAGGGATCCTATTTATCTTCTGCTCTCTGGAGACATGCTCCCTTTGATGGGACAGGATCCAGGGAACTGTATGGGGTGGGGAACTGCCCCCCTCCCCTGCTAAATAATCAATGGCATTGCTGAGGAAAGCTAGGGCTCCCCAGGTCATCTGGCTCGCAGAAACAGGTAGGGTGGAGACTCATTCCATGACATCAAACATGTCCTCCACCCCATTATGGTTCCAGAGAAGTGAGAGGTACAACACAGAGTATAATCTTCAAGCATTGGTTCCCAGAGGTACTTGGAGACTAGGACTCGAGGCAATGGTTTCAAACTACAGGAAAAGAGATTCTATTTGAACATTAGGAAGAACTTCCTGACAGTTAGAGCTGTTCGGCAGTGGAATATGCTGCCACAAAGGTTGGTTGAGTCTCCTTCTTTGGAGGTTTCTAAGCAGAGGCTGGATGGCCATCTGTCGGAAATATTGTGATAGGGTTCCTGCATGCCAGGGGGTTGGACTAGATGGCCCTTGAGGTCTCTTCCAACTCTATGATTCTATGATTCTATGACTATGGCTCCCAGAAATCCTGGCCAGCACAGCTAACAATGAAGGCTTCTGGGTATTTTTGTTCAAGAACATCTAGGGACCCAAAGTTGGCAACTGCCACTCATGAGCAAAAGTTCTAATACAGAAGGACTTTGATGTGCCTCTGGAATGTGGCATTCCCCCCTTCAGGGCTCTGTTCCTCCCTCATTACAGTCGGGCTCCTCCATCATTTACACTGCACTTGGGGAAGTTAAAAAAGATTAACAGCATTCAAAGACAATTGGTACAGATATGAATAACATTTAAATTAGGCTTGACATGCCAACAGAACATCGCCCAGAGCCTCATTAGCAATACAAGGAATGAGGTCCTTCCCAGCAATGTCACTGAAGCCCTTAAATCCTTAAGCAGGACAATGAAGGAAGAAAATGGAAGTGACTCCAATGATAATACCTTGTGATAATGTGCAGAAATTGGGGTGTGAGGACCGCCTGCTGGCACCTCTCTGAATAATGGTAGGTAGAAATCGGCTCCACTAAGTTACCAATTGCGTACAAGTATCCGATGTGAGGCAGGGAGAAGAAACAGAACAGACTCAGCAGCTCTCGATTAGGTGTATCTCCTCTGTCTAATTTCTCAGAATGCCCTAGAGGAAATAAGAATAAAGACATCAGCGAGTATTTGTGCCATTTAAACTATACATTGATGCACCACACACAGGTCATAGTTTAAGGCTGCAGCTCTAAAATTCACATTTCTAGATAGCTAACCCCACTAAACAGTGGATTTTACTTTGGAATAAGCATGTAGAGGGTTGAATGCGGAATCTAAGATGCTTAACTCTTCATTTCCTACTCAATTCATGCTCATTTTCCCACCTTACGTGGAAAAAACAAACAAACACCAAAAGTCCTATTACTGGTGGCATTTTTTTAAGCTGGAGGACAAAATTTAATTTTAATTAGTAAGGGAAAGTTATTCCATTCATGGCAGGGGCCAAAGGAAGAAGGGTGGGTTCAAAATTACCAATATCTTCATTAAGCTTTCTAATTAAGCCCCTGGAGAGTTAGCGTAACCTTTCCGAATGGGTGAAAACCACCCATTCTAAACCATAAAATCTGGCCAATGGCCAAGTTCTGGTGTCATGGGTAAGGGGTGTGGCTACCTGGGAAATCCACTGGCAATCTCTGTAGGTTAGATCTTTTATTGGGTTCAAAGCATTTTACTTAGAAGCTAAACTCGTGATGTTTTTAAGGTTTTTTTTTGTCTGTTGATTGGGATTGGTCTACCCCTTTTGACTGTTTAAATTGGCAATGTCTAGCGTCCAGTTCTGGTAACTTCATCTTTAGAAATATATGGTATATTTTTAGATTTTTTTTTCTTTTAATATTTTAATATTTGCGGACCGTGAATAAGTGAATTGGCAGATATTGATATTGCGGATAAGGGGGTCCAAGTTTAATTTGGTCAGTCTCCCAGATAGGTTGACATGGTCATAGCTCAACCCTAAGTAGATTTACTTAGCAGTAAACCAGGCTGAGTTCCACCAGACTCACTGAAAGAGTTCTGTGGTAGTTGACACAGCTTATAAAGAAAAGTATCAGTTTGTCCTTCTTTCACACTTCCTCCATAATTTATCAGTCCTCCAGACCCACACATTGACTTTTTTATACTAGCAATTAAGTCTTACAATTTCCTCCTACTTCCATTTTCATAATAGATCAACATTTCTTACTACAAAACAATGCCCCTGAAAAGAAAAGAGAAAACAGATTACCAGAAGGTTTAAAAATCAACAGAACACATTTTGATGTGTAAGATGGATCTGTTACAAGAAGCACACAACCCATGACTCGAGAGGAACGCCTTTCATGCTATTACTTGCATTTTGATATCCAAGGGGTATTTGTGCCATTTGAAATTGCATATTAACATCTAATCAAAAGCAGCCAAGTATTCTCATGACAACATTCAGAGCATTTTAATTTGAAAACTGTGATTTCAATTATCAGGGTTCTTGTGACACAGAAGTCAGCCTTCGATACAGATTCACAAGTGTTAGCTTTCCCTCTGCTGCATTAAACTGTTATCATCATAAAGTTCTTATTTGTGTGTACCTTCTAGAACAAAAATTCAATGTATCAATGTACCTGTTTCATACATAGGTAGCAGCTGAAGGGAGTGCAGCTTAGCATGTTCAGCAGAGTAGAGAAGTGCAGACATGTCTGGGGCAAAGCGCCTAAAAAGAAAGTTATGGAGTAAAAAGATGCTAAGCCAAGACAAAGACTTCAATGTTTCTGTGTCTCTGAAATAAAAGACCCACTGTTTAAATGCTTTTGTAAATAGCAATTCGACTTAAGAGCAGAAAACCGTTGGTGTTTTAATTGCTGCCTTACAAATTTTAGATGCTGTCTGCTCTACTTACATTTTTTTCATTTTTTCATCATCATCATCATCATCATCATCATCAGGATTTTGTACTACAAATCACTAGTCAAACACTTCCCCAGTGTTTAGGACTCAGTGATGTATCAGCGAATTATGCAAGCAGGTCTGCAGTTGACTGATGGTGACTTTGTCAACTCCAATTTCTTCTAATACTTGCTTAGCTCTTAATTTTTTTTACTTTTTTTTACTTTTTTTACTTACATTTTTTCATTTATTATATTATTATTATTATTATTGTTTTTTTTTTAGATATGGCTGCTCTATTTACGAGTTGTTTGACTTATGAGCATGCATTTGGAATGGGCTAAACTCGCAAGTAGAGGTACCATTGTATATATACTCTCTCTCTCTGTTTGTGAGAGTGTGTGTGTGTGTATGTATGTATGTATGTATGTATGTATGTATGTATGTATGTATGT
>JAHTLZ010000379.1:39509087-39577311 GCA_023846285.1 Phrynocephalus versicolor | reverse complement strand
TATGTATGTATGTATGTATGTATGTATGTATGTATGTATGTATGTATCCCTATCTATCCCCAATATTTTGTATCTTAGTTTGTACTGTAGAGATGGGTGTTTCGTTTTGGAATAAGTCTGGTTCCCAAACGAAACACAGCAGCAGAGCTGCCTGTTCGGAATCGGGATACAGCCGCCAGAACAAAATCAATACTGACTTATTTTCCTTTGGGTTGCGCGGGGCAAAACTCCAATCAGGAAGCAGCCTGAGATTCATCATCTGACCCAAAGAAAGATAAGTCAATGGCTGAGTTCATTCCAGAGGTTGTGTCCTGATTCCGAATGGCAGCTGTGCTGCCATGTCTCATTTTGGAACTGGACCTCTTCTGAAATGAAACACCCATCTCTAATTTCCAGTAAAAGACAATGTTCATTACCTGTAGAGCACATATCGCATTTGGAAATGTAGCTCTTCATTGACCAAGCCTGTTGACTCCAGGGTAACAGATATCCCACAACAGCTGCTTTCTTCCTCAAGGAGTTCTACAGGCTGCTGACAAATGACAAAGTCATCTGGATCTAACTGATTTGAATAATCTTCCTCTTGTACACCTTTAACAAAAAGACAGGACATGTTTTAAATTAGCAACAAGAACAGAAAACTACAGGATGTTACAGAATGTGTGCTGCATGACTAATGGCTTAGGTGCACACTGGTACTCAGGCCCTATAAGACATCCAGATGTCATCAAGAGATGTTAAAAGCGGAACTCTGTGAGGACCTCGTGGTGCAGTGGATAAATGCCTGTACTGCAGCTAAAACTGAGCTCACCACCTGGGGTTCAATCCCAGGTAGCAGGCTTATGGTTGACTCAGCCTTCCATCCTTCCGAGGTCGGTAAAATGAGTACCCAGCTTGCTGAAGGTGGGGGGTAATGTGTAGCCTGCACACTGTAATTAAAATTGTAAACCACCCAGAGACTACTTGAAGTGGTATGGGGCGGTATATAAGCATAACACTTTGCTTTTGCTTTCCTTAACACTACAGAGCAAGGAGCAAGAAGATGGCTCAGATGCCAGTCTGGCCTCTCTATAGGGCAGGAATCTCTAGCTACTTAGAAAGTGGGATGCCGTGAACAACCTCATGATATTGACAATGATTCTTTGAGCAAGAAACAAGGAATCAGCATGGGAAAGGACACATAATGCGTAGACCCTGTGGAATTTGTTACTTCCACAGGGTAGCTCAGTGAATTATGCATCTGTCTGTAGAGGCCAAGGTGGTGACTTTGATTCCCCACTCTACCTTCATGGAGAAGAGCCAGCTTGTGTGTCCTTGGGCAAGCTGGACAGTCCCAGGCTGACCCCAGGGGAATGGAATAGTAAACACTTCTGAGCACACCATACTTAAAAGGATACCCTGAAAAGGGTTGCTACATCTCACAACTGACTCAATGACAATCAGGGCTGTGGCGTCGGAGTCGAGGAGTTGGAGGCGGAGGAAATTCTGGGTACCTGGAGTCGGAGTCGGCAAACAATGCACCGACTCCGACTCCGACTCCGACTAAATTCAGATTGGAATTTTTAAAAACTCAAGTTTAAATGTCCCAATTCACAAAAAGTTATAATTAATGACTTTTCTACTGTAAGAATAAAGACCAATGCATGCAGTGCCTCATGTAACTGCAAAACGAACACGTTAAGTGACCGTGAAGAAGCATGCTTTTCGTGTGCTTCACTATATGGCACGCAACACACAATTAGGAGCGGCAATACTTATACTTTCCATAATGTTGTGTTCTGGTGTTACGCAGCGCCCATGGGTAACCTAGCCTCTCACTGATAAGGGATTAAGTAAATATGTTTTTTTGCAGCACTAGAGACACTTGTATAAGTGAAGGGAATGGAGGGTCAATAGTTCAAGACTGAAGATGTAAACCTTTGGAAAAACTGCTGTCATTCAGCTAAGACTATAAAAACTTGTAAACTCCGATTGTTAGCTTAAACTTTAAACATGACTGTGGGACTCTACTAGGGAAATCATGTTTTATAATAAATGCCCCTTCCTGGATCCTCCCAATGCCCTATCTTCAGCAGCAGATCAGCACACAAAAAGGAGAAGGCAGCAGCTTCTGCCCAACTACCTCTCCCTGCTAGAAGAGCTTAGAAGAACTTCCCAGCCAGTAGTCCTGTGGTAATGACATGTATGTTGCCTTTCTTTCCTTCAAGGAATGTATAAAATACATTCGCATATTATTACAGAGGAGTCAGAGTCGGGGAGTCGGAGTCGGAGTCGGAAGTACAAAAAAACTTAGGAGTCGGAGTCGGAGTCGGAACATTTATCTACCAACTCCACAGCCCTGATGACAATTATTATTAGTATGAGTCTAGGATGGTACATAGGGTTATGTCAACTTATGAAAACAATAGAGAACAGTCTCCACATGTTTTAGCACACCAATGTTATTCCCCATTCAGAAGAACTGCAAAACCTCACTTCTCAATTTTAAACTTTGTAAGAAGTTTGTTCAATTGAATACAACATGCTCTAAATTTCCCATTTCAAGAGAACTGAATTGCTAAATCAGAGATCTAGAAAATCCCAGCCTATTATTCACAAGCAAGCATCCTTAGCAGACTCCTCCCATGTCGCTCCTTTTTGCAGTCAAAATTTGTATTTCTTTTGCTCAGCATTCCAGCAAGGAAGTTAAAGTTAAATTTAGAAAGCCTAAATTTAACATTTCTTTAGTGCTGAAAAATTAGAGGTTCCTCTCCTCTTCTTTCTGCTGAAACCCTCAGTCCCAGTGCAAAACTTCCTCCCCAGGGTGTCCCAGAGCTCTAGCACATACTCTTGGGATAAACAGGAGGGTGCTATAGCAATGAGAGGTAGCAATTTTTCTGATCCTGTTGAATCAAGTAATTCCATCCATGGACGTCTCCTGATGGATTTGAAGCTAAATATTCTGCATCGAAGAGTGCAAAATTAGATGCAATTAAAGGAATGGTTCACGATAATATGTTTCCTTCTTTCTCATCAGTCACATCCTGCCCCAACTGAAAATAAAGGAATAAATCCAGTTGTTACCCCAAACAGAACAGCCTTTATGAATCAATGAGACTTTACATGATAAATACAACTATTTATTTGCTGGCTCCACTTGGGCTTTAAATATCAAACTGAGTCCAAACCACGGACTTTCTACGGACACCTTGGAAAGGTGGTCCTAATCCTCTGGACGACCTTTCCAAGCCACCTGGGTCACGACTTGTTCCAGAAATCTTTAAACAAGATACAAACCTTTATTAGGATTATCAGGTTCCTGATCACCGGCTGCTTTCTTGCCAGTTTCCAGTTTAATGACAAGGATTTCTAGTTCTGCTGTTATGGCAATGTAGCCAGAGCAAAAAGCCACTTCTGAGGGTGTGAAACTCTGCATATGTAAAATCAAGGAGCGCTCAAAATCCAGCACAGTTACATCCTGCCTCAAGACCAGACGCTTCAAGCAGAACAAGATCAGTTTATTCTTGCAGCCAACAAGTAGGTCTCCAGTTAAAGGGCAACAGGAAAAGCACAAGGGAGGATCTGAAAGTGGTAACTCGATGACAGACATTTGGTCTTTGGAAGCTTCACTATAGGACGTTTCCAAGTTATGGCCCACTATTCGAACACACACGCGGGAGGTTCCAGCTGATAGACATCTCCAATTGACATAGACTTGCAAGAAGAGGTTCTTGTTTTGCTCTTCAATAGTAACCACATAATCTCCTGAAAGCAGCAACAACAACAACAACAACAACAACAACAACAACAACAACAACAATTGAAAACACAGCATCAGAAATTGATCAAGACACATAAGCAAAAGGTTCTACAATAGAATCCTATTGCTTATTTTGCTTGTATAGGGGAAATTTGGTCTTGACAGGAATCGGTTGCTCATTACTGAGGTACTGGTTGTGCTCCTGAACACATCCCCCTAACTATACATACTCTCTTAAACCAGCAAAGATTTGGCAACAGAATTCTGAGCTGTAATTTTATCTGCAGGATGTTTACTTTATAATTCTACCACAAAGCCCAAACCAAATTATTTCTAAATACTGTAGATACAAAATGCTGAGATCTGAAGATTCCAATGCAAGGTACATCAAGTAAGTTTACAATACAGCAGTAAATACACAAAAATGCGAATTGTACTACAGACAGAAAAGTAAGTTTTTGTGTGCATGTTTGAAAGTAAAAAAAAAAACCTGCTAGAGGTTGTCAAACACAACCCCAAGGTACCACCATCCTAAATAATACCCTCCAAATGACTGCTGTTGACAATGAAGAAAGCCATAGCTTTGTCTGCAAGAGCTGACAGGACCTTGTGGAGGTAATCTTATATTTATTGCAATAACAGGTATGACTATTCAGATTATTGTATCAGAGTCAGGCTGATTAAGAGTCTTTGGATGAACATTTGTGGAGCAAACTGACACTACAAATCTGATCAGACTAATTTGGGGGCTTTTTTGTTTCTCCAACTAGGATCCTGCTGGATTCATACGTTTGGCTGCTTTCAACATTTTAACTGTTCAATGAACTATTAGCCACCCTTGTTTTTGGATATTACTGTATATATTTTGCTGCATTTGTACAACTAACAACCTGTAAAAATCCTTAATGTCTGAGTGGGTTTACCTGTCACATTCACATCCTGCCTTTCCACTAATGAGCTCAAGGCATTGCTTATTCTTCACTACTGCTTCATTCACTCCACAACCCTGTAAGGTGGGTCAGCCTGAAAGAAAATTACTAGCCCAAGATCACACAGCTGGCTGTATGATAAAGCAGCATGTGGATCCATGCCTCTTGATTCCTGAGCTAACCCTCAACATTAATACCAACTTGGTTCTTCTGGATGTCACACAGAATTTCATTTCCCCTCAAAAGTGGACATTAGAACGTTGATCCCTGGAAGACAGGGATTCAAATCCGACGGGAATTTATGGGTCAGATCCATCTTACAGGGCTATCGGGAAGATACAACTGACTTGAAGAATATAGGGAAAATGTCACGTTCTCAGGCAAAAGGAACAAAAAACAGCACAGCAAATAAGTCACAAATGCGCATCGGACTCGCGGGCTCCACGCGCAGCTCAGCTTCTACTAACCGGCTTCGCTGTACGCCAGGCGCAACACCCGGCCCAAGGTATGGAAAGAGCCGAGCGACTCGCAGACCTCCGGCCGGCCGGCGGCGAACACGTCCACTTTGCAGGCGCCCGGCGCGCTCGCCACCAGGAGCGCATCCCGAGCGCAGCAGAAGACCGTCGGCTCTTGCTTGGTGGGCACTACCTGCTGCGAGCCGAACGGGTGCAAGTTGTAGAGCTGCACCATGGTCACTCCCGGGCCAGGCAGCCCAAGGCTGCCCCACACCGTCTCCAGCCGTCCCACCCACCCACCCAAGCCCAGGAAACGACAGCGGCCGCTTCCGCAGCCGGCGCCGCCCCACGCCGATCAGGTGGAGAGAGAGGAGGCGCCGTAAGCAGCAACCCGGACGAATGCCGTCTCGGCAGCTCTCTCGGCCCTGCCGTCCCTACTGCCTTCTGGTTAGACCGTTGCAAGCGATTCAGGCTGCGGTCCTGCACCCAGGACTAAGGAAAGGAGCCGCGTGGCGTGGCCTTCGGTTTTAAAACGCTCGTTTGTTTTTTTTAAAACACCGACTTGTAATGTCGTTTAACATTCGTTTGGAAGACCTAGTGGGCAGCAAAGCGATGCAAACACTTCCATAAAGTAATGTTTCTGAGCATTTATGCACAAGTGTGTTACAAAGTTAGAGGTAATGCCAGAGCTCCCATCTGGAGTTCATCTGGAAGTTGAGTCAAGGCTACTGGACTTTTTTCTTGAGAGAGAGCAGCGAAACGTTTCTCTCTCAAGAAAAAAGAAGTCCAGTAGCCATGACTCAACTTCCAGATAAACTCACCTGGATGACTGAGAATCTTCACAGACATCTGGAGTTTATTCATTTATATATTGCAGTTCTTCATTGCATCCTTAAACAGCATACAGGTTACATGGCTTTAGCATCAAGCCTTTTGCCTTGATTTTGTACTATCACCTCCGAAAAAAATCTCGTTACCTAAAAAGCGTGTACATTGCAACATTTAAGTACTTGAATTACTAAAACACAGATAGTAACAAGGTCTGGTGTCGTTATTGGACTGGATGAGGATGAATCAACCATGCATTCAGGGGTTTGCTGTGTTTTGGGCTGCAACTTCCAGGATTTCCCAGGCACCATGGTGGCATTCCTAGAGTTGTCGTTCAAGAACACAAATCGCTAGACCTCTAATCTATCCCTATGAATGAGTGGCTTCTGAAACCTCTGAACATTCACTGCTCTGCTCAGGTCTTGCCAAGGAAAGCCCGTGGTTTCCTTTATTTGGCGGGCCAACCCCTCTCATGCCAGCTCTCCCGCTTTTCCCACGGCCTTTCCATTTCTTTCAGAGCAGGAACGTGCCCCGGAAGGAGTTCTGTTTTCCGCGGAAATGGCTAAACGCGACAGTTTCAAAACCAAAAACAACACACACCCCGCTCCCCATAAGGAAGGGATTTGATTGGATAGCCCAAACCACCAAGAGGGGAAGAGCTGGAGTATGTGTCGGTGGGCCTCCCTCGGCCTCTCATTGGCTCGTACTTTAGGTGCTGCCTCTGCGATTGGTCTCTGCGCTGCTCCTCCGGGGGTGGGTGGGACTGGCACAGGCCACCCGGCGACGTCGCCACGGCGCGTCTGTTTTGGCGCCCTTTGGGTTCCAAGAGGCCCGGGCTTGCTCGTGTGTGTGTGTTGGCGCGCGCTGGAGGTTTAGTGGACCGGGCTCCGCATCATGGCTTGGAAGTTCCTGAGGTGGGTTCGGGGATGCGGGGCAGCGCTTCCGTGGGTGGGTTGAGCGGGTCACGTGGAGGTTCCCCCCCCACCCTTTCAGGCCGACCCTTGAATGGGGATAGCTGGGGAAGGTCCTGAATTGCAGGCCTTCCCATTGGATTAGGGTTGTAAAGTATTGTGCATTCCTTCGGCATGCCTAGTATTGTATGCTTGTTGTTGCTAACCTTAAAATACCGTGGGTTTCATTTTTTGTGAGCCGCCGCGCGTCCTTTGTGCTCGGGAAAGACGGAATAAAATTATTTATTTACTTATTTGCAGAGTTTCTTAGCCGCTCCATTACCAAGCGGTCTCTGGGCGGCTTACAACAGTATATTAAACTGTTATCAGTTTTTATATATTATTATGAGTTCGTACTTGGTGGAACCAATGTCCGATAATTAAATTAAGATAAAGTAAGGAAGGGCAAACACTGAACTGTTTAAGTCTGATTTATTGTAGCCAAGCCAACTAACAGTCAGTGGTCTCACCCTGGATGGTGTGAGTGAGATCTGAACATTTGTTTAACATCAGTTTTTATACATACAAACCAGTTCAAGGTTTCCCTCAATCTGCATTGGTGGGTGATTGTTCACAGTTGCATCCAATCTCCTGTGCCATCAAGCTGTTGATGGTCCAAATCCTTGAGTCAATGTTCCATAGATTGGTGTCCCATTGTTCAACTGGGCCCAGTCTGACAGAGACAGGGAATGTGGCGCTCCAGACAATGAGACAATCTCCTGTCCCTCAGGCACAGTTTACCTTGGGGATAATCCCCTCATCCAAGTGTTCTGCCACTTCCCGGAGTCATATACTTCCAGTTAATTTACATTCTTATTGTATTCAAGTTCCTATAACTTACCTAGCTAGAATAAATGTTTTGGAGCCTGATTTTTCATGGTATCAAAACAATAAAAGGACATGTTAAAAACACCAGAATAACAAACAGTTAAAAACCATCCATTTCCATTCCATAAACCTTTAATGGCACTAAAGTTAAAAAGCAGTATACAAATAATAAAATCCAGGATTTTTTTTCTCTGTTGCTGCAATGAAGGCACCTCAGCAACACGCCTGAACTAGGACACTGCCTCCTAATATTTGTGCAAAACGTGCTGGCTGGAATAGGCAGCAAGCACATGTAAGGATCAACAATGCATTGTATTACATTTGGTTTATTATTCCTGCTTTGTTATTAGATTTAATTATGTGCAATTGGTTGAATTGTATGTTTGTACACTGCATATTGTTTAACTGCATTGTTTTGTATTGCCTATGTTCTAACTTTTGTGAATCGCCCAGAGTGACTGTTGGCCAGATGGTGCGGTATAAAAACCAAATAAATAAATAGCGCCATTTCACTTAGTTACCTTGTGGGGAACTCTCCAGTCCATTTAGAGCAGTGGTGGTGAATCTTTGGTACTCCAGATGTTTTGAATCCAGAATTCTGAGCCTAGATAAGTGATGGTGAACCTTTAGAGACTGAGTGCCCAAAATGCTATTCAAAACCCACTAGTTTTTTTTCACAAAGTGCCAATACAGCAATTTAACCTGGATACAGGTGGCTGTGAAGGGACGATGTTGGGTGCCCACAGAAAGGGCTCCGAGTGCCACCTTTGGCACCCGTGCCATAGGTTCACCAACACTGGCCTAGATTGCCAATGAAAAAGGACTCTGGGAGTTGTGGTCCAAAACATCTGGAGTGCCAAAGGTTCACCACTGCTGATCTAGAGCATATGTCTTGTAGGTTAAACACATTTTAAAAGAGAATTTTGGATTCCATTATTAAATAATTCCTAGTTGGAACCATTTTCCGGTTTAGGTGGGAAATCTGTTAGAATATGTCTGCAAAGATTCTCAGTCATCCAGGTGAGTTTATCTGAAAGTTGAGTCATGGCAACTGGGCTTCTTTTCTTGAGAGATTGAAATGTTTTGCTACTCATCCAAGCATCTTTGTCATGTCAGCCTGAGGAAAGTTAGTGGCGAGTCCTCACCTCAATGTGAACCATAAAATGGAAGTCTCGCCACTAACTTTCCTCAGGCTGACAAAGTTGCTGGGGTGAGTAGCGAAATGTTTCAATCTCTCTAGAAAAGAAGTCCAATTGCCATGACTCAACTTCCAGATCAGTGTCAGAAATCATAAGATAACTTTCCTCTTTCTGTTGATTCTACATATTTTTCATATGCTTCTTCAAGGGACAGGGAATGGGATAGTAGCTTGTGGCCCTGTGGTGGCCACTATATCCTCCTTGAGAACAAAGAGGGGCTGTAGGGGTTGAGTACCTGCTCTTGTGATAAACACACAAGATATTAAGTGTTTGATAGTTGATGCAGTTCTTTGAATGCATGGATACTGAGGAAAAAAATAACATGGTGTTTTTTTAGCCCCCTGAATGCTTTCAGAACATGCAGATGGAATATGCAAAGTGGCATTATGCTTACTGGCCTATCTGTAACTATTTTAAAATATATCTGTATACTTCTAAGCTTCTTGAGGATTGGAAGTTCAGTATGCCAGTACAGTATGTGAAATTCAGTATGCATTGCCAGCATATTCCGTTTTGTTCCTTTCTTACTACGGCACAGTACTTTGATTTAAACAAAGGGATATGCATCCAAAAATATGCTACATGAATTCCATTAAATCAGAATTTTAAATATAACATAAATATTACATTTCTGAAGCTACATTTCTGGTGATAAGATCCACTGAAATCAGACCTCTTGTGAAGCGTTTAAGATTGCATTCATATGTGCATTGAAAACCCCTTTCAAAAGAGATGGGGCGCTCAGGCACAATCTGTTTGCCAGTTATCATGCTACCCTTTCATCCATCTCCAGACAAATCAGAAGCACTTCACACGTGCACCAGCAAGGCCACAGATAATGGCCCATATTTAATGGGTGTTGGGAAGGGTTGCATAGGTGGGACTTGTGCACACTTCAGTACATCTAACGAGACTATTCAGGCCATTGTCCATCTAGTGAGCCTATTCAGACCAAGGTGATGTGACATTAAGGTGAACTATAAACAGGAGGCCTCCTCAGACTGACGTAGCTGCTTGGGTGAGAAGCAAACCACTTTGATTTCAGAAGAAAAGAAGCCCAGTTGCCATGATTCAGCTTCCAGATAACTTCACCTGGATGACTGAGAATCTTCACAGACATCAAATGCTTAAGTGTAAAAACATTATGGATTTCAAAATATGTTTGAGATTAGTTATAGAACATATATTTTCAGTTTTGACTGCTGGTGCACCAAATACACAAAGCCAAGTCCCAATAGATTTAAAATGTTGAGGTATAATTTTTAAAATTTTGTATTCACTTTTACTTTTCACTTTTTCTTTCTTTCTTAGTTAGTTACTTAGTTAATTAATCCAGAATGACTGATTCCTCTAGCTTTATCTAAAAGTCAGATGAACTTGAATGAATATTTTAAAAAAAATGTCTGTACAAAAATAGCACTTGGTGTGGAAACTGAATAAAAATGATTGAAGTCTGCTTTTAAAAAGTCCAAAAGAATGAATAAAAATCCTAAAGCTTTACATTTTTTCCCTTGTAGCAACTTCCCATGGGAATTAGATCCTGATTTGTATGGTGACAGGCATTACAACCCCTTTACACGTGAATTTTATCCCAGCCTAGAAGACATTTTGGGAGCCAGTGTTGCTGGTGTGACCGATGAAGACTTGGATTCAAATGTTTTATTTGGAACTTTGCGAGGCAGTGTTGTTGGATTACGATACTATACAGGAGTGGTAAGTACAGGAGAATAGGAACTGATAGCAGTAAGAGCTGATAAATTGTTTAGTACATGGGCAGTGAAAACTATAGAGTTTGCTTAGTTATTTGTATGGCCAATTTTTTCAACCCTGTAAATTTCAAATTGTGATTACATGCTGATCTCATTTCAGATGTTTCAAGTAGGAAACACATTTTTGTGTTTGTTTTTTTGTTTGTTTATACAATTTATATGCTGCCCACTACCCAAAGGTCTCTGGGCGGCTTACAATTAAAATGAACAGTTAAAACACTTAAAACGTTAAAAAGTCAATGGACAAGTAAAACAATAAAACATTTAAACACTAAACACTAAAATTGCTTGGTAGGTGGGTGGGGCGAGTGGGCGCTACTCCTCCTCCGCTGGCACCAGCGCCATGGAACTTGGTGGAGGGGCAGGCGGAGCAGTTGCCAGGACTTGGGAAAGGAGCCCGCGGGACAGGATGTGGGCAAAAGGAGCCCACGGGCTGTTCAGAGTTGGACAGCGATGTGCTCAATATGTCTAATACAATTCATTATTTACAAATATTTCTATCCTCCCCAAAAGGACCTAAGGCTTTAAAATGTTCTTTAAATCAAGTAAGTAAGTCTTTTTGCTTTCTAAGTCCAGCTTTTTGCTGCTTTGCCAGCGGTGGCTTTATGCGATTTAAGTCCAGCTCCCGCAGGCTGCCCAGCGCCACCGGGGCTCCCCGTGTCCCAGCAATTCCCACCATTTTTGCAGCTTCACAGGGATCCAAGAGACTTGCGGCCGGGTTGTGCCACAGGCAGGGTATCCTGACTGTCAAAAAAGCAGGGGAGCCTTTTCTGTGAAGTTTCCGTTTTGGATTCTTATTTCTTCTTCCCCTCCCGAACAATTGCTTTCTGCTTCTTAAAGACAACACTTTTAAAATTTTGGCTCTGGGCCCATAACCCTATTGGGGGTTTGTGTTTGAAGCAGAGGCACTGCAGTTGTTTGTCTTGAGAGGACATAATTTATTTAGAAATATGTTTGAGATATTTACTAGTCCTTCAGCAAATTACAAGTCTCTCACCCTTATCAGTACAAAACAGAGCAGAGCTGGTTACCCCAAGCAGAGGTGGCTCTTCCTACTTCTTCTTGGCTGCCACAAGCAGAGCTTCTACGTTGTGGCTGCTGTTGGCTGCATCTTGCTTTTATTTTAAAACACCTGGATGTGCCTCAGCGTCTCTGTTCACCTGTTTCATCAAGAAACTCATTCTTTCCTCCTACTTTGTAAACGATCTCCAGCAAATTCTGCATTTTTATTGCTTATTTCTGTACCTCTTGAGTTCCTAATATGTTTCTTTGTAGGTCAACAACAATGAAATGGTTGCACTCCAGCGAGAACCTGCTAATCCATATGACAAGAATGCTATAAAAGTAAACAATGTGAATGGAGAACAGGTAGGCCACATCAAAAAAGAATTAGCAGTTCCCTTGGCTTATATCATGGACAACAAGTTGGCAGTGGTTGAAGGGTGAGTATTGTGCTGCAACTGTATTTCAATGTATTGTGTTGAATAACATAGTGCTCACATCTAAACCAAAGTAGGATATGTTGAGACAGTGCCATAATTTACAAGAAACAATTTAAATATCAGAGGAATCAATTTGCTGGTAACTTGTAATAGTATTTTGTGTTATGTTTATGCGGCAGTCCATGTGTATGAGATTACAGCTATGCACCATGTATTGTGATAAATTGGGAGGAGGCCGGTGAGGTTTAAAATCAAGTCCAAGAATATCTTAAACATTTCTTTACATCACAAATTGTTGTAGAATTAAGGCTGGTCAGGATTCTGTTTTCTTTTGGTCATGTTACTTTAGTTTCATATTGTTTCTCCTTGTACTTACTGCTTTCTGCTAATAAACTTCAATGTCTTTCTGAAGTAATGTAGTCATGTTTTATTTTGTAGTTAAGTAAATTGTTTAGTTCTAACTTATTTTTAAAAATAAAAATGTTTTTTAAAACATTGTGTAATCAAATGTAAGTATTCTGAAGTGGAGGAGGTTAATTCTGGAAACAGACTCAGTAGAAAAGGAAAGAAAGGCAGTGTTCTTTAGTAGGCAGAATGATGAACTAGGACTTTGGAGACATAAGAACATAAGAACATAAGAAGAGCCATGCTGGATCAGGCCAAAGGCCCATCTAGTCCAGCTTCCTGTATCTCACAGTGGCCCAACCAGATGCGTTTGGGAGTGCATGAGACTAGATCTCTGTCTCCTGATACCACTCCCCTGCATCTGGCCCTTGAAGTACTCTGGTTTTAAGCCTGGAGCTTACACATCTCCATCATGGTTTGTAACCTGTGATGGACTTTTCCTCCAGGGCTCTGTCCAATCCCCTTTTGAAGGCATCCAGGCCAGATGCCATCACCATATCCTGTGGCAGGGAGTTGAAATCCCTGCTTAACTGTTGAGAAACTAACTGGAGAGGTGGAGTGGCAGGGATGCACCCCAAATGTAAATATCTCACATACCTTTAAAATCCTGTTAGGGTTGCCTTAATTTGGATGCAGCTTGACACCATGTAACAGTAACAGAAATGGAGCATTCTTTCAACATCCCTGCTTTCAAAATGTTGTCAGTTTTCTCCTTTTACCCTTTAATCTCTTCTCATTAGCATTTCTGGTTACTGCAAATGCTTTATGGAATACTGTAGTTGGAACACAGACTATACATTCTGTACCAAGCATATACAGTGGACCCTTGTATAACAAACAGCTTGTATAACATAAAATTTGTACAACATAAAAATTCCGGAGATAGGGGAAATTTGCTTAATAGAATTGCCTATGGGGAAAACCCGTACAACATAAAAATGGGATTACTCCATTTTCAATGCATTCCTATGGGAATTTGTATAAAGGAAAATTTGCTTAACATAATTTCATTTGGAGCCAATTAATTCCTTTATACAACGTACCACTGTAACTGTTAGAATCATTAGATGCTGCATTCTGATTTAAGCTCAAATATTAGCGTGTCATCTCTACTTTTTCTAACCTATATGAGAGCATTATTGTGAAGTTATAAAGAGCCCAGTGGCGCAGTGGTTAAATGCCTCTACTGCAGGTAAAACAGTGCTCACAACCTGGGGTTCAATCCCAGGTAGCCGGCTCAAGGTTGACTCAGCCTTCCATCCTTCCGAGGTTGGTAAAATGAGTACCCAGCTTGCCAGGGGTGGGGGGCAAGGTGTAGCCTGCATACTGTAATTATAAACTGTAAACCGCTCAGAGACTACTTGAAGTGGTATGGGGCGGTATGTAAGCAGAACACTTTAAAGGGCTGTTAAATGCTCCATTCAGAAATAGTGGGACATAAATGTAAGCTCCCTCTCTTTTTTTCTTTAGGGTTGTTCCACGTGGAGCAAATAATGTTTTCACTATGCCTGTACAGTTGAGTTTCTGGGGAAAAGAGGAAAAGAAGCAAGCAGTGCTAAACCAATTGAAAAAGCATGGACTTAATTTGGCTCCCCCAGGAAGAGGTAATTAAAAATCAGGCAGCCATTCAATTAATCAAAATCTGAAGGAATCGAGTTCTTAGGATATATAATATTTGCTTATTTTACATTTTGCAGAATTCTGTAAATATAAAGAGGGCTGTACATTCTAATCATAAGAACACACTTGTCCTAATTAATTTTTAATCACTCTTTTGAAAAAAAAAATAACATATAGGTATAGAATTTGGTATGGGAGGTAGCTGGATGTCTGGGAAATCTGGAAGAAGTTACAATGCTCCAGTCCATGCTGCTGTGCAAATGACAACTGAACAGGTATAATGGATGCCCAATTTTGTTGTAAGACTGTCTAGAATGTGTCTGTAAAACTGAATATAACTTAAAATTCATTATATTTTGTAGATCCCATGTACTGTTTCTTTAGAATCTTGAAATATTTTCATTTATTAACTTCCCCCTTTTCTCAACACTGTTAACATGCACGCTGAAACATAATGTTGTTTTCTTAAGCTGCTGTTAGCATTTTTGAGGATATTTGAGGTTTGTTGAGAGCCTTGTTTGAGATAGGTATAAATGCAAAAGTTTGGTTGAGCTCGGTCCTGTCTTTCTAGCCAGATACCCATTCACATTGATAGTAGTGGTGGGTATGAACCGGTTCGTCCTGGATCATAAAGGCGGCAACAGAGGTGCTGCTGCTGTCCTCTCCCATCCTCCACAGTTGATCTAACTGCACACAGGCCTACTTCACATTTTTTCCCACCTCCTTGGGCAATTTCCCAGCTATGAGCAAGAGCACAGATTTTTTTTTTTTTGCCCTGCTCTTTAGTCTGAATGGAAGATCAAGCAAGGAGGTCAGGCAGAGAAGCCTGAACTGTTGGTGGGACTGGAAGATCTGCTCAGGAGGTGCAGGAAGATATCATGCTGGCCCCAGTGGTTGGCTGACTGAGCCAGAGGAGGCAGGGGAGGGATGAACCCGGATGAACTGATTCATGCTATCTAATGATTAGTGAGTAGGGGTTGTATCTTGGGAAGTAGGCAATGGAATTGTTAATACATGCAAAGATTTTAAAAGGCCTTCTTTTTTTGTTGGTTGCCATCAAATCATCCATGACTGCTGTGTTTTCTGTCCACCAGGAGGCATGCTCTGGTAGTCTAAGTCTTTGTCTTGGACTGCACAAGAAGGCATATCTTGCTTGGTTTTAGAATCAGTTTTCCTGATTTTACAGGGAAGAAATATAGATTGCTTGGTCTGTTTTCATCTGTACAGCTGTGGTTTTCAGGTGGTAGCCCTTGCTTAAAAATATGCAGGGCAGAGAAGACCCTGTTGGCATTTTACCATCTGCTTCACCTCACATTGAGAGAGGATTGAAAAAAAAAATAGAACAGAATATTTTGTGTGGAAGGATGTCATTTTGAGCTCTTGTTCCATCCATTTTGGCTAGAAAACGGATCAGAAAGCAGTGCATTTATTCTGTCTTCTGCCCATACAAGGCAGAAGTGTGATTGGACAGATTTCCCTGAGTGCTTTGCCTTTATCACTATGTGTCAGTGAGCTAGGAGCTATTTCAGAATACTAGATGGTGTTCTAAGACTAATTCACCTAGAAATTGATTAATAACATGGAGCCCATGTTATTGTAGATGCAAGTACTGTAGTTTTATCCTAGAAGGCTTAGGCAGGCAGTTGCAGTGAATTTGTCTGAAGGAAGTTTCTGACAGTTCCTAGTTCATATATGGTAACAAATATGTTAACAGCTCAAATCTGTGGAATGTGGAAGGCTAACTTTCATAAATATCTATTGCAGCTGAAAACGGAATTTGACAAACTCTTTGAAGATCTAAAGGAAGATGATAAAACCCGTGAAATGGAAGCTGCAGAGGTGTGTATCACATTCTCTTCAATATATCACACGGGTTGATAACACACTTTAATTTATTTATTTATTTATTTATTTTATTTATATAGCTTGTATGCTGCCCACTACCCAAAGGTCTTTGGGCGGCTCACAATCAAAATAGATAACGAAAACATCAAAATTACAATAAAATTAGAACAATAAAATGTAAATACAATAAATACAGTACATTAAAACACAACACTAAAATTGCCATCAGGACCCACAATCATCTGTTAAAAAACTTCTGGAACAGGAAGGTTTTTACCTGGCGCCGAAATGTTATCAATGTCGGCGCTAGGCGGGTCTCACGTGGGAGGGCATTCCATAGTCTGGGGGCAGTTGCTGAAAAGTCCCTATACCTGCAAGCCATCCCTTTCACCTCCTTGAGGGATGGTTCTTTCAGGAGGGCTCCCTGACTATATCTTAATTGCCGGGTAGGTTCATATGGAAGGAGGCGGTCCTTCAGGTATCTAGGTCCTAAGCCAGTGATGGCGAACCTTTTAGAGACCGAGTGCCCAAAGTGCAATTCAAAGCCCACTAATTTTTTTTGCAAAGTGTCAATACAGTAATTTAACCTGTATACAGGTGGCTATGAAGGGGTGATGCCGGGTGCCCACAGAAAGGACTCCGAGTGCCACCTTTGGCACCCGTGTCATAGGTTCGCCATCGCTGTCCTAAGCCATTTAGGGCTTTATATGTCAAAACAAGCACTTTGAATTGGGCTCGGGCAGCAACTGGTAACCAATGAAGGTTATACAGAATTGGCGTGATGTGTTCCTTGGCGGCCCTGCCACTCACCAGCTGCGTGGCACGATTCTGAACCAGTTGCAATTGCCGAACTGACTTCAAAGGCAGCCCCAAATAAAGTGCATTGTTATCTATATCCTAGCAACTTAGCATGGAAATTAATTAATTGCTCTGACAGACTGTGGCTTTTGCTATGAAGTATAATTAATGTTTTAATTTTTCAGGCTGTTTTAACTCCATTGCTTCCGCATCAGAAACAAGCTTTAGCTTGGATGATCTCACGTGAGAACAGTAAGGATCTGCCTCCATTTTGGGAAGAAAGGGAGGATTACTTCTACAACACAGTTACAAACTTTGCTGAAAAAAAGCGACCAGAAAATGTTCTTGGAGGAATATTAGCAGATGATATGGGACTGGTAACTATCTACATTGCATTGATAGGTGGCTTATTTGTTTTATGAAAGAATACAAGCCCCTTGTTACTTCCGTTTTAGGGCAAAACACTTACTATGATTGCAGTGATTCTTACCAACTTCCATGATGGCAAACCTCTTCCCGTTGAAAGGAAAAGTGGTCAATTGAAAGAGGTGAGATCCATATTCTCAAACTTAAAGTCTGTTGCTGTTATTAGCAGAATTCTACGTTGAATTGTATAAATGCCAAATTCTTATATGAAAACAAGATGATCTGGGTTGTTGAATAATATTTTTCCCAATCAGTTGTGGGGGGGAAATTGGACTTAAAATATTTTGAAAGTATACATTATTTATTTTAAAAGTTGTTTGAATTCTCTGAGCTACAAGGTAGGTGACAATATAAACTATAAAGTACTGAAATAAGAATTGGAGTAAATAAAATGAATGTGGAAATGGGCTATATAGTAACCTTTACTTTGTCTTCCACAAGCTAATTTGTTTACCAACTGTCTTCTGTGAAGTGGACAGAGATATAAAAATACTTGGTTGGTCAGCGGCCTAGGATGCTGAATGTTTGTGAATACAGAGTTATTTTTGAATTGTAGTCTTGTTCCTAATAAGAAAGTATTGTGGTGGTGGTGGTGGTGGTGGTGTGAACCCTAAATGTGTTTTCAATTTGGATTTGTTTCTTATGAAAAGTTCTACATGAGGCAATATGCTAGGTCAAAGAGTGAAACTTTGGACAGCAGGTATCAGCTCAGTGAAGATTTGTTCTTGTCATAGGTTACAACTGATTTTATATTAGATCTGTTAGACTTTTATTCATCACTTAAAGTCTGATTGTTTTAGGAACAACATATGTGTTCTTTTTTTAGATATGCGTGGTTGCTGCGAAACCTGACTTACAAGGTAATTAAGTTCATAGAATCACAAAATAATGGAATTGCAAGGGGGCTAGAAGGCTTTTGAGTTCCACTCCTGCTCAGTACAGGAATCCAAATGAAAGTATATATTTGACAGATAGCTGGCTAGTTTTTTATGGAATACCTGCAGTGTGGGAGTGAGCACCATCTCCCTGGGTAATTGGTACCATTATTGTACTGCTGTACCAGGAAGCTTTTCCTGATACTCTATCACAGTGATGGTGAACCTTTTAGAGACTGAGTGCCCAAACTACAATTCAAAAACCCAATATTTTTTGCAAAGTGCCAATACAGCAATTTAACCTGAATGCAGGTGGCTGTTAAGGGGTGATGTCAGCTGCCCACAGACAAGGCTCTGAGTGCCACCTTTGGCACCCATGCCATAGGTTCACCAACACTGCTCTGTCATCTGGCTTCCTGAAACTTGAGCCCCTTAATTCATGCCCCACACTTTGGAACAGTTCAGAACAGATCCTGTTCCCCATCCCCTGCTGACAACCCTTCATGTAGTTTAAGGAGTGCATTAATATCGTTCCTCAAGTCTTCTTTTCTCAAGGTTAAACTTGCTGAGTTCTTTCACTTGAAGTATGCATTGTTCTGAATTCTGGGAACAGGTATATTGTAAATCCAGTTAGAATGCAGACTTCATTGGGTTGGGTCCAGGCTAAATTAGGACCACTGAAATTTGAGGAGCAAGTTGGGCATGGTTGTTTTTACCAGTCACTTATTGCAAGGTGACTAGAGTGTGACTCAGTCTGGAATCAGCCCAGTAGAGATTAATTTGGGAAGTTGTGGTTAATGCAAATAGCCTAGTTGCGCTCAAGGAGTTAAATTTCTAAGAAATTTTTTTTCTTTGTGACATAGCCAAATGTACCTTGCAGCGGAGTGCTTCTGATACAAAGGAGGAAGGCGATTCTGTTTTATCGCAGCCATCCAGATCCCGTCCAAAAAGGTAGAAAGCTTCCATCCATTTTAATAGATCAGATGTGGACTTGATAAAACGTGTACCCTAATGGATATTCAATGTGGTGTAGCAGAGAGAGTGATTGATCAGGAGGATTTGTTTTTAAATCTCAACTTGGCCATAGAGACTCATTGGGTCCACCATTTATTGGTTCTGGCTTGCTCTCATATAAATTATTGGCAAGGGTGGAAGGGTCATTACAGGGTGAAGCACTTGTGAATGGGAAATCATTCATTTCCAAAATACCATTTTAGAAAATAAGACAATTATGATGAGAATTCCACTGTTTTGGTGGTGACTATTAAGTAAAAGTGTTTTTTTATTTAAAGTAAGAGATTAATTGTTCCAAAATAATTACAGTTTTCCCAAGAACACTTTTCACCCTGTAATATCTTACCTTGTTCCTGTAGTAAAGATTGTGGACAATATAGTAATTGTACTTAAGAAAGCACTATGATAATTTCGGCTGTGATCTATATGGCCTTTTGAGCTTTTATTTGATCAAGAAACTGGACTGTTTTCTGTTGTTATTTTGATGTTCTCTCTTATTTCATTTATTATATTTATACCCTGTCCATCTGGCTGCCTGGCCATTCTGAATAAACAGATCATACACTGAATTAAAAACAAACAAACAGATAATTAAGAATTCTGTTCTCCTACTCCTAAGTCTTTGGAAAATGCTATGCCAGATGAGAATGAAGGGATGCTGTTTTTCTTGACAAAAACAGAAAGCAACTTGTGCTGTTTGTTGTAGACATATATCTCAAAAGATCGCTAGTTTGTATGCTGTAAAATTGAATACCAGTATAAATGATCAGGTAAGAGCATTTTGAATATTCTGTTACTTATTGTTATTTCAAATTGCTGTAGGGCAACAGGAAAGAAGCCAAAGTACACAGTAAGCAGCGATTCCGAAGCTGAAGATCAGAGAATGCAAGACCAAAAAAGTGAGCTATATTTAATTTTTGGTTATATTATTAACATTTTATTTGCTTATTGTATTAATACTGTATTATCACTTTTCCTGTTTACATAGGTAAAGTGCAGAAACCACAAACAGCTACAAGAAAAAGAAGAAAAGGTATGACATATGAATACAGTGGACCCTTGTATAACATACAGCTTGTATAACATAAAATCTGTACAACATAAAAAATTCCGGAGATAGGGGAAATTTGCTTAACATAATCGCCTATGGGGAAAATCCATACAACATAAAATGTGATTACTCCATTTTCAATGCATTCCTATGGGAATTTGTATAAAGGAAAATTTGCTTAACATAATTTCATTTGGAATGAATTAATTCCTTTATACAAGGTACCACTGGTATGCCCTAATCAGGCTTCTTCTCTTTATCAAATAATGGTGCCTAAGGAGCATTTGAGCATTGTATGTTAATATGGGATTGCAGCAATTTAAGCAAAAAATAAGTAATTTTACTATTAAACATCTGCCTTGAAAATAAAGGTACCTCTGTTAGAACAGTTCTGCTCCTCTCAAAGCTAACAATGCAGTAGCTCTAAGTTAAGAAGAATATTTTTCTATAAATTATGTTTTGTTTGAATGGCAGCTCTCACGACTAATATCGTCTGGTGCTAAACCATGTGTATCGCAGACTGTAACTAAATGGTTTATAATTCTCCTCCTTCACACGCATGACACCAAGTGGAAGTTGTCTTTTTGTCATGGCAGTCACTGCTTGTGCGGTGGCAGCAGTGAGCAATCCTGTGCAAATGTGGTGGTGGGATTGTTTGTTCTACCAGCTGTGAACAGAATCTTTGCCCATATTTTTATTCATTTATGCCAGAAACGCAGCTGGCAGTCAAGATCACATCTATACAGATGCTGCCATCACTGGCAAACCTCCGAGCTGTCTCTCAAAATAATTGTTTGAATTAATTGGTTGAGCAATATCAAACACAATATCAGAAAAGGCTGATTAGAAGTGCTTGTTCTAAAGCATATTTTCTCCACAGCTTCTTCTGATACTCAGGAAGATAAAACATTTGCCTCTGCTCTTGGGGAACCAGTTGTTTCTTCAAAAAAAGCAAAGAAAAAAGGTATCCAAATATCAAAATTATTATTACACTGTTAAGATGGTCACCGGTTTTGAAGGCGGGATAGGGCTTTATGTCCCAACAGCAGATAACATGAAAGAACCATCTTCTAGGACAGTGGTTCTCAACCTGTGGGTACCCAGATGTTCCTGGCTGCAACTCCCAGAAACCCCTTCCAGCACAGCCAGTGGTGGAGGGTTCTGGGAGCTGCAGTCCAGGAACATCTGGGTACCCACAGGTTAAGAACCGCTGCTCACGGAGAAGGGAAACTTTTAAAACCTCCACTGCCTTGTGACTATATCAATTTCTGGAAAAGGATTCAGGAGTTAACCACAAGGCAAAATCCGGAGCTGGAGTCCTGGAGGCAGTTCATGGTTGTGTAAAATCATGTTCTGGTAACTCCTGCGATGAAGCTGGAACTAATCATATCGGCTCTGCCATTCCATTAGACTATTTCAGTGATGTGGCGAGGTGTTTTTTTTTTTTTTTTTTGCTGCTTGGGTAATAGTTTTAACCTTCATATTAATCTACCAAGGCCTTGTGCTCTGAAGAGGCCATTTCAGCTTTGCATGCAGTGTGGAAACAACATAGCTTCTATATAGAGCATGATACCATAGTCTCTTGAGACTGAAATATGCCTATACTATTACACTGTTCTTTTAGATTGATTCAGATTGAAATGTTATGCATTATGCTACTTAAATATCTCGGAAGATAGGGAGGCTGATGTCTGCAATGCGGATAAGTGGAACCATGTGGAAATAATGAATTTTTGTTCCATATTAGCAATAATAATAATAATAAAACCTCCTGCCTTTGGCTGATTAACTTGAATTAGACTACATGGAAATATCATAATGCCTTTTCATTATTAACTTGGTTTTTCTTTCCCTCCAAGGTGCTGCTGCTGTAAAGCACAAGAAAAGTGAAGCTGATGAGAGTCTTAGAGCAACATTGATAGTCTGTCCACTTTCTGTCCTCAGTAACTGGATTGTAGGTTTGAAATTCAAACAATTGTCCCTTCTGTGGTTTGATAGTATGTTACTCTCGAGCTGCATCTGATATTTCTCTTTTGAACATAATACTGCTGTGTTCTTTTAAACAAGAGTTTTATCGAAACCTTGGCTGACATATTGTGCCACTCCCTAAGCCATGCATGTAAGCGTACATGTTGCATTCTCATATTAATTATATCAAGGTTGACAAAAGTACAAAACTTTATTAAAAAGAAAGTAGAGCAGAAAGCATAAGCTATAAAATAGAGAGAAATCTTATGCTCCTTTTGCTTGCTGGGAGACCCTGAAGAATGGTGATGTGTGACACCAGGAATCAGTAATAGTGGGCACTTTCTGGACCTAAAGTTTTACTAAGCCTTGTTGAGCCAGGACAGTAGGTGCATCTGTTCATTAAGCAGACTTTCTCAGTGTTAACAGTTCGCTAAGTGGCAAAATGATAACACAGTAACTCAATATTGAGAGAACTGATAACAAAATCAGACATCAGAGGATCAACACATTCCAGTACTGGTCAGCCTGGACATTTCGTATTCTTGAACCTTTCACCTCAGGACATCTGGGATAAGCAACTGGAAATTTCTCAAGTGATCTCTGGCTACAAAATCAGTCACTTCGATCTCTGTCAGCTGTCCTCTAAGTAACCCCTAGTGTCTACCACTCTCAACCAGTAATTTAAGCACTGGGCTCAGAGGGAATACTCATGCATATCCAACCTTCCTGCCTTCTCAGAGGTCTCCCACAAAGCTGTTGTGACAGTTGGCTAGCTGTTCATGGTGCACTTGATGGGACAGTTGGAATGTCATGATTCATAATAGTGTTTTTACTACTGCTTGTGAGATTGCACTTAAATGATAGTTTGGAGAAGCAACGGGGTTCTGGACCCTGAGTTACATAAACAGCCTTGTAAGATCTTTGGAATATTAAACACACTTCTGCTTTAAGCAGTTTGTATTTATCTCTTTCACTGGTAAGCCAGATTCCTTTCTCCAGCCAGATTTCTTGTTGGCTGTAGCATTCTTATTTTCAGTAATATGCAGTACATCACAGAAGTGAGTACACCCTCTCTCATTTCGTAAATATTTTAGTATATCTTTTCATGTGTACTCACTTTTGTTGCCACTGATTTAGACATAAATGGCTGTGTGTTGCATTATTTTAAGGGGACAACACATTTACTCTGTTATACAAGCTATATCCTCACTGCTTTACATTGTAGCCAAGTGTCATTTCTTCAGTGTTGTCACATGAAAAAGATACAGTAAAATATTTACAAAATGTGACGGGGTGTAACTCGCTTCTTTGTTATGCTGTACCTCTGCCTGCAGAAAATGTCAGAAATACGCTAACAGTATTTGGTCAGCGAAATGACCAGCGTTATGTTGGAGAAATGCACACTTGATAACAGCATGGTTAATTTGTACGTAGCTAATATGGTATGATGAGGCCGTTTGCATAGCTCAGTGGTTTGGATATCTGGCTGTGGAGCCAGAGATTGGGAGTTTGATTCCCCGTTGTACCTTTTGGGAGAAGAGCCAGTCTGTCAAGCCCAGAGCGAGCACCACAAAGTACGAGGAGGAATTTATATGAAAATTAAAGAATAGAGATACTGGATATTTGCCATTTAGAAATGATTTCATACAAAAGCAAAAAAAAGTTAATATTAAAATGGAGAAGAATAGAATAGTATTATAAATTTACTGTAAGTGTACTTAACCAAGATTTATAATGGGGTAGACCATTTCAGATGTTGGTGAACATAAGTTTACTTCAGATGTTGTATTTGGAGTCATGGAATACCATCTATGCTGACTGAACCTTATGGAAATTGCAGCATAGAATAGAGCAGGGATGGCAAACCTTTTAGAGACCGAGTGCCCAAACTGCGATTCAAAACCCACTAATTTTTCCACAAAGTGCCCATGCAGCCATTTAATCTGAATACAGGTGGCTGTGGAGGGGCTGTATGTCAGGTGCCCAAAGAAAGGGCTACGAGTGCTACTTTTGGCACCCGTGCCATAGGTTTGCCAGCACTGATCATTCTAGAGGATGTATGGCATGTAATTTTGTACATCTCCACTCAAGTAATTAGGTACTGTATGGCCTTTTGCATGTCTGTTCCCAGGTACTTTTAGTATGGGAAGTCTTGGCCTGTCACAACCAATTATAATTTTCTTGTTCGTTTTCATTTTAGGACCAGTTTGAACAACATGTTGATCCAAATGTTAACCTGAACCTTTATGTTTACTACGGCTCAGAGCGCAGCAAAGATCCAGCAATACTTTCAAAACAGGATGTTGTATTAACAACTTACAGTGTCTTAGCTAGTGACTATGGAGTAAGTATAATTAAAGGTGATGCAAGATATTAACAACTTGCCTTCAGCAGAAAAACAGAAGTTTGGTTCTTCAGAAATAAAATATTTTAAAGGGCTGACCTTGTTCCCCCTTCAAGCCAATACCATAGATTCCATGCTGCCTTGTTGTTAAGAGAAACAGAACAACTTCTTGACTGTCCAGGTACTGTTGGACTACAACTCCCATGCTTCATTTGACATGTGTGAGATTAATAGAAATTGTAGTCAATAGTATTTGGAGGGTAGTTATAATGATAAGTACAAATAATTAAAATTGCAATTAGAGTTTCTATCATTATGATATAAAGGGTCAGGTAAGTCTTGTTTAATAAGCCCTGCCTTCTGCCTCAACCCTTGCTCTTAACAGTTAGGAGCACTTTAAAGAAAAATGTTAAGCTTTCATTGGCCCTCTACCTCTATTTCATAAGAACAACTAGTTTTGAAGCTCCAAAATAAAAGATACAGGTATCAGAAGCATACTTTGCTGCTGGCACAGAAAAATGTTAATGAGCATAGTGATGCCCATAGGTTACACATTGTTTGGTGCTCATCTCTGTACGTTGATAGGATTGGATATATAGCACAAGTTAAAATATAATCAAACTTCCACGCCTTTAGACATGCTTGGTGAAGGTTGAATTCCTCTGTTCCTCTGCATAAAATGCAAAATCTCCTGGAAGAGAGAACAAAGGCAAAATAGTCACTGTTGGTATCTATGGCTTCTTAAAATAGCACGTTCTTGTAGAAATAGTTGTTCTGCATTAGGGGTGTGCAGGGATTTCTTTTTGGACTAGAACTTCCTGAATGTCCTGGGGAGCACAGCATGGAAATCTGCACACTTCCTGTTCCACCTTTCATTTTTTTATGCTATCTTAAGTGCCAGAATAATGCGATTTTTTTTCCAGACTGGAGGTAACAGTCCTTTACACAAATTCAAGTGGCTGAGAGTGGTGCTGGATGAAGGACATACTGTACGAAATCCAAGTGCTCAACAAACAAAAGCTGTGTTGGACTTAGATACGCAGAGGAAATGGATTTTGACAGGTATTTATGTGTGAGAAGAATATTACCATACGAGGGTAACTTATAGAGTGTGCAGTTAGTTATGTGTGACCACTTATGCACAATAATGTCCCATTGATTCAAGTAGGATGTCTATTTACATTAAGACCACAGTGTGTTATGCCTCTTAGTCTGGCTTGTCAAGTGTGTAACATGGCTTTTAATAGCAGTGCAGTTAGTTACTTGCTCCTGTAAGGAGTCAATTATGGCAGTCTTTTTCCCTCATCACTCTTCAAGTGGGCAGCAGATTACAGTAGAACCACCGTAGGCACAGGGGATAAGGTCCAGGACCCCCCACAGATAGCGGATAAGAGCAAACCGGTTGATGGTGGCGACTGTTGGTGGGTGCCAGGGCAAAAGCTTTCTCCGCTGGCATCCCTCAAATGCTGGGTAGCATGGCAGCGGCAAGAAGGAAATAAAGTTTTTAAATTATTTTTTCTTTCACCTCGCCACCCTGGGCGCAGCAGTTCATATACTGCGGTCCCGCACAGTATGCAGTAAGAAAACTTACTGCCGATGATGCCGACTGGCAGCCCGCTTTGCCACCAGCGCTGCACGCTGGCCACCCTCCGGAGAGGTTGGGTGGGGACTTAAGAGGACTAGTCTGGCCAACTGGCCTTTGAACTTCCTGCTAGGATCCCGGGTGGTGAACTGGAAGTTTAGCTTGAGCAGGAAGTTCAAAACTTCCAGTCTGCTGCCCGGGACCCAAGAGGGAAGTTCAAAGGCCAGTTGGCCAGGCAGGTTCTCTTAAGTCCCCACCCAACCCCTCCAGAGGGTAGCTGGCTCCTGCTGGTGGTGAGGACGGCTGCCGGCTGGTATTGGTGGCTGCCAGTTTTCTTTTTTTTCTTTCTCCTCGCCACTGCTGCTGCCGCTGGAGGAATGGGATGGGGACTTAAGAGGGGCTTCATTAGAGTAGATTGCAGTGTGACTAAATATGTTTCAAAAACTAAGCAAAATAGACTCCTATTTCATGGTAATAAGAGATATTATTAGTTATACTGAAGTTACCGCTGTTTCCGCATTTTTATTTTCAGTAAATAAAACACAGTTATCCGGAAAATCTTAGATTGTTCTGTATTTGCTGAAATCCTGTTGCCCAACTCTGCGCAACACGATCTATGACAGTGGTAGTGGAAATCATAGTATGGCAACAGTGCTGTGCACAAAGCACCTACACCTGTGTAATGTATGACTGATTTGACGGTGCTTGTTGCCTGGGCATGACACTCCAACTTGCACAAGTGTAAATTTACATTGTGCAAAGACAAACAGGCTTTCAGCCAATATATCCTCCCACCCCCAGCCCAATCTTGACATACATTTTTGAGTGAATATTTTGAGGTGTAACATGTGTCATGTTTCTGCTGTGTTGTTCTTTCTCCTTACAGGCACACCTATTCAAAATTCCTTAAAGGATCTCTGGTCTCTGCTTTCCTTCTTAAAGCTCAAACCTTTTACAGACAGAGAGTGGTGGCACCGAACAATCCAGCGCCCTGTTACTATGGGTGATAAAGAAGGGCTTAAGTATGTACCGACATGAATATGCTGTTGCTAATGTATTCTGTGAAAACACAGGTTATATATGAACTGCACTGGTAATTTTCTTTGTTAATTAAAATGCAAACAGTTTGCAGCTTTGCCTGGAGCACCAAGCTTGAAACACATTGGAGTATTTGGTATTGTCTCAAGGCTTCTTCCTTCATTTTTTTCTAGGCGTTTACAAATGCTGATCAAGAGTATTACAATTCGAAGGACCAAAACAAGCAAAGTGAAAGGGAAGCCAGTTTTGAAGCTGCCAGAACGCAAAGTATTTATTCAGCATATAACGCTTACGGAGGAAGAACACTCAGTCTATAATTCTGTGAAAAATGAGAGCATAGCTGCTATTACCAGGTAAAGAGTACCAGTTATTACGTGGAAAATAAAAATTCCATCATGTTGCATTATTTTGCTGTAGTATAACATGGGAAAACCTCTTCCCGTAGTTTTCTTGTACTTCCATCTTATACATGTATGTAAAGCCCACTTAGTTCAGCCATATGTTCTGTTGGTTAAGAATCATTATGGATTTTGTTTCAGAAATAAACCCTATAGAATAGAACCTTAACATGTAAAATTACACATCATATAAAACTGAAGTTACTTCTGCTGCTGAGCTTAATCTGGATCATATTGTGCTCTAAAATAAGATTAAATTAGTACACTTAAACTGAACATGGTCAGAATAAGAACAGAAGGGTGGAGAACACAACACTACCTACTCCTTTCAACAGAGGGAAATGTAGGGTGCTACATCTAGGTAAAAAGAATGAATTGCACAGATATAGGATGGGGGACACTTGGCTGGAGAATAGTACCTGTGAAAGGGATCTGGGAGTCTTGGTGGAACACAAATTGAACATGAGTCAGCAGTGTGATGTGGCAGCCAGGAAAGCCAATGCGATTCTTGGTTGCATCAACAGAACCATAGTGTCTAGATCAAGGGAAGTGATAGTACCACTCTATTCTGCTGTGGTCAGACCCCACCTGCAGTACTGTGTCCAGTTCTGTGCACCTCAATTTAAAAAGGATGTTGACAACCTCGAGCGGGTGCAGAGGAGGGCGACCAGGGTGGTTGAGGATCTGGAAGAAATGTCTTATGAGGAACAGCTTAGGGAACTGGGAATGTTTAGCCTTTCAAAAAGAAGGCTGAGAGGGGATATGATAACTATGATTAAATATTTGAAAGGATGTCATATTGAAGAGGGAACAGGTTTGTTTTCCATGGCTCCCGAAAAGAGATTTCATTTGAACATTAGGAAGAACTTCCTGACGCTTAGAGTTGTTCGGCAGTGGAAGATGCTGCCCCAAAGGAGGGTGGTGGAGTCTCCTTCTTTGGAGGTTTTTAAGCAGAGGCTGGATGGCCATCTGTCGAAAATATTGTGATGGGGTTCCTACATGGGTTGGACTAGATGGCCCTTGAGGTCTCTTCCAACTCTATGATTCTATCCTGTTCAGTTACTGATGGTTTTGTTACAATTATATGCACAAGAAGGACATTCTGTTATGTAGCGTGAAGCTCTCAGATCATGAGCACAGGATTTGGAGGAAGTAGTGACCAATTTAATGTAATAATTTACACCAATTTAGTAGTCAATTAGAGAGCTTCAAATCCATGTAACAAGATGGCATTCTATGTTCAAATTCAATTAATTTTTTTAAAAAAAAGTCATGGCAGAAATAATAGAACAGGTAGGAAGGTGGTAAATGAAGGCAAAGTGTCCTTTCTTTGTTCATTTCCAGCTTGGATTAATGACGATCATTGCTCTGGAAGTAGGAGAACATTTGAGGCAATTACAGCTCACAGCTATGTTCATTAGTCTATCACACTTCTCTACTCTAAATGCCCACATTATTCTACAGGTATTTTAATGAAGGAACCGTCTTAAGCAACTATGCAGATGTCCTGGGAGCTTTGGTCAGATTAAGGCAGCTGTGCTGTCATCCCTGGCTGTGTGCCAGTGCATCTTCATCCAGCAGTGTAGAAGGTGAGCAATCCTATTTTTAAAATAAAGCACTCTTGTGTAGTGAACTTGTAGTTTCCTATTTTAATGTAAGGTTGATTTTGGTGGGCCTTTTAACTTTCAATGATAGTGTCCAAAAAACAAACCAAAACAACACTTCTAAGTACAGCCATTGACTATACTGTGCTCATTCATAAAAGTAAATATGCAAACTAATTCAGCCAAAATGGCTTCTGAGAAAGGCAAGGCACATAATGGCATGTTTTGGGGAACATTGTGGTTCAAAGTTAAACACGCCTCAGTCAAAAATACTTATAAGAAAATATAAATAGCCAGTATGCCAAACCCAGTCCATTGATGACTGATTAGCAGCAAGATGCGCTGGCATAGGCAGTAAAGTCAACTCTTCTGCTAGTTCCATGGTTTTGGTTTAATGTTAGTGTAATGCATCACAATCACCATAGGCCCATTTGAACAAATGTATCTTACGGTGAAGTCCACTCACCAAAGCCCCGTTGATTCATTGGGCGAACTCCAGTGCAACTTATTTCAGCCATTGTGTACAGTAGGTGTGAAAGGTTGGTGTTAAGGAAACGAAAACTAGGTTGAGGCTTAGGAAATGAAAGGGCCTGGTGAGGTTTGAGGCTGATACCTTCAGCTGGAGTGCTTCCATTAGGAAGTGGGAAACATTGTAACAGCTTGTGGTTCATCATTGTTTCTCTTATTTGGCATTATGATACATTATAGCTAATGATCAAATTCTGTTATACAGTAGGACCTCTGTACCCACAGTTTCACTTATTTGTGGTCTGAAAATATTATGCATAGCATGGTATCTTACACCCTGTAATGGCCAGTTCGGTTAAGGCATGCTAAAATGTTTTGTTTTTCCTCTTAACAATGCAGTACTATAAAATTAGTATTAGTTATTCTCTACAGATTTCAGTATCCACGAGGGCGGATTCCCCCCCCCCGCCTTTCTGCCAATTGCTACTGCTTTTGCTACTGTTTTTAATTTGTTTAAACCACCCTGAGTTCCCTTAGGGAAATAGGACGCGGTATATAAGTCTGAAAATAAATAAATAAAAATAAATACAGGGGTCCTGCTGTAATTTCTTTTAAAGAGACTGTCACTTTATCTGTCGGTAGGTGATCGGACTCCTGAAGAACTGCGTAAGAAGTTAATAGAGAAGATGAAGTTAGTTTTAAGCTCTGGGTCAGATGAAGAATGTGCTATCTGCTTGGAATCATTGAATTTTCCTGTGATCACCTACTGTGCTCACGTGTTCTGTAAACCATGTATCTGTGAAGTCATTCAAAGAGAAAAGGTGAGAATCATTTTTGTTCAGCTCTAATATATTATTCCAAAGGCAAGGCATTATTTCCGAGTGAGTAGAAGATAGTTTGGCTTCCGTTCATAAAATACATCAATTCTCTTAAATCCTTTCAATGTCACTCAGTTTGAATTTGAAGAATCTTACCTGTTTTGATTCCTTCTGATGTAGTACAGTGGTGCCTTGGTTTATGAGCATCTTCTGGAAGCATGCTCGTAAACCAAAACACATAAATCAAAGCAAATTTCCCCATAGGAAATAATGGAAACTTAGATGATTTGTTCAGGGACTCCAGTTTCCATTATTTCCTATGGAGAAATTTTCTTTGCCAGGGAGCCCCCAGTGACCTTGTCTGGGGTCAGCTTTTTGCCATCCAGCTCCAGTTCCTCCAGGGTGCCCAGTAGGGGAAAGATGGTGTCTGGGCAAGTAACTGAAATCTGACCCCACAAAAGTAGATCACAGAATCATGAAATAGTAGATTATGTGACGCAGAGGGCACCTGATTGCTTACCTCTGTAAAAACAAATACTAAGATGTGTTCTTTGTTTTCAGCTGCAACTTTAGAAACTTTTGACAATGAGATGTTGGCTTGGGTTTTGGAAAAATGTAATCCAAGACTACTGCTGGTTGTCTATACCTGGTTGGTAATCTCTGGTATACGATGATACTGATTGACCTAAATTTAGGTAGTATTTTCTAGTCACATTTTAATCCCAGTTACCTTTTGAGAACACCCAGCTGCCCTAGGTAGTTGTTCAGCAAATTATTAAATGTGAGTTCCTCGTTCTGCCACTGAAGGAAGAGTCTTTTTTGTTCTGCCATTATAACTGGACATTTGTAGAAACACATCACTGAAACAGGACAGCATATAACGAAACCTTGCATTTAAGTATAGCCTGCCAAATGGCAAGGTTTGCTTTCTGAAGAAATAACCACCACACTGTTATCTTTCAGGCCAATGCTAAATGTCCTCTTTGCAGGAAAGAGGTTGGCTTACAACATTTGGTAGAATGTCCTTTAGAGGAATCTGATAGCGATAGAAAGACTGACAAAGAATGGGTATCCAGTTCAAAGGTAAGTACCAGATTAACTGTCCTTGTTTTTGGTTTAATGCTTCCGCTGAACAATAGGTTCTTAATGAACATATAGGAAGAAATGTGACAAAATCTGCAAATGAATGCAGTACCTGTGTGAATTATAACTTGTAGACTAGAATGGTGCTCTAAATATCAGAATTTTAGAAGACACATCTGCAGTTTTAAAATGCACATTCGATAGTGTATTTTTAACATTTGGACAAGGTGGGGAGCAGTTACGTTGGTTGCTTAGATAGTTAATTCCATCATCCTGTAACACACAATCGTGGTTCTGTTGTTTTTCTTTGAGGCTTTTTACAATCTAAGTTATGCTGTAATGTGCACGTTATTAGTCTCATGTGCAACCATGCACTTTCCTTAAAGTTTTCTCATGAAAATTAGCACCACACCATAAAAGCTAAGCTATTACTCTAGCACTGAAAGAGAAAGCATGATGAGGGGAAGGGAAAGCACCCCCCAACTTCCTCCCCTCCCTAAGTGGCAATTTTACAGTGCTTCAAAGTTCAAATGAAATTGTTGGACAAGGTACAGCTGGGAGATTTTTGTTTACTAATAATGGGCATACATTTAAGGTTGAAAAACACTAGTATAGAAACTACACTAAATTGGACACTTCCAAGCTATTTTGGGGCTAGGGATCCTGTAAATGAGATTCATAGTGAATAACTCTACATTAATATTAAATTTACCAAATATATGTAGCACAACCCTGCTATTCAGAGTGACACACAGAAGGTGGCAGCTATTTAACCTGCCTTATCAATCTTTTGTCTTCAGTTTGGATTCTTGGGGTTTTATTTTTATCCCCTCTGCCGAACTACAGCAGTTCATGGACATTTCAACAGCACAACTTAGATTATTATCTGACAATGTCTATAATAATTTCTTTTAATGTGGCACACCAAAGTTTCAATAAATTTGGTTCATCTTTTTTGTTGCAACCTGGAGCCATGACTTTTGCAGAACAGAGGGAGATGTTATGCTACTTCTGCATTTGCATGGTACATTCATTCTTCCTCTTAGTCCTAACCGTGGCTCACAAAAATAATAATAATCATCTAAGATCCCTGTGCGAGAAAGAGCAGCCTGAAAAGCCATGCATTATTCTATATGGATACAAAAGCAAGGAGATGATAACTCAACCAGAAGAAATTGCAATCAGTGGAAGATACTCGTTTAAATAATTGAATTCTTGACATTTATGTACACGTTGATTTCAATACCAGGCTGCATACATCTTTCACACAATGCAAACTTGTGTGTACCCTGAAATTGCAGAAGGAAGCCTTTATTCAGTGGCAATCTGCCCATGGAGTCATTCAAGTTGTTCAGGCGGACTCTGCCCAAGACGATTTGGGCCATTAGCATGACAGAGATACTGCTTTTTAAAGAAAATATACTGTGTGAATTCTATGTGCCATAAGTCTTGCTTGCATCTCTGGGGTGCAACCTGAGATCTCCATAGAAACGACTCTAATGAAAACTCCTTTTCTCTTCTATGTCTGTGTATAAGGATACAAGTTTATGGTTGGCTGATTCTCTTTTAAAGGCAATAATTTTTGACACACAATATGAGAGAACTTGTCTTAACGGGTTATAGAACTGAAGATAACTTTTTTTGTTTCAGATCAATGCACTAATGCATTCATTGACAGAGCTAAGGAAACAAAATCCAGCTACCAAGAGTTTAATCATTTCTCAGTTCACAAAATTTCTGTCTCTGATAGAGATTCCACTAAAGTAAGCAGACTTGTGTACTTGAATGAATACTTTCTAAAAATAAGCTTGTCAGTCAAGAAAAAAGGGTATAATTGGGCTAAAAAGTTTAGCGATTGTGAGAAAATGGAAACGGAAATGTGCTTTTCAGTTGACTAAATAGTATAGTCTCTTTGGGAAATGACTGTCAATAAGTTGACACAGGATATAATTTTTTTAAAGGAATTGTTAAAATAAGTTTGTATTGTATAGCATTGTATAAGTCATTGTCTTTGTTCCTGTTTATTTGAGTAGAGATCAACAACAACAACAAATTTATTGATTAGCCATTCAGGCCATACCAAGTACTAAAACTACATAGGTCAAGAAAAATACAAGTTGTGACTGAACAGTTTTCAAAGTTAGGATGGCCAGAACAAATGTTATCATTCAGGAGTCAATACAATGCCAGTTTGTAATATGGCAAGACTTTTTGAACTATGTTTTTAAAATGGTTCATTTTACCTAAAGAAGGTTTTAATGTTGCTCGGGAAGCATTATGGGTCATCATAAGAACAAAAATGCAAGAACTAATTTTTCTATCACTATTGGTGGTGGGTGCACTTATATTAGTTAAGTTTGTTTTTTGAACTCTGTAGTCTTTAAAGTTTTCAGGTATGTTTATGTAAAATATTTTTCTTTTGTTTTATGTTGCATTGGCAGTTGCAGTTAATAAAATAGGAAAAAAGGGGGGAAAACAAAAGGTTGAAAAATGTAATTATTATTTGTAATGGTGTATAGCTGCAATTTTGCTCCAGAAATATAAATTGTTTAACCTTAACAGGTGAGAACTCCATTCCAACTATCAGGCCACTTAATAATTTCACTGTTGCCCAATTTTTTACTTCTTGGGTTTCAGAGAATCGGGGTTTGTCTTCACCCGGTTAGATGGATCCATGACACGGAAAAAGAGAGTAGAGGCAATTCAGAAGTTCCAAAGTGAAGAAGCAGGGTCCCCAACCATCATGTTATTATCTTTAAAAGCTGGTGGTGTTGGTTTGAATCTGACAGCCGCTTCACGTGTGTTTTTAATGGATCCTGTAAGTATAATATTATTTACTTGATCAATGTTGACTTTTGATAACCTGTACAATGTATCGTAGAAATCTAAGAAGGGGAGTACATTTCTTTAAGGCTTCTTGTAGTGGGCAAACTTTTTAGGTTGTTTTCCTGTGACAGGAAGCCTGTAGAAAAGCTGTTAATCTGCACTCTGTATTGATTGCCTTCAACGCTCAAACCTGAGTATAGAGAAGCCCCATTCAGGAATCCGTGACTCCAATTTTGTGAACCTGCTTTAAATGGGATTGCCTAGTGATACTCCTTTTGTTTTCTTCTCCTCCTCAAGATCATCGAGAATGTTTAAGAAACTTTTGTTTATATTTAAGTTCTGTGGTTTAAAAGAACATAGACTTGCAGAATTCTTTCTCTTGTCTAGAGCCATTAGTCACATTTATTAATATTATCGTTTTGGTGGCCTCTTGTAACACAGCTTATCTGTAAGCAGAAAAGCTTATACCACAAATAAAAAGGCTGATTTCGTGGAGCTCATACATGACCAGAGAAGTTATACTGATCAAGGAACTCAGTAAACATGAACTGCTGTGGTACATCAATTTCAGCAAAATAAACAGCACTTGCTTCCTATAAAGCCTTTCTTTTTTTAAAAAAAAAAAATCTCAGATTTCTCACAAGGGATTTCTGATACCACTTTATTATATTAAAAACAAAAGTCCTTTTTCACAGGATTATAGTGATGTAATTGCTTAATCTCAGCTTTGAAAACACTGTTTTTCATAAGGCTTGGAATCCTGCTGCAGAGGACCAGTGCTTTGATAGATGTCACAGACTTGGGCAGAAGCAGGATGTTGTCATCACGAAGGTGAGTTGTCAGTTTTTCTGCCCACCAGTGATCCTAAGTGGGGGGGGGGGGTTGCCGGCAGTGATGTAAATGCAGCTTTAACGTATAGCATATGGATAGACATAGTTGATAAAGAAAGGCGTATTTGCTCTTCCTTACTCCAAGGCATCTGGCTTTTATTTTTGCCTGACTGTAGATGGGCAGAACTCATTTTAAACAATGACCTTCCACCTACCTTTCAGCTGATTTATAGTGAAAAGGAAAACTGTCTGAATCTTGCTCTGCCTTCCTGACCAAGTGATTAAGAGGAGAGTTTTTTAAAAGGCTCGGGTTTTGGAGGAGGGGGAAGGGAAGCGTAATTTTAGATTATCAGCCAAATATATATGCAGAAGATTTTCTAGGCATATATTGTGTGATACTGAGGAAGCTGATTTAAGAGAAAGGTTTATTTTCAGGAAATGCAGTCTTCTTCATGCAAGAGACTGCACTGTCCTCTTAATCTCTCCATTAGCTTTACTTAAAAACACACATCTACAATCGAGATTATACTTCACAATGGTTGAAATCCAGGTGGCACAACTCCACTGCATAAATGGTGGTATAAATTTTTAATTTGATTAAATTTAAAGCTTTCTACCTGTTCAAGTTGAAGCTGCCTAGAGAAGACTTTAGGAGCCTTAGGATAGGGTCTGGAAACCTTTAATATCAGAAAATTTCCGCTGCCACCAATTTGGCAGCAATCTTCTGATGTTAAAGGTTTCACCAGAGCAAAACAGATCGTTAGGGACGCTCAAAACCTTATGGGTTGCATATGTAGCTTTTAAATATAATGAAATATGTCTATAAGGTGATAATATCACTATGTACTGTATGTGGCAGAGTTGCACCAACTGGATTTCAGGCATTGTTTACTGTGATTTCACATTTTGTGGGGTATGTGGGGTCTTCATATTGCAATGTTATATACCCTGAGAATTCTAATAAAATCTCTGTCTTCCTGACCAAATTTGAAAAGTAATTATAAACAGTTTGTTTATGTCCTTTACCCTTTCAAAACAAATGCTATTAGTTCATTGTGAAGAACTCTGTGGAAGAAAATATGCTGAAAATCCAGCACAAGAAGAGGGAACTTGCAGCTGGAGCCTTTGGAACAAAAAAAACATCTAGTGAAACAAAAATTAACGACATTAAGACTCTAATGGATTTATAGTTTGATGTTATAATCACATCCCACTTCAGAATAATTTGATTCTATCTACTAAATAAGTACAGATTTCCTGGACTTCTGTATTATGGATTTTAGAAACATGGCTAGCAAATACTAGTTTTTAAACTAAACTAGTACCCTTATTTTTTGTTATATTTACTTTACGAAGAACTTCACAGTATCATTCACAACACTGCTGTTCTGTTAAATACAGTGGCAATAACACTCGAGGAAATACTCAAACAATTGCACATGTAATTGGTATCATGGATCAGTAACTATAGTATCTATATTAACTATAGATCTTAGCAAGCTTGTCTTCTGTGGTGAAAGAGATAACCCAATTTCTTTAATATCTGTATTCATGTACCTAGTATGGGTCGAGAACTGAATAGCTATATTCCTCCATCTGAAGTACGATATTTAACAGCAGAACATTGTATTTGTTTATTTCAGCAAAATCTGCTAATCTGGTCTTTTGATTGAAGTTCTTATACTGTACTCCATAGTTTGCACCACACTATTATAGCTGGAATTTGTATGAGACCATATAATAATTTGTAGGCGAAATAATTACTGTACTGTACTTATGCCCAAAATATCTCATCTTGATGGGAGTGTTTAAGTGCGGATTCTCTGCCTGCAATCTGATAAGTTTACTACTCAAGTGAATATCTGTTTGAATTAATACTGCCGCTGTTCTGCTATTGAGGTGTAAAAAATAACATTACTGAAATAGTAAAACCTCAGTAATTTTGTGTACATTTTATTTCTAGGTAAATAAAATTATGGTTTATCTGGAAACCGGTTATTCTGAGATTTTCTGTGGTTCTAGTTTCTTGCTTGCACCATTTCACTGCCAGTAATAAATCTAATCATCTTGCAGGGGGTGGTTGCAAATTCAGATTTCTCCAATAATTTCTGCTTCTTGATATTGGGCTATTGCTGCTGCTTAAAAATACAGAAACCTACTTTTATTATGTTGTAGAAAGTAAATACCACATTACTCCTGCCTTACACTTAGCTTAGTCTGGTTGGATTCCATGTTGGGATGAATATTTTTATATTACAAATATAACAATGGCAGACAACTGACCCAGTTTAGTAGCATGCAAATGCCTCTCTTCCTAACATTTGGGAAATGGGTGTCTAATAAGAGCACTCCTAAACTTCTACACTTGACACAGCCCTGTTACTAAAAATTGTAACCCTATTACTAAAATAGTAGGTGCCTTTCGGGAAACACAACTGGTACCTCAGTTGAAGAATGCCTCAGTTTAAAAAATCGGTTTTAGAAAAGAAATTATTGGAAATGGGGATGCCTCGGTTGAAGAATATTTTTCAATGGAATGCCCGTGTTTACATTTTTTCTTGTAAGGCATTAAAAGTTGATGTGTGATGTTTGCATGACAAAAATAATGGGATGCCTCGGTTTAAGAAAACTTTAAATGGAAAGCCCTGGTTTGCCTTTTTTCTGACCTCCGGAATGGATTAATTGGTTTTCAGTGAATTCCTGTTGGAAACTGCGTTTTAGTTTAGGATTTTTTTGCAATACGGAACACTCTGGAGAAATTACTTAAACTGAGGGACCACTGTTGGTTTTCTATCTGCATATAGGAAGCAGCACATGATAGCAGGATGTACTATGTTCATGCTATCAAGTGTGTGTCCAATTCACACACCCACTGCAGCTTTTGAGTCTGATTGGGGAAGTTCAGAGAATAACAAAGTCAGGGAGAACAGCCCAGGTGAAATGCATAGATACATCTTGTTCTGACCCATACCTGTATATAAGCAAAAATGTGGGGCATAGTAATTTATGGTGAAGTGTGGCTGTTCCTGAGGCCAACAAAACAGGCGAACGCCTAGTTATCTATCAGGCAACAAGGAAAAAACTAGGTAGGAATAGCTTTTGAAGTAGCATCCTGCTAACAAATTAAGAACCTCTCCTGCACCTTAGTCATGCTTAAAACCAAAATAAGCATCTTTTTATTACTCACCAAACAAAAATACACATATTTCCCCTATGAAAGCTCACTTAGTACTAGCAATAAAGGAATTTTTAGCAGAATGCAAAACTTACATCAGAACAGCCCTGCAGTAAACGCTCTGGCAACACAAACTTTCAGAGTTGCCAGGATTTATGTTAATACAGCCCGTCTACTTGTGAGGTAGTGGTGAGAGTGGGAGTTGATTGCTACTTGACAAAGCTGAGTACCATAGGCTTTATTACCACGATATAATTTTATTCTGTAGTTTGAGTGCCATTTTACAGTTCAAAAGTCCCCCCCCCCTTAACTAGACCCAGGAGTACACAGAACTGAACAAAAAAATAATTCTTTTTGCCATGCTGTGGGTGCTGTGCATGGAGGTTTGATCAGAATCTTCAATATGGCTGGAACTGACGGGAAGGCAATGTCATTACAGTGTTGCTCGTTTTCATATCCTTAGTGTAAGGCCCCTTCATTGTAGCTGCCTTGACATCTAGCGATTACAGCAAGCAAAACATGGTTTTCAAGTGAAGGGAAGGAGAGGGAAAGCACAGTCCTCTAGGTCTAAATGGTACGTTTCATGCCAGCCAGGTGCCCTGTTCCCAATGAGTTCTCTACAGGCATTGTGCAAAAGAAAAGATCTGATAGTTGGGACACATGATTGGCACAATTCATACCTCAAACAGATTTTGCTCAGTTCTTACCTTCGGTGTACTGCCTTCAGCTGAGCAGTTGCAAAGCTGCTAACAAGTTTAACTGACCCTATTTGACTTTCCTAGTTCCTACAGCTCTGAAAAGTCCTTGTATTGCTGATGTCTTTTGAGCAGATACAAGTGTTCTACTGGAGGTAGGTGTCAAGCTTTTTCTTAATGTTGTCAAAGCTGTCTGCTCCCAAGTAGTCCGCCTGGCCCTGCTCCCATCTTTCTCTGCGCTCCTCTGAAGACATAGGTGGCGGAGACGGTGCGGAGTGTGGTGGTGCTGTAGATGAAAGTGAAAGTTGGGACACTGCCTCTGTTACCTCCTCCTAAAAAAAAGGGGCACAAGTGAGTGGGAGAGGTACCTCTGCATCATTAGGAAAAGAAGCAAATATAAAACAACAGTGCAGAAGGAAGGAAAACCAATGAGAGATTCCCATGCAAAGCAGCCAATATGATTTACAAAATTTAAGCTGTAAAAAGGGTGGGTGGGAACAGCATGTTTAAGTCAACGAGATGGCAGACGAGTAGTTAACAACAGGTTTAAGTTCTTCATACCTCTCTACAGAAGCCACAAGAGAGAGCCAGTGTATAGACCAAGCCCGATAGCTGAAAATAGTTCATTAGAAAGATGAAACAGGGACAACAGAAAGCACAGCTCAAGAACAGGTCGATACGTTTGTTCTCAGAAAGGTCTAAGAACTTAACTATTGTGTTTTCTGTATACCAAAGCTTTAGTAGCTGAAGTTGCACTGCATGCATTATTGGATTGCGTGCATGTGTTTTGGCTAGTTAGATATATAGAAAAGACCAAACGAGCAAGAGAAGTGTTCTACTGTGGATGGGATTAGGGTGAAGAATCTATAGATTAACACTTTCTCTGGTTTTGATACAAGAGGCATTTAGCACCATGCTCAAGAGACTGCTGCAGGGATGAAGAATTTTTGGCCTACAGGTGTTTTTGTAACAACTCTCACAATTCTGTCCCATGATCTGTGCTGGTTGGGGCTCATGGGAGTTGTAGGTCAAACCTGGAAAATCAAAGTCCCTCTCCGTAATGTAGAGATATAGCACAGAAACTAGTCATACTATTGGGGGCCTGTTTCAAGATCATGTGGATATTTTTTCCATTGTTCTGGATAACCTTTAGGGAAGTTTGTGGCACTACAACACTGCACATGGCATCTACAGTGAAGATTTGTGCACATTCTAGTCTAGTTCCAAATGCTGCCAGAACCTGAATTTTTTAACAGCAACATAACAATTTCAATGAATTTCACCAAAAACTTTTTCAAAAACTTGATGCACATAAAAGAAAGCTTGTGATGGGTAAAAGGAAGGTATGGAATCCCTTGGTATACAAAATTGGGTAATGACTGCTGTAGCACAGTGCTTGGGACTAGATATGAAACACGCTAACAAATATCAAGTAACAATTTTTAATAAGTACTGTGCATTGCATATATAATTAGAGGGGGTTCTGTAAGCCAGCTAAACATCTGCACATATCCATGCCAAACATTTTGCTGAGACTGACATTATTAAGACTAACTGCCATTCCTCAGATCTTTTTATGCTTCTCCTGCAGAACCAAGGTGTGGGTTGCAACTAGAGATGGGCATGAAATGAAAATATAGCCTTTTGTTTCATTTCTTATTTCATTTTGTTAGTAACAAATGTTTAAAGATTTTTCAAAATGAAATGATTTGTTAATGGCGCCCTTGGGTCCTAGAGGCACCAAAATCACAGGGTAGCTTCTTTGGACTCTTCCCTGTAAGCCCCCCAAATTTGGTGAGGTTTGGGGCTCAGGGGGCTGAGTCATTAAATCTCCAAAGGCAGTACCCCTAGGAGAAAATCATTTCTAATTGAGTTAGGAAGCGGTTAATAGCCACCACCCCCACCCCCGGTGGTATTATTATTTTGAATACTGAGGAATGTGTTTATATATTGGGGGATTATTAACATGGTATGATTTTAGGTACTCCTCACCTTTAAAAACAAATGCAAGTAGAGACACTGATTTGTGTCTGCATCAATGCTGGTTAGCATTAAGCTTGAGCACCTGTATTTATTGAATTATATAGTTAAGGTAGACATTCAGCAGTATGGCCTTGCATGTGTCTGATCAACTTCATATAAATGGTAACAACAAGAAGAGAAATTTTTAAAAGGCAGCATGGGTGAGGAGAGTGTTCACCTACTTTCTCCCTATACTCCCACCCTTTGTTGAGTGTCTTTCCCCAACATTTGTTGTACAAATCCTGTTGGGGAGGAGGGAGCTGGGATAAAAGCAGGGATGAGCTACCCCTCCATCAGGATCGGGCCATAACAAGCTGCATCCCTGCCATATTTTGGATTTACAGATACTGCCAGTAGCTCCATTCCGCATGGGCGTACACACATCTTTAATGGAGCATGGCTTGAGGGATCTGGGACAGAACTGTGTACTTCATTATATAACTTCTCTACCCTTTTATCTATGTTTTTCACAAATGGAATCGAACCCTGTTGACTGTCCTCTGCAGCATCTAAAGCAATTTGCATCTAGCACTCTGATCCACCAGCTCTTAAGATTCCAAGTCCTAGATGCTATGTAGGGTAGAGTGCTGATAACCAAATAATGACTTTCTGTAAACAAAGGACACAGCCCTCTTCTCCCCATGCCCCAGTCAAGATCATATAGAGGACATACCGCCTTTACACCAGTAGTTGCATCTTTAACAGCACCATGCTGCTGTAGTAATGGCAAAACGTTTGCGACAAAGGTCTCCCACCACATATTGAGGAACTCTGGATGGACCATTGTAGGATCTTGAGGATCTTCTTTGATGGTTTTGGCTTTTGAGTCATATGTGTAGTTCCATGGCTTCATCCTCCCCAGGAAGTGCACCACTTTAGCATTTGTCCCAAACCTGTCGGAAAGGAGGAGAGATCTGCCGTATGGATGCGTGCAGAAGAGTGTTTAGTCACGGCTCCCAAATGCAGAAGCAAGCATTCTGCATTTCTACTCCAAAGGGATAATTAGCTCCAAGCAAATTGCTCTCACTTTTGTTTTAAGGACCAGGGTTTTATTTTAATGTCTTACAGCATTTGCACTAAGGTCGCCACTGTAGATCTGACAGCTTTTAGGGCCATTACCCAGTTGGATAATCCCTATGAAGTAGAACACCGACTGTCTTCACTTGAAATAAAAGTGACATTCACCACGCAGGCAATTCACTGCAAGGGGATCTCAGGTCTATAGCTGATATTAAGTTCAGTGTGCTTCAAAGGCTTTTTTTAAAAAAACCTGCAACTTCCAGAACACCTGAATATTGTATACTGATAAACACCAATAGTGGGGGCTAATGGAAGTTGCAATCCAACAATAAGCAGAGGGGCGCATGTTCTCCCTATAGTTTATACATGCACAGTTATTCACAATCCTCAAAGTAATTGCTGCTCCATTGTTTTGGTCAGGTAGATGTCGCTTAATAACGCTTAGCATTTAATGGACTACTGGCATCTAAGAACCTGTATATACAGACACGTCAGTAACAAAACTAATGAGCTGGGCTAAATAAAGTTTGTGTTCTGAGTTACTTCTAAACTTGTCCTATGTTAGTGCAAGTTCAGAAGGAACTCTCAGATATGACATTGACTGTATATAACATATTTACTTATGAGAAAATATTTCCATATTTTCACACTTTTGAAACCTTAGAACACTCCCATTTTGGTGATACCTAATTACACTGAATGTACACAAAACTAATGTATTCAGCCACAGCTGCATTCCATTTGCGAGCAGGCTGTATCGGGTACTTGGAACCTCTTTGAGACATTGACACCACTATACAAAAGGCAATTTTTTTTAAACTTGGAGCTGGTGAGACGCACCTGTTCCCAGTAAATCTTTTTTCCATTCTAAAAAGCCAGTATAGTAGAAGTGATCACAACAGGGTTTAAAATGTAATTCATTCCATGAGTTGTAGCTCTTTGGCACAGCCTAAACACGCTGTCCTCAGGACACCTTGTGTTCAGCTATTGAGGCTGCCAGATTCTAGTGACTCAGCTTTCAGCCATGATGAGGGCAGAAAAAGGAACCATCTGGGTCAGAGAGAGGAAAACTGACTCCAAACCTTGACCAAATGAAATAAACGATTCTATTTTGCACGATTCCAAATGAAAGAAATTCAACTGCCAGAAGACAAGCCTCACAATGCAATCCACTGAGCCAGATATTCCCTTTCTACCAGCTAGTCCGTTTGGACAAACTTCCAAAAATAAGTGTTCTAATTTTAACCCGACACCACCTCGTGTGATGCTCAGATCACAAGACATAGTTTGAACCTGAGCTGCTGAACCCTCTCTTTACATTAGCTGCCCCATTAAACTCTACTTACTTATGTTGCCGGGAGACGAGCTCATACAATTTCCTCATTTACTCCTGGGCGCATAAGTGTCTTGGGTCAAGAAATACTATACTATACTATACTAGTATTCTTCCCCTCCACCAAACTTAAAAAGAAAACATAAACCATTTAAAAGTTATTAAATGCGGAAAAATAACCAACTAGGCTGTATCAGAGAAAGGAAAAACATCCTATACACTGCGGCAGGCAAATGTGGCTCTCAAGATTGCTTTGGACTGCAACTCCCATAATTCCTCACCACTGGCTATGTGGACGAAGGTTGACAGAAGCTGTTGATCCAGAATAAATAATAAGAAAAAATGGAGAACCAGTTGCCTGCATCCACTATAGATATTTTCACTACATCCCATAAGTTCTATGACTGGATTAAATCTAACAATGGTGAAGAACCGGTTGCTTACCTGTAATGGTGGTTCTTCGAGTGTCCTCCGTGAATCCACACCATTGGGTTCGCGCGCGTCGCGCCGATGGTACCGGAAACACTTCTAAGCAAAGGAAGTAGAAGCGTTAGACTCCGCCCCACCACCCATGGTCCCTTGCGTTCCCGCCTAAACGCCCCAGTTCCCTCTACACGCCGCCAGGATGATTACCAGAACGACGTGACTAGAGGGGAGGCGGGCGGGTTGGTGTGGATTCACGGAGGACACTCGAAGAACCACCATTACAGGTAAGCAACCGGTTCTTCTCCTTCGTGTCCTCCGTGACACCACACCATTGGGTGAGTACCAAGCTACCTGAGAAGGTGGTGGGAAGTCACGGAAGAACAGCAGCCAGCACCGCCCTGCCGAAGGACGCTGAAGACTTAGCTCTCGTGTCCAGCTTGTAGTGACGAACAAAGGTCGACGGCTGGGACCACGTAGCAGCCCGGCAAATGTCCTCAACAGGGACACCACGGAGAAAGGCAGTAGAAGAGGCCATGGCTCTCGTGGAATGAGCACGTACTCCCTGTGGGAGGGGGCGATGAGATAACTCGTAACAGAGTTTAATAGTCTCAACAATCCATTTAGAAAAACGTTGCGGAGAAACAGGTGACCCATGAAAACTCGGGTTATAACAAATAAACAACCGAGGTGTACTACGAAGTGTAGCTGTCCTGGTAACGTAGAACGCCAGGGCTCGACGGACATCCAATGAATGAAGGGTCCGTTCAACAGGAGAGGATGGGGAAGGAAAAAATACAGGGAAGATTAAGGGTTGGGATAGGTGAAAAGGTGAGACCACCTTGGGGAGAAAGGAAATGTCCGGGAAAGCCACAACCTTATCAGGGAAAAACTGAAGGTAAGGTTGATCGTGCCTAAGAGCACAAAGCTCACTAACTCGCCTCGCAGACGTGATGGCCACCAGGAAGGCCACCTTTAGAGTGAGCATACGAAGAGGAATGGAGGCGAGAGGCTCAAATGGAGGTCTGGTCAGGGCCTGGAGGACGAGACGCAGAGACCATTGAGGGATTGGAAGGCGTCTGTCCGGATAGGTATTTTTGAGACCTTTGAGGAAGGATTTCAGTCTTGGGTGACGGAAAAACGTGGAGGCCGGGGACTCGGGTGGCTGGTGGGCAACTATGGCTGACAAATAAACCCGGAGTGAGGACATGGAGAGTCCAGACTGTTTCAGTCGTAGGAGAAAGCGAAGGACCACTGACAGAGGCGGGTCAACGGACGGGTAGGACTTTGACCTCGTGAACTCCACGAAGCGTTTCCACTTGGAGGCATAATTCCGTCTAGTGGATGGCTTCCGAGCAGCTCTGCAGATGTCATCAATTAGGGTCGAATCCTCCACGCTGTGAGCTTCAGACTGGGAAGGTCCGGGTGGAGAACTAGGCCATTGTCTCTCGACAAGAGGTTGGGCACCAAAGGTAGGGAGAGATGTTCCTGCGACATCTGAAGTAACGTGGCGAACCAAGGTTGCCGAGGCCACCAGGGAGTGATTAGGATGGCATTGGCCCTGTCTCTTCGCAGTTTTACTAGAGTTCTGTGGAGCAGAGGAATCGGTGGGAAAGCATACAACAGGTGACGAGACCATTGAAACAGGAAGGCATCTCCCAAGGAGCGTGGACCGACACCCGCTCTGGAGCAGAACTTCTTGCACTTGGCGTTGGCTTCCGATGCAAACAGGTCGATAGCAGGCTGGCCCCATCTCTGGACTAGACTCCGAAAGACCGAGTGGAGAAGTTCCCATTCGTGGGAAATCGAAGATTGACGACTCAGGGAGTCCGCTAAGTCGTTGTCGTCTCCCGAGAGATGGATCGCTACTGGGTAGATGTGATGTTGAAGACACCAGTCCCAGAGGTCGATGGAGATTGTCAGCAGGGCCGACGAGTGGGTGCCACCCTGTTTGTTGATATAATACATCGCCGTAGTATTGTCCGTGGCGATCAGGACCACTTGGTCTCGAAGTAGCGGTAAGAAGGCCTTCAGGGAGGTAAAAATGGCCAAAAGCTCCAGTTCGTTGATATGGCGGGATGAATCCGAAGCGGACCACAGGCCATGAATTTGGTGACTGCCACAGAAAGCCCCCCATCCCGAAAGGCTGGCATCTGTTGTAATTTGGATTGTAGGAGTAGGCGGCTGGAAGCGCCGGCCAGCGAAGATTCGGGAGGGGCGGAGCCACCAACATGTGCGACGCCACACATGGGTCGGGATGAAGATAGGCTTGCGCGGGGAATCCAGCTCCGGGTCGAATTGGGACAGAAGGCAGTGTTGGAGATGCCGCATGTTCAGTCTCGCAAAGGGAACTGTCGAAGTGGTGGAGGACATCAAGCCAAGAATACGTTGGATCAAGCTGGCAGGTGCGTGAGCATCCGGGCGGAGGAGGGACACTGAAGAGGTGATATCCGAGAATCGAGTTAGTGTGGGGAAGGCACGTCTGCGCCTGGAGTCCAAGATCGCCCCGATGTACTCGATGCGTTGGGACGGGACCAATTTGGATTTTTCGAGGTTGACTTCGAGCCCGAGCGATTGCAATAGATACAGTGTTGTCTGAAGATGCTCGAGGGCCTGCGACCGAGAGGGCGCGACCAGAAGCCAATCGTCTATGTAGGGAAAAACGATGATGCCTTGTGATCGGAGGAAGGCGGCTACAGGCGCCATACATTTGGTGAAAACTCTGGGGGCCGTAGCGAGCCCAAAAGGAAGGGAGAGGAACTCGAAGGCGTGGCCAGAAATACTGAAGCGCAGGAATTTGCGATGAGACGGGTGAATGGAAATGTGAAAATAAGCATCCCGAAGGTCGATCACGGCGAACCAATCGTCTTGTTGAAGAAGGGGGAGAATGGTTTCCAGGGTGACCATTTTGAATTTCTTTGGAGAGATAAACCAATTTACAGAGCGGAGATCCAGAATGGGCCGCAATCCACCATCCTTTTTCGGGACGGTGAAATAGGGGGAATAATGTCCCAGGGGAACGAGATCTGGAGGTACAGGGCGTATAGCGGCCTTTTGCAGAAGGGTGGAGATTTCGGCCCACAGAGGAGGAGATGGTGGGGTGGGGACGAAATGATCTAAGGGAGGTAGAGAGTCGAACTCTATGCGGTAGCCCGTAGAGACAATGGACAGGACCCATCTGTCCGTGGTGATATGTTGCCACGCAGGCAGAAAGGGCCACAGCCTGGTGAGGTCAGAAGTCCTTCCGGCCTCGCTTGTCTTGATGGCGGGTAGATCGGAATTTGGACTTCTGGTGTTTGTCTTTGCCAGCGAAGGAAGGAGCAGGAGCTGGGGGGAAAGATTGGTCTCGCTGATGTTGTCGAGGAGAGGGCTGGTTAAAGGATCTCTTCCAGGAACCACGAAAGGACCGTTGTTTAGAGGGGACGAGATTGAGTCGCTTGGCGGTGTTTTGGCTTTTCTGGTGTTCATTCATGATCTCGTCTGTCTTCTCGTGGAAGAGGCCCTCGCCCTCAAACGGTAGGCTACAAATCTTGCCTTTTGCATCCTCAGGTAAGCCAGTGGAGCGTAACCAGGCGTGTCGACGAAAGGCAATAGCCGATCCCATGGCCTTGGTGGCTGCGTCCGATGCGTGTCGTCCGGACCTCATTTGTTGGGCGGCGATGGACAGAGCTTCTTCCAGTACAGGTAAGGCAGTTTTGGATACATCAGCCGAGGGTTCAATGGAAGATTTTACCTTGTTAATGAGGGCCCTTTGGTAAGCCCCCATAGTTGCCTGGTAATTAGCAATTTTGAATGATAAGGCCGCAGTAGAGTAGAGTTGTCGAGCCATAGTATCAATCTTCCTGCCCTCCTTGGAAGGAGGAATGGGCGTTTGGGAAGATCTAGACTGGATTTGTGAAGCAGAAACCACAACAGAATTTGGCACCGGATGTTTAGCCAAGAATGGGGCACCTTCATCGAAAACCCTGTAAAAGCCCTCCAGCTTTCTCGACTTCGAAGATGATGGAATCTTCTTAAAAGAGTCCTTAGCCATATCGAGAATGGATGGAAGGACTCCGAGGTGAGCAGGTGAAGTGGAATCAGAGGCGATCTGATCAAACAGATGGTCAGAGTATTGTGGTGCAGGGTGATGGACTGGAATGTTCAAGGTGTTCGCCATCTTGTTGATGAATTCAGAATAATTACCGATGGAATCAGCCGAGGATGGAGGGCTTTCCCCAGCAACATTGGAATCGGGGGTAGCAGCTCCATCACGATCGGTACCGTCCTCATCCTCGGAATCAGAGGAAGTGGAAGAGGACGAGTCAGAGTCAGAAGGAGAGGGAGGGTTTCCTTCAGTAGTCACGGTAGCGGTACGGTGTCGTTTATCGACCGCTTTGGCATGTTTGCGATGATGAGATTTCACGGGTTCGATAGCCATCGAGCCGGGTGACCTCGATCCCGAGGGTCTGTCTCTATCATACCAAGTGTCCAGCGGTTGCCAGCACGGTCCTGGAGGGAATGGTACCGTCGGAAACCCAGGAAACATGGGGTACGAAGAAAAAGGGTACGGTACCATGGAAGCCTGGTTAGGCGGCCAGGATGGTGGTACCGGTGGCATCGATGGCCAGGCAGATGATCCCGATGGCCAAGTCCAAGGCTGGGACTGGGATGGTACCGACGGGGATGGGCGCGATCTAGGTAGCGCCGAGGAAGTGCCCGTATCGGTATCTCGGTGTCTCTTCGGTACCGGAGAAGATGGTTCTTCGGTAGCAGCACGCTTCCGAGCCACATGCTCTGGATGGGTGCTAGCGTCTGATACCGGTGGCAAGGGCGGTACCGTGCCCTGCCAGCCCGGAGCCGGATAGCCAGGAAAAGACGGTTGCGGCATCGTCATGGGCATCTGGCTAGAGAGTCTCGGTATCGGGGCATTGGCGAAGAGAGAGGCCAGCTCCGCGCGGTGAGGCTTACCGAAGACATTGGTAGCTACCAGGGCCGAATCCGTAGAGCAGATCGAGACAGGCGAGGTGCTTCTACGGGTTGGAGATAGAGACGGTGATTTTTGGCGGGAAGGTGACTTGTCCCGACGGTGTTTCTTTGATACCGAAGCCTCGGTATCAGTCCGTTTGGACTTAGATTTTTTGGTTGATTTTTCCACAGGTTTCTCCTGGACGTCCACCGTCGCTTGCGAAGCCGTCTCGGACTCCATTTGAGGCCGCAATGATCTTTCCAGCAGGTAAGTATTTAAGCGATGTTTTCGATTCCTGAGGGCTTGGGCACTGAGACTTTTGCAATGCACGCAGGTGCCCGGAGAATGAGTCTTGCCCAAGCAATACAGACAGGAAGAGTGCCCGTCGGAAAAGGGGATTTTCCCCCCGCAACGGACACACTTTTTGAAGAGGGCCCGTTGGGCCATAAAAGAGAGAAATTTAGCAGTCCGTGACAGAGTCGAAGATCCGTTACCATCCAACACGGCGGTTAGAGGGAACTGGGGCGTTTAGGCGGGAACGCAAGGGACCATGGGTGGTGGGGCGGAGTCTAACGCTTCTACTTCCTTTGCTTAGAAGTGTTTCTGGTACCATCGGCGCGACGCGCGCGAACCCAATGGTGTGGTGTCACGGAGGACACGAAGGAGAATGATAGGTACAGTCTGCAACTCAAATATGTCCTCATATCTAGTCAAAAGAAATGTGACTGAGTGCCAGTGGAAGGCTGTGATGGTGATTCACTGTACTGCTCTTTCAACCAACTGTTTGTTCAAAGAGATTGCAACTCTACATTGCATTTTGCTAAAGCCTTTTCTCTCCAAACAGAAAAGCAAAGGGTTCTTGCTATGATGCGCTTCACGCTTGACACAGTTGGGACATGTCCAACAAGGCTGCCTGGAACTGATGGCATGGCTCCTGTGCAAAGGGTAGCATCAGGACCCCAGGAGTTCAAATTTTGGGAGCAGCATGGGAATAAGTAGAATTACAGATAACTCCTACATAGTATTTGGATCCCAGCATTCCTTACCATGGAAGTAAATGAGGCGCACTGCAACATATACATGGAATGAGGACCTGGACAAATCCTTCAAAGCAACCAGCAACTGTTTTGCAAACTCTTGTTAGTTTAGATAGTTGCCAAAAGACAGAAAAGTAGGAACATGCTTCCTTTCTGCTGACCTCAAAATCTCATAAACATGGTTTAAATATTTTATTCTCAGCAAGATGGTGTCTCTAAATAAAGTAAGGCCACAAGCAGCTTCTTATTCCAGGTTTTCCCCTTTTACTGACATGTCACTAGAGCTGTTTTTCAAAGTCACTTAGACTGCATCAGTTCTTACTGGATGGAACAAGAGAGCAAGTAATGCAAGCTTAATTCCCCGGACTCATCTCCACTCTGGAAATATCTTTCAGATAGTAAGAACACAAAGACACAGGTACATTAATGGACAGCTAAGCTTAACACTGAATATATACTTGCATGGCTTGTCCACTTACGCTTTGAATGCTGGGAGATAGGAGTAGATAGAGACACTGCTTAGATTATAAATAAATGGCAGATGCTTGCTAATGTCTGTTGTTGCCCAATTGCTGAAGAAGGCATTTAGCAAGCCCTGGTCCCCACCTAAAAGAAACAGAACATGGTGAGGAATCCTGAAAAATCACAATCAAGCAATTTTAGTCTAGTGTCAATTCTTCTCTTTTCTAACCAATATACATAAGACCTGTCATCAGGCATGTTCCAGTGATTCATGGATTAGAATTTCTACTTCAACAGTGTTGGCATTTTATCTAGTGCAATTGGTCCAGTGACCGAATAAGGGACTATATCATCTGAAACACTGTACATCAGAACACTTTATCAAGCATGTGCCTTCGTGTTTCATAAGGCAATCAACATCAAACTGCATGTTGACCAGTCAGATCACTGGGTCTTTTCTGCTCAAGTAAGTCTACTGGAGAGTAGAGTTCAGCAAGACAATCACACTACAGTGGTACCTTGTATAAAGGAATTAATTCGTTCCAAATGAAATTATGTTAAGCAAATTTTCCTTTATACAAATTCCCATAGGAATGCATTGAAAATGGAGTAATCCCATTTTTATGTTGTATGGATTTTCCCCATAGGTGATTATGTTAAGCAAATTTCTCCTATCTCCGGAATTTTTTATGTTGTACAAATTTTATGTTATACAAGCTGTCTGTTATACAAGGGTCCACTGTACAGTCAAAGTAGCCAAGCTTCCCAAGTGAAATGTTCCTGGATTCTTTTGGAACTAAGGACTCCCAGCACTTAAAAGTTGCAATGGCTGCAGTGAGCCAATATTGTTTTGTAGAGATCATGATAAAACCCTAGAAGAACCTCACAGTCTCAAGCACATCTTAAATGTCTGGCTTTGGATCTGCACACCTAATGAATCACAGGAGAGCAGAACAACCTTACAATATCTCAATCATTCAGAGTTTTTGCCTGGCTAGACTGTGAATGTCAGGGCCAGTTCCAATAAGATTAATGAACCAATAAGGTTGAGTGGCAAAAACCAAGTAGTGTTAAGGGTGAAGTAACAAACCTAGTTTTATGATCTACTGTACTTTGATTTTGCATGATGTCTGTCAAGAGGAAAGCTACAGAGTTACTAGAAAACATGTGCTTCCTGTGGGGTTATTATTTCTAACTAAAGTGGCATATACAACTGTTCAGATCCTCTTTAGTTTCAAACACACCAAGTGTCCCAGACACGTTATTACATACTTCAAAAGTATTCTGAATAACAAATGACAGATCTTGTTTTGCCATCTGATTCACAAAAGGGTAAAGTGTCCACAGAAGCTGCACAGGCAAGAAATTAGAATAGACTATTAGTCATATGGATTAGATTGTATCAATACAATTCTTATTTTCTTCATTACTAACTACAGGCTTGCTTGAAAGATGTTCATTTCTGGCCTTTTATTTTTAAAAGTAGGAAATGCCCGTTGATCAGTGTTTCGTGTTCAGCACCCTTTTATATAGCTAGGAAAGTTACTCTAACCAAGGGGGTATTATTGGCTCTTTTTAGAAGAAGCAGAACTTGAACTAGTAAATTTGGACTTTTAAATAAGTAACTTGGAGTCCACTGTTCTAGCTTCATAAGCATCCAAAGTCAATGCTTAAACTATTAAATTCTATTCCAACAAAATTCTGTATAGATAGTAATCTAGATTTGCATCTATTGATACAAGACCTTATGAAGCCATGGTATTAAAAAAGCAATTTGTTAGCAATACATGTTGCTAACAGCAGTTTCATTTCAATTTCTACCACAGCTGAAACTCATGTTAGAATTTCCCTCAGAGAGACCATGGTTTATACCAGGATCTCCTCTTTAATACTCTTTCTACTTCCAGTTGAATTCAAAATGCTGCCAAGGGTTAGGAGATACTATTTTATTAGGTCCAAGTAAGTGAAATGCAGGCACAAAACACAAAATGTTGTGATGCTTGTTGTAAACACAATACAATCACTGTTCTTTTTTATCACAAGCCTTCTAGTGTCTGTGCCACCCTAACTGGTGCCAATTCTTAAATTACAGCAGAGACAGTGATTCAAAAGGAAAGTCTTAAATAGCTCTTGTGGTTTGACACAGGTCCTTGGTTTTATATTCCTTCTTTTCTTGATGCTCTAAAGGGGACAAATACATCTATGCAAAAGCAACAACCTTCAGGCTGCGAGACTGATGTATTTGGCACCTACAGTGTTGTATAACTAGCAATTTCCAAAGTTTAAAAATGCACATCAGTAGCATGTTTTGTGCATACGAATGGAGCCCCTGAATTGTAGCCCCCAAGGACAGCTAAATAATAATTCACTCACAATGGTGTCATTATCCAGTTTGTGTATTATATTGGAAGTGGAAACCATTTTGACAATATACAGCTATGCTTACACAAGGTTTGCTTTTCAGTACTGGACTGCTGAAACTACAGAGGAAACTAACACACCAGGTCCTACCCCATTTGGACTGTTCTCTACTCAGTAGACTTCTCAGCTGCCCTTCATTACAGCTGCCTGGGTTGTTTAAGTTTATTTTCTGAACATATGGTTCTAGTGCTATTTGTAGTTTACAAATGCCATGGATGCTTTCAAGGACTCCATCCTAATTAGACAGTGGCCTGAATAGGTCCATTAGGTGGACAATAGCCTGAACTGACTCTAAAAAGTGGATAAGGGTGTATGACATGACAAATGGCCTCAGCCTATTCAGGCCATGGTCTATTTAAAGAGCCTATTCAGACCAGGGTGGCATGAAACCAAGGTGGAGTGTAACTTGGAGGCCTTTCACCAATGTTCCTTTGATTGACGAAGCTACTTGGATGAGTAGTGAAACATTTCAATCTCATAAGAAAAGTCCAGTTCCCATGACTCAACTTTCATGGAGTTTAGCTTTGCATCCTACATGTTCTCCATTGAGCTTTAAGTATCATCATACAGGACTCTGCACTTACCCACAAAATTTTTTTGAGGTACTATAAGTATGGCAAACAGAATGGCTAGACCCATGTCAGGCAGTGAATTTCACAACCCAGTGGCAGACTGAAAATGGAGCTCTTTTCTTCTTGTACTAACCATTATACCTCACTGTCTGTCAATCATGTAATAGCTAAGAAAAGAAACCACTGAATTCCTCTTGAGAAGAATTGGAGATTTCATACTGAGTTGTTATTCAGTGGCTGGAGTTCTATGAATTAAAGCCATCTGGTAATGTCTGTTTTGCTTGTGAGATTAAATCCTTCACTTAGAACATGATGACTAGTATGGGCTGACATGCACTTGCCTAGTAAAGCTGATACAGCTAAAATGTAGCAGCACTGACTTTACAAGAAGCAGACCTGTGCTCTGCTACGCAAGGCACTATCAGTTAGATAAAAGTGCTCAGGCAGTTCTTGGGGGGGGGGGAGCTGAATGAAGTCTTAAGAGTCTCTTCTTGAACTCATTTCAGTCACATACAGGAAAGCCTATTGATTGAGAAATAACTTACTTCCCTCCACTCCATTTCAGTCAATTGAAGAAAACAGCATTAAATGTTTCCTGCACTTTGGTTTTAAGTCACACAGTGCAACCTCCCCAAAACATTTTTAGAAGAACTCAAGCCACTGCTGCTCAAAAAGTAGCCCCAGTAGATACCTACCATCAAAGCTGCCTTGCTCTGTGGCAAGCTGTAGGAGTTGATTGAATGTTTCAATGGATGGCCGATAGACAAAGACTCCCGAGTTGAAACAGTCAGGCCAGCCCGGATCTGGTGCTGCAGAAAGCTCTTCTCTTTCAAACAATTCGTCAATGTTTGATAAAACCTAATTGCAGAAAGATGCAATTATTTCAGATAAGGAACTGTATCTGTGGGGGATAGGGGAGGACACCACCAAGCTAGATGCCAGGGGTAATTACCTCAGCTCCTGATAAGTGGGATACCAATGAGAAGAATGGATCTTCTCCAATTAACACAACTACCAAGAATCCAGCTTGACTCCACCTTCCCCTTCTCAGCATAGTGAAAGAGGGGGTAGGTGCCTGCTTTTTCAAAAGTCATCCAAGGGCCTGGCCTTAGGACTCAGTCAACTTCTTCAAGTGACAACTGAGTGTGGAAGAGAGACACTGCTATCCTTAATCCACAATTCCCCGAAAGTTTTCCTTGCAGTTGCAGGTTATTCCCATGATTCCCCTTCAGCCTGCCATACAGCAGACATCTGAGAATTCTGGGACAATCCTGCTTATTACCTAGGATTATGTTACTTGCATGAAGCAGTGAGCTCAGCTAATGCAATATCTAATTTTAGGGGACAAACAGAGAACCTCTGGCCCACAGCGCACACGTGGCCACTGGGAGTTCCTTATTCAGCTCACAAGATTCCTTTGCTATTATGTATGATCACCAAGTTGAGATGCGACTCTAATTCCAGAGAACCATTATACATGATGAGCTTTGGTATGCAGCTTGGGAAATGGATGGGGCTTACACCAAGCAGACAGTATTAGTTTTAGGCTATGCCTTTATAATTGTGAAGAAATATCTAATTTTTGGGAGGTCCCACCTCCATTATCCGCACTCTCTACTAGAATACAGCTCTCAAGACCCTCCTCAAAACGAAATAACTCCCAGCTTTAAGGACCTTTTGCTCTTCTTTCACACCAAAATGCATTACTTTGAATTACATACAGCATAATTTATTTATTTTTATTTTACTTTTATAGTATTTTTACCCCACCTTTCTCCTTGAAAAAGGACCCAAGGTGGCTTACATTGAGGCCTTGTTAATCCCTTTAATGAGGGATAATATACAGTCCAGTACAATTATTGATATATAACTATTTCACTCCTTGGAATAAGCATACAACTGAAGCCGCCTATGGCCAAAATCCTGGTGATGTTTGTATAATTTGTTGTGGCTGAGGAAGCAATGAGGTGTGTCTTAGTCACATGCCTGATTGGGTCCCAATACCTTGTTGATTAACCATTACTAACAGACTGATGAAGCTGTTTGGATGAACAGCGAAACGTTTCTATCTTTCAAAAAGAAGTCCAGTAGCCATGACTCAACTTCCAGAAAAACTCACCTGGATGACTGAGAATCTTCACAGACATTACTAACAGCAACTTTCCAATATTACACAAATATCAACAGTAACAACCAGCCGTTGCTTTAAACTTGCACTTAAATCTTTCAAAAAGGTCCATCTTAAAAAACAATACAGCCATCCCCTCGCTATACAGTGGCACCTCAACTTACGAATTTAATCTGTTCTGAATGCATGCTCTTAAGTCGAACTACTCTTAAGTCGGGGTACCTATCTAGAAAAATTGGGGGGAAAAAGTTAAAAAAGAAAACAAATATTTGTAAGTTGAGCAGACCATATGTAAAATTTGTAAGGTGGCAGTTAAAACGCCAACAGTTTTCCGCTCTTAAGTCAAATTGCTCTTATAAGTCGAGGTACCACTGTATTGCAGTTCATATACTGGGGTCCCGGGATATCGCAGGACCGCAGTATATGAAACAAAGGGCTCCTGGGGCAAGCTGTGTGGGTCTGTTTGGGGCCTCCTGAACTTACCCCAGGTCTGGCGCTGCTCTGAGCGGGCCTTTTATGCACTTCCTGGGCTTGTAGGAGGCCCCAGAAGTGGTTTCAGGTGAACTGGAAGTGATTTCAGTTTCGCCAGAAACCACTTCTGGGCCTGTTAACAGACCTGAGAAGCCCATCAGAGGCCTGTTTGAGACAGAATCAGGCCTGGGGTAAGTGCAGGAGGCCCCAAACAGACCACCCAGTCCCAACCCAACCCAACCCAGCATAATGTGTATTTCCCTTTATTGCAGGTCACAATAAACATGGGATTACAGTACACACATTCTGGCAATGGGGTAAAACATACCATTGTGTCTGCATCCATGAACACACACTTTGAATATTGTGTTAGTTCCCAACAATGGAGTTTTGTCAATGTAACACCAAGCTCAGGCCTCTTCAATAGTGCAAGATGGGCAGAATCACCACTGTCCAAGACATCCACAAGTTTTACTTCATCAAATACTTTCTCCAGCACCTTCCTATTGAAATAAATTGACACATTACATCCATATTCACTGCAGGTGCCCTTGTGTGTGTTATCAGTCAGTAATGTAAGCTTCTCAGAAAATTTTGAATTGTAAATTTTCCCAGTGTGGTCTTGTCCCATCTCGAACATAATCTGATTTAACTTACTTATTTGACTTGCATTTACAAAATAAAACTTTTTAAATATCTCAATAGCCCACAAGTATTTGAACTGAAATTCTAAAAGGCCAAAAATAATCATATAAAACAATGTCAAAACTTCGTAAAAACCAATTATATGAGAAGACTTGTCACTATTTTTATGACAACTTGCATTTGAACAATATTGAAATATTCTGATTTTCTTTCTTTACGTTCATTATGCTGAAATGCTGACATGACTTTACTATGGCAATGTTGGCAGGAGAGTTATGGAGAGGTTTCCTGTTTTGAGGAGTGCTGCCTTCTCTCCCACAGCTGTTCTAATGGGATGGGAAAAGTTCTTCATGACAGAAAATCTCCCACTGCTGGTAAATCCAGCAGGAGTGATTTTGGCAATGAAATGTTTCCTCCTTCTCTCCTGCACCTTACACAGCTTCAACATAATGAAAAGGGATTATTTTCATGTCAGAAAAGCCATGGGACAAAAGGAGGAAGTCTTAGAACATCTCCCTTCTGGTCACATCATCATCTTTCTTCAGATACAACTATGTCACTAGTGTATCTGAAGAAAGATGAGGAAAGTGGGAGCATAGAAGCCTACTTACTTACTTACTTACTTACTTACTTACTTACACTACTACTACTACTACTACTACTACTACTACTACTACTACTACTACTACTACTACTACTACTACTACTACTACTACTAATAATAATAATAATAATAATAATAATAATAATAATAATAATAATAATAAACAATAATGATGATAATGTTTTAAACTGCACTCATGGATTTATAACTGAACAAAATGTGTACATAATTTCACACATGCTACCTAGGGCATTGGTGGCAACAGATGTTTTGGACCACAACTCCCAGAATTCCAAGCCTAGATTGCCAATGACAAAGAACTGTGGGAGCTGTGGTCCAAAACATCTGGAGTGCTGAAGGTTCGTCACCACTGACCTAGGGGAAGGTCACCTGAGAAACACTGGAAAGAATCCTGTTGGGAGTTAGCACACATGTAAGGGGAACTGTGGTAGTTGATATGGCTAAATGATGAGCTACCAAGGTGTATCCCAGGCATATGATCAACATTATATTGGCACCTTATTCGGTTCCTCTTGTGTGTATGTTGAAACCCAATAGGATTTTGCATACAAAGTATGACCTTGCAATAGAGAAGGGCACAGACTCTAGATCAGCAGTACAGCCCAATTTGGTGCTGCACCAAGTCCTATGGAAACCATGGACTTCCTGTGAGCACTCACCCATTTCCTGCATGATGCACGATTCCCTCTCTGTTGCCTTCTTAGTGCAACTGCTCATCCACTGATTGTAGTGTATGCCTCCCACCTCTGCCTCCTCTAATGTTGGCCCATTCAGATGAGGAAGTGGGAGCATAGAAGCCTACCCATGAATGTGCAGCCCCTGGAGAAGGTGGAGGAGTGACATGTGCACTGCAATCGGTGAGTGAGCAGTTGTGCAGAGGCAGCAGGGAGAGGGGAGTGTATGATACCCATGAAATACCTGTATGGACATGGCACCCAACTGGGCTACGCACTGCAGTTCATGCCCATCTCTACCTTGAAGTAGCCAAGAGTGCCACATTTCTGTTGGCATTCAATTCTTTGGAATTGAATTTGAGACTTTTTTTAATTGAAAAAAAAAAGCTGGAAGAATTTCTGTTCCGTATTGCTAATGCCCACTCCTTATATCTGGATTCTTTGGGAAAGCAAATTCCTACAACAGATTTCAGTAACAGCAAGCCTTTAGGAATTTGCTTGGAATATATATCCTAGCAGTCACATAGCCTTTGTTTCTCACTTAAGGTCACAGGAATGCAGACCTTAGATAATGCTCTTGAAAGGTGGTGGATTAGAAGCACTAAAGACCTGTCAGAATACCTACAGAGGTTACACCCACCCACATAGATACATGGGTGAGAAAGATCTAGGAGCACTCTTGATAAGTCAGCTGGCTATTTTAAGCTACGAAAGCCAAAGCAGGACTTTTTAAGAGGCTGTGCAATGACTCCTGGGAAGGAGTTGAGTTTTTTCTAGGATTTACATTGGCTACATTATAAAATTTGTCAAAGCACCACCAGATCACTGATTATATATAAAACTGAAATTCACACAACAGCATTAATTCATTCACTGCTGTTCTGTCCTTGTAAAGAGGTACAAGATGCAGACACCAAACTTTCTAGATGGAATGTTTGGAATTTGCAAATCTCCCCTTTCTGCTTGGTTTAGAGTTGTCCCACTTTGACCAGGAACTTCTATGGTTTAAAACACGGATATTTTATATACAGGTACAAGATATAAACTTCAGCAAAGTGGCTGATATAAAGAAATTGGGAATAAAGCTATTAATGATAAGCTAACTTGTGATATTAAGATAGACAAAAAATAAATTTAATGACATCTGGGAACCTTTTATTGAATATGTATTAATAAAAGGTGAGGCTTCTATACCTTCACAAGATTCAGTGCAGTTTGAGAAGGGACTTCCTAGATGAGTAAATGACATAATACACCTACAATAATCCCAGTGGAGGGGAGCACTAGTTGCTTTTAATGTAAATTTTATGTGGTTATTTGTTTATCAATTTCAATTTTTATTTTAGCCTGCATATTTATATTGTAGTACATTTCTTTTGTTTTCCCCTTTTCTTTATTTTCATTTAAAGAAAGGACATAACTATTTTCGAAAGAGTTATGCAAAAATAATGCTGGTAGTAGAGAGTATATGCAGATATGCAAGCCTCTAACCTGGTGTAAAAAGACAGGCAATGAAAAAAATAAAAAAATATAAAGTATTCAAAGGAATCTCGGTATAGTGCATCAGAAATGAATAGAACTCTCAGTCATCCCATACAGAAGTCTATCCCAGGCAACCTAAATTTTCTTCATAAAGGAAAAAGCTATTTTGTTAAAAAACGGAGTCATAAGCCCAAGATCTTCCAATAGATACAAATGTACCTTTTGCTACAATGAACAAAATTGCCATTTATTACTACTGCTATTTTTCTTGGATGCATTTTTCCTGAGACAAATAGCATTGTACAATTAAAATAAAGCTATGGGTAAAATCCTGTTGGTGTAATTCATAACACAGAAGCCAGATGACATCATCATTACGCAGTCCCAGTAATATTTAATTTAAATTAATTGAATATCTCTTTCCCCAGCCCCCAATTTCAGGTTCCAAGGATCCCAAGAGCTCTCTTTTGCCCTAGGGAGACCTTCTAGAACCTCATAATGGGGATGAAGGAACAGGAGAAAGGAGGTATTTAATAGTCAAAAATTGCTTGCAGATATCGTTACCAGGATCAGGACTGCCAGCAGCACACCCTCAGCGATTTTTGTCAAAGCCTACCTCCCACTCTCTATCCCAAAGATCCCAAAGACTTCTCCAGAGTAAAAGGATGACAGGGAAACTCAGAAAATGAAGAGGGTGGGTGGTTTGTAGAAAGCTTTCAATCCATTTAAATGTTACCTGCACTGATAATACAGTGACCCCTGGCTATCGTGGAGGTTAGGGACCCAACCTGACCCACGATAACTGAAAATCTGCGATATGCGGATACAGGTCAGGTCGTGCCTGGGGGGGCCTAACTGGGGGCTCTTGTACTTTCCCCCAGCCTGGTGCTGTCCCAAAAAGTCCTGCGGGGGCCTTCCCAGGCCTTCTGGAGGCCCCTGGGAAGGCCCTCGCAGGCCCGTTCGGGGCAGCGCCAGTCCTGGGATAAGTATGGGAGGCCTGAAACAGCCTTTGCCCCTTACCCCACCCGGGGGGGGGGCTTTTTTCATATACTACGGTCCTGAAGTATAGCGTGACCGCAGTATATGAACCGCGAAAGAGCGGGGGACCACTGTAATGTAATCCAGTGCCCATGGTATAACTTGAGATAATTTTACACAACAGCTAAATATGGAACTCGTTATAAAGATAAGGATCTGTCTGGAAGAAATGTTCTTTTGAAACTGGCCAATCTCATCCTATCAAATCTGCAGGAGTAGAGTAAAACGTAAAACTAGCCCAAAACAAAATAAAAAACTACTAAGACACCACAGAAATGAAATTGTTATGAGTTAAACAAAAGAATCAAGTCTAGAAATATTTGGAGGCAAGCAAACCAATACCTGCTGAAACAATACAGATCTTGAGTTCTACATTTCCTTTGAAGAGAGTGCTAAGAAAAAGCACCTCTTTTTCAAAACAGAAAGAAATAAACACTGGCGACTAAAGCCTTTATCTGTCTGTAGTCCCAAGCACTGCTTTCAAGTCTGATACTGAGTTCTCATCATTAAAACACTTTTTAAAAAAATCCAAAGCCTCCCAAAAATTTAATACAGTACGGTGGTAGAAACACTTTAGAGATGCATCTCGTGTTACCCTCATGTTATGGCACTCCCCACAGTGCTGCTTATTCCCTCACAAAGAATTACATTCAGAAACCTTGGGCTACACAGGTGCAGCTCCTATCCCACAGCATTCCATTTTCCAGGGGTACTATTACTGGGGTGGAATAAAGAGCTAAGAACCCTGAGTATTTACATTATTGGGTCTTGAAATTCATTACAGTTTTTGGCTTTATGGTCCCTGCTGAATCCAAGGACAGTTCTGCTACAGTTAAGAGGCCAGGAACTCTGACGCAAGACACAAAAGTTTAAATTGAAGGAAGCCTTGACCTAATTTCAAGTACAAAACTCTATACAGAAAGAAGAGATTCCTTGCATGTCATCTATCTGCCTGCTAACTCAGTTAAACTGGGGTGTGCAGCTGTTATGGAATGCAGTTTTAGACCACAACTGTCCCGGTCATAGATCCATGCCACACAAATGCTGTAGATGGCAATGTGGTGATCCAGTCTGAGCAAGACAAGTATATGATTGCAATGCAAAATAATACTTTATTCTATAAAGTATTTGGAGACAACTGTTTCAGCTTTCATACAACAGCCCAGTATGGCCGTCTTTATAGTGAGACACACTTGCATATGTAATATGTCTTAAACTGCAAGTTCAGATACATGTTGTTAACATACAGTGACCAAAATCCTTTTGCATGGTGTTGTATGATTCATTATGCGGATGATAATGTTTATGGAAATTTATTGAATTGAGGCAACATGCTTCCAAAAGTTATGCCATTTGTGCACAGCTATGTAAAGGGATTTGGGCAACGTATCAAGCCATGCTATACTTCCTTCAGTTAAGCAGACTGCAGATACTGGGAAAAAATACTAAGAGCAAACTTTTATCTACTTGCCTAGAATCATTTTGAACAAACTTTTTGCTACACTATCCCTCTTCTTTTGTTCCTGAAAGCTGTAACAGGAGTATTAACAACCCTTACAGCCAACAGTACTCAAGTGTTTTCATCAGGAGCTTCTTACCCATGCAGTAGCAATGACCAAATGACACACTGTATTTTCCTGTCTATAAATGCCCCCATTTATAAGATGACCCCCAATTTTCTAGTCTGAAATAAGTTTCTCCACTGTGTGGAGAAACTCATTAGCTTACTTCCATGTATAAGATGACCCTAACTTTTTAGTTTATCAGTTTCAGTAAAATATAGTCTTATACATGGAAAATTACAGTAAATAATGAAGAATTCCTTTTATATTTAACTTCTTACATATGTTAGCCACAGAGGGGAAAAATGCAGTCAAAGTTCAGTGTATAACTTTAAATAATGTTCCTTTCCCTTAACTTTTGATAGAGGCACAAAATGACATCGGCCATGTTTCTCTTAGTAAATAAATGATAAAGAACAGCCCAGATATTTCACATCTAATTCGACTTTTGTGACTAAAAGTGATTTTTTTCCAATAGTGCTCTGAAAGAGTTTGCCTCGTTCTGTTTATACCAATCTCATGTTGAATTGGTTTATCACCCCTATCAAATTAAACCATACCTTTTAATTTTGGGCTAGACTACTTAAATAACAGATGTGACAATCTTACCTCATTGGATCTGAAACATGTGGAGTGATCAATATGGTCAACCTTCTGGTGGCTCTGTAATTTCGTAGTGACGATCCCAATACAAGGGCTCCTTTCACGTAGGAATCATTTGTGGCTAGCGTCACGAACGACTGGTCTGAAGGAGAAGAAACAGACAAGTCACATTTTCATCTACCTTTTGGGGTAACGTGGAAGTAAGTTGCCAGTGCCCCAGAAAACTCTTAAGCCCAGAGCCTAGGACATTTTTTTTGGACTACCAGAATCCCCTATCCAGCACAAGCACAGGCCATACTGGATGGAGGATTCTCTGAGCTTTATTCAAAAACAAGTTTTTCTTTTCTTTTTTTCTTTACAGCATAAAACCCCACCAAAACAAATCGAAGTTGTTCTAACAAAAGACAAAGATAACAATGCAATTCAAGCATTGCATTACTTACTTACTTACTTACTTATTTGATTGATTGTTTTTAACCCTGCCCACCCATTAATTCCCTGAGGCAAATAACTACAGCATATCCAGAATCTATCAAAGTCTGTTGGGAAAATTATAGGCATATTGCAAATACATTAACAAAACCAAAAATCTATATACATGTCTGGGAGTCTCTTGTTGTCTATTCTATTCATATACACAATAAAAGGATGCCACTCCGTTATAAAAGTATCCAATTTTCTTATACCTCTAGCTATATATAATTTACTTGTTATTTTTTCTTGCAGTGAGATCTGCTACATTCGAGAGTAACATGATGAGACTGTTACTCCCTGCGTATCTTTCCATCATTTGGCTATTGTCTCTCTTGCTGCCAATAACAAGTGTGCAATTAATGTTTTGTACAGGATGCTCTTATTTCCCAGAAAAAGATTTAGAAGTGCAACATCTGGAGATTTAATAACAGTCTGATTTGTAATTTCAGTTATTTCCTTAAACACCTCCCGCCAGAATTGCTGCGTTTTCTCGCAAAACCACCATAGATGTTGAAATGAACCCTTATTATTACAACCTCTCCAGCACATGGGTGATATGGCCGAATTTATATGTGAAAGTCCTTCGCATAAAAACAAGTTTTTCTAAGCTCTATCAAACATATGTTAGCTTTTTCATTCTTGCCTCAGTACATGAACATCTAGTATCCAGATGAGATGGAACGGCTAACTTCAGTAACATTGCACAGTATATCCAAATAGTGGTTTCTAGAAGATTGGAGTGAAGTGGTACCCTCCTTATGCCTTGTTTGTGACTTCCCAGAAGTACCAGGCCTGTCATTATATGAATAGTATATGAGAGGAGTTGATCAACTGTTTGCTTCAACAAGCCATTTGCAATTTTGTTCCACATATATCATGTGATGCACTTCTATCCCATCAGTTTATGTTAATATTTAGCTCGCATAATACAATCTATACAATGACCTACTTCCAGGAGGCCAGGAATTACATTACAGTGGTACCTTGTATAAAGGAATGAATTCATTCCAAATGAAATTATGTTAAGCAAACTTTCCTTTATACAATATCCCATAGAAATGCATTGAAAACAGAGTGATCCCATTTTTATGTTGTACAGATTCGCCCCATAGACGATTATGTGAAGCAAATTTCCCCTATCTCCGGAATGTTTTATGTTGTACAAATTTTGGGTTTTAAAAACTGTTATACAAGGGTTGACTGTATATTTCTTGCATTCTGTGTTTCTGCAATAAAAAGCATACAATGGTTGTATCTTCCACACACATCTAGCAAACAACTCGTCTGTGTTTATGTTTCCCAGTCTGTACACAGGTAACTTAAGCAACAACATCACATACCAATTCAATTGTTTGGTGTATCTAACATTTAGGTATATAACACCATAGCACAAATTAAAAGAGGTACCAGCTATCAGAAGCTGGCTAGAAAGCTCAGCAAGTTTGATATCTGTGGAGCTAGAGATTGGGAGTTCGCTGCCCTTTTGTGCCTCCCAGAACCCCCCCCCCCGGTATGTGTAGTCTTGGGCAAGCTCCTTAGTCCCCGGGCAATCCCAGAAGAAAGGAATGGTAAGTCACTTCTGAGTACTCTACAGACAGAAAAGCCTGCCAAAATTGACCTAGTGGCACATAATTATTTTTATTACTAACAGAGCCATGTAAACAGACTGTTATGTCCATTATAGAAGGCTTGCTTTCAGAATTGTATTCCTATCCTACTGCTGGTATGTAAGGTGAGCTGATGTCTTAATATAAAAATAGAAGGGATGGGTATTCATTAAAACAGCCCATGTTTTGCCCAAAGGATTATTTTGTGGCTTGCTTGAGGGATGGCACCTATCTGCACCTACAGAGATTTTCTTGTGTTCCAAGTGACTTCACAGTAAAATAGGTATAGCAGTATGCTACAAAAGGCAAAACAAAGTGTTCTGCTTATATACCGCCCCATACCACTTCAAATAGTCTCTGGGCGGTTTACAGTTTTAATTACAGTATGCAGGCTACACATTCCACACACCCTCAGTAAGCTGGGTACTCATTTTACCAACCTTGGAAGGATGGAAGGCTCAGTCAACCTTGAGCCTGCTACTTGGGATTGAACCCCAGGCCGTGAGCACAGTTCTACCTGCAGTACAGGCATTTAACCACTGCGCCATGGGGATCCTGTTCTAGGCAGAACTTAGATCTGGCATCTCTTCAGGTACCTGCTGCTGAGCTAGAGGTTAGGAGTTTGATTCCCCGCTGTACCTCCTGGAAGAAGAACTAGCCTGTGTGGCCTTGGGCAAGCTGCTCTTTCTTAGACCACCGGAATGACAAGCCACCTCTGAGTCCTCTTTAATTAGAAAACCCTGGAAAGGGCCACCATAAGTCCGTATTGACTTGATGGCACAGTAATATATTAAAACATATCATAAGAATTTAAACATTACTATGATAGAACAGTGTTTTTTCACTAATGTGTTGGTATATAAAAATATAATAAATATATAAGACTGTTTGAAACAACTGAATAACCACATCATTTCTCTAGAAATTGAGCTACACTTCCTGATAGAAAGGGAACTAATCTAATTCTTGGAAACGTGTGTCACAACTCTGATTGTGCAAATTGCACCTCATCAGTTACCAGAAGCTGAATTCAGAACTTCACATTTATGAATTCTTTTCAACACACAATAAATTTTGCTTTAGTAAACAGAAAAAATGTAATGTCCTTTATCCTTGAATCATACTTTAACTGACTGATGCAATCTAAAGGTATTTCACACCTTATGGATTGATAGTTACGTCCACAGTTTCCAAAGTCATAGTTCTGATACACTTCTATGGGCTGGAACTCAACTCATGACTTTTCAAATTAGAGAAACAACCTGATAATCATAGCCAGGCTGAATTAGAAAGGATCATCCAGTCACAGATGGAAATACCCAACAGTGCAAATAATTGCTGTCTGGACCATAGTTGACACATTTTCAATAGAGGTACCAACCTGGCACATACTACTGAAGGAGCCTTGTGGCACAGTAGTTCAATTGCTGTATTGCAGCTAAAACTGTGCTCATGACCTGGGATTCAATTTCAGGTAGCAGGCTCAAGGTTCACTCAACCTTCCATCCTTCCCAGGTCAGGAAAATGAGTACCCACTTCCTGGGGGGGGTGCTAATGTGTAGCCTGCATAATTAAATTGTAAACAGCCCAGAGACTACTTGAAGCGGTATGGGGAGGTATATAAGCAGAATGCTTTGCTTTGCATTGCTTTGCTTTGATGTCCCTACTTGCTAGGGATTATGAGAGCACAAACTGGATTTTTGAATCACAGTCCAATGTAATCCAACAGTCCAATGTAATGAAATATATGTGCCAGATTAAGGAAAGACACAATGACAAGCAATAGGAGAAGAAATTCAATTTTTCTATTGAACCAGCTGATCTGAAACAGGGTGTTGATGAGGCTCCAAGCGGTATGAACCACAGCTAATGCACCTAATGCTCAAAAAACGTCTATGACCTAGTATAGTGGTGGCGAATAGAGATGGGCACGACCAAAAAAATTACGTTTCGAGTTGCCGTTTGTCGGGAAGGGCCCGTTTCAAGTCGTTTCCGTTTGTCGTGAAATTTTTCAAAAATTTGTCATTTCTGTTTGTCGTCTGTCGTTTGTACAGGTTTAGGGGGAGGGGTGGGCTCTGGGAGGCACCTCTCTGGGTGCCTCCCTCTGAGTTGACCCAGAAGGGAAGGGAAGCGTAACGCGTAGCCAGTAGCCACTGCCAATTATGTTGGGTTGTTAGTGTGACAGGAAACCTCATCGGCACTTCGCTGTCTCACTAAGAACATTAAACTATAGCCATTAAATAGCTATAGCTTAGCCATATTTAGCCAGGGGTGGGGGTTAGTGTGTCAGAGGCACCTCTCTTGGTGCTGACTCTGACTCACTAAGAAGGAAAGCATACTGGCGTACAGGTTACAAGGGAGGAAGTGGGTCTGGAGTTGGAGACACCTTTCGATGCACCACTAAGAAGGGAAGTGTACTTGCGTACGAATTTGGCTTAGGGTTGGGGTTAGGGGGTAAGGGCTAGACTTAGGGTAACGGTTAAGGTTAGGGTGGGTTAGTGGGCTGCACCTCTGGGTGCCTCTGACCCACTAAGAAGACAGTGTACTGGCGTATGGGTTAGGGTTAGGCTTAGGCTTAGGGTTGGTGGGCTTTTTATGCCCTCTCTGGCACATCCAGAAGTCTCAGCAAAACCTGGCCATGCGATTTGGTGGAATGGCTCCAAAAATTTGCATGGTCCCATCCCATGGCCAGCCCATCATTGCGCGTGCGCAGGTGTAAAAAAATAAAAATTAAAATAAAATAAAATAAAATCAATGGAGATGTTTTGTTGCAAGAAAAACCCACTGCTGCTACTATAAAAAATCAGGCATTTAAAATACCTAATTTTCAAATGTTTCTGTGGTGCTTTGGTGGGTTTTTGGACCACGATTTAAAAATAAATATTGCGGTTGCCATTTTGGATCCCCCCCCCACCGCATGGCAAATGGAGACGTAAAAAAAAAAAAAAAAAAAAAAAAAAAAAAAAAAAAAAAAAAAAAAACCCCCCAGAAACCACCCCTCAGTAGGTGCCCTCACTGAGGCAGGCATATTTTCGCCTGCTTTTATGGCCAGGAATTTGGGTTTTTTTTAATTTTTAAAACTTTTTTCTGCGCCGCTTGGCATCGCGTGATCGCTGCCCGGCGCCGCGATGCCATGAACGACAACGACAAATCAGACCCAATTTATCTTTATCGGGTCGGGTTCGAGCTGGAGCGGAGTAATTGTCGTTCTCGTTCCTCGTTACGTAACAGAAACGACGAACGAGAACGGAAACGAGGATTTCGCCTAGTCGTGCCCATGTCTAGTGGCGAACCTTCAGCACTCCAGATGTTTTGAATCACAACTCCCACAGCCCTTTGTCATTGGCAATCTAGTCTCAGAATTCTGGGAGTTGTGGTCCAAAATATCTAGTGTGTCTGGACCTTTAATTCCCCAATAATATGGGTGCATTTTTGAGTCAAATATTTCACATAATGGTAAATGATAAATAATAATACAGTTCCAAGATCACATCTTCCTCTATGAGGCATTAAGATAATCTGGGGAGGTGTTTCTTTTGGTCCCACCACTCTCTAATGTGCTCTTGGAAGGAACACGAGCGCTGAACCAAAACTCTGGAACTCCCCAAGGAAGCTAGCCTGGCCCCATCTTTGCTGTCCTTCCGCAGCCAGGAGAAGACCTTCCTCTTTTCTTTA
>JAHTLZ010000379.1:39497282-39509047 GCA_023846285.1 Phrynocephalus versicolor | reverse complement strand
CCAGCAGCCCAGGACAGGAGGGGGGGAAGGCCAGGGACCCCCCCCCCAGAAACCACCCCTCGGTAGGTGCCCTCACTGAGGCAGGCATATTTTCGCCTGCTTTTATGGCCAGGAATTCGGGTTTTTTTTATTTTTAAAACTTTTTTTCTGCGCCGCTTGGCATCGCGCGATCGCTGCCCGGCGCCGCGATGCCATGAACGACAACGACAAATCAGACCCAATTTATCTTTATCGGGTCGGGTTCGAGCTGGAGCGGAGTAATTGTCGTTCTCGTTCCTCGTTACGTAACAGAAACGACGAACGAGAACGGAAACGAGGATTTCGCCTAGTCGTGCCCATGTCTAGTGGCGAACCTTCAGCACTCCAGATGTTTTGAATCACAACTCCCACAGCCCTTTGTCATTGGCAATCTAGTCTCAGAATTCTGGGAGTTGTGGTCCAAAATATCTAGTGTGTCTGGACCTTTAATTCCCCAATAATATGGGTGCATTTTTGAGTCAAATATTTCACATAATGGTAAATGATAAATACTAATACAGTTCCAAGATCACATCTTCCTCTATGAGGCATTAAGATAATCTGGGGAGGTGTTTCTTTTGGTCCCACCACTCTCTAATGTGCTCTTGGAAGGAACACGAGCGCTGAACCAAAACTCTGGAACTCCCCAAGGAAGCTAGCCTGGCCCCATCTTTGCTGTCCTTCCGCAGCCAGGAGAAGACCTTCCTCTTTTCTTTAGTGAATGGTGGTCTGTGAGAGATTTTTTTTTTAAAGAGAGTGTTGGCTCTGTTGCTTTTAAATTTGCTTTTAGTACTGATTTACTGTGTTTAATATACTTCTTTTAATTCTTTTTAAATATTTGCATATTGTTGTTTTAGCTTTTTAAAATATTGTCCTTTAAATGACTTGGGTCATTTTAAGGAGAACGGTGGGGATTTTTAAAAAAAATCACCAACAACTTAAAACTGCATAACTGGAAAGGACCCTATGGATCATCATGTCCAGACTCTGTTAAGGAGGCAGAGTGGAGAGTTAAACTCCCCAACCTCTAGCTTTACAGCCAAATACTTAAACCATTAAGCTATCTTGCAGTCCTAATAATAAATAAATAATAATCGGTATAACGGAGGACTGTTTCTAATTATAGTAAAGAAGGATTCCTGGGCTACAGCCTTTCTTAATAAATAACTGCCTAAAACATTTGGCTGTAGCAAGCCTTTCCCCTAAGCGGCTGCATTCTTTGTTGCCTAGGTTTGTTAGTTGTTCTTTGTGTGTGTGTCGTTACAGTCGTGACCGACTCTTCATGACCCCACGTCCATGGAGTTTTCTTGGCAGAAATACTGGAGTGGGTATTCTTTGGTGGTCTCCCATCCAAGTACTAACCAGGGACGACCCTGCTTAGCTTCCAAAATCAGGCAAGATCGGATGTGCTTAGGGCACAGAAGGACTAAGTGTCTCACAGCCAAATAATCCATGCTAAAAGATCTTTAACCTGAATGCTGATTCCCACCTACCTACCAGTCTATTTTTGTCTGAATAATGTAGCTGCCTATACTAGGTTCCTGGCCTTCAGTCTCTTGTGAAGTGTTGGGCAATTTGTACCTTCCAGCCTCTGATCCGAAAGTATTAAAATAATAAACCTTGAATGGTTATTCTGGTCCCAGAGAGGTCACAAGCCACTAGTCTATTTACAACTCAGGGACTTTCCCCCCAAGGTTCATATGGTTTCATCCTTCTGATTTTTTTTAAAATTCTATTGGCAACATCATGTGCATTGCCAATAGAATTCAGTTGCATCAGAGAGGTGGAGATCCCCCAGTTTTAAGTATTAGTCAGCACCTTTGGGTCATAATGACTGTCTTGATGAAAGCCAGTCAGCTAAAGTTTAGAAAGGCATTGTGACCATGAGAGAGACCCTGCAATATCTACAAAGGATAAGTCAAATTCCATCCTCACAAAATTTACCATTTCAGATAGTTCCTGAATTAATTATTGTGCATGGAATGCCAAACTGCACCAACGGTGCGAGTCATCTTCATACACTTCAACAGTGGTCAGAACACATTTAAAGCAATAGATAGGACACGGTAGGCAGTTCCACAGCACAAGTTCCACAGATGAAGATGTGTGTGTGTGTGTGTGTGTGTGTGTGTGTGGTGTTGTTACAGTCGTGACCCCATGTCCATGGAGTTTTCTTGGCAGGAATAATGGAATGGTTTGCCAGTCCCTACTCCAGGCGCCTACAGCACCTGGTATTCCCTGGTGGTCGCCCATCCAAGTACTAACCAGGGCCGACCCTGCTTAGTTTCCAAAATCAGGCGAGATCAGATGTGCTTAGGGCAGGAGTGTCCAAACTTCAGCCCTCCAGATGTTTTGAACCACAACTCCCAGAATCCCAAGCCTGTATTGCCAATGACAAAGGACTGTGGGAGTTGTGGTCCAAAACATCTGGAGGGCCAAAGTTTGGACACCACTGGCTTAGGGCATCTAGGCAGCTGAAGATATGTATAAACTTTTTGAAACTTTTTAAAATATGCAAGTGGAAATTCATACTTAAAACTAGACAAACAGAAATTGTGATTCCAGTGCTTATATAATTCTACTGAATGACACGTTTTGACAGCATATGCATTATGACAGCCTTTTTCTCAGATAGGTACTGCAGCACCACAGTATTCAGGATGTCCAGCTAGCCTCTGTCTTGCCTTTGGCAGTATATTATTGCACAAAAAGTCCTTTCCAGCACACACTATCCTGTACTTTACAACACTGGGCCTGGCTAAAATCATACTGGAATTTTATGTTGCCACAATCAGTTACATGAAGTCACTGTGAAGGTTCTGTTTACATGCTTACACAGCCAGCATACAGCAAGACAGCTCATTCATTAGCTTTAATCAAACACTGGAATGCATATGGTTTCGCTTCCACCAGTGTCATATCCCAATAGGATTTTGTTTAATATTTTCCAGTCAGTGTAACTTAAGGCTATCTGGAATGCTCTGTTGTCTTCAGCCTGGGTTGTAGGATATCAGCCCTACTGCTTTTGCCTTGTAGCCGTAGGTAGGATGAAAGCTAGTGACTTCTGAAATGAGATGTCTAATCAAGGACGATTGAGAAAGATCAGCCTGATACTCTCAGAGTAAACCTCTTATGGTCCTCTATTTATCAATACTATGTAAGTCCAGGAGCCAACAGACAATTCTGCATAAGCTAAAGAGTTTCCTATCATTTCGAGGAAGTAGCTATATTAGTTTGCAAAAATGACCAAGACTCTTATAGCATTTTAAAGGCTAGAAAGTTTTATTTGACCTAAGTTTTAAGGGACTACCAGCCACTTGCATCAAAAGAAAAGAGCTGCAGTTCATAAACATTTTATGTCAAATAAAAATACCATAACAATCAAACTACTATAGAGTCTGTAGCTATGTTCCTGTTCTCTGTTGTAAGATATAATCAAAATACTTTTTAATTTACTTTTTAAAAGGTGGATAGATTCTAACAATTATTTTAAATTATTTTTGCTCCTGTATTGCTTCAGTTTGGGACTGTTATCTTGAAATAAAGAATGAACAAATGAAAATGAAAATTATTATTCTTTCAAGAATCACAGGACTCTAGGTGCTTTTCAAGTAAGTAAGGGAGTCATGATCGACCTAGATCATGAAGTGTCAAACACATGGATAGATTGTTTTCTTCCAATACATATACGATAAATATAGGCAGAAGTCTCGCACTGGACTCGATATAAAAGAAAATAAGAACAAGAAGCTTGTTTATGTTAATCCTTGATCAGTCATCTGGATATTTCTTCGAGTATCCAAATCAAGTCAGGATGCTTAGCTTACTTCTTAAATAGCTGAGTAGGTGGTAACAAGAAAAGGCTGGATTTAGAACAGCTGTATCTATATGTCTCTTAAAGCAGTGTTTAAAGACAGGCAGGATTACCATCAGAAGCACTTGAACCAATGCTTCAAATTCCTGAGCATCAAGGCAACTCAGAGATTCCTCTGGTCTGTAAACTCATATGTGTCAGGACACTATAAACATAAGTACTTATGACCAATTTTTTGCCTTAATCATTTGAAGCACTAAATTATCTTGAACTATTTTAAATTAAACCATCTGTAAAGGGTCAGCTTCTTTTACCAATATTTTCTGATTTTAACCAACCTTGAGCTTTGACAATATTTTGCAAGCTACAAATATCTGAAATAACATTCCATTTGTTCCTAGCCCATATTCCTGATGCTAGGATTGTGGATGTAAATAATATGCAGTTACTTTATATATTTTAGTCTTTGGTGTTATCAACCAAAGTAATGGGTAGCTCATTTACCATGACTAAAGAAGAACTCTGAAGCATGTAAAATTGTGCTTTGCATGAAAGAAGAGCTCTCTTAATACTAGCAAGCAAGGTCACCTAAACAAAGTTGAATTCAGTGGCAGACTCGGAACACACAAGGAACTTCTGTGCAACTTGGAATTTGTTGCCAAATGATGTAGTGACTGACTGTCGATAATAGCTTAGAGCAGGCATGTCCAAACTTCGGCCCTCCTGATGTTTTGGACCACAACTCCCAAAATTCTAAGCTTAGATTGTCAATGACAAAGGACTGTGGGAGTTGTGGTCCAAAACATCTGGAGGGCCGAAGTTTGAATATGCCTGGCTTAGAGGGCTTTAACAAGAGACTCTACCTGTTTATGAAATCTAGCATGATCCTTAAAAGGTACCTTCAGACTGAAAAGCAGCATACATTCATATATCAGCTGGAGGAAGGCAAAAGCAGAATAAGATTATGCCCCCCTCTGCCTCTAAAGTGTACTGGCTTCCTGGAGGCATCAGGTTGGAGACTGAGAGGAGAAAGATTTTGGGCTCAATCAGATCCTGGAAAAGGTAAAAATCTCAGAACCCCCCACCAGTAAATAAAAATAAATAAATAATTGCCACTGGACATGCTAGTTGGGGGACTTGGAGAAATGTAGTTTAAAGGTAATTTTTCCAATATTTGGCTAGATAGAATTCTGATTTTCTCTCACACTTCTAAAAAATGAGAAGTCCTTCCTAAACTTATAAATTGTTGCTGAAGAAGATGTTGCCTAGTGGTCTCATCAGATTTTACAGATCTAATGCTATGTCACTGACAGTTTTGTCCTTTCCTATCTCAATGTGTTTTTCTGAAGAAGAAAGCTTGTCAGCAGCTCCCTCTCTCCTTCCAGAGATATTATTTCAAGTGGATATGGCTACAGATGTAAAATTTCTGGAAATGTTGAAGCCATGGAGGAAAACTTAGCAAAAACAAAATATGGAAACATGGGGGGGCAAGGTTTTCCCTTTCCCAAAAAGGTTTCCAGAAACTTCTATCTCTAGATTACATCTACAATGCACTATTACTCAACAACAATCAGACATTTTGAAGGGTCATAACTAGAACTTAATCTCAAGTGGTAAACCCAAAAATGAACCTAATTTCTGTTTATGGTTGAACATGGATAGAACCTGCCAAGAGTGGCAGCACCTCTCTTCCAGACCACACTCAAGAGCCAACCTAACCAGTCTCTTTTTGAGCAGAATCTAAAGGGTTGGTTCTAACCTATAAAGCCCTATATGGCTTGGGTCCAAGCTATCTCAAGGACCCATCTCCCTTTATGACCTTGTATGAGTGTTAAGAAGATCATCGGAAGAGGCGTTCTCAGTCCTGGCACCTCTTTACACATGTGCTTGCTGGGGGCACTGGAGAGGGATTCTCTGGGCTGTTCCCAGATTCTGGAACTCCCTCCAATAGAAGGCTTGACTGACCCTATCTTTACCACCATTCCACAAGCTGATAAAGACTTTTCTCTTCAGCCAAGCGTTCCCTGAGTGAATGGCTGCTGAGTGGGTTTTTTTAAAATGGATTGTTGTGCCTTTCTGCATTATGTTTTGGTGCTGCTTATGTTTTTTTGGGAGTGTATTCATTGATCCATTTTGTATTATAGACTCATTTTTAATTATTCTTACACGCTGTATTTTATTTGTTTTAAGCCACCTTGGGTCTTTTTCGTGGAAAAAGACATAATAAAATATTTAAAACAAATAAATATCTCAATAAAGCAAACACAAAGTGTTCTGCTTATATACTGCCCCATAGTGCTTCAAGCACTCTCTGGGCAGTTTACAATTTAATTATGAAGACTACACATTGCCTCCCTCCACCCCTAGCAGGCTGGGCACTCATTTATCGACCTTGGAAGGATAGAATGCCGAGTCAACTATGAGCCAGCTACTTGGGATTGAACCCCAGGCCGTGAGCACAGTTTTAGTTGCAGTACAGACATTTTAACCACTGCACCATGAGGCTCTTATACTCCAATAGTGTCTCTGAAGGGACTACTGGAACTATTTTTTTATTTGATTTGTACCCTGCCCATCTGGTGGGCAGCAGCCACCACTCACGGCATTCCAGAATGATAGTCTGTTCAACATTAGCAAAACAGATCAAGGTATTAAGGAGAAAAGGGAAAGCACTTTATCATTCCCCTGAAAAAGTTCATCTAGCAGGAATGTTTGAGTGCTGCATCTAAGCCAGAATGTGAAGCATCTCTGTCATCTGCTCTATCCAGGAACATATGCAGCTGATTGAACTTTTCCTTCTCAATCATTTTATCAAGGAACAAGGCATCTGCACATAGGGAGTAGTATTCTAAAACCATTAGTACTTCTTTCAATTTAGTGGGCACAATGAGCACCGCACCCGGTAATATTTATTTATTTATTTATTTATTTATTTATTTATTTATTTATTTGTAGTATTTATAGACCACCCATCTTCCAGCTGGAACTCTGGGCGGTTCACAATTAGAATAAAACAACAGTGTAAAACAGCAAAAAAGAACAAAACGAGAACAAAAAACCTACTAAGATAAAGTGGAGGGAACCTCCACAAAAAGTGGCGGGGGGGGCAAGAAAAAGGGGACAAAATAATTAAGTAACAAGGTTGCCAAATACCTCTTTAAAAAGGAAGGTTTTCAGAGCCTTTTTAAAGGTGGGCAGGGACTGTGCAAGGCGCAACTCACTAGGGAGATGATTCCACAGGGTGGGGCCCACCACAGAGAAGGCGCAGTTACGCCTGAGCGATTTCCATGCCTCCCTGGGTGTGGCCACTCTAAGTGAGCGCGCCTGCGCCATTCTAGTGGGCCTGACCCCAGTCAACCTCTGGGAGATACGCTCCGACAGGTACTCCGGTCCCAAGCCGTGGAGGGTTTTGAAAATCAAAACCAGGACCTTGAACCTAATCCGGAGGACAACAGGCAGCCAATGCAGGCGAGCCAGAACTGGGGTGATGTGGTCGAATCTACAAGCACCCACCACCAGTCTGGCCGCCGCATTCTGCACCTGTTGGAGCCTCCGGAAAAGGGTCAAGGGCAACCCCAGTAGTCAATCCTCGAGATCACGAGGGCCTGCACAACTGTCCTCAGGGAAGACTCATCAAGATACTGACGGATCTGGGCGATCATGCAGAGATGGATAAAAGCGGTCCTGGAGACTGCCATCACCTGGGCTTCCAGGGAGAGGGCTGAATTCAGGACCACGCCCAGATTCCTGGCCCTGTTAGTAGGCTGGAGGGACCCCCACCACCAGTCTAGGGAGGGGGCCATTGTACCCAGACGAGGATGTCCCAAAGAACAGAATCTCCATCTTTTCCGGGTTCAGCTTGAGACGGTTGGTCCTGGTCCATTCCAAGACCGCCTCCATGCACAGGTCGAGGGAGTGTACTGCCTCCTCTGCAGAAGAAGAAAAGGATAGAGCTGCGTGTCATCAGCGTACTGATGGCAGCAGATTCCAAATCCCCTGATGACCTCTGACAGCGGCCTCATGTAAACATTGAACAGCACGGGAGAGATTGCCGCCCCCTGGGGCACCCCATAATTGCTGTTCCATGGACCCACCTGATAAACCCATCCCTGCTAAATTATCTGCATCAAGAGAGACTAGGCTCAAGAGGATCTGAATCAATCAGATGTTTTACTCACATCTTCTGGCATTGCTTTAACAACCCATGACCAGATAGATTCTCTCTACAGGGCATAAAACAATTAAAAGTTATTTTGGTTCAGATGTCAGTGATCCCCCCCTTTCCCAAAGCTGCTACAGAATTTCCAGGACTTAGCTGGTCCTGTTCTAGAGCCAAATCTCAATAGTAAAGCTACCACCTGTAAGAAATGTGTGGAGTGATTAACTAAGGATGCAGTGTGACCATAGAGCAAACTTTCTTTGCTGCTGACACTACCTACCAAACGACAGTCCCAGTGTGTCCTCATCTATGTTAGGCAGTATTTGAATTACTGGTAATATTTATATCTCCTGTACATTATCTACTGTGTTTCATTCCCGAGAGATCCTAGGAAAAGCAAGGATCCGCAGGGGTGGTGAGGATTCTGTGGAGCAAACAGGAGAGGGAGGCCTGCCAAGTCAGCAGGGAGGGAAATCCTCCATAGCACTTCAGAAATCCTGTGGTCTCATTCAGGACAAGGCAACTCATATATCCAAGGTTAGTGGCAGGGAAGCCATGTGCCAGATTCTGTCAAGGTATAATTGCTCTGACAGAGCACTACCGGTTCCTAAACCTATTCCAGGCACTCATAGAAGAAACTCTAGGTTTACAGAACAAGACCAATCCATTGCAAAAGCAAAATGATGTTTCTGGGTTGAAACTTCCTGGTACTATCTAGCCACACAGGGCCACCCTTGCACCGGCCATGTGGCTATTTTGTATTTTTGAACTAAGATAAGTGATGCAAACATGAGTGGGTTAACACAGGAGGGTTGCAAACAACATGACAGCCAATAACACGTAATTTTTACTGTTCTGCCCCCTTTTCTGTTGACTCTTTAGGCTGGAATGTAAAAACAAGCATAGATTCACTACAGCCAATGGTCAACACACACACCCTCCGCACCTTATATAAGCTTGGTCAACTTTTCAGCAATACAAAGCCAGTGTGACATAGCAGTTACAAGCACTGAATTGGGGCTTGGGAGATGAAGTGGAAGAGCCCATGGGGCCATTAAGACAGATCCTGGACCAGCTTCTCTCTCAGCTTGATCTACCTCACAGGAACCGGTGTTAGGGCAAAAGGGAGGGGGATAATTACACTATTTGTATTCTTTGTAGGAAAGCAGGATATGAATGTAGCTAATGCATAATGAATTATCTCTGCACAGTTATCAAATCAGCTCCTTTTCACCATTTAAACCCAGCTACTAAGTCAACCAAGGAAAAACTGGACAAGCATCTGTCAGATCTGCTTTGATTTGACCGAGGGGTTGGTTTCAACTGCCTCTTCCAACTCAATTATTCTATGATTCTCATGAACTTCTATGATCAGTCTATTCAGCAGATTTGCAAACCACCACCTACTTCCTGCTTTTCCTACATATAATTTCTCCTGCATCTTGCTGTCAGCAGGGGAGATTTCATAAGAGCAAGTCGAAACAGTCTGTTTGTGCATCAATAGACATGTAAGTCTTAGCTCAAGTGTCACATGTACACTTGTATAAAATAGCTTTGGTTTATTTAAAAATTCATAAGCAACCTTCCAAGATACACCAGAGTAAACTCTAAGGAAATTAGTAAACACACCCAGAGAAGCCTTATTACTGTGTTTCAGAGGAATGAAGCTGAAGCAGCATAAATGTCACTCTCCCTATTACTTTGGGGTGGCAGGAAACAGAACAATATTTGCACATTTTTAAAAAGGGGGGGATAGTTTCTTAGCACACCACCCACATACTGAGGTGGTTATTGGAACTGGAAAGGCAGCAGAGGTCATTTTGACCCAGTGCTGTCCTGCAACAGGGATTCCTAAGCCATTTCTCGTCATTTCTGAACTCACCAGGCAAATTGTAAGGCCTCACCAGGCCTGTCTCGCTAAACTTTCGGGAAAACATTTTAAGCTGATTTGGTTGTTTCGTGTATTATTGCCTCATAAAAGGGCGAAGAAGGCATGCAGATGTAGCTGACCAAGCCGCCTTACAAGCAAAAGGTTAACATTGGCAGGTTAACAAGGCTTTGCCTGCAAACACCTGATCTAGTTCTTTGGACTAAGATAAGAAGAGCCATGCTGGATCAGGTCAAAGGCCCATCTAGTCCAGGTTCCTGCATCTCACAGTGGCCCCACCAAATGTATCAAGGAGCCCATGAGACTAGATATCTGTCTCTTGATACCACCACCCTGCATCTGCCTCTTGAAGTACCCTGGTTTTAAACCTGGAGATTACACATCACCATCATGGTTTGTAACTGTGATGGACTTTTCCTCCAAGAACCTGTCCAATCCCCTTTCGAAGGCATCCAGGTCAGATGGCATCGCCACCTCCTGTGGCAGGGAGTTCCACTGACTAACAACACAGGTGGGTAAAAAAATACTTTCTTTTGTCTGTTTCCCCATTGATGGATCCGTCCCCAGAAACATCAGCAAAGCCAACCAGAAGCTCACGAATTCGAGCGACAGACGCTCAACACGATCATCGCTTTATCAAAAGGAAGGCAAAGCCAAACGCATATTTGGGGCAAGGAGGACTAACGATCCCTCCCTCCCCATCCCGAAGGAAGAAGAACATTACAGTCCAGTATCCCTTGATAATTAAAGGAGGGGGGAATTAAGGGATATCATTTTTCACATGACCTTTCCTTGACTCTCGAGGAGTGTTGCGTGTGTGTGTGGGGGGGGTTAAAAACAGGAGGGCCACCCTTGCACCGGCCACGTCGGTGCCCGTGCCCCCTCCCCAGCCCCGAGGCCCGCACGCCCCGCCGTGCACATGTACCCTCCGGAGCACGCGCCAGGCCGGCTCACGAGCCAGCCTAAAAATAGGAGCCGCCATGACCCAAAAGCAGCAGCTGGGGGGTCTCCCCCCCCCCAAAAAAAGGCAGGGGGAGGGAGGGAGGGAGAGGAGGGAAGGCGCGCTTCGCCTGGGCCGCCGGCGCGGCGCTTTCGCTTCCTACGGATGCTGGCGGGGAAGGGGGCCGAGCTCGAGCCGGAGTCGGAGTCGGAGCCGGCGCGACGCGGAAGCGCCTGAAGCAGCAGCAGCCGGCGGCGGCTCCCTCTCCCAACGCTCAGCCCAGCAGGAAGGGAAACGCCGCCAAGAAGCGGGACCCTCTCCTCCCGGAGAGGAAACCCTGCGAGGTCCCTGGCTGGCTGGCTGGCTGGCTGGCTGGCTGGTTCGCTCTCTTCCGGGGAAAGCCTCTTCCACGCTTACCTGCCATAGCGCCGCTACTCCAACCAAGACACCCGCCCTCGGGACACCGTCAGTCACTACCAGACCCTTTCGCTCCCTTTCGCCCCCTTACATTTATATAGCAGCAGGGTGGAGCTCTGGAGGGGAAGGGGGCGGAGCGACAAGGGACGGCTGAAAAGGAGGGAGGGCAAAGGGGAAAAGGGAGGGATTTTGGACCTTGTGGAGACGTTCTGGCTCCGAAATCTATTCCGGGAGGGCCCCCAAAGGGAGAAAAGATGGGAATCTGGCTCTTTAAGAGCGAAAGGGAGAAATTACACGGGCGTTCACCAGCTGAAGCCTTCCCTTGCCCAGAGCTGTTGTGGGTGGAGAAGCTGCACCCGCCGAGTTTGAGCGTTTTATCGTTAAGACGTGCAGTAGCATGGATACATGCATGTCTTAACAGGGATGGAAACTTATACATGTAATAAATGTTTGTTTTAGAGTAAGGTTACCTTAGTTATGGTATAATAATAATAATAATAATAATAATAATAATAATAATAATAATAAT
>JAHTLZ010000379.1:39486503-39497272 GCA_023846285.1 Phrynocephalus versicolor | reverse complement strand
ACACTACCAAGTCAATTTGGGCTAATGGTGCCCCTATTTCAGGGTGATCCAGGCAGAGAAAACTGAAAAGTGGTTTACTATTCCCTTCTACTGGGGACGCCATGAGACTGCAGGTGGCCCAAGGCCAGACAGGCTGGCTCTTCTCTCCAGTGGCACAGTGGGAAATTGAACTCCCAAACTCTGGATTTGCATCCAGATAACTCAGCTATTTGTTATACAGTATTTATATGTTGCCTTTTTCCCCATTGGCAGCTGTTTCCAGGGTGGCCTTTTTTCAGCTTAAACTTATCGCCCAGACTCGCCCATACCTGGATGTGGATTCCCTTAGGACAGTAGTGCAGGCGCTGGTGATTTCAAGGATAAATTACTGTAACACTCTCCACATGGGGCTACCTTTGACTCTTGTTTGGCGACTGCAGTGGATGCAGAATGCGGCAGCCAGGCTGGTGGTTGGTGCAAGCACGTTTGACCGCATCAACCCCGTCCTGGCTCGCCTGCATTGGCTACCCATTGCCTCTTGAATAAAGTTCAAGGTATTAGTTTTGGTTTACAAAACCCTCCATGGCTTGGGCCCTGGCTATCTGGTGGAGCAGATCTCCCAGAGGTCAGTGTCGACCAGAGCCTCGCTTGCCTTCACCCTCCGGGTGACCATTCCGAGGGAGGCCCAAAGGGTTTCTACCCACAATCAGGCCTTCTCAGTGGCCACCCCGGCATTATGGAACAAATTGCCCATGGAGAATAGGCTGGTGGAGTCTCTGCCGGCTTTTCGGAGAGCCTTAAAGACCTGGCTCTTCATGGAGAGTTTTGGTGATTGCTGAGGGTACAATCTGTATTGTGTGTTAGTTGTCTTGTCTTGTCCCAGCCATTTTTCTTGCTGGATTTGTATGAAGTTGTATTAGTATTTTGTTTATTGTTATTATATTTTTATTTTGTTTTTTGTTTTTTTATCGGGGTTGTGTTTGGACAAATTGTTTTTCAATCTGTTGTACACCGCGCAGAGTTTCCGAGAGAAAGTTGGGTGGTTAATAAGTACAAAAATAAATAAATAAATATACATCTCTAAATAAGTGATTATCAATCCTTTTTGATAGAGAGTCTTGATTTTCTAATATTGTACTGTGCCTTTTCTGAGAATAAAGTTCTGTGAACTGAGCCGTAACAAGTGTCCCCTTGCCTGAGTTCAGGTCCAGCATTTATCTTGCAGATGGAAAAGTACCATCCTAGAATCATAGAGTTGGAAGTGACCTCAAGGCCTATCCAGTCCAATCCTCTGCCATTCAGAAACCCCCATCACAGTACTCCCAACAGATGGTCATCCAGCCTCTGCTTCAAAACCTCCAAGGAAGAAGACTCCACCACCCTCCATGGCAGCATATTCCACTGCTGAACAGCTCTAACCATCAGGAAGTTCTTCCTAATGTTTAAATTGAATCCCATTTCCTGTAATTTGAAGCCATTGCTCTGCCTCTTAGTCTTTGAATGCATGGAAAACAAACATGTTACCTCTTCAATATGGCATCCTTTCAAATGTTTAAACATGGCTGTCATATCATATCTCAACCTTCTTTTTGTAAGGCTAAACATTGTCAGCTCCCTAAGCTGCTCCTCATAAGACATTTCTTCCAGTCCTTTAATCATCCTCTGGACCCATTCAAGCTTGTCTACATTGAGGTGCACAGAACTGGACACGGTACTCCAGGTGGGGTCTGCCCAGAGCAGATATTCTGGACTATTACTAAAACAATCTACTCTACATACAGGGCAACTCAGTGGCATCTGTGTTGTAGCTCATTTAAAGTCTTTAAAGTGCATGTTGCAATTCAGGGTTATAAAGGTATGTTGGAGCAAGGGGAGATACATAGTTTATCACAAGAGAAGTGCCAGGCAGCCATATATCTAAGACATGGTTTCGGCTCCAGGATTATCGCTGATAATCCTGGTCAGGAGGGCTAGTTCTGTCTTGGAATGCCCTCTGGATTCTGTGGAGGAGATGGGTAAGAGGAGGATGTTGGCCAAGCTAACATCCATTATGAACAATACTTCTCACCCACTGCACCAGACAGTGGAGGCTCTGCGTAGATCCTTCAGTGGCAGACTCAGACATCCCCAGTGTGGGAAGGAGCGCTATCGCAGGTCCTTTATTCCCACTGCTATGAGACTCTTAAACTCTACAGTTTAACATATTCATATGGGGTATATATACTGTAGCTTCTCTTTATATTTATTTTTATATACAAATTTTAGTGTAATATTTGTATATTGGGTTTTCTTATTTTATTTAATCTCTATTAGCTATTTTGTTTTCTCACACACACACTTTACACTTTTTGTGCACCTAGCTATCTTTACTTGTTTTTTATATTGGGAGCTGTGTAACAAGTAAATTTCCCCAGATGTGGGATCAATAAAGGTTTATCTTATCTTATCTTATCGCATTTTTTCATCTAGGAACTCGGTGTATAAGTAAATGATGCCTGGGAAGATGAAATTCTTTCCCCATATAGCTTATCTATTACTCACATAATTTGAACAATTGATTGATGAATAGACAAACCCGGTTCTTATCTGTTTTGGGTTTTTCTGTGTCAGAGATAGGAATACTATATATGAGCTTTCAAATATTGTCAGATCATCGCTTCCACTTGCCTCTCCACTGGCTAATCTGCCTAAGGATGATAAGATCTGCAGTCCATCTGTACCTGGGGGCCAAACCTCCACCCTGTTGTATGCACTATGGGGAAAAGGATAATTTATTTACTTCTAGTATTATTTATTAGAAGTAAGAAGTAAATAAATTATTCTAGAACCTGTACTGTATATTGCAACTGTGCTGGCTGCTTCCCCTACTGAGACTTCAGTGCCCCCTGGTTAATAGGGCATTTCTTTCTATTTTGGTGCCAAGGTCGCCCTTATTTGGATTGTTTTCCATCTTTGTTGTCTTCCTGTCTATGCCTCCTATCTATTGAAACATGATGGATTCAAGAAAGGCTTCAGAGTTTCTATTTACACTGGGAGCTTACACAGATAACTAGGCTGCCTACTTTGAGCCTTCTCTTAATATGGAAACTGCAAGAGGGAGTGAGGTCACCATTGCTCCCCCCCCTCCATCTACAGGGTCAAATAGGGCCCCTTGTTTGCTTATTTTATTTGTGCATAAGGAATTCAGGGACTTCTGCTTCTTTTAAAAGAAATTACATCAGGTGGGCAACTTCTACCTGTTCCTCAGGTTGCAAGAGTTACCCTCATACGTTTTCTCCTCTTGTATGGCATGTGTGATATAGTGATAGCTGTGATATAGTGAGCAAGAGAGAGAGAAAAAGAGAGAGAGAGGGAGAGAGAGAGAGAGAGATGGGTGATTTTAAAGCCTGGACACCCATCCCAGTCCATTCATAGCTGACTCTAGGTAGCGGCATAGCAAGGTTTTGGGGCACCTGGGGACAAAGTTGTTTTTGTGGCCCTCCGGCCCTCCTCAACCCCATTGCATCGACCCAGAAAGGGGGGGCAGTCCCACAGACATGGGGCACACGGGTGGGCATTTGTGTGTATGTGTGTGCCTGTGTGCGGTAGCATGTGTGCACCTTACCTCTCCCACGGTGGCCCAGAGCATGGTGAGGAATTGTTGGAGGAAGAGGAGGGCACCGCAGCCACCACGCCCGCACGCCTGCTTGCTTCGTCGTTCGCCTGGCACGCAGCGGCGGAGTCTGCGATGGAGTGGGGCTTGTCGCCAAGCCTGAGGACTGCTGCTGGGAGGGCGGAGGGCTTCCTCCCCCTCCCCTCCTCCTCCAGGCACCCCCAGATTGCTGTACCAGGGCAGTTGTACCCTTCTGCCCCCCTAGATATGCCTCTGACTCTAGGGCAATTGGCTCAGAGCAAAGATGTGTGTCTCTGTGTTCTACTTGAACACAAAAAATCCTGGAACCAGGAGGGCACCAGCGAGAAAGCGGATGTATACATGCCCATGGGGTCATCATTGGGGAAGGCAAGGCAGGGAGAGAAGCACCAGCATCACTGCTCATAAGACATCTTGTTGTGAAAGTTGCGGCAGAAGTTATGCAGGGCCTGAGAGTGGGGGAGTCCCCATTAGAGATGGGCACGACTTAGCGGTATTCCTGTTTCCGTTTCCGTTACTCGGTTCCGTTACTCTATGGAAACGGTAACGGGAATTACTGCCCCAGACTTCGAGCTCGAACCGAAGAACGAACAATTTTGGTCTGATTTGTCGTGCTCGTTACTTGCATCGCGCGATACCACGCAGCACAGAAAAAAAGTTTTTAAAAGTAAAAAAAAACCGGTTCCCGGCCAAAAAGCAGGCGGAAAAATGCCTGCCGTGCCTCAGGGCACCTACCGGAGGGATGGTTTGTTTCTGGAGGGGGGGTCCTGGCCTCCCCCCCTCCATCCTGGGCTGCTCTGGTCTGGTGGGACTCGCCGCAGGCTCGCAAAAAGCCCAGTCTCGCCGCCGGCCGCCGCAAACGCAAGCAGCACGGACAGCGCATAGGAAAAAACTTTTAAACTCTCCCCCCACCCATTCCCGGGCCAAAAAGCAGGCGGAAAAATGCCTGCCGTGCCTCAGGGCACCTACCGGAGGGATGGTTTGTTTCTGGAGGGGGGGTCCTGGCCTCCCCCCCTCCGTCCTGGGCTGCTCTGGTCTGGTGGGACTCGCCGCAGGCTCGCAAAAAGCCCAATCTCGCCGCTGGCCGCCGCAAACGCAAGCGGCACGGACGGCGCATAGGAAAAAACTTTTAAACTCTCCCCCCACCCATTCCCGGGCCAAAAAGCAGGCGGAAAAATGCCTGCCGTGCCTCAGGGCACCTACCGGATGGATGGTTTGTTTCTGGAGGGGGGGTCCCGCCTCCCCCCCGTCCTGGGCAGCCGGACTCGAGTCGCCATGCCATGCGGTGCGGGCGGGGGATCCAAAATGAGGTGGCGAACGCAATATTGTTTTTGAAATCGTGGTCCAAAAACACACAAGCACAACAGAAACACGCGGAAATTTATAAACTGCCAGATTTTTCACAGTAGCAGTGGGTTTATTCTTGCAACAAAATGTCTCTCCTCTCCTCCTCTGTCCTCCATTGATTTTATTTTATTTTATTTTATTTACACCTGCGCAATGATGGGCTGGCCGAGTGGCCATGGCCAGCCATGTGGGAGTGGACGACCATGCAAATTTTTGGAGCCATCCCACCAATCGCATGGCCACTTGGCCATGGAGACTTCTGGGATGTGCCAAAAAGCCCCCTAAAACCTGCCCTAGCCCCCTAACCCCCTAACCCTAATCCTTGACTCCTTACCCATACGTCACAGACTGTCTTCTTGGTGGGTCAGAGAGGCACCCAGAGGTGCAACCCACTAGCCCACCGTAACCTTACCCATCACTAGACTAACCCTAGCCCTTGCACTCACCCACCTTAACCCTAAGCCAGATCTACTTGCATTGCACTACACGCAAGTACGATTCCCTTCTTTGTGAGACATGGCAGGTGCGACCCAGTCCTCGGAGGGTCGTACCAGTGGACCAGTCTCACTGTCTGCAACTGGTATGCATATCCATATATATGGTTATGCATGCCATTTTGCAGCAGCAGGTGAGGAGGGGAGACCCCCATGTTGAGGGGTCTCTTGGAGCCTGCTGCTGCCCCTTCCTAGTGGGTGAGGATAGGAGGCACCCATGGGTGCCTCCAGGAGCCCACTTTCCCTTTATAGCGGGCCAGAGGAGGCACCCACCCCACAGAGGTGCCTCCAGGAGGCCGCTACCCCCCCCGAAACCAGTACTAACGACAACGAAAAAACAAAAAAATGAACCGACTAATTTTTGCGGTTTTTCGCGAAAAACGGAAACGAGCCGAAACGGACTGCCTCCGACACACGACAACTCGAAAACGTCATTTTTCCTAGTCGTGCCCATCTCTAGTCCCCATAGTAAAGGGGTTGGAAATACTACCCAGTGACATGCGTGCTGTAGGTAATGCAGAATGGAGTGCAAATCCCAGTGGGAAAGGCAGCAAAACGTTAGCTTTGTAGTTGGGCTGTTTATGAAAAATTGACATCCCAAGTCCTTTTATATTATGAGTTTAACTTGCATTTACCTGCATCCTGGGTCCATTTATCCAGATTCCCCTCATGCCTGTTTCAACAGACAGCTGGCCCAGCAGCAGTTCTGTCCCTTAGCCATTCCTGACACTGGCTCTGTGGCATCACAGATAACCATTCCCCATCACAATAGACAGATATGTGCCATAACATCAGAAGGACTTAACCTTGAGTTTCTGCCCCTCTTCCTTCAAGAAGAAGGCAGGTAGGGGCATGCTAGCTGTGGGTAGAAACAGCCTGAGCTGAGGCGGTGCCCCCCTTGTCCTTATGAACATGCTGCTTCTGTAATTATAGTTATAACAAATGTATTTCTAAACAAACCTCAGTACCATTTCCCCAAAATCATTTCTAAAGTCCATTTGGGCTACACAGTCACTTATCATGTGCTATGACATAAGCAGTGGTAATGAAAATGACCACTGTTCTACAAAGAAACTCGAAACTGCCTTAGATACAGAGAACAAGATGCATGGGTCTTTGGATCCTAACCAGTGTTAATTGAATTGAAAAGCATTAAACGAGCCTTTAATGTAGCATCGATCCCATCCAAGGCAGAGAGCCTGACAGTGATACACCCACACCCAGAACTTGAATTTAAGATGGCCTATTTTAAGGTTGGAGTCATGATTATAACAAGCTTAATGGAATGTACACTCTTCTTGCTGGTGAGCTCAGATAGTATGTGGGGAACAATCACATCTGCAGCCTTGTTTGTATACTTTATTGAATTGATTAATGGAGAAAGTGCTCAGATGTAGGAGGAGAGGAACAGAAGGAACATAATGGGTTATATGGGTTCAGCCGGAATGCGGAATCACAGAACCAGATGTCAGAAAAGTTACCTTTTACTCTATGGTTCCTGGAACATCCACTCTGTGCTGGCTAGGAATTCTGCAAGCTCCAGTCTAAAGGTGAGTTCCCCAAAGCTGATAGTTACAACATACTGTATTATGTTGTCCTGGTGCCTCAGTATATCCCAGTTGATCACTTGTTGATTTGTTACAAATACGCTGTGTTCTCTCTGGCTTAGGATCCGATTGCTTCTTCTCTGCTTCCATTATCACATATAGGCCAGTGATCTCTTTTCAGGAGCAAATTCTGTACAGAGAAGCTGGTGTGACTATAGCAGTTAATCATAGCTGATGACTAGAAAGCAGAGGAATGCTTGTTGTTGCTACCATAGCCTAGCATAACAGTGTAAATCAAAGCCTGTTATAAACTTGCTTTTCTAGCCTCACTGACAGAAATTTCTAACATTCTTTTCCACAGTTAGTAGCTACTGATCTAAAAGTAAATAGAGAAAAATATCTCTAGGAAGAGACACATTTGTAGCGAAGGTTTCGTCTTTAAATTTGACAGAAAACTCGAACTCAGTTTTAGATTGCTGTATAGAATTTAGATTATATAATATATGATAGGAGGAACTTTCTCCAATGTTCACATCAATAGCTTCCTAAATACCAAACTGTGACTACACTGGCAGGCCAATTTTGAATTATTTAGCTTTGCTGTGACTAGATTTGCCACCTATTTTATCATCCTGTGTGATTTAGGAGATCATTTGGAGACTGTAGGTTGTCAATATGATATACTGTAGTTTGATCCCCACCACATCCCTCACACCCCTTCATTTAATCCTGCCCTCTGCCAATCCCCAGCTCTCCTTTTATGGTTCATTGTAAAGTCAGTGGGCTATTTAAAGTGCCGCAAAGCACTAGGGAAAATGGATAGTTTCCCCAAAGCCATCCACAATGTACCAACACATACATACACCTATTCTGCAGGAACCATAGTAGTCTGCTGCTGTAATTTGTTGGAATTGTGTTTATTTTGTAGTTTTTTATTTTGTATTGATTTCTTTTGTCCATATAGAGACGATCTAATGCTAAACTACAGCACTATATTAATGTACTAATAAGCAATAAACTTGTTTTTTTAAAAAAAAATTAAAAATGCTTTGGGATGACAAAGGAGAAATTTTTTGGGAGGTGGGTGTTTCTGCTGTCCACACCACCATTCCTAGCTTAATATACAGTATCACCAGAAGACCACCCTCTGTCATGTCTGTGTTGTTTTGAAGAACCAAACAACTGATCATTCAGTAAAAAAGCTGTTTGAATCGTTCTCAGTTGGAAAATGTAGAAATCCTTAGCAGCAGAGAAATAACTTTGCATTGGGAGCAGAGGACCAGACTGATTTAAATTGGTCTTTGTGTTCTTTGATGCCTTTGTCTTAGCCCCAGGCATTTTTTTTAAGAGGTGACAAAAAGCTACAGAAAAATAAACACCAGCAAAATGAACTGCCAAAAAATATTCTAACCTGAATGATAGTCACATGCTTTTGAGGGCTTTGTAATCAATTCTGTAATGAATCCCTTTCAAAAAGTACATTTCAACATCTGGATTCTGATGTTCTGTTTCCATAGGACTCATCACAGTGGAAAAGATGTGCCAAATGTTAATACCTAATACCTTCTATTAAAAATATTGTGGGTACATTCATGAATGTATACTCTTTAAGATGAGATATGTGATTTATGTGTAATTACAGGATGATGCAGTTTTGTTGAGTATTCTATGATCTGTGAATGAGTGTCCTTTGGCTTCAAATGGAGGTGTACTGCTGATTCTGGTCCTGAGCTGTTACCCCTCCTATGTTGGGCTATCCTTCTGTTTAATGTCTGTTTAGTTTCTCCAACGTAAATGTCTGCACACTCCTTACTGAATTGGACTGCATATACTATATTGCTCCTTTTTTGTTTTGGTTTCGGGTCCTTTGGGTGGACAACTCTTAGTCTGTTTGTGGGTTTGAAATAAACAAAGATAAGGATGTACACATATTAGACAGAGAAGACAGGTGGTTTGAGAGTCAGGGAAGCCATTCATGTCAACATTGAAACCCCCTCTCTCAACAGAGGTGGGGGCCTCAGACATAGTGTATCTGCTACTTATCAGGGTGTGTTTTCAACAATACCCAGACAAATCAAAAAGCCTTCACCACCAAGGCCTTAGCTAAGGTTTCAGCACCTTAGGCCATTGTTCACCTTAAGGCTATGGATACTATTGTCTACCTAATGAGCCTATTCAGGTCATTGTTCAGTTTATGAGCCTATTTCAGACCAGAGTGACAAGAGGTCAAAGATGACTATAAGATGGAGGACTCGCACTAGCTGTATTCAGACTGATGAAACAGTTTGGATGAGCAGTGACACATTTCTATCTCTCAAGAAAAAGAAGTCCAGTTGCCATGACTCAACCTCCAGATAAACTCACCTGGATGACTGAGAACCTTCACAGACATATCGGGGTTGACAATGTGATGCTAGGTAGATCAGTGATCTGACCCACTATAAGGGAGTTTCTTACATGCACAGCAGGTACACAGCCAGATTACTGAATCCTTTTTATCCAGACGCAAGTCCCCCTGATTTCTAAAGGAGGATGAGTCTGATTTAAAACCAAAACCAAAACACCATTTGTTTATTGGATTTATGTTCTGCACTCCTTTCATCACTGATGTCCCAGACCATCTCCCATCCCAAAAACCAAATAGACTCAAAGTGGTTTAAATTCGGCAGTGCTCCTGCATCAAATAACTCTTCCTGCTGAGAAGGTGATTTTTGTTTTGTCCTTTGAGGAGATGGATGATGTGGAATAGGGATGGGCAATCTGTTGCTTTCCTGTTTGCACAGTATTTGTGCAAGTCCTAGGTCTCGATCTTAGGTCCCCTTTACCATGGATGAACACTACGCTTAGCAGCAACATCTTCTGATTCTTTAACCCTGAAGTAACATGGAGCAAACTTGTTTTCAGCAAAATGATATTTCAACTAAAAACCCAAAAGAACTTCTTGATTGTAAGAGCTGTTTTCCAAAAGAATAGACTGAACCAGAAAGCCATGGATTCTTCTTTCTTGGTTTTAAAAAAGTGTTGGATGACTGTCTGTCAGGGCCACTTTATGTGTGGCTTTCTACTCTGCCAGGGAATTGGTAATGACCCTTGGGATCTCTTCCAGGTCTATGATCCAGTGTGGTTTTGCCCCTCTGTTCATTCAAATCAATGCACTGCGTAAAATGGCCTTTCTTGCCATCCTAGCAGTGAATTCTGCTTGAAAACATTGTAAAATATGGACTTGGCTCTGAATGAAAAACAGGTAATTTGATTCTTAGAGTGTTAAGGATGAAGTGACAGAGGTGTTGTAGCACATTCATCTCCTGTGGCATCTGTTTGGTGGTTCTATAGATTTTTGTAGCTCTCAAAGCTAACAAATTTGATAAGGTAGGGTGAAGAACACAACAAATGAACATTGTGCTCTGTGGAAACAAATTTATTGAGCTTCAGTTTCTTTAAACATGGTTTGTCACCAGGGCCGGCGCGTCCATTAAGGCGAACTAGGCAGTTGCCTAGGGTGCCAAAATGGAAAGAGGGTGCTAGCCAGCCTGCCGCCCCCCCACCGCTGGCCACTGCCATCCATCCCCCCACTGCCCGCCAGCCGCCCATCGCCGTCCACCGTCCGCCGTCCGCCGTCCGCTGTCCGCCGTCCGCCCCATCCCCACTACCACTGGCCACCGCCGTCTGTCCCCCCACCGCCCACCAGCCACCCGTCACTGTCTGCCCATCGCTGCCCGTTGCCCCCACTCCTGCCTGCCCCCTTCGCCCATCACCGCCCACCCCCGTCGC
>JAHTLZ010000379.1:39428317-39478152 GCA_023846285.1 Phrynocephalus versicolor | reverse complement strand
CACACACACACACACACACACACACACACACACACACACACACACACAAGGACTGCAGTTGTATGTTGTCATACAACATTCCTAATTTATGCTTTAGTAGTTGCAAAAAAGGAATAAATTCCAAAGATTTCTATTTGTAATTAGCTACTTCCAAGTTTCAGGCATATTGTCATTTCTTTCTTTGTAACAAAAACACAAGTCGGAGTCTAAACTGTAGACCGAGAATTAATTGTGAATCCAAAGTGAGCAGCTACTGTCTCCACTGTGTCTGGATTCCATCTCAAGGTGCTGGAGAAAGACCAAGCTGGTGTTTTGTCTCTTTCCTTTTGTTGTGTAAATGTGCTAAATTAATAGAATGAGAAAATGGACATATTCCTCATTGTGAACAATCATCTATGATGACTTAAACCAATATAACCTCATTAAATGTTCCCTTATACAAGAGCCCTCCAAATGCCCTGGATGATCCAATCTGGAGTATTGTTCCTACAACTCCAGCTATCGTGGGCAATGATGGGTGACCATGACGGGATCTGTAGAATCATTCTCACCAACACTACCACCATCATTTGCTGAGTAGCACTGTGGATTGTTTCAGTACACCTTTTCCTAACCCCTTCTTCTGACTTCCTGACCACATGCTCAGATTAAATTTCATCCACTTGAACCAACCACTCATAGTTAATAAGGAGGCACTGTTCTCAGAGAATATATGAGTTGTATAGAACAGACAGGCTCTTATTCCAGTTAAAGTTAGTTGTAGGGTGTTTGGGGGTTCCTCTTGTGTTTTGTTTTTACTTTTCCAGTTTATAAAAAGCGAGCAAACAGATGAAGAGCAAACAGATGAAGAGCAAATGCTTGGCAGCTGGTACTGAAGTTCTGCTATGGCGCAGCCAGTCTTTGCAAGTATAGCCAGAGGTTCATATTAAGTAGTTCTAACATCATGATCATCAATAAAAACAGCAACGTGGAAAGAATTACTCATCTCTTAAAATGGACAGAACTCCAGGAAAGTCTTGCTCTCAGTCTCACAGAGAACTAGTTTACGTGGAAGTGCCTTTATAGGCTATGGACAGGAATGGGCAGAACCAAAGTTAGCATAAGAAAATGGGATTTTTTTTTTTTTTGCACTGACCCTGTGCTTTGGAAGCATGGGGAAGAACAGAAATCTTCACACCTATATTAGTGTACTCTGCCCCCTTCTACATGTGCTCTAGAAGACCTGAGTTTGGCTGCTGCAAATGTTCTTGATGTTGCCTGTTATTGGTTGAAAATTCTCTGATGTACAGTATTTATAAATTCTACTCTGGTGTTCCTTGCATGAACATAGAAGTATATTTTTTAAAATTATTAAATGCAAACATGGATAGCCAGTAATCAAACTAAGCATACAAATTGATAGCTTATTACAAATTTAAAATAAATCACTGTATTTGGGGTATACTGCCTTTCATTCATTCAATCAATCAGACACAAAATAGGGGGAGCAAAATCAATCTTATAAGTAACATAACATCAATGATTTCTGAGGAAGATCTGAGAGTAAACTAAATGTGTTGCAGGATAGTTCACTGCCTTAAGCAACTGGCTTCAGAGCCAGAGGTTGCAAGTGCAAGTCTCCTTTGGACCTCCTTGAAAAGAGGCTGGACTCAATTATCCATAAGGTCCCCTTCAGCAATGCAATTCTAAGATATTAGCCTCTAAATTGCCAGGTGTTGCTTGAGCTCTGTTAGGGATGTTTCCTGCAACAAGAATTGAAGAAATAAATGGAAATCAGATTTTATCAATGTTGCTGATTTCATGGTTCTATCTATCTATCTATCTATCTATCTATCTATCTATCTATCTATCTATCTATCTATCTATCTATCTATCTATCTATCTATCTATCTATCTAAAGAATGTTAAAAATAATTTAAGGAGTAGCTGTGAAATTGAAAATGCTTTTGCATTTGAGGCTTGAATAATAGTTTGCCATAGCCATTGCAAAACATTTAGCCACCTGAGCTAACGACAAGCTGAGCAAGGTCATTGCGACAGAACAATCTTGAGAGTTGAACATGTTTATGTTACAATGTGTAAATATGGAGGTGGAATTTTTCAGGTCCCATAGCTACAATATTCTGGTATTCCAGGACCTTGATATTACAATAGCCTGGTGTTACAATATTCTGATGCATTAAATGCTCTATTTTAGAGAGCCTTTAATGTTTGTGACAGTAGCTTGCTTTACAGATGCTGTTTTTGACAATACCTTGCTTTGTGGCTGCTGAATTGTTTAATTTTTTTTCCTCTGCCAACCGTGGATAACTGAATCAGTGGATACGGGGGTCCTACTGTACATGTGTGTGTGTGTGTGTGTGTGTGTGTGTGTGTGTGTGTGTGTGTGTGTGTGTGTGTGTGTGTGTGTGTGTGTGTGTGTGTGTGTGTATTCAGCTGAACATTACTGATCCCAAGTGTGCGAAGGGCAGGCTTATCTTCCTCAAGCAATTGTAGGGAACCCCTTGAAATTTAGAAAGTTTTGGGTTTCAGGGAATGTAGTTATTAAGCACTGAAGGAGGTGTGGGGTGTTTAATGGAAGGAGTTTGTCTGGTGCAGTTTACCAATCAAAGGGTAAATTACAGCTTCCCCTCAGTGCATTGATCCACACTCTTTCAATTAAGACCCCCCACAGCCCCTTTGGAGCTTAATAACTCTGTTGTCCGAAACTCGAAACATACCAAATTTCAAGGGGTTACAAGGGGAAGCTTGAGGAAGCTCCCCTGCCATTTCAAATGAATCGCTTCATTTTAGAGGGGGAAGATGGCATTTCATTTCATTTCATTTCAAAACATTTTGTAACCTTACGACACAACGAAACAGCATGTTGTTTTTTGTAAGGTGCCCATCCCCAATATGGACTATATCTCCACTGGATTGCACCCTAGGCTTTTCAGCAGTATCGTGTCCCACACTTGTTTATGCTCAAAACAATATCAATGGATGATTATTGAATATATTTCCATCAAGCTTCACAAAGCTGCTGGTCTTTCAGGGAATGCTCTGCAAAGGTATTTGGCTCTAAGGAAACAGTGTACTTCCAGAAACTCTGTCTCCTGGCAGCCACAATTCTCTACAGTTGGTTAATTGTTGGAGGAAAGTGTTCAGCCATTCTGGAGACACACTATACTCTTTTGGGGTATATGCTAAATGGAATCTTTTCTTTTTATCCACTGATGCCAACTGGACTCAGCCCAATTCGTTATACAAGGATCTATTTCAATCTATTTTGCAACACACGGCCTTGTTGAAAGCTTGAGATGGACCTCTTGGTATTATTAGGCTTTCTGAAGTAATGGCCACCCTCCTCATTCTTGCTGTTCAATTCATGATCTCTAAATTATATGTAGGAGTGTTCTGATGGATGAGTATGCACATGGGTTCAATGTAAATTAATTTTTAAAATTTAAATTGTGATGTAAATCAATTTGTGTTTTATTTAAGAATCCTGGGGGTGCCTAAGGTACCGTTCATCTACTTACAAATGAGGAGGCTGGATATTTTCTTCAAATGCATTGCTTTACCAAGTTATCCATTACAGATATGGATCAAAGCTATTCATTCCAAAACATACAGAGATATGGGGGTTTCATTGGTCTCCACTGGACCCATATACCCAGCTCTCCCTAATTTTGGTGGTGCAAAGATTGAGGCGAAAGACACATTTTTGCTTTAAAATAAGGCATGTGTAGAGCATACACCTTGTATTAAATCCTACTAATGGACTGAGGAATACAACTTTGCTTGAAAACAGTGGCCAGCATCCTATCCCATCAAGCTTCCATAGTCCTGTCAATGTAGAAATGCTGATTTATGTGTAAAGGCTGAGTTTCATGTAGAAAACTATTTTTCCTTGCCCGTTGTCAATTCTGTGTTGCAATTTTGTGTGACTTTATGGGTGGGAAGCTCAGAGGAAAACTTGCCAATCCTCTTCATCATTGTTTTAATCGAAGGAAATTTATTCCTCTTGCTTCTGCACTGCCACAATTCAGTTACACTGGATGATCCATAGGGTCACTTCACTTCCAGCTCTGCAATTCTGAGATGATGGTGACTGAATTACAAATTAGACAGTTGCATGGTACTACTATCAATCTGAGGTGATAATGCCCTCTGCTGGACTAACACCCCAAATGCAAAATCTTTGTGAAATGTTGACCATACAAGGGTATGTCTTAACATGCTTTAGGCACCCTGGTATCATGAAAACAGGACCTATGGAGGTGAGGCTGCAGCCTGGATGGATTCAATTCATTTCAAGCTCAGTGTTTTAGAATACAGGTTCTATTATTTCACTGTTAAGAATTCAAAATAAAAACATTACTCTTGAATAAAATACAAAATTTAAAAATAAAATAACAGCAATTATCTGTTTGTGTATTATTTTATTTTTTTAAGATTGTACATCATTTGGAAGAGTTGATGCTGAAGAAGAACTCACATCAGGTGTAATCAGAGTCAGTGGTGAGTGATGGTGAGCATTGTTGTCCAAAGATGTATTGAGACCCATAGTTGCCCTCTCCTCTCCCTGGTGGTCTTGTACCATGGCATCTGAATGAATGTTTCCATATACACTAATACCTTGGTTTAAGAGTAACTTGGTTTGAGAGCGTTTTGCAAGACAGGCAAATATTTCTTCTAAATTTTGCCTTGATCAACAAGCAATGTCTTGATATAGGCACTGGAGCAGGTCTCATGATCACCAGGGAGCCAGTGGTGGCTCTTTCTCTCTCCTTCTCTCCCCCTGCTGGATTGTGGGTGATTGTCTGGAAGGTTCCGTCTGAGGCAACCCTCAAAGCAGAGGGAGGAGACTGGAATATAGGTCTTCCTTGCACCAGCTAGGAACATTTTTAAAGGGAAGTGCAGGTTAGGGTTTAATTTTTCTTCATATTTATAGTTTTTTAAAATTGTTTTCAACATCCTTTCTTATTTTTTCAAACCACTTCTAGTCATGGGCCAGTTGGTCAAGTGTGTATAGGTCTACAAATTGCACTTTATTGTCACTAGAGATTGGTGTTTCATTTTGGAAAGGAAACACGGCAGCACAGCTGCTGTTCGGAATCAGGACCCAGCCTCTGGAACGAAATCTTACCTTCCTTTGGGTCACACATGGCTGAAGAATAAACTGGGGCTATGAAGGAGTCTACAAGCCGCTGCCACCCCTTTGCCAGGCTCTCTTCACAGAGCTGTTTCGGTGGTCCAGAAACGGCTCTATGCACAGATCTGGGTGAAGGAGGGCAGTGGTTTGTGGCCTCCTCCAAAGCCCCAGTTTACGTTCCAGCCACACCGCTTTTGGAATGACCAGAGTGGTGTGGCCAGAGAGTAAACTGGGGCTTTTAATGAGCCCACAAGCCACTGCCACTCCCCCTGGCTTTCCTGATGGTGTAGCACCCCATCTGCCTCTCTGCCCAGGGCAGAGGAATGGATGGGGTGCTACTCTTCAGGAAAGTGAGGAACGAAGAACAGGCTTTTGAATTTTCCCGTTTTTGAATCTCTGGAAATTCAAAAGCCTGCTCTTCAATCCTCACTTTCCCAAAGTGTAGCACACCATGCTACCCTTTGGGAAAGCAAGGATTGAAGAGCAGGTTTTTGAATTTTCTGCAGCCACAGTGAGGGTGCTGTGGCTGCGAGAAACTCAAATGCCTACTCTTCAATCTTTGCTTTCCTGATGGTATAGCACCCCATCTGCCTCTCTGCCCAGGGCAGAGGAATGGATGGGGTGCTACTCTTCAGGAAAGTGAGGAACGAAGAACAGGCTTTTGAATTTTCCCGTTTTTGAATCTCTGGAAATTCAAAAGCCTGCTCTTCAATCCTCACTTTCCCAAAGTGTAGCACACCATGCTACCCTTTGGGAAAGCAAGGATCGAAGAGCAGGTTTTTGAATTTTCTGCAGCCACAGTGAGGGTGCTGTGGCTGCGAGAAACTCAAATGCCTACTCTTCAATCTTTGCTTTCCCAAAGGATAGTACTTGAAGCATTTGTAACCCAGGGTACCACTGTATTCAGGTTAAATTGCTGTACTGGCACTTTGAGAAAAATAACTGGGTTTTGAATTGCAGTTTGGACACTTGGTCTCTAAAAAGTTCACCATAACTGGTCTAGAATAACAGCTTTGTACATCTTCGGCTTAATGGAAAGATTGATCCCACGCTGATCCTGTCCAGAGGTTCAATGTCTTCTAAAGTCTTTAGAGATACATAAGGTCTTAGATATGTGAACTTATTCCCTATAGAAAAGTGTGTGTGTGTGTGTGTGTGTGCGTAGTTACAAAATTGATTTCTCATAAGATGCACCCAGAGAAGCTTAGTACACCAACACCATCTTATCAGTATTGATTTCCAAGCCAAAATAATTACAGGACAAGGAAAATGGACTGAATAGATAGAATAATAAGAACAATAGATATAAAAGAGCAGGTAGTGCAAGAAACCTCTGGGATTGGAAGGACATCTCGGAAGGGGCCATTTTAAGCCTCTCCGAGTTGAAGCATTGCAGTGGTACCTTGTATAAAGGAATTAATTCGTTCCAAATGAAATCATGTTAACCAAATTTTCCTTTATACAAATTTTCCATAGGAATGCATTGAAAACAGAGTAATCCCTATTCACGACCATTTTTATGTTGTACGGATTTGCCCCATAGGCAATTCTGTTAAGCAAATTTTCCCTGTCTCTGGAATTTTTTATGTTGTACAGATTTTATGTTATACAAACTGTTTGTTATATGAGGGTCCTCTGTATTCATGTTCTCCTCTCACACTCTCATTTTGGTATTTAAACAGTGTTCTGTTTGCTGGGCCATTTTCGAGACATATCAAATTGTGTCACATTCGGCCCACAAGGTGTCACTGTTGATTTAAATAGACAGTAATTGTGAGCTGGAAGCTTTGGGTAGAAAAGCAGGCGGTGCCATAAAATTTAAGGCAAATACATAGCATACAGGTGTGTCAGAACATAGAATGTGATACATTATTATATGTTTAGACAAAAAATTGAAGGTTGTCTTATACACTGAAGTAAGCCAAGGAGAAAACTGTGTGGTTGCAAAACTGTAATTATACATGGGGGTGTCTTATAGATGGGAAAATACAGTACTTGCAATGTTTTATGTTTGTTACCTAAACCTCTGCACACTTTAACTATTTTTGAAAGAAAAGGAAAGAATGCTATTCTTGTTCTAAAATAACTATAACATGTACAAGTGAGTTCAAGTGTTCATATCATTTGTAAGTAACAGCACCTTCTCATTATTACTCATATTTTGGAGGGAACAAGGGAAGTTTGGCTGCTCCCAAATCCATTGAAATGAAATATAAAAACAGGCTGTTTTTCTAGAATGACCCAGTTACTCCTGGGTGTTTAGAAAATATATGTAAGAACAGAAGGTGTAGGTATGGTATAATCAATCAGTGGTTTTCTAAAAGGTTACTATTGTTGTGGTGCTTGAAACTGGAAGAGATTAAATGTCAGTAGACAAAACCATTGATTCCTAAGACAAACATGAAACTCCTGAATATTTTTCCATAAATATGGCAATTTCTGTATGCATTTATTGAGTTCCACTCTCTACAATCTGTTAGAAAGTTCTGTTTTATATTAGGAGGTCTGGCTGAGGATATAATTGGCAATGAACTTGACTGCCAATGTAATCTCTTGGCAAGTTGGCTTGATCTGAGATTCAGGAAGGAGAAACCCATATCTGCCTTTGTCGCGAAGCTCAAAGGTGAAGGAGTATTTGATCCCCAGCTTGTAAGCCCAGTCATCAGAACAACCTGAGGAAGGATCTGTAAAAACAGGGCAACAGAATTAGGTGGTGCTGTGAAGAACATAACAGCTGGAGAGAGAGAGAGAGAGAGAGAGAGAGAGAGAATGTGGCTTCTAGAAAGGGAAAAATTCCTTTATATATCACTATGGTTAAGGAGAACAAACGATAGCAATATATGTAGGGATGAACATGGTTAGCATGGAAGATGCTCATAGAACAATCTCAATTTTTTTTAAAAGGGGATCCGAAACATTGGACAGTTACAAATGAAACTATTTATCTGTCTGTCTGGATATATTGCCCTAGATGGATAAATAGCTTGATCAGGTAAAAAGCAATTTTCTCTGCTTAATATTTCAGAATGGAAAGTAAGGAGCTCAGACTTGCCTAAGCATGCTCTGAAAGGAAGGCTCCAGATCCATTAAATAACTAAGGACTATTAATTAATTCAATCCTTGAAACCCAGCTGTGTAGAAATAACTACGGGTAATTAATCACTCGATCCAAATCTCCCCGTTCTAGCTCCCATGCAAAGTTTTTCCTTCCCTTCATGCACAGACTGCTGGAGAATCTTTCTCACTCCTCTTGCTTCAGCCCTCTAATCCAGCTCTAATTGATTCCCTTAAATCTGAGATCTGCCCTTTGCTCTGTGCTGCAATTGTTCTCATGATCATCCCTGATAATCTCCTCACGGGCTAAGTGACCTTTGACCTCAGCTGGCTGTCCTCAACTGTTTCTCTTCCCAGTGGCCACTTTTTCAGGGTCCCCATAGCTCCTGAAGCTCACACACTGTTCAGGGCTTCCCTATTTTTCCAGTGTGGTTTTTGGACCTCCACGGTTCTCTCCATCCACTTTGTTCCAGGGTAGCTCTTTGCTTCTTATGGCATTTGTGAGTTGCAATGCCTGGCATCTTTTTGACCCTGTATTAAGTACTTACAGATTGATACTGGTTGTGAGTTTTTTTTTTGAGCGGTTTGGCCATGCTCTGGAAGAATACTTACAGATTGTAGCTGCTGATGGCCCATAATTATAATGTTTTCCATATAAGCTGGCTATTGCTTGAGCAGCTCCTTTTGCGAGTTCGTTCTGTTTTCATACAAGGACAAAGCAAAACAATAAAGCTTATTGGGTTTTTTAAAAAGAGATCAACATGCGTTTATTTAAATCATAACATACTGTAAGCTTATATGCATTTGTCTCTATTTAGGCAGAAGTATCCATCATAACTGGTGTTTACATGCCTCATGCTTGAGTCATAGTCATTGTCAACACTCAACAGCTACCAGTTACAATGGATATAAACGACCATACTTTACTTTAAGCCACCAATTACTGGGAAACATAATTTATCTCATGTCCCAAGCTGTGGCCTTTTCATGTACATTGGGCTGGTCACTATAGCTGTGGGAACAGAATGCTGGATGAATTTTCTTTAAGTATCATCAGGAAGTTTTCCTTTTCTCTTTCTATGATAACATGGATTTATTTTAGCTAGTAGAATCCTTCTTCAGTCTTGTTACTAATCCAAATAACCTTTATGTACAAGGAAATCGCACTGAGTTTAAAGACTATTTACATTTAACGTTAATATGCCTCACTATACAAGATTTTGGAGTTCATGAACTAGAGGATGTTCATGTAGAGATTAGACATGGGGCTTTGATCCTTTTGTTTTAGCCAGAGTTCCCAGATTTTGCCAGGCATTGCCTCAGCCAGATTTCTGGTACCTGTAGTCAAAACATTCAAGTCCTCAGAGGAGGTAGTCCCTCAGCTCATTAAGTTCTGTGAAGGCTGCCTCTCAAAAAACTACTTGTCCCATAATATCTTGTGGCTGCCATGGAGATGAGCCACTTCCACCCCCTGGCGTAACTAGCGAGGGGCGGAAGAGTGCATTTGCCCCTGGGTATGCAGAAGTCTGGGGGCACCTGGAGGGGGAGCCATGTGCCATCCCGCCAGCAGGCCTCCTTTCGCCCCACTAAGGCTTGGCAATCCTTAGTCGGGGGAAAGGAGGAGAGGGAAGCAGGTGATCTTTTTTCTTTCAAGCAGCACCTCTGTCGATTGCTCCCCCTCATCCTTCCCCCACCCCCTGCTAAGATTTGGCGGTCATTAGCCCAGAGAAAGGAGGAGAGGGAAGCGTGCAGCGGAGGTGCTGCTTGGGGAAAAAATTCCGCCACCTGGTTCCCTTTCCTACTTTCCCTGGGCTAATGATTGCCAAGCCTTAGCTTGGGGAAAGGAGGGGGGAGGCATGCTGCGGAGATGATGCTTGGAAAAAAATTGCCTGCTTGGTGCTATCCATTCACGGTGAGCCTTGTCTGGGAGCCCCTCGAAGAGGGTGTGAGAAAGAGGGACCCTTATCCCCCTCCCCCGCTGTTCCCCCAGGATTGGGCACCCTTTGCTCAGTGGGTGAAATGCAGTTGGGGCAGGAGGGGGCGCAAAAACTGACTTTGTCCCCGGGCACTCCAAACCCTAGCTATGCCTCTGCGTCCACCCATGTCTTTGTTCTTCAGGCAAATGGTCCTCACACCAGAGGGGAGCTTGCAGGAAGTGTATCTGTGAGGACTGAAACTTCACTGAGCAACTGGATTTTTTTTTTTTTTTGGTTACAGTTACCAGACTTTTGGCCAGGGGAATTATGAATTCTGGGACCTCTATGAAAAACTGTCACGATATAAATAAATAAATAAATAAATAAATAAATAAATAAATAAATTCCAATGAGATCCTTTATGTGGGGTTCCCATAGGCATTCAGTTGACCACAGTGAAGATACACAGATTGAATTTCAAAATACCAGTTCATCATAATTAGGTATCTTCTCATAGGTATAGCCATAAGGGAACAACAGCATCTGAGAGTAGGAATGAATAGTCAGATAGGCCTTGATTGAAGACAGGTGGTTTCTTATGAATGTTGCAACAGCTTTTGTTTCTGGTTCTGACTCTGGTGAAGCTCCACAGTATATTTCTTCACATGGATTTTTAGAGGAATCAACAGCTTTTAATAAAATAAAAAAAGAATGATTCTGGTCAGTTAATTGCACGTTTAATTTTAACTACAAAAGCAAAATGAAGTCGAATTCTAATTCCCAGAAAATTTTCTAGTCCCTAAACTGATGAAGTCTAGATTTAGTATGCTTATCTGAGTTATATTTACAACAGCAGCAGAAGCAGCAGCAACAACAGAAAACAAAACCACAAAGATAGAAAACTCTGGCTTTGCTGTGAGGAAGTGAATCTGTGTTACCTGAAGTCTTGGCATGCATCTGCCACTGCTTTTGGAGACCAGAAGGGTCCCAGAGAAACCCACTACCTTGCTTCTCTTCTACCCTTTATGATCTTGGAGTTCTGACATCTGAGATCAATTGGGAAGGTAGTTCTCAGGTCAGATCTTCCTTCCTCAGGTCAGATCTTCTCTCCTTGCCTCAGAAGGGTAGGTGTGATGTATTCTATGAGTCTCGTAAGGACACGCAAAGGTCCACTAAATTGCATCTTTACTTTGTTTTGATTTTAAATTAAATGGAGGTACTGTGCACATGCAGCTGTTTCTTTTAATCTTTTTTTACTTCTAAGGAATGGTAATCAGAAAAGGTTCGCTGCATCCTCAAGTTCAGATTTGTCTAGTATTTGTGTTCACTCCAGTTACTCTGGTTGACTTTTACTGACCCCGTTCATTGTTCGTAATTTATCAGTGAAATAATGTGGAGTATTTGCTAATGAAAAATATAACAGTGGCAATTTCCCACCTCACACCACTTAACCTTTCAGAAAATGCAAAAACTGCATCCAGGGAAACAGTTACTGTGATATGAAAGCCAGACACGATCTCCACTAGGAAATAAATAGCTCATATTTACCACAGTGGATAAAGGTTCTTTGAATAAGGGTCAGATGAGATGCTAAGGGGAATGAATTTTCTGATGCCAGGATTTCTCCAGAAATCACTGATCACAGGGGTTTCCTCAGAGATACATGTATTAGCAACCTGGCTTGTAGAATGAGTCCATCTTTACCTTCCAATAACCAATCTCTCTCTCTCTCTCTCTCTCTCTCTCTCTCTCTCTCTCTCTCTGTGTGTGTGTGTGTGTGTGTGTGTGTGTGTCTTCCCATCCCACCCCACCTTATGAAGCAAGATATAGACATGAGGAAATGAACTTGCTGTGACAAAGGTCATTCACTGCTTCAGGAAATCTCACATCTAAACAGGTGCCTAGCACAATGTCCTCACCTATTAGGGCTATCAGCTTTCCTGATATGTAATTGGAAAGGCTGCAGCCTACACTTGCCTGAAAAATTGCATAACCATCATGTATTCAGCATGTGAGTGGGATTCTCTGTGATATGTAGCTATTAAGAAAGACCTATAAAAACAGATCTATCTTCTTCTGTGCAACAGCAGTACTAGTAGGTGTATAATACAATTACATGCTCCCCAACCATGTGTGTGTGTGTCTCTCTCTCTGTGTCTTATGTTTTGCCTATAAGCTTACAGATGCACCCCTCTCCTATGGCTCTTTTCAGATTCACAAAGGAGCATGACTCCTACAAAGACAGCTAGTCAGTTTGTCGCTGCCAACAGTGGTTGCCGATAAATGACGTCTTTAAGTAAGGGTCCATGGCTTCAGATACCTTACTTACTTCCCCATGCAACATCAAAGTTCCTGTTGAGATCAACACCAGCACAGGCACTATCAGATGAATTGGAACGACTTTTTCTCCAAAAGCGATCCTGTTGGACAAAATAGTGGAATTATTTTGAAAGTGTCATCTAGACAGTTCTTTTGTGTTTTTCTTGTTTTCTTGTTTCACTAACTATGAACAGATGAATTTATTTTAAACACAAAGCTCATATGGTTAAATATATGTGGGAAAAGAGGTGGATCTGTCCACTTTTCTCCTGAACTAACAAAAGACCTGAAATTCGGTTACATTCTGGCCTAATTTTGCAGCATATTGTTATATTGATTTTTCAACAATAAACAATATTAATAGATGTGCACATAATGGTTTGGATGCATACTATAGCACTAATGGGCTTTAAGAGTTCTTCACTCTGTGAGCAGAGGATCATGGGGACAGGATGATGCACTGAATTTTTCTATGAGAAGAGAAACTGTCCAGCAGTTTCTTGGAGCTGAGCTCACCATTACTGCTGGTTGCAGTAAAGCTTTTTCGTTCCCCACCATAAAGGTTGCTTTTCTCGTTGTTTTGTCAATAGCATATGTGTCTTAACATCTTATTTTTTTTTCTCATTTCCCTCTGTTGAGGGCTGTCTTTCCCAACTTTGTTTGAGTCATGACCCCCCTTTTATATAAGAGCCAAGTAACCTGCAACCTCTGCCACATTTGCATAAAAGGCATTTTAATTAGGCAAAATAAATGAATTAAAATCTATTTTCAGAACATGATTATAGCTTGATACTTAAAGATGGTTGTACTCATGTCTTGGCAGTAAATAACTATTGGAAACCTTCAAGGGGAAATGTCCTAAATATAATTGTAACTAAAAATAACCATGGTCACCTCCCAGAAAATACTTTGTGGCCTCTTTATGGGCCGTGATCCACAGGTTGGGACCCCATCATTTAGTGTCATTTCTAGGGCCATGTGGTGTTAATGACAGGAAAGTAGGTACACCGCCTCTATATAGTCAGAAAATATTAGACATAAATATTCAGAGTTGCTCCCTTCTGCTCTTCAGGGAAGAAAGAAAAAGAAAAATGGCACACTTTTACCTCAGATGCAGAAAAATGATATGTTCATGTAATTATGAGCTCTTTCAAAGTGTTAACTTTCTCAATTCTTGTTTTGTTACAGAAAATTATACACAGTACCTGAGTCCAACTCCAGATATAGCCATCAATGTTGACCAGGGGAATGATATAAAAGTTCATATTGTCCAATATATATGTCATGTTTCTGTCCTTTCCATAGGTCCTGGTGGCCTGAAGATACAATGGTTGACCTAGAGGTTAATTCTGCTTTAGAATGAAATATACAGTGTGGCTCTCAATTGTTTTACTCAGAAATAAGTCTAGCTATGTTTAATGGCACTTAAAACTTTTCACGTAAGCAGATGATTGCTGCCCCAACTCTGTATTCTATGATAATAGATGTTGCATAGAATCTGTTCCACACCCTAATTATCATGAATCAGTTTTCTAGAATAGTCCCATAAACAATTGATCAACTCCCACCTATTCAGCAACAAGAGAAGGCCTTTTCCTGTGTCCCCCACCTGGCACACCTTTAAGGTTGGTGATACTGAGAGAAAGGCCTCCCTTGATGATCTTAACATCTGGGCAGACTCATAAATGGAGGTACAGTTTTTGAGATAGCTTGGACTCAAGCTGTTTAGAACCTTATAAATAACCAGGACTTTGAATTGTGCCAGGATAATGCACTGGCAGCCAATGGGACTGCTGTAACAGGGCAGATAGTTTATCCTAAATGAGACAGAACGAGATCACAGCTTATTTACTGGGTAAAAAGGCCTTTATTTTTATTTTCAAAATAGCAGCCTGGCCTCTGCCATTAGGCAGGGTAAGGTGGCTGCTCCAGGTGGCCGATACTAGTTGGCAAGGGCAGAAGCCACAGCTGTGTGTCTATGCTACTCTGTGGGGAGTGCACAGGTTTGTACTGCCTGGAATGTCTTAGTCTGTTACCCTTCAGTGAGATTGAGTGGGTTGTCCCACCATTCAGCTTCTGGGCCAGTTAGCTGTTAAAGGTGGAGAGGAGTGGTGTGAGGGTGTCCTTTTCTTCAAGTGGCAAATTATCCTGGGCAAGCCCTATCATGTGGGTCCTTCTTTAGGAGCACTTGATGGGTTCATCCTTGTTGTTACTGGGTGTCATATACTAAAGAGAATGTAATAAAAAGCCTTTTCACAGGAACCCTAAACTGTGCGGCAAATGGCTCCCAGCTCCAGAGCTTAAAATTGTTTCCCCACCAGCTCCGGAGTTTACAGAAAATTAAGTGCGACCACGCCCATCTAAGCGTGTCCCAGTGCACTTTTCAAGTACCTGCTCTCCAGGGCTGAAGAGTTCCTGATGCGGATATAACTTAAGAGTGCCGGGCTCTCCTCACTTCTGTTTGTTGTTTTTTGGCCCCCCGCCCCTTTAAGAGCTACTTAAGAGAATGGAATGCTGCAGGGGCAAGAGCGAGACGGCAGAACAGAGGTGAGCCGGCATTCTTTTCTTCCTTTTTTTTTCTCCCTCCCCTCACGCAGCCAGCAGCCAGGAATGCGGAGGAGGTGGGAACACAGGAACAGCGACAAGCCCCCAAGATCTCTGGTCTGAATTTAAGTGGCCAGCGGATCTTAGGGGTCGTGTGAAATGGCTCAAAGAATTCCCATTGTGTTGTAGTGGATAGCATGACAGATGAGGACTCTGGAGGGTCCTGCTCAGCCACAGAAACTCTCTAGGGGAGTGGAGCTGATAAAACCGCTCCTTAAACATGTTAGACCACAGTCATACCTACGTTTTCTACATAGTTCCCCGTCAGCGAACTATGCAGTAAAAGATTGCGTGCTAACCAGGAAGAGAAGCAAATTCTGCTCTCGGCCGACCACGCCCCTCGAACAGCAGTTTCAGCGAAGTTTCCTAAACCACCGCCAGGGGCTGGATTTAGAAACTTCACTCGAAAATGCTTACTTGGTTGCTTCTGTTGCAATGACAGGACACTGAAAATACACAGTAAATTCAGTTTCTCCCCTTTCTACCCGGCTTAAAAGATGGAGCCTTGGAAACTGGAGCTGGAAAGTAGGAAAAAATGCATAGTACACAGGTTAGGACAGAACCAGAATAGGAAGGTATGACGCAGAAGAGAGGACACCAACTGCTCATTAAAAACCATGTGACCGCTCCCCAAAAAATATGCAGGAAATATAAATATGAAGGAATCCCAGGTATGACTGCAGTGTTACTTACCTTGAAAGCCTCTTTCAGGGGATGCTATACATTGGGTCGGAACTGATGGCAAAGAACACACAGTATAGAATACTTATTGACTAACCTTTCTCACAAACCACTGGCAAAAAGCAGGTGATATCCACTCTCGTGCATGGATCCCACAATCAATAAAGATCGCTTTTTGGGCATCACTTTGCTTCCCAACCTGTACAAGAAACATATGTTGCACTCAAACAGCCCTTTCCAGCACAGCCAAGGCAAATGTTTATACTGTTTCTAGGACTGCAATTTTATGGACCCCACATCTACCCAGACGATCCTAAGGCATAAATCCTATTGCTAATTTCAACTCAATGAGATGTTAAATCCAAGTGATTCAATAGCATTTCTCTGGCTGGGGTTGATAGTAGAAGTCTGGCCTGCCAAACTATTTTATGCATAAACTCACAGAATCGGGCTGCAGGACTGTATTTTGTATTTCTTTAAATGCTGCCCTGAAAAGAACTTTGTACCTTAAGGAGGTACATGGGACGATTTTCAAAGGTATTTCCAATGTGAATGCGGGAAACCAGTGCTGGATTCCTTTTCTCAATTCTGGCAGTCCATGCAGAAATCTGTGACATAAGACAGTGAACAGTGATTATTTCTGTAGGGGAGAATGAAACATTAGTTACCAGAAGGGAATTTTCTGATGCCAAAGGAAGTCCATGATAGTGAGCTGATAAAATACATGCTGAAGCTAGCAAGTGGTCCCACCCCTTACTGTAAATACTGAAGGACTGCAGTTTCCATTGCTTCCAATCATCCTCTTAGGAGAGCTAAGTGACATAATAAATTGCCTGCCCTGCTCATTTTGTTTTAACAGCAAAGTGGCTCCCAAGAAATCAGACAATCATCTACTAATGTGTATTGGTCAAGCTGCTATTAAAGACAGAGATGCGGGTTGCTATACAGTCCTTCATTTTGAAGAACAATGGACAACAGGAAACAGGATAGCTTTATTGTTCTAATTCTTCTCTTCTCGTCTATTGCACATATAACAGCCCAACCACAGTCTTTGTTGGGCATATTACTATGTTCTCAAGCTGTGAACAAGACTGTTAAATGCTGTAGCTCTTCTTTGTAACTGTTGCACAATGTTTCTGCCAAAATTGATGGATGCTTTTGTTGTTATTACAGTGGACCACTTGTATAACAAACGGTTTGTATAACATAAAATTTGTACAACATAAAAAATTCCGGAGATAGGGGAAATTTGCTTAACATAATCACCTATGGGGCGAATCTGTACAACATAAAAAATGGGATCATTCTGTTTTCAGTGCATTCCTATGGGAAATTTGTATAAAGGAAAATTTGCTTAACATAATTTCATTTGGAACGAATTAGTTCCTTTATACAAGATACCACTGTATAGGTGTACCTGTAGTAGTTGTTATAAGTACCTAGCCAGAACCTACTACATTTAGATTGACCCAAGAAGGCAACTTTATTTTATTGTAATTCATATGATTTTTTTTCACTTGACTTTCTCCCAAAGTGAAAATACACACACTCAAGTACAAATCAGAGTCTCCCTGTAACTTAAAAAACTTCATATGTTTATGGAAGTAATATGCACACATGACAAACTGAAATTAAGGTCGCATTTTTAATGGTAGTTTCAAAACATTTCAGTACACACTTTGGGGCTGTCACCTGATCTCTTATTGACCACTAGGTACAGTAGCACAAACAAACCTATTAGAGCAGCTCATATATGATACTGAATACCAAAATAATTTGTCTGTCACCAATAAACTATGTCTTTGGTATGACTGTTCAATGATAAATAATCCAAAACCAATCTGGAAGTTGAGTCATGGCAACTGGACTTCTTTTTCTTGAGAGATGGAAACGTTTTGCTGCTCATGCATTGATTTACTTGCCTAAAATGCCTACATTTCTATATCATTTTTTCAGTAGTGAGCCCTCCCCCCCATCCAGTGAATCAGTATCTGTGGATTCACTTATCTGCTACATGAAAATATTAAATTAAAACACACAAATAGAAATACAAATTTATATGCATTTTCATAGTGTATTTACCAGAACTAGACACTAGAGGGAACCAGAGACAATACTATGTACAGTACAGTACAGTGGAACCTTGACTTAAGTCATTAATCTGTTCCAGAGGTCTAGACTTAAGTCAAACATGACTTAAGTCAAACGAACTTTTCCCATAGAAAGTAATGGGAAAAGTAATGGGAAAGTGGATTAATCCGTTCCAGATTATGAAAAAGACCTCCGAAAACAGTTTTCCATGTTTTTCAGCATCTGTGGAATTGTTTGGAACTTATCCCCTAAGGATACTGCTCTCCTAATGTACTTTCCCTGGATGTTGTCTGCCTTTTACTCCACGCTCGTATTACTTAGTTTGTTGGGTCTTCTGACCCAATCATATTTTTCCTTCCCTCCTCATCTTCTGTCTGCACTTGAGAACTACACTTTAGGAAGGTACTCATTTTACATAAGTGTGCAGATGATGCACACAGAAAGTAAAATGGAACCATCCCTGCCCGTGCTGCCCTTCCTGTGATATGCAGTTATCATAACTTCTGAACAAGCTTCACCATGCCAGCCTGTACTCACAAGGTGTTTTTTTTTATTTATTTATTTATTTATTTATTTATTTATTTATTTATACAACCTATATGTTGCCACTACCCAAAGGTCTCTGTGCAGCTTACAACTAAAACGAACAGTTAAAACAAGATTTTAGGAAATAGAGTCTATCTTTTGACAGGATAACCAGTCAAGTAGACACATCACATACACATGGACCTGGAAGGCACACAGGCTTTTGTAGGCAGGCATGCTGAACATGCTTGGAGCACAGGAGAGGAGTCAATGGTCTCCAGTGAGGATGGTTTGATTCTCTGCATGTTGATTTTGCACATATAATGAAGGAGGATTTCATACATGAAAACTAGGCATAATAAAATTGTGAAAAACATACAGTACCTATATCTCTCATAACCTACAAAATACTATACATGCATGCACTATTCAATATAAAATTTACTTACTTATTTATTTATTTATTTTTGCATTTTTATATCACACCAGTTTCCCAGAAGGGACTCTGGACGGTTTACATAAATGCAAATAAGAAACAAACAACAGTGCAAATTAAATAAACAGTAGAATAAACAAGTAAAATAAGCAAATAAACACATAATACATGCAAGTATCCAGCAAGAGGATTCGTGTGTGTATGTGTGTGTGTGTGTGTGTTTTGTGTATATTCCCTGTACATGAGTGGTGGTGATCTGATTCAGAACTGGCTTATAGGAGTTGTTTTTCTAATACGTCACAGTATGAGATACACTTTAGATATCCAAGTTCAATAAAGAACAATTGACATTTGGTCCATTGTCCCCTTTGAGTACAGCCAATGGGACTTCAAATAATAGATGGTGGCCACTCAAAATTATACCCTTCCATATTTGATTTTGAAAACTGGGTTTTAAAATTGATTTTAATCATTCGAAATAATGCTTGCTATCATTTTGTTGTCCATTGCATGGGATCGCCTGTGGCCATAAAATTGGTTACTTTATACACATATATGTACACCCATGGTGTCTTTTTGAATTATGAAATATATCTGTACCTGGCTCCAATCATTGTATTTTGTATAACTGTGTTTGTCAGTAGAATTCCTGTCAACCAGTTGTTTTTCAATGTCTTCTTGCAGGTTTTGAAATAAAATTCTACAATAAAAAAAGAAAGAAAGACAAACTCTGAATTTAAGTTTGAAGTTGAGCCTCAAACACAAAATAAGACCCGCCATCGCAAAACACAAGGAAATACCCATTTCAAACAGGACAAACAGTTGATGCTGGAGCAAAATACATGCATACCACTTATGTACTATTTTAAAGGGATTTCTACAACACATACATATGAGCAACACAGTGGAAAGAAAATTACAGTGCATCACAGAGAAGTCAGCCACCAAGCATCACAGCTAGACAGTCAGTTAACCCATATGCACAATACACAAAGCAGGCGGCCCACAAAAAACAAAGTGCCCCATACCACTTCAAGTAGTCTCTGGATGGTTTACAGTTTAATTACAGTATTCAGGCTATACATTCACCCCCCCCCCCGGCAAGCTGGGTACTCTTTTTACCGACTTCAGAAGGAGAGAAGGCTGAGTTAACCATGAGCCTGCTACTGGGGCTGAACTCCAGGTCGTGAGCACACTTTTAGCTGCAGCACAGGCATTTAACCACTGTGCAACTTGGGAATATACAAACTAGAGATGGGCACGACTCAGAAAAAAAGTTTCATTTTCGTTTTCATTTTCGGCTAGTGTCTGAGTCGTTTCGTTTCCGTTTTCGTGGGCTAATTTCAAAATTTTTCGTTTTCGTTTCATTACGTAATGAAAACGAAAAAATGAAAACGAAAATGAAAATTTTTTCGTTTCTCCCCATTTAGCTCAATTGAGTGCTTTTCCAGTAACGAAAAGCGAAAATTGGCTCAAAATTAGTCGTTTTGTTTCCGTTTTCGGTCCAGGTTGGTGCCGATTTTCGTTTTCGTTTCGTTTCCGTAACGAAAACGAAAAACGAAAACGAAAACAAAAATACCGCTAAGTCGTGCCCATCTCTAATACAAACACAGCATAGATAGAACCACCTCCTCTATTCTTTATTATCAGTCCCTACCCTCTACCTCATAAGTATAAGGAATGCCAACTTCTGATCAATACATACTCCCAGACTTAAGTGTGAAGTCTCCTGTTCAACAATATATTTCTGGGCAGCTGGGTGTACTTCAGAATGATGTACTGGACTGCGGTTGCCCACAATTTGTGTGTGTGTGTTTTAAACAATGCCTCTTGGTTCTATTCTCAACCACCTTGACAAGAAAGATGGCTGATGTTTCATATTGCAAGGGAGCAGCTTCAGTTTAGTCCTCCTGGCCCACTGCTCCCAGCAGTCTCCTACCTTAGGCCTGCTCAGCACTAGGCCAACAAAGGGCGCCTTTACACGACCTCTAAAATCCGCCTGCAACTTAAATTTGGACCAGAGATTGTGGGGGCTTGTCGCTCTTCCTGTGTTCCCACCCCTCCGCACTCCATTGTTTCAGTCTGCGTGAGGGGAGGGAGAAAAAAAAAGAGAGAGAGAAAATGCAGGCTCACCTCCATGCCTGTGGAAGGAGCCCTGAGCCGCCCCTTCGTGATTCCTGTCTCTTAAAGGGGCGGCGGGGACAAAAAACAAACAGAAGGTGAGGGAGCGCGGCATTCACAGCTTTTACAATGCACATCAGAATATTTTTTACCTTCTGGAAGCCAGGTACCTGAAAAATGTGCTGGGACGCGCTTAGGTGGGCGTGGTCGTACTTAATTTTTTTTAAAGTCCGCATCTGGTGGGAAAACATTTTTAAGCTCCGGATCTGGGAGCTCTTTGCCTCGGATTTTAGGGGTCATGTAAAAGCGCCCAAAGATGTGCTTATTTGTTAATATCATTCAGATGCCTCCAGTTTTCAGTCCTTTTTATGGGCTTGAGACCTGACTATGGAGATGGCCATGAGTACATGCACTTTCCTTACAGCTAGTATTGTATTTATATACCATCATCTGCACACTGGCTGGAGTGATGTGTGCTACAGTCCAATACATATGGAGGATACCAACTTTGGGGAGAGCTGGATTTATACAGTTGTCAGAATGATAGCAACCACCCAGAGGAATATAGTTAAATATAACCTACTCATAATGCATGCCATTTTGCTCCAGAAGACTTTCCACAGTTTTGGTCTGGTCACTGCTGACATGGAAGTCAACTTCCATTTGGCTGACAATATGCACTGCTGAGTCTGGATACCAAAAATCAATCTGCACAGGAAGAAACGAAGCAAGTTGTTACTGTACATTGTTATGGATGTTGTGTCAAAGGAGGTACTGCTGTTGCGTATCTTATTTTGAATACACTGCTTCTAATCTGTTCTTGGTTTGCAAATGTATGCTTGGCTCTGAATATATGCTAAGCAATGTCTGTACACACAGAAGCAATTGTTTTCTTTAAAATGATACATTTGTAGACAAGGAGAATTTTCATCCTAATCTAATTAAATTAGAAATATGACTGGAGGCTGTTTTCAAGCAAGTTGTTGTTTGTAGTTATACAGGTATTTGCTGCTGAACACCTTAGCAAATTTATATCACATCATATTACATTTACATTACATTACATCACCTTGGGAAAGTTGGGTGGTCTATAAATGGAAATAAATAAATAGAAATAAATAAATGAATAAAATATCTCCAGTCATTATTAAATAAAATAGGCTTGATGCTTCATACGAGATGCTCAGAGCATGAATACACAGGACAAGAAAATATCCCTATTGTAAAAGTGTCTTACCTGTGCAATTTTTGCTAAGTTCTTCATGAAATTCACTTGTTTTTCATTCTGAGGCTTCACACGAATTACTTTTGCGCTTTAGAACAGAAAATGAAGGAATTAGTCACATCTATTGACAGAAATGATATTTCCACACAGTGTTTTGTTTTTCAGGGAAAAGTCTTTACCTGTCAAAACGTCGAGCAGAAATGAGAGCAAAACTGGTGACAACCAAGCCCAAAGTCAACAGAGAATTCATGTTTCTTTTCTTCTGCAGCAACTGGATGCTATCATATTTATTCTTCTGCTTGGTGATCAGCTGATATCCAAAAGAGCATTCACTGGATGACATGAAATTTCTCATGTTATGCCTATGTACATACTTAAAGCAGTTACAGCTAAGTGTCTTCACACATGGTGGGAAAAGACCCTTATTACCATTTAGTGATCAACGGCCGATGATGCATAATGTTGCGGTGTTTCTTTACATGATATAAAATGTAGTGTGAAATCAATTGACATAGATTTCAATTCCTTTATGCTGGATTGGTGGCATTAATTCATCTAGAACAAGACTTCTGGACTTAGAATCTTCTAAATGCACTTCTTTTATTGCCTTGACATGTCCCATTTATTGAAGCTTGCCAAGGGGATCTAGAGAACATTATGTTTGTGATCTTTTCATGTTTTTCTGTTACTGTTTCCACCCTTTTTCTTACCAAAATAAATGCACAATACTTAACTGTGCAGTAAGAGCCTTCAGAATACGTGTAGCATATTTCTGAATAATAATCTGGAGTAGACTGGCAAGAATATCTAACTTTTGTTTAAACAAAGAAATCTTTATTAGGATCAACAGATTAGACAACTGTTTAAACAGTAGCACCAAACAGGCAGTCCCCCAAATCAACTGCCGAAATGAAGGGTTGGAGAAACCAGAAGTGGATTTGTGTGTGTGAAGGAACAGGGAATTACATTTGGTTCTGAGTAGCACAACAAACTCTTGTGCTCTGAATAACCTACTTCTGTGTACACATGCTTAGGATCCAAGTCCATAAATCTTGTGCTTCTAGTAAAAGTAGATTCCAGAGGTTTGGACCTATTGACCACTACAGAAATGAATGACAATGCCCATCCCAACATACAGTACCTGGATGTTAAATACTGTATTAATCCTTTCACTGGGTCTCCCGTTTTCAGAGGTAAAGTGTCTAAGAGGCGACCTGACTGAAGTTTATAAAACCATACACGGCGTGGTCAAAGTAGATAAGGAAAAACTGTTTTCCCTATCGCAAAACACTAGAACTAGGGGGCACTCCATGAAACTTTTGAGTGCTAGATCACAAACAAATAAGAGAAAGTACTTTTTCACCCAGAGGATCACTGGTCTCTGGAACTCCCTGCCAGAAGAAGTGGTGACTAGAGATGGGCACGACTCAGAAAAATTTTTTCGTTTTCGTTTTCGGCTAGGGTCCGTTTCATTTCGTTTCCGTTTTCGTGAGCTAATTTCAAAATTTTTCGTTTTTGTTTCGTTACGTAATGAAAACGAAAAAACAAAAATGAAAATGAAAATTTTTTCGTTTCTCCCCATTTAGCTCCATTATGTGTTTTTCCAGTAACGAAAAACGAAAATTGGCTCAAAATTAGTCGTTTCGTTTCCGTTTTCGGTCCATTTTTGAACCGTTTTTCGTTTTCGTTTTGTTACGTAACGAAAATGAAAAAATGAAAACGAAAACGAAAATACCGCTAAGTCGTGCCCATCTCTAGTGGTGACAGCTGTCAGCCCGATAGCTTTAAGAAAGGATTGGACAAGTTCATGGAGAACAAGGGTATCAATGGCTATCATTATGGATGTCTAAGGACAATCTCCGGGTTGGAGAGATGGGCAGGATATCCCTCAATGCCATTTGCAGGGAACTGTAAGCAGGTGAAGACATCTGCTCAGGAATACCCTGAAGTAAATGGTGAGCCGCTGTGTGAGACAGAATGCTGGACTGGATGGGCTGTGGCCTGTTCCAGCAAGACTGTTCTTATGTTCTTATGATGGTCAGGAAAGACTGTTATCCCTTAACACCGTCTATGGAACACTGTCTCTGAAGAAAATTGACTGGGAACGGATGTGCTATCATTTAGACATCAGGTCTGATTTAATTTTTTGCAGTTTCCCCAGATTTAAAATTACCTGATATACCATTTGAACAGTGGATGTTTGATCATATAGTTTCCCCATTTTTTAGTGTTTCTGAATTTTTATCATAGTAAAGCTGATTACAATTGTCCTAGAAATGACCAAACATATGTATGAACAGGACAAGTTCTTGTATAATATAAAACAGATAGTTTAAAAACATTTAAGATATTAACGGTCAAGCAAAGAATAGTGGGGGCCTCATGAGATGGGACACTTATTCCATATCTAGAAGCAGTCTACTCTTTAGAGGAACAGACTGTTTATTCTCAGAAGAATTTACTTAACATTGTCAGATGAAGACATATCAATTTGTCTTTAATGTGTGATCTTCCCCTGTTTATTTGTTTATTTATTTACTTATTCCATGCATTCTATTTATATGCTGCCCATTTGGCCTGAAGGCTGCTCTGGGCAGTGAAGAATGAACAGAAGAATGAACTATAAAAACATCAACCAACAAAAATACATACAACATTATAATACACAAAATATTAAAACCAAAATCTAGCATAAATTATAATTAACAAAGTCTACCAGATAGGAAATCAAAAAGAAAAAAAAAACAAGAAAAACAAACCAGAAGTGGATAAGATGGACCATTAAATCAGCATCTTTATTGCTTACATATTCTGGGAAGGCCAATCTATAAAGCCAGGTCTTAAATTGGTGTTTAAATATTTGCAATGTAAGAGCAAGATGCAGCAACTTAATTTGGGGAGTGAATAGGCATCTAAGTCCAATAAAAGCCATGCATGCATTGCTTTAATCCTCAACTGGAGCCAGTGGCTAAAGGCAATTACAGAGTCCTCTTTGGCTTCATTGCCAGTGATATGCTGGGCAAGGCATGGTTGGCTTTCAACTCTGATCAACGTTGAAAATGAAAACTAGAAATAGGGCCTTCTCCACTATTGCCCCTCACCTGTGGAATAACCTTCCACCAGACATCTGCCTGGCCCCCTCCTTGGCTGCCTTTAAGAAAATATTAAAAATCTGGTTATTTAAGCAGGCATTCCCTCAAATATAATGTAATTTCAGTGTTCCCAATTAAAACATGATTTTAACTTATTTGTCCGTCTATAACACCTATCCACTTTTTATGTCACTTTATGTTAATTTTATTTTTATTTTATTAATTACTGTATTTAATGTTTATTTTGTGTGTATTATTTTAGTTTTTTTGCAGTGTTTGGATACCTTAGTTTGTTGTAAACTGCCCAGAGTGACCTTGCTGTCAGATGGGCGGTTTGAAAAGCCAATAAATAAATAAATAAATAAATAAATAAATAAATAAATAAATAAATAAATATGCTGAAGGAAAAGGTAGTTTCCTTTTGTGGGGATGCTTCCCATGGCACACTGGATGCTGTGGCATGAGAAAGAAATGGGAAGGGCTCCCATGTCAGGAAAGCGATTTGTTGACTCCCCCCCCCCCCCAAGCAAAATGAAGAGGGGATACATTCTTCATGTGGTGTTGTTTTTCAGACTGCTTGAGAGAAACTGACTGAGGAGGGCAACCTGTACCCTGTAGGCTACATGCATTTTCTAGGGAAATTATGTACCTCTCCAAAACTCTTAAAACAAGTTGAGGAGCCGTGTAGCCATCACAAAAAACCAAATACAAACATGGAACAGGTGATACTTTTAGGCAACTAGAAAAATAACAAAAATGTTGCTAATATTTCGGGGGGGGAGAGAGAAACCCCCTTCCTCAGAGCAGTTCCAATAGGTTATAACATGGCAAAAGATGGATTTGCCAGGAGTTATTTCTTAGATGTAAGGTCCTTGGCAAGATTGGAAAAAAAGCCAGGCAGTTTTTTAGTTGAGGCTTGGAGCTTGGATGTTCTTAGGCTGTATCCAGAATGAAGGGAGGGAGGTGTTTTTATTGTCCCAGTCCTTCCAAAGACATGTCGGCTCACATACACACATTCACACCTCTCCTCAATGTGGCTCATCGAGGCCAATGGCCCCTGCCATTACGTCACTTTTTTCTTGACCACCAGGGCACAAGGGAAAGTCCCCTCCCCTAGTTTTTATTAAAAAAATATTTTCAAAACATGAAATCTAATTCTTAATTTAGGTTGAAGTGACCTCTTAAAAATAACTAAAAAGATATGTTTTCCTTTTTGGCCACTGTCCTTTAACCCTTCCACTTTGGCCATGGGATCCATTTGCTGATAAATGACCCTCAGCCTAACCAAATTGTGGATGGTTGAGCCAATCCTCATAAGAATATAGAGCAGTGTTGGCGAACCTATGGCATGGGTGCCAAAGGTGGCACATGTAGATCTTTCTGTGGGCATGCAACATCGCCCCTTCAGAGTCATGGCACTTCTCCCTCTGCTCGGAGCATGCCACTGGGCTCCGTGCAGAGAGCTGGGCGAAGGGGAGTCAGTGGTTCATGGGCTCGTTCGTAGCCCCAGTTTACTCTCCAGTCACACTGCTTTGGGCATCCCAAAAGAGGTGAGGGTGCTGTGGCCACGGGAAATCCAAAAGCCTGCTCTTTGACCCTCACTTCCCCAAAGGGTAGCAGCCGAAGCATTTGCAACCTTCAGGTTAAATTGCCTTATTGGCACTTTGAAAAAATAATAAGTGGGTTTTGAATCACAGTTTGGGCACTCAGCCTCTAAAAGGTTTGCCATCACTGATATAGAGTATGCTGTTAAATGGTCCTGTGATGGTTCTCCAGAGCCTCAGTGGCTCTCCTATAATTTGTTTTTGGTTTCTTTTTAAAGATTCTAGTTATAAATAAATAAATAAATAAATAAATAAATAAATAAATAAATAAATAAATAAAACACTCCCAAAATCTTCCTTGGCTCCTTACCTTTTCTTTCATGAGGTCAAACTACCAGTACAGCAAGTACAATTTAGTGGTACTATTTTTTTTAAGTAATGTCAATTATTATGGCCAGATTTATCTCTATTCTCATTGCTGTTATCATAGACAAGCTCTTATCATACACAAGAGTTAAAACTTTACCTATCTCGCAAGCTGTTTTGGCAGTTGCTGCTATCAGCTGCTAATCAATTTAGGTTCTAACAGACATGTTCCATAGGCAGCTTCTGGTTACTGTGCAATACATCTTCTTCAATTTCAAAACTTTGGCATTGAAAAGACTCCACTGTGTGTGGCTTATGAGGTAAAGTTCAGGAATTGGACAAAAGGAGTGTGCACAGGTCTCCTCTCCCTTTCCTCACAGTGGTTTGCTTCTTCCTGGCAAGATTATCATCTGTGACCATTTTCTTCTGAGGGCCATTCCAATGCAGTCGTTTAGTGAGAGGATTAAGATTGGCAGGCCAGCAGTTACATTTCCTAATGTTTCGGGGGTCAAAATCTGAGACTAAAAGGTGGGTCCATGTGATATCACAGATAGGGGGCAGGCAACGGTGCTTGGTTACTGCTGCTGGAGCTAGAGCAAAAACAAGTGACCAGGCAAGGTCATTGTAATAACACTGCATCTCAAAGGACTCTCCTCCCTACTAAGGTAATACTTGAGCATGTGTAAACGATTGGTAAGAAAGCAAAACAATTGGAAAGGGAGAAAAGGGAAACTCCTAGAGTATAAAAAAGTAAATATAGCAAATAGTACATAAGTGAGCTGCTGCATTAGAAATTTGGTCTCCTGGAATCTTGCTCACCTAGGAAAACCTCACCCAAGCAATTACTATAGAACAAGTTTACTAATCCAGAAGGTGTTTCAGGAGTAAGTCAAATAAACAGCATGGCTGCTATCAGGTTGTTAGCTTTACAAAACAATGAAATTTCAGGAGCCATGTTGCATTGGCTACCAGATAGCTGCTGTGGCAAATAAAAGCTGTTCACAGCTGAAGGGAAAAGTAAAGAAGGAAGAGAAACATAAATGCAGGGAACAGAGAGACATGTGACAGGCCACACACTGGATCTTAGCAATAGAGAGACTGAGCAAACCCCAAGTGTCAAACCGCACCTTAGAACAGATTAAAAAAAAACATGGATTTTCCAAACTGACACATGGTTGGCTTGCTAGGGTGAGATCATTGTTAAATATTTCCTTAGCATGTCTGAAGAATGGCTAAAAATGCTTTTTACTTTCATATGATTTTTCTCCATGAAGAATTTTGATGAAGATACGTATTCTCTGATTTTGCTTTTTAAAGCTACAACCTCCTGCATTTTTAATAAAGTAATCAGATCATTTCCAACCTTGTGTGACTCAACTGTTCTTGGACTGCAACTCCCAGAAACCCTGGCCCACACAGCTGGTGTTGAAGGCGTCTAGGATTTACAGTTCAATATTACCTACTAGGTTACCCAAGGTTGAGAACCACTGATGTAATTAAACCATTCTCCATGGTATTTTCATAGTGCCTTTCCCATTGAAATTTAACTTAAATACACTCCTGAAATGTAAGTTTAGTTTTCATGTATTTTAAAGCATTTATTCCTAAAATTGTGGCTATAAGATTGATATGATTGAAACATGCTTGTGATTTGATCAGCTGTATTATCCTGTTGGATTTCTTTGCACAGAAGCAAGTAGAAAGCTTGTAGAAACAGGCAAGCTGGTACTATCTGGAATCATTTCAGCAATGAAGAAACTTATTTTTTGCCTCGATAACCAGATGATCTTTGATATAATTGCCAGAGGTTATATGGTTCAAACTGGAAATAACTCTTTCAGGGATAAATGTCAGGCACAATGGACTAACAAAAGACTAAAACTACCAAGGGCTGTTATAAAAAGTTATAGTGCTCTGAAGTCATTGTTCAAGTGTCATTACTTTTGACCTTGACATCCTCATTTTCAAGGCTAGAAAAAGCATTACTGAGTTTTATTTTATTTTTACTCATCCAACCCATTGTTGGATACAAACATCTCTTTAATACATCTACTGCTTCACCTGAGTCTGATGAAAATGAGAGGGAATTGGAAAAGTGTGATGACATCTCTCTTTAAAACCTTGCCAGTGGTCTTATATATATACAAAAAGAAAATGGGACATGATAGAATCCTGTGTTTAGAATAAATATAATGGAACCAAGCAGTAATTCCATAGCATTGTCCTCTGGAACTGGTACAAGTAGATCTAGATAGCACTCTGCTTCACCATATCATGCTCAATAACATTGAAAGCCTAAAGTAGTGCAGGGCACTTACATGTGCTGTGTCCTCTATGGTCTACCAGCATGCCATCTGAGCCACCAATGCAATTTCTGTATCAAAACTGGTCCGAAAACTAGCTAGAAGTAGACCCAGATAATGTCGCCCTATTCTAAGGTACTGGGACTCATGCAGTCGTCTCTTTGACTGCAATGAAACAGTTATTAGCAACCTACTGATAGTGGTGTTCTGCTTTTTGGGGCTCATCAAAAGCCACTGAGAAATTAAACTAACTGATTAACTGAATATTGCAGTGGTATTTTCACAATACCCAAGCTACATCTAAAACAGATACGTTAACTGAAACTTACCACAGTTGTCCTATGAGCCAGAGATAATGTCTGGGCTCATTCTGTGAGAATGAGAATGATACTGATAGTGTCAGAATTCCTTGTATCTTTATTTCTCTCAAACCTTTAGCTTTCAGATTTCTGTTGGTTTTCTTCAGTCTTCAGGCTAGGGTTTTACCCTCTTGGTTAAGCATCCAGGGAAGAGGTACTCTTTTTATAGCTATGAACATATGCCCTCTCTGTCCTGTTTTTCCTCTTTAAGTATTGTCACAGAAAGTTGAAAATGTCTCAAGCAGGTAAGAGAAGAATTAGAGAAAATATGCTGATTTAGAATCTTCATCCTATATTCTGATTTGTCCCCTTCTCAGTTTGAAATACGTGGAATCCACTTCTACCATGTTATAAATGTTCTTGATTGTTTTATGTCTGTACAGAAATAATGTCAAAGTGTCATTTTCCTTTAAACTGGTACATATATACACAGGTGTCATAGCAACCACAGAATACTTGACTGACATTCTCTTATGTGTATTTGTTGCTCATTTTCAAACAGTTCTGGCAGCTACCTAATACTAGAGGGTCACATTAACCAAGGGGTTGGGAGACTGTGAGCAAAAGGTGAACTTGTGGTTTTTCTTACTCTCCAATAAAATAAAATAAAATAAAATAAAATAATGAACTTTTCCATCTTATTAAAACAATGGAGAAGAAATGTAATCAAATTAACCTCATTATTTAGCATGAAGCTAAAAAATTATTACAATAATAATTATGTGCCATCAAGTCAATTCTGACTTATGGTGGTCCTTTTCAGGTTTCCCCCGAGAGAGAATACTCAGAAGCAGTTTAATATATCCCTTCTTCTGGAGGAGCCTTGGGACTGTGCAGCTTGCCCAAGGCTATACAGGCTGGTTCTACTTGCAAGAGGCACCAGGAGGAATTGAACTCCCAACCTTCGGCCTAAACCTCTGACATAATGCCTGAAATATTCTGAGCAGCTACCCGCATTTATTCAGTTTTCTCCCCTGTCATTCATTGCACTAATTGCTCAGTAAGTGGAAAAAGTCATTAAAGAGGCCAGAGTGACATTGTGAATGTTTCCAGATTTATTTATTTATTTTAACATCCATAGAATTATAAAACACACACTTAGAAGCAACTGTGCTGCAAATTAAAGCATGTGCCTGAATATTGAGTTTGTTTGTAAATGACTTATACCTTGGCTTAGCAACCTTGCAATGTCTGGGAGATCCCAGAGATAAGTCATGTGCACAGTTGTATTCTTGAAAGACAAACAAGCCATGCGTGACTTTAGTGGGCTGTTTAAAAGCCCACCAGATAAATAGGTACCGCCCTAAAAAGCGGGAAGATAAAACAGTGTTTCCTTGCAGCCATGCCAGCCATGCGGCCAGGGACTTGCACAACACTGGCTCCTTGGCTTGAATACGGAGATGAGCACCGCCCCTAGAGTCAAACACAACTAGCACATATGTGCGGAGGGAACATTTACCTTTACCTTTAATGTAAACCTAGCATCCTCATTTAGCCCAAGGGGACATGAGCTTCTCTCCCTCTCTTGATTTGTGGTTCCTTATGCTTTTTGCTGGTTGTTCTCTGGGAGGTTTGGGATATATAGTGCACCCTGCTATAACAAGAGGTTTGTTTAACCGAAAATCCGCTTAAAGGAAAAAAATTCCGGAGATAAGGGGAAATCGCTTAACAGAATTGCCTATGGGGCGAATCTGTACAACTGAAAAACAGTTTGTTTTCAATGCATTCCTATGGGAAATTTGTACAAAGGAAAATTTGCTTAACAGAATTTCATTTGGAACTAATTAATTCCTTTATACAAAATACTACTGTATAGTTATTTCACATCATTAGGGTGTGTGAGGTAGGAATTTGGAAGTTACTTGTGGAGCTCATTTTGGCCACCTCTGCTGTAATAGGAAAAAGCTGCCTCTGTCAATGTTCCCTTTTAATAATTGCTGCTTCTCATTTGGCCAGCCCTGCCATTAGACAAAGTGAAGCAGTCGCCTCAGCCAGCATATGGTGGAAAGTAACATTCATGAAATCTCCTTATCTCCCTCCCCTGCCAAATGGTACAGTCCAGAATCTGTCCTGGGTCCTAAAAGAAGCTTGGTATCTCACTTATATGGGAGGACACTACAGTATGCCATTGCCAGAGCTGAAGCAGGATTAAACTGGTTCCTGCATATGGTGTGTGTGTGTGTGTGTGGCAGGCTTGCAATCTTGGTCTTTGTCTCTGGCAGTGAAATATCTTTTCCTGGACCGGTCTACAACAGTTAATATATTCTACCTATGCTTTCTCAGCAGTCTTTATGATAATCTTACATAGGTTTATAAGTACAATAGGTTATTACCCTATCACTGTATTAAAGACTGGGAATGGAATGGAGACTGACAAAAAGGTGACTTGGTTAAAGCCATAAATCAAAATTTAGCTAAGGCAAGGTCTGAATTGAAGATGCCCTACACAGGATATCCTGCAAAGCAATATTCTATAAGACTGCATTAAAAAGAGGGGCAACAAGAAACTGTAACCTTTAAATGGGAACAACCCTGACAATTGGTTTGTGTCTGCTTGAGAACTGATGAAACATTTTCCCTTGTTGGTGTCACTTTGTGAATGATAATATAAGCACATGAGGATATCCTGCAAGGTATCTTAACTGCTGCCATTGGTGCTGTCAACTTTCAGCTTGCTTTTTGCTGTGTAAAACTTGGCATCCCTTTTTCCTGTTGGCAACATGGGCATGATATTTTGTGTGTTATCAGCACACTGGTGGTACCAGATCATAAAATTCAGGACAGCCTCTTTTACGTTTTTCATGTCTATGTGAAACACTACGGGAGAATGATGGACTCCTGAGACATTCCACAGGGTAATGGTTAAGGTGTTGAACAGGAGTCCCCAGCACCACTACTATTCACAAAGTGACATCACACAAGGGAAAATCCCAGAAGGTGACTCCTTTTTTTAAAATCAGTTAATCACGTCTCACCCAAACACAAAGCAATTGTCAGGGCTGTTTTTCAACAAGTGTGAGTGGTAGTGAACAGAAGAAGGTATTATGTAGACCAGTGGTTCTCAACCTGTGGGTCCCCAGATGTTCTTGGACTGCAACTCCCAGAAACCCCTTCCAGCACAGCGAGTGGTGGAGGCTTCTGGGAATTAAAGTCCAGGTACATCTGGGGACCCACAGGTTAAGAACCACTGATGTAGACTATCTTGACTGTTGCCATTGGTGTTGTTGAGCTTCAGGCTGTCTCTTGTTACGTAAAACTTGGCATCCATTTTCTTGCGGCAATGCCGGCACAATATTTTGCAGCAATGTTGGGCCACTTCCTGGCTTTCTGAATCGTGAGTAGTACAGAAGCACAATGTTCCACATTCATAAACTGGAGGTTTTCTTTTTTTAATTGGGTCTACTGTTTCCATCAGGCATGGTATCATTGAGTGGGCATGGCATGGGGCAGAAATGTTTTTCAATTGTAGAGATGGTTGGTTTCAACTCTGACCCACTCCTTACAATGCCACTGAGAACACTTTTTGGACCAGTTCCCTCCATTGGCTTGCATCAATGACGACTTAGATCACAACATGGCATGTTAGTTAGGGATACTTCAGAAGAAGAGGGATGCACAGATTTTTATTATGAGAAATATCCAAAGTAATCAATATAAAATCACAGAAGTATTTAAAGCACCACTACAATATATAGGAAAAGACACAATCACCATTAGGAACAAGGAGTATACATGGTCCTTTCACGGAAACTTACTTTCACTTTATTAATTTAAGTATATTAAAATAAACCCATAGGCTTGCTTAGTATAGTAGAAAGCATTTTTTGCACTTTCAATTATTCCATCTTAGCTCCAGATCATACCATACCTTTTACTGGATTGCAGCAGGGGAAATGCATTAAATTAGTCCATGTTACAGTTCAGCAGATGTTGCTATAGCATTATGCATTTGGCCTCTTGTAAAAGTGGATTGGTGGCATCTCATTAGGACTATTGCAAACTCCATGTTTACATATGTAGGCTTCAGATTTCACCTTTGGTAGTGTGGACATTTTAGCCCTTAAATTTTGCCCCCTCTTAGGTGATTCGGCAGATCCCATCTTCAAAATTGCTTTAAATGAGGAAACATAGTCTATAGCTTTGGTTGTCAATTTTTTGAACTTTTCTGTTTCTTCATCTTTGGCTCTGTAATGCCCAGCCTGATGAAGATTCCTGCAGAGGTATGTATAAACTACTTTCTGTGTGCGAGATTTTGTGGTCTAATGAAGGTATCACCCATACTTGCCTTCAAACTGTACACTTTTATACCTGGCCCCGAAAAATGCTTACTTGGCTTTAATGGGGAGCAAGGCCTTTAAAATTCTGGCGTGTACTTCTGAAAAATGCAAGTACATCTTTTGGGACAAATTTTTAATATTTGAAAAATCAGTGAAGGCTTATTCTTCAGAGCAAATGGGGCACTATATACCTCATAGTACTGTTATTAGTACTCTTCAGCATGCTTCTTTACTAGTGGGGAAATGTCTAGGCCTTCCTTCACGGGATGCAGGCTGAATGTCTGCTTTCTTCCTTGTGTGCATGTGATACATAATACACATGCATATATTCATATCTACTTTTCGCCTGGCTCCTGCACTCCTATGCTGTCCCTTCCACTCCACAGACTACAATAGGCACCAGGTAAAATCTCTTAAAAAGAATTTACTATTCAGAATGAATGAGCATGTGAAATATGGAGTGCATCCTCTGATACTTTTGGGTTGTCAATAGACATTTTCACTTCCAAAAGGATCATGTGATGTAAATCCACCAGTATCCAAGAGCAACTAAGAAGATGTTTGAATTAAGGTTTCATAAAACAGGCTAAAAGGGCTCACATCCTCAATTTCTTGGAGCAGTGTTATTTGTGTGGGTTTTTTAAAAAAATAGTAATCAGGGCTATATAGCAGGAAAGAAAGAGAATAGGCATGATTTGGTATTGAACCTGTAGAAATACCAGAATCTACAGAAAGGATAAAGTTGCTGCTGTTAACATAGTTTTTAAAAAGATGGAAAAAATATATGCAGTGCCAGTGCAAAGAAGAGGAAATTAGAAGATAGGGAGGGAGAAAACTGAACATAGCTTTATGAAACAAAAGTGAGGATATGATTTGCAATGTGTTTGACTGCCTGCATTGTTTCCTTACAAGTTGGCTTTATCTGTGATATGGGGAGGAGAAACCCATACCGTCCACGGTCACGGAGCTCAAAGGCAAATGAATATTTTATTCCCTCATCATAAGCCCAGTCTGCAGAGGAACCAAAACAAGGGTCTGAAAAACAGAGATATTAAAGGCATATTTAAAGTTGTTTGAATAGAACACAAGTTAAATACAAATCAACAGTGTCATGCAACGGTGGGGGGAGGTAGTTCAATTCAAAGCCACATCAGCATACATATAGCTTAAGTGCCACTCTGTTTTGTTTGTCATCTGGAATACTCTGTTCAGTTCAGGGCACCCTAGTTTAAAACAAATATCAAGCAGCTGGAATGTACCTAGAGGAGAGATACCAACATAATAAAGGAAACCAGCCCACATGAGGAACTGTTAGGGGGTCTGGGCATGTTTAGCAGGGAGACGAACATATTCTGAGGTGATAGTTATCCTTGACTATTTTAAGGGCTTCCATGTTGAAGCTAGATTGAGCTTGTTTTCACAGCTCCAAAGGGCCCCTTTGGATATGCTCACAAGAATTATTTATAACAAAGTTATAAAATAAAAAATACAGTAAGTGTCAGGATCAGATTTCCTGAATAATTTGAAAGCTTTGTGGAAAGCATCAAAATCATTTTGAGGAACATCAACAGATGTTTTGCTTCAATTAATGCTTACAGATTGTCGAGGCAATAGGTCCGTATGTATACTTTGTCTTGTAGAGGCTGGATAATGCATCCACTGCTTCCTTGGCCACTTCATTCTGTATGCCAAAGAAAGAATTATGTAGATTTGTGCACCACTTTCCCAAAGGGCTCCATATGAATTCTGTGGCATGCAGAACATTTTCAAATGTTTCCAATGAATAACTGAAGTTGTAGTGGCGTAACCTTCACATTCATGTTGAAAGATTTCTGCCCAAGGCTCTTTTATTTCTGAATCGAAGTCACAATTAAGTTCCTTCTTTTAAAAGCCAATACCTTGAAGGTCTTTCTTCTTTATTTCTCTTATAAATTATTTTATTTATAAAGTACTTCATGATGTCTCACTCAAGGCAGTTCTTTCTGATCATCTGAGGGAGTCCCTTATGAATATCATTTCCATGAGAGATGTACAGGTCCCCTCAAAAGGGGGAGGACTCCCTCAGCAGGGCCAGGCCAGTTCTGGAATATTCTTTTGTTACCAAAGAAATTTGCCTGGCACTGTTATCATACATGCTCCGTATGTAGATTTTTAACAGAGTTCACACAGAGTCCTGTTTATGCCAACATAAACCAATGTAAGGTTCTGCCCCAGGAGCTCATGTTATCTCTGTCATGCAAGCTGAAGATTGGTTTCCCATTGTTTTCAGTGGGATTTGTGGAAGTACTGGACACCTCTTTGTGCAAGACTCTCAAAAGTGCACACAGTATATATATTAATGCATTCTTGAAGGCTTTCATGGTCGGGATCTTTTAGCTGTTGTGCAAGGACCTCCTTGCCCTCTCAAGATGCCAGCCACAGAGTCTGGTGAAATGTCAGGAAGAAAAACTTCCAGAACATGGCCAAATAGCCCATATTTCAACTTTTTTCTCCTTTCTGGGAGAGAATTTAAGAATTCTTGCCCATTTCTCTCTTTTTTGGCACATATCTACCAAAAAAAATCACCTAAGCATCTTTTTTAACACTAAAAAGCTGCACTTTGGAATAGGAATCACTTTCCCACAAAACAGCAGCCTTCCTAAGCAAAAGTATTTCATGTCAGAAACTTAAGGGTTCCTTTTGCAAATGCTTCTGTTGATGAAAAAATGTTGATGTTTTATTGTCAGGTAGGAGCAAAATTTGTGATTTTAAAAAATAGACTGTCTCGACATATCAAGATATGCTTTTTTTTGTCCAGGACAAGAACATCAGTGAGTATTCATAGGATCCTTTGCACATAGTATGGGCAGTGAATTTTGAGCCAGAGAATTTCAAGGGGAAAGGTAAGGACCACCCACAGTTATCAGCACCTAAGCAGTGGGTGCACCACCAAGTGAATTTTGGGTGTGCAGGAGAAAACCTCTGAAGGATTATAGACCCTTCTGCTAACAGAACTGGATCTTTGCATCCAGCCCAATATTTCTTATCACAGTTCTGTTAGTACAGATTGGCTATAGTACATACCAGTTCAGCATGATTGGGTGCTTGTTCAAACGTATAGCCATAAGGAAACAACAGCATCTGAGAGTACGAGTGGACACTTATGTATCCTTTGATGGCTGAAAGGTGATCACGAATGAAGGATGTGACTGCTTTTGTTTCTGGCTCAGACTCAGCAGAGGGACCACAATACGATTCATCACAAGGGTCATGCATTGTTTCTTCTGCTTTGTCTGGAAGAAAATATTGTATTGTCAGATGTGCTTTTAAATGCTGGTTGTACGAAGTATTTCTACCTAACTCTGGGACTCAGGATAAGCTCTTTCTATTGATCTTTGCTCAATAAAACTATGAATTTCCATTATGTGTTGGTTCATAATGTTTTCATGCATGAAACATAAAGCTATATAGAGTTCTAAATACGTCATCTGACATGGAGCAGAATTTTCATTCACGTTAGCAATGTCTCTAGTCCTCATTGATATAGATGCCCCACCAAATCATTTATGAGAGCTGAAATGTAGGGCTTATCTGTAGACCCCCTCCTCCAGACCTATCTGAAATTACTATTTGGATTGGAACAGAATCATTGTTGCTGGGGACATATTGATCATGGAAACATGGAACTATGGTTCTGCCTATCTGGAATGTTCATCCCAGATAATTAAATCTATCTCCAACTTTTATGTCTTGTACCATAATCATTTATGGGATTGTATGCAAAGAGGACTTGCAGCCAAATGCTGCAAGGTGCTGTGGCCAGCCATTTGGAGATCTCATATTCATTTGTCGAAATAAACCATATCAGGATGTCCAATTAATCCAAGGTCAGACCTACACTTCTTAGGTTGTATCTTGATTTCTGTTACTACTAATCATGTCATACTTACTGCCCCAAGAGGCGTTGAAATTCCTGTTCAAGTCAACACCAATACAACTGCTGTCACCATTAATGGCACGATTCTTCCTCCACAGGCGTGTCTGTGGAGGAAAATGACTGAGGTTTATTATTCCTTGCCAATGACATGTTCTTGCTTCCTGTTGATTGTTACAGATTACAAAGACCAAACCTCATAAACATATTGGCAAACCATGAACAAATAAGGTATATAGCAGAAGAAAAAGATTGTGCTTCAAGGGTGGCTTACTTCTGCATATCCTGTCCAAATGCATCCCTCTCCTTCACCTTTTAAAATAATGAACATAATGTGCAGGCAGGGTTAGGAAAGACGTTAAGCCCCAGAGAGTGCAGTACTGACAACTGTCAACAAATGCTCTCATGTCCAGTCAGGTTCCTGTATTTTAAATGGTGTGCTATAGAATGCTATGGACATGCTGTATTACTGTGAAATAAATGTTTTTTGAAACATGATTTCTTCACAGTCAAAAGGGGGAAGGAAGCTGTAGCCTTTCAACCATTTCAGCCATTTTAGAGGGGGAAAAAAATCAATGCATGCAATCTCATTATGAGAAAAATCTGTAACTTATGGATTCCATGCATCAGTAGCTTCCTTAAAGGCTCTTAATAAGTTCAGTAAAGCAATCTCTTAAGGGAACATGTTATAGTTATCTGTCTACTGCAAGAATCTTCCTAGCAATCTTTCTTGTGTGCCTCCTTGATCACTGTAGCGTGATCGATCACCAAAGAGGCATGAGATGAATGAAAAAGATATGGTAAAAAAGCTGAGGAAAGCATCGACTCTATTGGAAGATGTGGGAAGGAAATATGCTTCACACAGAGATCGTCAATGACCAGAGCATTCTTCAGCCTTCTGTTTTCGGGTGATGCACACACATACATGCCAAGACCTGCTCCACAAGCCACGAAACTGAGGACTTTCAAATTTCTCTGGATAAATACTGACGTATTCAGCATCAGCTTTGATCGATGCTGATAGCCTTTCAGTCTAAAATGTTATCTCATAAATCTTGAGAGAAGTAAATAAGAAAGAAGTATGTCTTTCTAACACAATCATACTTGGTGACCCCATCATTAGATAAGTGGATTTCAGTAATGAGATGTGGGAAGCATCTGGATCAGTGTGTGTGCATTGTGCATGTATGTATGCATGTCAACCATATTTGCCTGCCTGCTTGCATATGTCTCCATATGTTTCCAAGTACCAGCATTCTCATCCCTCTGGGGTAAAAAGTTTGCCTACCTTTGGTGTTCTCCATGTCCAGACATAGCCATCAACATTGAAGACAGGAAGGACATAGAAGTTCATACTGTCCAACAGCGTTGTCATGACCTTGTCCTTTCCATATGTTTTGACCGCCTGTTAGCCATAAATACAACATAGACAAATTCAGTTCTCAAAAAACAGAGACGTTTGAAGGAGTTATGACATCATTTTTGAAGGAGTTATGACATCATCATCATGATCATTTTTAAACAGTTGAAGTTTTGGAAGAGGTAGCCGTGTTAGTCTGTGCAATAATCCCAGGCCAAAAAATAAAAATAAATAAATAAATAAAACAAAAGACAAATCATGTCGCACCCTAAAGACTGTTATATTTTAATGTAAGCTTTTGTGGACACTTCTTCAGACCTGCAGCAGCAGAATGAGGTGTGTAATTCTATGATTCTATGAAATGTTTACAGGGCCCTAAGGTAAAAATTGTCTGTAACTGTCCACGAAAGCTTACATCAAAATATAATAGTTAGTTTTTAAGGTGCCACATGTCTTTTGTCTTGTTTTATTTTATTTATTTATTTATTTATTTTGCCTGGAATTTTTAAACAGAATGCTTGTTTGTAAAAGGGGAATTCAATTTTGACCTTTGTCTGAAGATTGCAGGATGGTTCACAGTAAATAAAATAGTGAAATTAAATAATTGAAATAAAAACAATAACATTGGGATCACGTCATGAACACTCTTTAGTGGGGTGTTTCATAGATAAGAATGCTTTCTTACAGGTTCCTTTGTCTCATCTCAAATGTCGACATCCAGCCTGGGAGACACCAGAGGAGGAACTCAAGAGATTAAGCTGGGAGCAGGACATTGAACCCAGCACTGTGAGCAGAGTTTTGGTTGCAGTATAGCAGTTAAACCTTTGCACTACTTTAAAACTATCATAAATAATTTGTGTCTTCAGGAAATTGGCCCCCCTCTCAGCTCAACCCTGTGAAGATAAACCCACTCGTCTCAATGGAATGGATAAAGAACTGCTGGATAGTTCAGAGGTTTAGATACCTAGCTGTGGAACCAGACATTGGGTGTACGAATCCCCACTGTGCCTCTTTGACAGGAGCTGGACTTTATGATCCATAGGATTCCTCATCTCTGCAGTTCTTTGATAATGGTGGTGGTGATTATTATTGCTATTATAAAGTACTTGTGTTTGCTTGTAGAATGGTACCTTGGTTTACGAGCACAATCCGTTACGGATGCATGCTCATAAACCAAAATATACTTGTATATCAGAGCAAATTTCCTCATAGAAAATAATGGAAACTTGCCTTATTTTTTCTGAGGATCCCATTTTCCTATGGGGATATTTGCTTTCGCTGGAAGCTGCAGGGGCCTGCGGAGCTGGCCCTAGGCCCAGCATTGCCCGGGGTGCACTGCAGAGGCCACGGACTGGCAGTGTTGCGTGTGGGGTGTTCTATGGAGGCTGAAGATGGGTGATGCCAGGCCCAGGGTGAGCTCTGGAAGCCATGGATAGGTGCCAGACCTGGAGTGAGTACTGGAGGTCACTTCCAGTCCATCGGAGGTCACTTCCATTCCAATGGAGATTACTTCTGGTTGGTGCTGGGCCTGGCGTGGGCCCACCATCACTACAAAGGACTGTTCCAAGCATCGCCGGGCCCGCACTGAGCCCCGGAGGCCACTCCAGTCAGGAGGAGGAGAGCGAGGCTGTGATTGCAAAATGAGCACTTCTGGTGCTTGTTTTACAAGACATTGTTCACAAAGCAAAGCAAATTTTTATTTAAATTTTGTTCATTTTGCAAAACATTTTGCAAACCAAGGCACTTGTAAACTGAGGCACCACTGGTATGTTTCTATAAATATGGTATAAAAAAATTAATCTTAACTAACCTGCTTTACAAACCACTGACAGAAGGCTGGTGAGATCCACTCACGTGCATGAACACCACAGTCCATAAATATGGCCTTCTTTCTGCCACTTTCTTTCCCAACCTGTTACAAGAAAACACCAATTCTTTAAATGTTTTTATTATATTCATTTGCACAATAACTGACTCATTTATACGCTAGTTGTATTATTTATAGTGCAGAGATGCCAACAGATCAATGTTAGAACAATTTAGTTTGCCATCTCAGGACGTGAGGGATGATAGAATGGTAAATCAGGTTAGATATTATTTACCTTTAAATTATGCAATTGTTTAGAAATCATTTCAAACTTAAACTGGTGGACTGTTTATATTATTTTCTCACAATGAAGAAGACTGGTGCCCACTGATGGTTTTAATTTCCTTCCTACTCTAGACTATCTCTCCATTTAAAATGCTGTTTTTTAAAAGTGCATAGAATCATAGAATCATAGAGTTGGAAGAGACCTCAAGGGCCATCCAGTCCAACTCCCTGCCATGCAGGAACCCCATCACAATATTTCCAACAGATGGCCATCCAGCCTCTGCTTAAAAACCTCCAAAGGAGGAGACTCCACCAACCTCCGTCCCAGCATATCCCACTGCCTAACAGCTCTAACTGTCAGGAATTTCTTCCTAATGTTCAAATGGAATCTCTTTTTCTGCAGTTTGAAACCATTGCCCCGAGTCCTAGTCTGTGCAGGGAAATGCACCATCCCACCTCCCTGTCTGATTGGCCAGCACCAGGAAGAATGAACAATTATGTTGGAAGCTTCTTCCTTGTTGGTGCTCAGCCCTACACAGGCGCAGAGCAAGGTAAGGGATTGGCTGATTGCATTTTGGAGGCTTCTGAACACCAGATGGGCTCTGGTGTGTCATTTTGGAACCAGTAGCTTCCAAAATGAATAGCCCATCCCTACTTGCCACCACCACTCCCAGAACTTAAAGGGCTGGTGAGAAGGAGCTTTTAATATCCCCCAAACAGCTACAGACTGGCCATAGACAATGACATCACAGAAGTTACAATTTGTAGTTAAGAAACAGGATTTCACCCCATTGGTCAGGTAATAAATTGAAACTATGAACAGCAGTTGAACCAGTCCAAGACTTTTACCTTAAGAAGGTACATGGGACGGTCCTCATAGGTCTTTCCAATCTCTGTCCGGGATATCAGTTTGGGGTAATTTTTAGCCATTCGTGCAGTCCATGCAACAATCTAAGTAGACAGCATAATAGTGAGATGTCAACATATTTATGATTAAAACATGATCTACTCTCTTTATTATCTCTGTGTAGCTTAAAGCACCCTCCCTTCATGTGGTCCCATGCTTAGCATATTGTACCGTTTTCCAGTCATTGTATTTTGTGTAGCTGTGGTGCCTGCGGAAATGTCTTCCCCCATCAAATTGCTTTTCAATCTCTTCCTGTAGATTATGCAATAAAATTCTGGGGAAAACAAAGAACATTAGCCCAATTAACGCCTAAGTTTAACATTGTCATTTTATTATTTTTACTTTACTCCTTAAATCCTTGTTCCAGGGATTGTATGGTAAACATGCTTGCTTACATTTATTTCTTATTACTGTCTATCTCTATTGTTTCCCTCTGTTTTAATTTGGCTTGAAAGAGCACCAATGCAGGGCCCAACTATTTTCTGGTAATAAGGAGTGTGTGAAAAATAATGCATCTCAAGAAAGACATCGTGGAATTGGAAAAGGTGCAGAAGAGAGTGACTAAAATGATTACTGGGCTGGGGCACCTCCCTTATGAGGAAAGGCTAAAACATTTGGGGCTCTTTAGTCTGCCCTGCATTATTTTGTATGATTGAGACATACAAAATAATGCAGGGCATGAGTAAAGTAGATAGAGGGACACTCTTCTCCCTCTCAATCAATCAATCAATCAATCAATCAATCAAATAAATAAATAAATAAATAAATAAATTTCACAAAGTACCAGAACTAGTAGGGGGACATACACTCAAATTGAGGGCTGGGAAAGTAAGAACAGGCAAAAGAAAATATTTTTTTCACCCAGCATGTTGTTAGTCTGTGGAATTCCCTGCCACAGGATGTGGGATTGGACAGATTCCTGGAGGAAGAGTCAATCACAGGTTACAAACCATGATGGAGATGTGTAATCTCCAGGCTTAAAGCCAGGGTACTTTAAGGGCCAGATGCAGGGGAGTGGTATCAGGAGACAGATATCTAGTCTCTTGCGTTCCCGGACACATCTGGTGGGGCCACTGTGAGATACAGGAAGCTGGACTAGATGGGCCTTTGGCCTGATCTAGCATGGCTCTTCTTATGTTGTTATGTTCTTATGATCTTAAGAGGACAGAGGAGAAGGTGGCTCTTCAGATATTGCTGGCTTTCCAGTTCCATCACCCATAGCTAATGATATGGAATACTGGGAGTGGCAACAGTTCAGAAATACCTAGAAGGCTGCATGTGGTTTCATAAGAGTTCTATTAAAAATTGGGAGTATGGGGGTGGATGCTGCATTCAAAGGTCCGGTGGTAGTGTCTGTAATTAACAGATCTCTGGAGATTGCCATTCCCCTCAAATTATGTTGCAGATTTAGTAAGTTACCTCAGTACAATGAATAAAAAGGCAAAAGTTGTTTATGGAGTGATTGCTATTTTCCTTTATTTCAGGCTTCTATTGCATTATACTTGTTGGACATAAGCTACATTTTGACTAAACCAGTGGCTAAATTCCCACCAATTATAAAATGTCTAGATTTAATTTAATTTTGTAGTTTTTGCAAATGTTTTTGTATTAAGAGCATATTCGTTCATTCATGTTTGGGTTACATCCCCAGGGTTTAATTAAACTGTTGTTGGTTTTTAAAATATATATTTAGAGAAGCAAATGTTGTTGCAGCACAAAAAAACTATATGACTCATCAAATTGTGTTAAAAAATACATACTCATATTGTGTCCTATTTTGCTCCAGCATCATCTGGACAAATCTTGTTTGATTTGCTCTAACATGAAAATCCACATCTGCTCCAACAGCAAGATGGTGCACCGATTCAGGATACCAGATAGCAAGCTGTACCAAAAAACCAAAACCAAAAGAAAAAACACCCCAAAATCCCAACAACAAAAAATCAAAACAAAAAGAAAAAACAAAGCAAAAACAAAATAGTGATTTGTAATTAAGAATGAGTAGACTTAAAGGCATGAAATGGTTAGAAACACAATGGATTGGCAGAATATAAATTCCACTGCAAACATTTGTGGCCTATTGTGTGACTATGAATGGCTGACTTACTAATATGTCAGGTTGGTTGAAATTTGAAAATGTCACACAAATTAATATATACCTTTTACCAAGGGGCACCACTAATATGTCAGATTTAGTAGTATTAGTGGTACCTGCTAGACAGTTCCCATATTAGAACAAGCAGAGTTAACGTAAGTTTTAAATGCATGCTGTTTGGTTTGTGTTTCATTTTCATTGTCATTTTCATTGTAAATGCTAAATAGACAAATATGACAAAATGTTTGTTTCCAGTTTCTCCTCAACACTAGTTCATTTCTGAGGATGAATTTCAGTTCATCACACAGAGCTCTGTCATAGTTCTGGAATGTGTAAAACCGTGTTGAATGTGCAAAACAACAAAAAGCAAACAATGCCCATATCTCTGGGATTTTAAACTATGTAGGTCTGAAGAGAGACTCATGTGTGCAGATAATAAAAATAAACCTTCATGAGTACATGTGGCAGTTACCAGGGTTCCCACACCTCATACCAGGAACCATGAAACAGAATCATGATGAACCCTAGGTTGAACATTATTGAAAGGGCTGTACTTGTTAAAGACAAAACCTGTAAGTTCTTCATGTTTTAGAAATGAAGTCTTTTTTTTTGAAAGGATAGGACCAGATTTTGTGGCTTTGTAGTGGTGTCTAGTGTTCTATACAAATCCTCTCATAATTATCCCCTTATGATTCATTGGGTTTCCTTGTCAGTCATTTGGTCCACAGATCACATATGCTGAGGAAACTAGGCTGCCGGGAAGTGACTGTCAGAAGACCATGAGACCGTGGAATCTGGCAGCACCTTTACACAAGTCAGAACATCTATTACCGCATTGTTTCCCACTTGTTTCTGGTAAGTTCCATGCAATCCAACTTAAAGTTAAAACTGAAATGGCTTCTGCGTTCTGGAGCTGGACTGGAGGGATAGATTCCTCAGTGGACAGAAGGGTCCCTTTATGGGAGACCATTTCTTGCAAAGAAACCTTTCTGGTGTAACCTTTCCTGGTGCACCTTTCTTGCCATCTGATCACATAGATGGAGCACATTTAACATTATCTTAGACCTTGTCTTGTCACTTGTTTCTGGGGTCCTGTAGGAATGCTGCCCTCAGACGTGTCTGAGACAAAGCCCGCAGACATGTCCAAACTTCGGCCCTCCTGATGTTTTGGACCACAACTCCCAGAATTCTAAGCTTAGATTACCAATGGCAAAGGACTGTGGGAGTTGTGGTCTGAAACATCTGGAGGGCTGAAGTTTAGACATACTGCAAATATTTGTGGGAGAAAAATGTCAGAGTGGAAGACTCTTACCTTTAGTTTCGACACCAGGTCCTTTAGGAAGTTCACTTGGTTTGGATTCTGAAGCTTCACCCGAAACACTTTGTCGCTACAATAAAAATGAAACAAGGTTAAACAGGAAGAATCCTGCCATTATGCGATGTTCACGTTCTTTCCCCTCTCTTGAGCCATCAGTTCTTTGAGGCTAGGAGCACAGCCTTTTTTCATTTCATTGATCTCACACAAGGCTGTGCAAGATATAGAGCTTGGAAAGGCTGCTTCCTCGGACAAAAGATTCCTCAATAGCTACTTGTATTTGCATCTTGCTAGCCTAGTAAGCTAAACATGTGGTTTATTGTAACAGCTGTCCTTCAGAGATTCACCCTAATGAGAAACCTTTACCTGTCAAAATCCCAAGACAGAATAGTCTGAGGGGCCACAAGGAGCCCCCAAAACAACACAGTAAACCCCATGTTTCTCTTTGGTCATTAAACCCGACCCCATCCCTTATATATCCTCTTCACAAATAATCATGTGATTCTCTCTGATCTTTACATCTCTCTCTCTCTCTCTCTCTCTCTCTCTCTCTCTCTGGGGGGAAAAAGACCACAAACAATAGAAAGTTATCATTGTGATGTGGAAGAAATAATTTAGTGTAAAACTAGGAGCTTTGCTACGTATTTTAGGATGCACAGTCCTTTGTATGCTTTGGTCAGAGAATGATCACGTTGACTCCAGTAGGACTTGCTTACAAGTGAGGGGAAAAGATCAAGGGATATTGCTGCCTGAGGTACTGGATGAGATGGACCTCTAATCCAGTGTTTCTCAACCTGTGGGTCCCCAGATGTTCCTGGATTGCAACTCCCAGAAGTCTTTATCACTAGCTGCCCTGACCAGGATTTCTGGGAGTTGCCGTCCAGGAACATCTGGGGAACCACAGGTTGAGAACTACTGATCTAACCCACTTCACAGGCAATAACTGACAAAAGAGGCTGTTGATTCTAACTTTAAGAGTGGCAAGAGGCATAGTCCTTTGGTGTACTTGAAAACAGAAAGCTAAATTGGTGATTTGGGGGAAGTGGCTGAAGCAGCTGCATCATCCTGATTAGGCCAAGCTGTTATATAACTTAAAAACAAATTGTTAATCAAATAAGGCATAGTTAGTAGCCTGCAAAGGGTGAGGTCTCTGTAGACATGGATAAGTAAAGACATGGATAGTTTGTCTTAACTTTGAAAGCTGGATTTTGTTGCCTCATGTAAAAGTAATGGCTCTCCTGCTGATTGTCAAATATAGTCAAACATTGTTTGACTGCCATCTGGTGGGGAGAGTTATTTATAGCCCAAAATCTTACAAATAAAAGCTAACTGCTCTCCAATTGTTCTGTATCACCACATTTTTTAGAATTCTTCATAGTCTACAAGATACTGTGCCAGTCGTTAACAGCATCCTTACACAAACTATTAAAACTTGTGTGTGTGTGTGTGTGTGTGTGTGTGTGTGTGTGTGTGTGTGTGTGTGTGTGTTCGGAAATAAATATTTGTTATTTATGTTTGATAAATATATCTTTGTTCCAGCCTACTAACATTTACCAATGAAGGCATGCACTTCAGAATTTATAGACAGGAGCATGAGATACTTTTGTCTGAAGCATAGGGAGTTCAAGACATTTTGCTCCATGACGCAGACTAGCAAATGCCATTCCTCACTGACTCAAATGAAAAGTACATAGCCTCTATAGCTAGCTGAGTTGTTTAGTGGAGGGGCAGGAAATCCATAAAGAATCTGTCTCTAGCTGTCAAAATATAACACAACCAGAACCAACACTGACAGCCTGAAATGGCTTCCTTGCTTTGCTTAATGGTAGGGCTGGCCTTCCTCTACCCTCTACCCTCTCAAATGAAGGTGGGGAAATCACATTGAAACAAACTCTTATATCAAAACTTCCTGTGGAAAATGGGAACATTGGACAGGTTATTTCAGCTTTCACTGAAACATGTATTCCTTAATAGGCATCTTTCAGGTGAAACATACTGGGCTAAATTCACCATTGGTAATGAAAATTTCTCTGGTCCACTTGTCCCTGTCTTCATTTCAGCTGTTCCCTATATACAGAGAACAAAAGTTCCGAAGAGGGACAGTTTTGCTAACCAAGGAACCTCTCTATCTGAGTCAGAACATCAGTTTTCCAAAGCCTTGAAAGACTGCACAGATTGTGGAAATCCCTTTTCTTCCTTTGCCACCTTCCGTTGATAGAAGGGTAACAAAACATCTCAGGGGCAGAACTAGAGCACTTCCCTCTACTGGTGCATGGGTTTAACTTAATAAATAATGACTAGATACTTAGACAGGGAGAATGGGTTCAACATTTCCATTTACAAGGAAACCAAGACACATACCAGCTCCCTGAATGGATGGGACCAAAGTGTTTGGAACAAGAACTTTTGATGAAAAATAAAAATGACAATGCAGAAATAGGATTACACCCCCCCCCATTAGGCAGGTGTTGAAGGTCAGCTGTGCTCCCTACAGGGCCTGCCTTGTGCTCAGGGCAGTCACTTGCACATCAGCAAGATAGAAGACAAGAGGGGATCCCATTTTACATAAATGTTTTTGTGCTAACTTATATGTACAGGTGTAAAACCAGACTTAAAAAAAAAAACTTACAATCCAATGCATTTCATCTGAGAGGGAAAGTTTCTTACCACGTGACCTGTGAACCAGCACCCATAACAGTATAGGGCTATAACTAGCCATTTTGGAAACTGGGACCAAAAACATTACTTCCATCTACCCCACCCTCAAGAAAGGTTCCCTCCAAGCAAATGTTTACAGTGCTGGCACCTGGAGTAGGAACTGGCAAGCCACTCCAGTATTCCTGCCCAGAAAACTCCATGGACATGGGGTCACAAAGAGCCGGCCATGACTGTAACGACACGACACACACACACACAGCATGACTGTTCTTTTCTTTATAATCCTCAGTAAATTCATGGATAGATTTCGGTGCCTTCTAAATTTTGGAGCCCTGGGGCAAAGCCAATGTTCCCCTGCCATGGTTTTGCCTGCTTTTTGGAGCCCTGGGGCAAAGCCAATATTCCCCTGCCATGGTTTTGCCTGCTTTCTGAACTCACAAAATTTCACACTTTGCCAAGAGTCATTTAAGCTTTAAAAACTTTGGTTGGATTTGGACCCCCCAGAGGCCCATTTTCAAAAAGAAAAAGAAGAAATGGAAAGAGAAACATATGCTGAAACTATTGCCTGTATTCCCACCCCAACTGACACTTCATATGACTTTTTCTAAGAGTGGTTTCTTACAATTCGTTGCTAAGTAAATTCAGTCCAGCAGCCTTGTATTAACTGTAATTTTACTTCAATGTTTTGATTGGCCTTAGATCCTTATACACCAGTATCTGATTTTGCTATGGATAATCATTCAACATTTAAGATTGCCAAGATAATGTCCCAACATTATGATAATCTATTATGGGGTGTCCGAAGACAGGTCTTATGGAAGGTGTCTACTATTTGACGGTCTGTACTATCTATATCTGATGTAAAGCACCATCAGGAACATCTAAGATATGGTTATCACCTGGGCAGCAGGTGTAGTAGGCAAAGCTTCACATTTATCTTAACTTTGTATCAATGTTTCAATAAGCCTCAGATCTTTAAACACCACTATCTGGTTTTGCTACATATTTATCTTTTGACATTCAAGATTATCAAGAAAATGTCCATCTTCAGTGTGTTACCACCCTGGGGCAACAATCACAAGATAAATTAGGGCAGGAAAGGCACCGTTTAGATAACCTGCAGAAAGTATTTTACTGTGGGTTATCTGAAAACAGGCAGGAGGCTGCCTTTTTTAACATGCCTTGTCTTAAAGCAGGATGTGGGGCACTCCTTGGCTCATGGGCTAACTGTTCTAGGAGGCTTCCTGCTTCAACTGACAGTGCTGAGGTTGGGGCAGCCTTGATTGTCTGCCAAGTACTAAAAAGGGGGAGCTGCTGGAAGTGCTCCTGTGCCCATCCAAAACTAAAATATCAGTCTCTCTCTCTCTCTCTCTCTCTCTCTCTCTCTCTCTCTCTCTCTGTGTGTGTGTGTGTGTGTGTGTGTGTGTGTGTGTGTGTGTGTGTGT
>JAHTLZ010000379.1:39413095-39424834 GCA_023846285.1 Phrynocephalus versicolor | reverse complement strand
TCAGTCAGTCAGTCAATCAATCAATCACTTCACCTGAAGGACTGAGAATCTTCACAGATTCAAAACTGTATATTATAATTTTAGCATCTGACTTAGCTGGGTTGTGGTAACATAGTATTAGTTCCCTGGTTACAGGGTTCATATATAGTAGTTCCCTTGTTATACCAGTTCCACTGATCTCGTTCCAAGCACAATTCAGAGAGCTGGTTTTTATCCATAAAGCCCTACATGGCTTGCATCCAAGTTATTAAAAAGACTGTATTTCCCTTTATGAGCCTATAGAAGCATTAAGCATTCCCTTGAACCTTGTTCGGTGATTGCAGCGGGTGTAGAATGCGGCAGCCAGATTGGTGGTTGGTGCACCAGGTTTGACTGCATCACCCCAATTCTAGCTCACCTGCACTGGCTGCCCATTGCCTCCCGAGTAAGGTTCAAGGTGTTGGTTGTGGTTTACAAAACCATCCATGGATTGGGACCTGAATATCTGACAGAGTGTATCTCCCAAAGGTCAGAGCTGGCCAGACCCACCAGAGCCTCATTGGCCTTCTCGCTTCAGGTGGCCTCCCCCAGGGAGGCCCGTAAGGTTGCAACTCACAATCAAGCCTTCTCTGTGGTTGACCCATCCATGTGGAATAAACTGCCGATTGAGATGCACCTGGCTGCATCCCTCACAGCCTTTAAGAAATTATTGAAAACGTGGCTGTTTAAAGAAGCTTATGGCGATCACTAATGTCTGTTTGTGCCCCTTGTGATTTGTTTGTTTGCTGTTAGTATTTTTGCGTGCCTCTTGCCGGATTCTTTTCCTCTTTTTTCTTTTAGCATGTTTCCTTTTGATTTGTATTGGGGTGTTTTTAATTGTTGCTTGTTTTGCTTGTACACTGCCCAGAGTTCCCTTGGGAAAATTGGTGTGGTATATAAACCTAAAAATAATAAATGAATGAATGAATAAATAAATAAAGATCATGAGGAGAGGTTCTTGATCCCAACATCCTCCAAAGAGCTGTTGATGGGGACATGGGGGAGGACCTTCCTAGACTCAGGAATTCCTTCCAAAGGGAGGTTAGGCTAGCCCAGGCATGTCCAAACTTCGGCCCTCCTGATGTTTTGGACCATAACTCCCAGAATTCCAAGGCCATTGTGGTCCAAAACATCTGGAGGGCCAAAGTTTGGGCATGCCTGGGCTAGCCCTATCTTTACTGCCTTTTCAGAAGCAGACAAAGACCTTTGTCTTCAAGCATGCTTTCTTTTAAATGACCGTGGGGATTTTAAACAAAAATTATATATTACATCATTTTGCTTTTTATAAATAATTTTGTAAGCCACCTTGGGTCCTTTAGATGAAAGGTGGCATATTTTTTTTTTGAAAACGTTAAAAGTACATGGGAAATTATTGCTTCCACTCCCTCTAGTCTTACTCACGTATGAATGTACAATAATGCCAAGAATGCTACTTAACAGAATGCTACCATATGGCATATGATGAAGTAGCATTATTATTAGAGTAATACTTACAGATAGTTGAAGCTCCTTGACCATAGGTGTATTTTGTACCATACACAGAAGCTAACTGTGTAACTGCAGCTTTAGCGAGAGAATTCTAGAGAGTAAAAACAGCCAAGGCCAGCATTAAAAATCTTATACTCACTCTAATCCAAGTTATTTTCTCATGGGTATATTTTTTTATTGTTAAAACCACGTCATAATGAATAAAAAATAAAAAATAAAATTGATCCAAACACTGCAAATAAACTTATAATATATCCCTGTAGATCTCCCTTCTTGAACATAGATCTTGCAGAATGTTTGAACTTCAGGTACTATCAGCCTCAGGAAAGGATGGACTGAACAGGGAAAAAAATCTCAGTTCTTAAAATTCACAATGTCTGCTTTGGGTTCTCCCAGCATAAGCCCTTATCATTTCATTTGTCCATTGTTCTTGAAGAAGTTTGATAAAGTCAATTTTTACCTTAAGAATTGGCATTGGGGTTGTTCGTTATAAATTGCCAATGCACCAATATAAACTGCCAATACACCATTGGTAGTTCATCAAAATTGCCACGCTGAGTTAGTTATATAGCAAAAGGTTTATTAAAGACAGGTAGAGATGCAGCACAGAACGCATACAGTACAGAAGATAGGTTAGTAGACATCTTAGCTTAATGATCCAAGGCATAGCATAGGCCAGATGGCCCTGCTGTCCTGGACAAAAGAGTAATGGTTTTTGATGATAGTTATATAGTTTTCTGTATCGTAAGCATGATCTAAGACTGACATATTTTGTTCTTTGCTACACGTGCCTACACGTGCTTGCTAATGTTCTTGGCTTATAGCCATTTGGCCTTCAAAGCTAGAATGACTTGACCCTATTTCCCAGTTCAAAGCTGATTCCTTATTACTGGCTAACTGCCATATGTTGCTCTCAGCAAAACGACACCTCGGCACTATAGTGCCTACATGGGCCATCGTGACCACAAAATATTTGCTGTCCTTCATAGACTGGCGCCCACGTACAGTAAGATATCGTGCCAAGTTCTCAGCTGGCAAGTTTTGCTGTTATGCTCAGTTTTGCTGGGTTAACCTGACCCTGTACCCTGTCAGCACATTTGGAAATGCTTATAATATATTTTGATTTTGAGACATGCTCATCCGTCCCTATCAAGTTCTTTCTATTTTGTACCGAAGAAATAAATATTGCACCTAAAAGAGAAAGCTGCCTGCATGTCAAGAAATCACAAACTATGTGATATTCATATACAGCAGTTATGTCTAAACTTCAGCCCTCCAGATGTTTTAGACCACAACTCCCACAGTCCTTTGCCATTGGAAATACAGGCTTGGAATTCTGGGAGTTGTGGTCCAAAGCATCAGGAGGGCTGAAGTTTGGACATGCCTGATATACAGTCTAGTTGTGGGAAATCACATGAATCACTGATATGGCTTGGGAGCAGGAGAGACTGGATTTGGCCGATGACCTTCACATTTTTCTGCTTTAAAAACTGTTAGAGAGACCAGGTTGGCTATTTATCTTAGATATGGAAGAGAATTTGCTTTTATTTGGAATTATATACCACAAACCATCTATCCTGCAGTTCCTGTGGTTGTTAAATGCTATCAGGTATGATCACCCTGTGAATGAACAATCTTCAAAATCTCCTCAACGGTCCTGCTCAGCTCTTGAAACTCAAAGTTGTGGCTTCCTTTAGGGAGTTAATCTCTCTCATACTTGGTCTTCCTCTTTCCTTGGCACTGTTCCTCTTTACCAGCTTTTTTTTTGTCTTTTCCAGAGAATCTTGTCTTCTCCTGATGGGCCCAGAGTATGAAAGTCTTCAGTCCTTACGGTTATGCAAATTTTCTTTCAAACATATGGAGAAGACATGAATGTGATTTAAAAGGGACACAGCTGGGATAAGACTTTGGGAGAGGGAGTGGTCATAATGGAAGGAGATCATCTAGCATAGGAATCTCTATTCCTTGATAAAGAAACCCAAACACAGATCATCTGAAGATTCCCTTGACCTCAAATAAGAATCCCTATTCTTTGATAAAGAATGTTCGGTGCTGTAATCTAAACTTAAGAAAGACTTCAATAGGCAAGGGTTTTGTTTTATCAACTAGAAAAAAGTGTCTTTTCTGGATGTGTTGGTGTGAAGCTAATTAGCTACTCAGGCTTTAACATCTGGTGATACTAAGTTGGCGAGTTAGCTCACATGGATGAAAATTTAGGTACAGTGGTCCTCTGCCTGTGTCAGGCCTCCCATACTTACCCCAGGACTGGTGCTGCCCCGAATGGGCCTGCAAGGGCCTTCCTAGGCCTTCCGGAGGCCCCAAAATGGCTTCCCTATGAACCGGAAGTCACTTCTGATTCACGGAGAGGCCCGTTTGGGGTCTCCAGAAGGCCCGGGGAGGTCCTTGCAAGCCTGTTTGGGGCAGTGCCAGGCTGGGGGTAAGTACAAGGGCCCCCAACTAGGCCCCCCAGGCCCAACCCGACCTGCATCCGCATATTGCAGATTTTCAATTATTGCAGGTCGGGTCCCTAACCCCCGTGATAAACTGTAACTTACCACTGAAATCTTGCACTATCACAAGGCATCTATATTTCGTATTTACCCTTTACCCAAGCTGCATGACAGTCATATTGATACGCTGCTTGTTTTTCACAGTGCTAATAATAACAGTCCAGTTTGTTTTCCGCTATGCATGCTTGTGAACATACACACACCCAGTTGGATAACAAAATAACACAGAGATGCTCCCTACAAGTTCAGTGGCACCCTACACTCAAGACTGCTGCTAGCTTGCTTTATCCCTAAGTGTTTGCATAAATTTTCGTGGTATGGTACATTGCATTTTTTAAAAAAATAGTTGTGTCCAATGGACTATTTATATACCCTGATTTGCAAATGAAATTTTAAAGATCAGATTTTTATATGCTCAAAAATAATCTACCTGTTTACGTATATAACCATGTGCTCAAAAAACGTTGATTTGGAAATATTGCTTACAGAACCACCCAGTTAGCATGACTGGTAAGGGATTATGAAGTATTACGTAGTAAAAAGAATATACATTTATCCACAGCTCTGGTTCTTACCACTTAGGAGACACAACAATAGGTGCCTATTGGCAATCGTTTGGAGGAAGGAATAGTAATGCATTTAATACGATCAACAGATCAAAAACAAACAGCATAGATCAGCAGCAAAACCACACAAGAACAGAGAAACAAACCAACATAAGTATAACATACATATTGAGCAGAGCTGACTCCCAAGGAGACAAATTTCCTGAAACATTCAGACTACCACCAACCCCAATACACACATATTTGTATATACATAAATACATGCATATGTTTAAAGATTAGTGTACAATTTCTCGCCTGCAAGCTAGTGCTGCTGCACAGAAGCTGGAAAATTTAATTGTTACTGATGGACACTGGTCTGCCAACAGATAGCGTGTATAATACTCATAATCTCTTCCAGGAATGCTTTGTAGGGTTGGATGGATGAAGGTGTCACAAAGGCCGGTATAGAAGGAACAATACAACAAGAAGTGACCAACCGTCATTTGGAGGAAGGAGCTACGTCATTACTGCCCAAATCAGCCCTTAGATTTCCAGAAGTGAAATGAGCATAGATCTGAGCTTGCGTAAGGAGCTGATTTAGATTGGTCAGATGATGTTTAGGCTAAACTGCCATTGTCACCTCTGGCACATTACTCTATAGAATGTGAAAGTGGGGGAAACACAAAACTCATATTTCCAGGGGCCACAAGGAGATCCAGTGAGCTGAGAAGACAGCTGTTGTTGACAAAATGGGATATGAATTAGCACCATACTCAAAACATGAATAGACCATGATAGGTCATCTGGCTCTTTTTTTCCTGTAAAATTCTGCTGCATGGATTTTTATGCCTTACCCACTGATTCGATATTGATAATTTTAGAGCTCTTTAAATATAAAACTGTATTCCACGTTTAGATCAAAGATACATCTACTTAAATGCTCCCGTCCACTTCGCAGAAATTCTTTTCTGAGTCCTCCGACATGCCTAGAAAGGCCCTCAGAGGCCCCAAAAGCGCTTTCAAGCAATCCAGAGATCATGGGGAAGCCCTTTTGGAGCCTCTGACAGGCCCGGGAAGGCCCTTGCAGGCCCGTTTGGGCAGTGCCAGGCCAGGGGTAAGTACAAGAGCCCCCAGCTAAGCCCAGCCAGGCCCGACCCAACCTGTATCCGCATATCTCAAATTTCCAATTATTGCAGGTTGGATCGGGTCCCTAACCCCTGCGATAGGTGGGGAGTTACTAAGGTGCAGCAGGGAGAGATAATTCAGCAAAATATTTATGAAGCTGCAACAAGAGGTTATACATTACTTATACCTGTAAATTACTTGATCAGGACTGCCTGGATTTTTAGAGGAATCAGATATAATTTTTAGGGTTTTTTTTTTAACATTTGCAACCAGGCACCCACCACTCAACACTCTTTCAGCCATTTTATTTTCTCATTGAAGTGCAATTAAGAGTTGAGTGGACTGGATTCATAATTTTTTCATAAGATGATGTCAATACAAATTTAGGCCAAAGTATGACCAAGTGCAAATTAATGCTGGAAATGTTTGTTGGGGGGAATACATGATTAGACATGAGCAAGCCTTGACTAGTTCTCTTTAAATATTGCTAAAAGGATATCTGGTTGCAAACAGAAGAAAGAGAATTGATTTTTACAAAAAACAAAGCAAACAACAACAACAAAACATTATCCAGTTGTTGTAATATGGAGTGAAAGTGTGCTTTAGTTCTTTCAACCAGGCCACTCTTCTTCTGTTTATTTTTAAATATCATTTCATTTTCTGTCTGTATTATATATGTAAGCACCAGGGGGTGCAGCAAAATGAATTGTGGAAGATATTGTGAAACCTAGGAAATGTACTTTTCAGCAATGACACATATCTTCCAAGAAACTGACATGAGACTATTTAGTAACATCTGTGAGAATTCTAAGATAGACTTGGCTTTCCTTGCCTTGGAGGCAGGGTAGTACAGCTATTTCTCGTTTCTTTTCTTTTCTTTTCTTTTCTCTTAATTCACCTAATCAACACTTTAGTTGACCTGGATTTCACTTCTTTCTCTGTCTTCACTCTGGAGATTCCATGGAAAGTCATGTGAGACAGTTGGGCAAGGCAAAGGGAATGAAAAGATACTTAAGAACATGATAAGAACATAAGAAGAGCCATGCTGGATCAGGCCAAAGGCCCATCTAGTCCAGCTTCCTGTATCTCACAGTGGCCCCACCAAGTGCGCCTGGGAGCGCACGAGAATAGATATCTGTCTCCTGATACCACTCCCCTGCATCTGGCCCTTGAAGTACCCTGATTTTATGCCTGGAGACTACACATCTCCATCATGGTTTGTAACCTGTGATGGACTTTTCCTCCAGGAATCTGTCCAATCCCCTTTTCAAAGCATCCAGGCCAGATGCCATCACCACATCCTGTGGCAGGGAGTTTCACAGACTAGCAATGCGCTGGGTGATTTTTTTCTTTTGTCTGTTCTTACTCTCCCAGCCCTCAATTTGTGTGGATGTCCCCTAGTTCTGGTATTTTATGAGAGGGAGAAGAGCATCCCTCTATCCACTTTACTCATGCCCTGCATTATTTTGCACATCTCAATCATATCCCCCCTCAGGTGCCTTTTTTCCAGACTAAAGAGCCCTAAATGTTTTAGCCTTTCCTCATAAAGGAGGTCCCCCAGGCCAGTAATCATTTTAGCTGCTCTCTTCTGCACCTTTTCCAGTTCCACTATGTCTTGTTTGAGATGCAGTGACCAGAATTGTACACAATACTCCAGGTGCAGTACTCAGAGAAGCATCTCTGCAACTGAGCTCCACAGCCTGTTCATCTGGTTCATGTGCTTTAAAATCTTTTCTCAGCAGACTCCCCAATTGATACTTTTGCTGTCTCTCTGGGGTCTGAATCAGATTCTGAAACCAACCACCTAACAATGGATGTCCAGCAGGTGCTGTTCTGATCTGCTCAGTAAAATCCCTTGCTGATAATAAATGTTAATTTATGGAACACAACAAATGGATGTCAACATTTTTTTGCCTCCACATTGGGCTCAGGAGCTCCCACCCAGGGGCCCATTGGCGGCACCAGTGGCAGGGGTCCTGGGAAGGCTCCCCCAGCAACAACAACAAAAAATGCACCCTTTTTATTTTATCTTTTTTACATTTTTTGCTGCAAGCACCCAGCAGGGGTCCCATGCTATAGCTAATCGGGGATTTTTTAAATAAAATGTTTGGCGCTTTTTAATTTTTTAATTTTTAATTTTAATTTTTAATTTTTTTTTAATTTTAATTTTTGCTGCAAGCACCCAGCAGGGGGTCTGTGCTACAGCTGATTGGGGCTTTTCATAAAAGCCCCGATCAGCTGTACTTCGGCCCCCAGCCTGGCACTTTTTAATTTTTAATTTTTAAATTAAATTTATTTTAATTTTTATTTTATTTGCTGCAAACTCCCAGCATTGGGCCCACACTACAGATGATCGGGGACCTGATCAGCTGTAGTGTGTGCCCCCTGCTGGTCCCTTGTAAAAAACCCAAAGAAACAAAAAAAGCTAACCAGCCCACCATGCTGGGCTCGTTGGCTTGTGTTAAAAAAAACACCACACAAAAGAAATGAAATGAAACGGAATGAAAAATGAAACAAAACAATTTTGGCATTTCGTGCCCATCTTTAGTTTGGAATCTATTTAGGTACAGGATATACATATCTAGACTCTGTTGTGGTCTTTGGATTAATGGATGGAAAGTGGAAAAAAGAACAGCGGGGATGCAGCCTGGTTTTCCCTCATGCTTTTCACCAAATGGTTTTAAAGCTACCGTATTTTGCCTTTAGATGTATACGAGCATTAGAATCATTTCCAAAAGTCACAATTAGAGATGGGCACGACTTAGCGGTATTTTCGTTTTCGTTTTCGTTTTTCGTTTTCGTTACGGAAACGAAACGAAAACGAAAATCGGCACCAACCTGGACCGAAAACGGAAACGAAACGACTAATTTCGAGCCAATTTTCGTTACTGGAAAAGCACTCAATTGCGCTAAATGGGGAGAAACGAAAAATTTTTCGTTTTCGTTTTCGTTTTTTCGTTTTCGTTACGTAACGAAACGAAAACGAAAAATGTTGAAATTAGCCCACGAAAACGGAAACGAAATGACTCAGACCCTAGCCGAAAACGAAAACGAAAACGAAACTTTTTTTCTGAGTCGTGCCCATCTCTAGTCACAATAGTGTGCAAGACATGTTTATCATGATAAAGAGATACACAGAAATTATCTGTTCATTCATTTTAACATGTGTAGGAAAATATGAACTGGTGATCTCAGTTTCCTTTAATGGATTAGTTGTTGAAAGATAGAAGATAAGACTTTGACAAATTCAACATTTTCACTTTCAGAGTGATTTATGTACCCTTTGTCTTGCAAGATAAATTCACATAAAGGCTAAAAATGCTGTTTCAGGAGCACCTGCTAAAAAGTCTATATCTGGCAAGAACAAAACAAAACAAACAAACAAACAAACAACAGAACAAACAAGCAAAAAAAATCTAGGCCATATATGCCTCTGACCATACAAGATTCACATGGGTTTACTACCATACAAATCTGGACTATAAGCATCTCCTGAAATTGTATTTAAGTTTTGTATCAAGTTTTTAAAAACAAAACTTACGTGACTGGCTCTGAATGATTCAAAACTGAAATGTAAATTCATGTAGCCTTGCTGAATAGACTTTCTGAACTTCTAGTGAAAAAAGGGCTAGGAGGTTCTCTTAAGGGCTAAACAATTTACAGTTTCAAATTATCCAGTTGTTTTAGCTGCAGACTGGTAAAGACATTCAAGAGTTCTTCAGTTCTTTGGGGTCTTTTCAGTCAAATTTGGCACATGCAAATTTTTAAAAGCAATATGCATAGGAGCCATAAAATGCCAAGAAGTGTAGACCAGGGAATTCCATGATTGAACAGGATCCATAAACTTTGCAAAAGAACATTAAGGATACCTAAATCTGAAATAAATGTCATGTGTGGCCTTAGTTAGCCTGTGATCTGGTTGTAAGAAGCATGTACACATTGGGGGCTTGTGTTTACCCAAAATCAAGTTACATGCCACACCACTTGGAAAAAAACCTGGATTTTCAAGCACAATTTGTAACATGCTACAGAAATTTGCTGTCCAAGGCAATGAAAACATGTTGAAATTCCCACTAGGCCTGCTCAGTTCCTTGTGTACTCTAAAGTAGCTTTTTGGATCCTGGCCCGTGTTTCTCTTTTGAATTAGACCAAACAACTATGTGTGAAGTTAAAAACTTTTTTTTTCAAAAATAAAAGCAAGTAAGGGAGAAATGACTAGTTTTCTGGATTAAACAAAATAGGCACTTGGTGGCTTGAAGAAAAACATTTTTAGTGTGAAGACTCAAAACAAAGAACTTCTTTAAAATGAAAAATGAAGGAGAATTATGATACCAGATGTCAAGGGCGAAGACATTTATCTGTCTTTACTCTCCATTTCAGCGTTAAAATCCTGATATTTCCACTTGGGAACCCTCATAAATCTATCAGGGATCTGTACCGGCACAGGGCCAGTTTTCTAGTTTGGCCTTGGACTTTTTGCAGCTGGTTTACAGGATTAAAATGCTCTTTATTTTTTTAAAATGGTTTGTTTGTTCTGTTTTGTTCAGTGCCAGCAACATCTATTCTGTAATATTTCACAGTATTGAACTAATTTTCTTCTGGGAATGTTGTTGCATTCTGCGGGTTGGGGTGGGGTGGCAGGGAGACGATAACTGTTAACAATGCTGAATACAAAAATATACAACATACTCCATTCCTCTATTTGAGGGGATGTAAATATTAATAAGAACCAGAGAGACCCTATGCTATCCCTGTGCATCAGCAAAGGTGTGTATTTCTTTGTATCGGCAAAGACTCCGGCCCAGTTCTTGACATTAGGAGACTAGTAGAATAATAGATATAATAATTTCCCATTATTTCCCTGTGTTGTAGTATGCTTTCCCCTCACAGTTAGTGCTAAATTGGTTCTAAATAGATGGAATGGTGCACACATGGTGAGTTCTATTACAGAAAGTGGGGCATTTTCACTATGGCCTTATCTATATGACATAGGAGACCTTGGGAGTTTCCACAGGATGGATTTAATGGAAGCCTCCTTGACAATCTATTGGGAGTTTTCTTCCCACACCTCAATCCACAGCTGCTATACTTTGTGTGACATAGTTTACTCTACTGGGTAGTGGTGTCAGTAAAGTGGCGTGCTTATATACTGCCCCATACCACTTCAAGTAGTCTCTGGGTGGTTTACAGTTTTTAATTACAGTATGCAGGCTACACGTTGCCCCCCTCCCCCCACAGCAAGCTGGGTACTCATTTTACTGACCTCAGAAGGATGGAAGGCTGAGTCAACCATGACCCTGCTACCTGGGATCGAACCCCAGGTCGTGAGCACAGTTTTACCTGCAGTTTGGGCATTTAACCACTGCACCATGGGGCTCTTCTGGCTGCGGAGCCAGAGGCTGAGAGTGTGATTCTCCACTGAGCCTCATTGACAGGGGCTGGACTTGATGACATTTTGGGTGCCTTCGTATTTATTTATTTATTTATTTATTTATTTATTTATTTATTTAGACAGCGGTGCTGCATTCCTTTTTTATTTTTTAATTTTTTATAAATTTTATTAAATAAACATAAGGAAAACTCACAAATAACAATAATACACAATTATATATATATGTTAAAAAAAAAGACTATCATACACAATACAAAGTGCCCCCCATCCCCAAGAAACCGTCCAGTATTCTTGCATCTTCTCTTTCTTCTTCTACTTCTTTTTTAGTAAGCTTCTTAAGGTCCTTTACACCAGAACTGTGTTAGATTATAAGTTGGTTGTATCCCTTTTCCTTTTAATAACACGTGATCAATAAATTCCCCCCACACATCATAGAAGATATCTTTTTTCATTTCTCCTCGCAAAACTTTTATATTGCAAGACAATTTATCATTTAGTGCTATATCCCACACTTCCTTATACCATTCGGTAATTTTGAGGTCTGATTTAAGTTTCCAGTTTCTGGCAATGATTAACCTTGCAGCTGTCATAAAGTTAGCTATTAATTCTCTAGCCTCATTGACAGGGGCTGGACTTGATGACATTTTGGGTGCCTTCG
>JAHTLZ010000379.1:39363375-39413085 GCA_023846285.1 Phrynocephalus versicolor | reverse complement strand
CTTCGTATTTATTTATTTATTTATTTATTTATTTATTTATTTATTTATTTATTTATGACAGCGGTGCTGCATTCCTGGCCTTGCTCTGAATGATATTTTATTTACCATTTTTTAAGCCACCCCACTACCAAGTGGTCTCTGGGTGGCATACAACAATATATTAAAAGAGGCATATCCAAACTTCAGCCCTCCATATGTTTTGGACCACAACTCCCACAGTCCTTTGTCATTGGCAATCTAAGCTTAGAATTCTGGGAGTTGTGGTTCAAAACACCGGCAGGAGGGCCGAAGTTTGGACATGCCTGTATTAAAACTATCATAGAACCATAGAGTTGGAAGAGACCTCAAGGGCCATCCAGTCCACCCCCCTGCCATGCAGGATCCCCCATCACAGTACTCCTGACAGATGGCCATCCAGCCTCTCCTTAAAAACCTCCAAAGAAGGAGACTCCACCACCCTTCATGGCAGCATATTCCACTGCCAAATATCTCTAACCGTCATCAAGCTCTTTCTAATGTTTAATTTGAATCTCTTTCCTGTAGTTTGAAACCACTGCCCCGGGTCCTAGTCTCCGAAGCCATGGAAAACAAACCTGTCCCCTCTTCAATATGACATCCTATAAAACCACATAATTATTAAAACCATAAAATACAAAACAATTTAATACAAAATAATAATAATAAAACGCTGCTGTTCATGAGCCCAGCTAAAAAGAACACTATCTAAATAAAATGCTGGCTGAACAGGAAGGTGTTTGCCTGGTGCCGTAAAGCCAAAAGCATCGGTGCCAGGCAGATCTCTGCTGGGAGGGCATTCCAAAGTTGATATGCCCAAGTGCATAAGCCTCTGGATTTCTTCTCAGCTCCCTCACCTCATCCATAACCCTTTGGTGCACAACACCCGCCACCAACATCTTCACGATGAGCCTGGCATCCAATAGAAATGGGTGGTCTTGGCTTTAAAGTCTCTCCCCCCATCGCAGCAACATTCCTTATTGTTCAGCATTACTCTGAGTGCTGAAATTTGACTTCTTGCCGGATGTGAGAGGAGCATAGCAATTTTTTGAGATGCCAACCAGTTCCCTGGCAATCCTGCTATTTAGATCTCATCATACTGTAGGAACAACATCTTCCCTCGAAACACTGTGAAACATTTGCACATTGCCCAAGCATAGAAAAGTTACATTTTTTTGAAAAACAGTATCCTGAGTAACCATGATACCTGGTTGACTCTGGTAGTCAAAATCTGACAAGTAAATTCTCTATAGCCTTTTCATTGCCTGCCTCATAAATTCATCTCAAGGAGTTAAGATGTTTAAATGCTGGATTTTTCTGTTGTCCTTGATGGGAAATATTTTTTCTTGACATGCAGTTTTTAATTTCTTTTTAATTTTTAAGAATTTATTTTGAAAGCAAATTGAGAATACAATGACCAAAAGAAAGAGTACCATATGCTGAGTGTAAGCATCATAAAATCATAGAGTTGGAAGAGACCTCAAGGCCCATCCAGTCCAACCCTTGCCATGCAGGAACCCCCATCAAGTACCCACCACAGATGGCAATCCACCCTCTGCTTAAAATATGACATCCTTTCAAATATTTAAACATGGCTATCATATCCCCTCTCAACCTTCTTTTTGTAAGGCAGCTCCCTAAGCCAATCCTTGTAAGACATTTCTTCCAAACCGTTAACCATCCTGGTTGCTCAACTCTGGACTCGTTCAAGGTTGTCAGCATCCTTTTTAAATTGAGGTGTGCAGAACTGAGCACAGTACTCCAAATGGGGTCTGACCAGAGCAGAATAGAGTGGTACTATCACTTCCCTTGATCTAGACACTATGCTTCTGTTGAGGCAACCAGTAATTGCGTTGGATTTCTTGCTTGCTGCATCACACTTCTGACTAGCGATGGGCATGAAATGGGAAAATGTATTTTGTTTCATTTCATTTCCATCCCCGTTTCATTTAATTTCATTACTAACAAAATTTTAAAGTAGTTTTTTTTTACTAACAAAAAGAAATGAAAACTAACTGCTTGGCTTGGCTTCCGATTCCAATTTTAAAAAAGCTTACTAGAGGCATCCCCTTTGGAGCTTATTACTCAGCCCCCTTACCCTCAAACCTCTCCAAATGTGGAGGGCTTAAAGGGGAGAGTCCAAGGGAGCTACCAATCAAATTTGGTGCCCCTTGGTCCCAGGAGAGCCGTTTTAGACAGAAATGAAATGGTTCATTAAAAAAACCCTGGCTATTTTGTTACTATCTGAAACAAAATGCTGCCTGTCGTTTTGTTAGCTTACGAAATAATTCATAAACTAACAAAACAATAAAACAGCATTTTATTTTTTGTAAGGTGCCATGCTGATCTCTACTGTGGACTCATGTTAAATTTGTGGTCCACTCTTTAATATATCAGGACTGTACATAAGAAAATTTGTTGTGAAGGATCCCTGTTTTGTTCTTTCACAGATGAAAATCCCTGCAATCTTCATTTATTTAATGTACAGATATTGTTTTTTTTAATAACACAGTGATGTTTGTAAGTTGAGTTATGGCAACTGGACGTCTTTTCTTCATGACACAACTACTTGGATGAGTAGTGAAATGTTTCAATCTTAAAAGAAAAGAAGTCCAGTTGCCATGACTCAGCTTCTGGATAACTTCAGCTGGATGACTGAGAATCCTCACAAATACAGTCATGTGTTTATCTATAGGTCTTGTCTAATTTAACTTTTAAGCACCGAAAACATAAGAAACTCATGCTGAAGAGCATTTCAGAACTAAATTCCTTGAGCAATAAAAGGAAAATGCAAATAGAACAATTCATTTATTTTCTACTTACCAATTCTGCACTGTCCTTTGCAGCTGAATAAGTATAGGAATATGGATACAGCAGTAACTGGGAATAAGAGTGTATGGTCAAGTAAGCCTTGATAGTTGAGAGGTTTTGACGAATGAAATCAGCCAAGGCCTTGGTCTCCTTCTCTGATTCTGGTGCACTACCGCAGTATGTGTCATCACATGGTCTTTTTGAAGCGCCTAAAGCTGTGTGCAGTAGGGAAGGGGGAAAGGGATTTGTTAGAATGAGGAGCACAGTTCACATTTGAATGTGGTGTCCTCGTGTATCTCAAGAGCCCTAATCACTTAGAAACTGGCTGGATAGCTTGGTGGTTTAGGCATCTGGCTATGAAGCCAAAGGCTGGAAGTTTCATTCTCCAGTATGACTCTGGTGAAATGAATCAGCCTGTGTAGTTAAACATAGGCCGTTACTTCACACCCCTCTTGTCCCTGTTTGCTGTCCCGCTTGGGACCGATACGAAAAATGGTTACTTCACATCCATAGCATGACAGCAGAATCTCATCCCGACCATGCCCCCTGAACCGGGAACAGAGCGTGATGAGCCCCGTACCAGCCCCTGGGCTGGGGAATCTGTTGTCACGCTTTGTTCCCGGTTCCTGTTCCGAGAGAAGGGACATGAAGTAACAGCAATGGCTGTTTCCCCCTTTCACTCTAGGAATACTCTAACAACCGAGAAAGCCAGAAAGCTGACTGGAACTCCTGCACCAGGCCAGGCTCGGCTGCCCGCATGTCCCTGCAGGAGAAGGCGGCTCTTTGTAGGTCCGTCCTCCTCGGCTCCCGGAAGTGGGGCTGAGCTCTCCTTGCCTGCTCGCCTGCCAGCCGGCAGACTGCTGAGTTCAGGGTGAGGGTGTCTTGCGCACCGCCCACGCCACTGCTTGCCCACAGCAAGTGGTGAGGGCTTGCCGAGCTCCTCCTACCGGGCTTCCTGAGACAGCCCGGGTGCCTGCAACGGGCATTCGAAATATCAGAAAATGGAAGCCTTACAAGAAAAAAAGGCTAAATGAAGCCTGGGAAATCCAGTAGTTGTCACAAAACAAAGACGTGAAGTAACAGTTGTCACGAGACAAGTAATCATGCCCGTGGGTAAACGAAAACAGGGATTGAACAGGGACAAAACCACGTGACCGCGACCAATGTGGTCACAGAACAAACGTAATCGCGGAACAAAGTAGGACATGAAGTAACCACCATACTCTCAGGTTACACCCAGAAGAAGGGAAAGGTAAACCACTTCTTAGTACTCTCTACCTAGAAAACCCTGGAAAGGGTAATCATAAGTTGGAATCAACTTGATGCACATAATTGTTATTATGATTAATAATCGCTTAGAAGAAGACTGAATAAATGTGGTTTTTAACTGTTGTACAGTACTTTTGTATAGGAGCCTCATGGCACAGTGGTTAAATGCCTGTACTACAGGTAAAACTGTGCTCACCACCTGGGGTACAACCCCAGGTAGCAGGCTCATGGTTGACTCAGCCTTCCATCCTTCCGAGGTCGGTAAAATGAGTACCCAGCTTGCTGGAGGGGGGGGGGACAATGTGTAGCCTGCATACTGTAATTATATTGTAAACCACCCAGAGACTACTTGAAGTGGTATGGGGCAGTATATAAGCAGAACACTTTCCTCTCTCATTGAAACCCTCTTTCTCTGAAACCCTGCAATGCCTCATTGAACAATCATTTTGCTCCCATGGTTGCTTTCTCTGTTTCTTTTCATACTTACTGCACCATCCAGCATCAAAATTTCTGTTGGGGTCAGTACCAATGCAGCTGCTCCCAGCATTCACAGAGCGAGTCTTCCTCCACATACGAGACTGGAATGGAACCGAGTTGTGAGTACAAATGTTCAAGGATTGTATCTGATATGAGTGAGAGGGCTTGTTAATGCAGAACACAAGTGTGTTATTACCTTAGTCCACGTGTAGACGTAGCCATCAATATTCAAGACAGGCAAGACATAGAAGTCCACGTTATCAAGGAGGTGAGTCATGAGGGCTTCTGTCCCATAACTTTGCACAGCCTAAGCACCAAAGAAGTACAGAGAAAATGAGAAGCAAACCAGATTTGTGTTAATGTTTGTCAACACCAAATAGAACCCCATTTTATGTGCACGTGAACAGTGAAAGTAGCAAAATGGTGCAGAGGATGTATAGTTGGGGAATCTAATTAGGCAAAGTGAGTCCCCTACTCAACAATTAGGTTGAAGCAATCAGATCCAGGATTTTCTAAGAGAATAAAGGTGTCAGAGAAGGTTTGGCACAGTCTTATAGATGGTAACATTAATGGAAGTGGAAATCACTGGAATAATTCAGACACTCTCAGGACGACAGGCACTCTTTTAATACTGGGAAGGCTTTAATAAATACAATAAAACAGGTCGGTTAAAATGCTGGAAACATTAAGATGGCGAAGGTTTTATCATGGTGATTGAGATCATGTTAGATAATTTATTGCATGATTTAATTTTGTCTTCAGTCATTATTTGTGTAATATAATTAATGTGAATAAATAGCAAAGCTGTGTTTAAGGGGTGTGCATATTATTTTATTTTGTTTTTAAAATGAAATAAAGGGAGGAATCTCTTGGGAACGTGACAGTGATTATGACAAGACCTAGAATGAGTACTCAGTGCTGTTGCTTCAGTGAAACTGTTCCTTGCATACTAACCTCTTTCACAAACCACTGGCAGAATGCAGGTGAGATCCATTCTCTGGCGTGGAAGCCACAATCCATAAAGATGGCCTTTTTATTTACTCCAGGACTTCCCACCTGTAATAGAATGATGGTGGTGGTGGTCATGATTATGAAAAGTCAACCACTTCCTAAGAATAAAAAACCGCTGATTTTGCTACCTTGCCACCTCACACAAATTTCCTAGGGTTTGACTCTTATGGTTTAGACCACTACACAAGTGGTTCCTAACCTTGGGTTCCCAACAGCACCCCAACCCTGAGTTCAACAGTCCCCTTGTTCACTTTTCCCCAACATCTTTTTAAGCAATGTTTCCTAATCTTGGGTCCCCAGACATTCTTGGACAAACCTCCTTGAAGTTTTCACCACTAGCTATGCCAGCTGGGATATCTGTGAGTTGTATTCAAAGAATATCTGGTGATCTGAGGTTGGGAACCATTGAACTTGACCTCTTGTTCTGCCCCCATGCACCAGCAATGCCAAGAAATAAGAAGTGTAAAAATAATAGAAGAGGTGGTGCTGGAGGAGGAGGAGGAAGAGGAAGAGGAGGAGGAGGAAGCAATTTGTTTTACATAACATCATTCAAACTTCAGCCTCAGGTGTCAAATTCAGTTTAGCAGGGCAGGCGTTGACTGTTGGAATTGAAACTCCATGCTAAGTATACTTTTTAGCTCTAGAAAATCACCCTGTTGAAAACAGCAGGTAGGATCTGTATTTTAAGTTTGTTGATTACAGTGTCATTTTTCAGCAGTCTGGCTGCTTGTGCTTTATTCCTTATCTATATCTATCTTTTTAAGAAGGTGACCAGGTGCAGAGGAGGTCATGAGTGTCTTATCTTGTGCAGAAGAAGGAGGCTTCTCACGCTGAATTCAGGTGACCTCCTTCTGCTGAAATTCAAAACTGTCAAAGGTAAATCAACACAATTATTTCCAGACATTTCACCAACAATTTATTTCATATCAGATTAGTTTAAATGTCTTTCCACTGGCCACAACACTGGTGCAGAACCAATCACACATGTTGGAGTAAGGCTAATTTTTCAAATGCAATCGACAAACTAAGGCAGGCCTTTATGTTTGACTATTACAAATGATGTGGGAAATTGTTGGGGTGCATATGGAGCAATTTTAAAGTGGGGATTGTTGAATATTTCAGACTAGAGATGGGCATGAACCTGAAAAATTATGGTTCATGATGTTTTATGGTTAGCCATGACCCACAACCCACCATGAAAAGTGGAAAAGTGAATTTCAGTCCACGCCCAGTGGGGTGGAGTCAGTTGGGTAATTTGTGCTCATCTTTAGTATAAACAGTGAGATACCTCTGTATACCAGTTGTCAAAGGACACATTAATGTGAACACAGTACAACTAAAGTACATTTATTGGGTTTCCCATAGTTAAATACATAGTTTGCCACTGTGTGAACTGAATGCTGGACTAGATAGTACTTTGGGGTGCTCCAACATCTGATCTGTGGTTCTTTTTATCATCTTACACTATCCAGTCAAGATCTCCAGAATAAGAAGAGGGCTAAAATGTTTTCTTTTGTCTGCATGAGTTTTGTGAATTACTCAAGTGGGGAAACATGATTGTTTGTTTCCCACTGGCAAAAAAGAAAAGAAAGAAAAAAGGTGGGTGTGATGAGGAGAGAGACTGAAGTTTATGGATGACTTTATATGAAATAGGTTTACAAACAACAGATGGAGCACCCAATCACACAAAGGTAGATTACCATTTACCTTGCTTACAGGAACACGGTTAAATTTATACATGCAAACTGGCAAAGCTTTTTATTACAGCCTGTGCTATTTTGCAAGGGTTTACGATCAATCAAATAAATATAAAAGTGTCACATAGAGGAATTCACAAAATCTGTCTCGTTTCCTTAAAGCATTTATAAAGAGAGGGAAGCAGCACAAAAGAGGGGGTAGAGACAGAAACAGAGAGAGTGTTTGTGGGGAATTAATACATATCACTATTTCCTACCTGTTGAGAGAAAACAGGGCAGATTGGATAAAGATATTAAAAGTGAGTACCTTCAAGACATACATTGGACGTCCCTCATAAGTATTTCCTATCTGTGACCGGGAAATGAGAGCAGGATTTGCTACGGCAATAGCAGCGGTCCAAGCTTCTATCTGTTGAGTTAATCATAAGTAAATGCACGTATTAATAACAGAAATTGCCCAATATTAAGCCAGACTAAGAGTTCACCTCAGTCAGTACTGCCTTTGTCCCAGTGATTGAAATCTGTAGTAAGTCACACAAGAGTAGACCCATTGAGTCAGTGAGTGAGGATTTCAAGAGTCAGCTCCTCCATAACTTCCATTGGTTCAAATTCGCCTAGCCTAGCGTGACTTGCTATGCTAAGCCACAGGATTTCAGTCAAGGAGTGGATGTTTTTCCTGCCAAAGTCCATGTTTCCTTTCTTGAAACCTTTCAGGGTTTGCATTCCATCAGTGGGTGTGGCCAAGTCCAAACTTGGTTTGGGCAGAGCAAAAGAAAGAAAAAAGAAACAACAACAAGAAAGAGTGTCTGGAGTTATAGATGTTATTTTAAACCCTATTCCAAGTGTCCTGTAATCATGTACAGCATCATGTGAAGAAAAGGAGACCTTTGGGTGGTGGGCGGCATATAAGCTGTAAAAATAAAAACAAAAATAAAAACAATAAATATAGGCATGCTCCATTCATCCCTAATTTCACCACCCTTTACATGTGGAGGGGAATGGGCTTGTATCTGTTGGGGCTGTCCACATGAATTGGGATCCTGATTTTTCAGGGTTTTAATTCATGGGGACAATATTCCCAGATACAGGAGCCTCTGTCCCTGAAGACTAGCTACATTCCCTGTGAAGAGGATGATGAAAGTGACAAAAGAGGTATCTGGCAATTCCCTCCTTCCAAATGGGGGGCAGGGGCGGAAAGCATTTAACTTCAGAATTCTTTTCCCCCAGTTTATGTTGTGCAAGGTTTTCTTTACCAGCATTCCAGTGTGGAGACATAGCAGAACAAGCAGATATTATCAATAGCCAGAATAAAGGTGCGGCCTGAAGAAAAGTGTGCGAAAATCTGCATTTAGTCTATAGGTCAGATGTTCCTCAACTATGCCCTGTGCAGATTGGTTGATGGACAACAGAGTTCTTTTCCTGCTTTGCCCTTGAACAAATTTTAACTGGATCTCTAATCCATACAAAGCATCTTTCGGAATTATGGACACTTCTTAACAAAAGAGAGCATATAAGCAAAACTCATGAACACTTTTTTACCGCTTCCCAGTTGTTATATTTTTCATACTGGTGTCCAGTGGCCCGAACATGATGGTCAAATTGCCTGTTCAGCACAGATTGAACGTTCTCAATCAAGATTCTGAAAGAAAGAAAAAGCAAAGATAATAAACTGAAGGGTGGCTTTCCCCTTTTTATCTTGATATTCTATCTCAAGACATCCTTAGGAACAGATTTGCTTTCCAAAACTTATTTCCAGGGTGGGGTTTTTTGGTTTTTTTTTTTTTTTTTGCTATTGCTTATTCTTCTTGGTTCAAAATCTTGAAAAAGAGATTTGAACAGGGAGAATAACAGAGTGGCAGAATTGTGTCCAAACCAGTATCCTCCACATATTTTGGAGCTCCCACAGTCCTGTATCCTTTATCATATGAGTTGGTGCTGATGAGAGTCGAGGTCAAAAATATCTGTAGGGCACCAGTTTGGATGGATGCATGATGGGAAGCAAAAACAAAAAGAGATCAGAAGCCTCTCTCATACGCCATTTTGAGATCTCTCAAATACAGGATTTGCCTGTTTGCACGGCCAGTGGAGGAAGGGGCTGAGGATGCCTCTCCCTCCATCTCTCTCCATCTCTCTCTGACTCCAGCCTGAATGGAATAGCTTTAGGATACTGAAATGCGCAAACTCAATGTCCTTGGGCCCTGTGACCAGGATTAGAAGAGTTAGAGAGGTCACTTTCCAAGGCACTTCCAGCCTTCATCATGAGCAGTTGAACTGGTTACATTGACGTGATGTCAGGGTGTTGTGACTGCACATCAAAGGCTTAGATCCCCTCTGCTTTTAGCAAGGACACTCCACTGAATTTTATCAGGGACGAGCACTCAGACAGCTTTCTGCTGCAGACAATTATGTACACTCGTTATTAAAAGAGAAAGTGTTTCAGCACAGAGTCTAGTAACTCTTCCTTTCCCATCAAGGCAATCCTGCTTCACTAAGGACTTTGGGAGGTTACTGCTCTTTTACAGACTGGGACAATCTATGGCTCCATTGCTTATCTAGTGGAGGCAAAGGATTAATGTTGTGCTTCCTCACACGTTTCTTTTCCTGATCCTGTTGTCTGAAATCTATAAAAAGTGAATTTGCTATTCCCGTTTTTTTAAACAAATCCCACAAATGCTAAATCATAAGCCCTACATGCCATGTTTACAATCCAGTACAGTTTAACTCACTCGGAAGATGAAGTCTTTATTTTATTTTATTATTTATTTTGAATATTTTTATCTCACCTTTCTTCTTGGAAAAGGACCCAAGGGGTCTTAAAGAGGGACAAGATACAGCCCAGAATATTTAAGACATATTCAAATTAAGAACAGGGAATTAAGAGAGGCATCTTAGAAAATTAAATGTAACATTAAAGCTACAAAGAGCACACAAAAAGAAATCCATTATGAGGGCTGGAAACTAACATGGAAATCACTGCTGTTCTTATGAAATCAGACAATGCAATCAGGTATGGAAATCAATATAAAAGTCACATAGTAAATAGAACTATCTAAGATCCACACATTAATAAGTCTATTTATGCATTAGCATATTGTTTTTAATGCTTTAATTGTTTTAAATGTTCACAATCCAGACCTGCAGAGATTTAGGTTCCCAATCCATACTTGTATATTGCAAAGGCTTAACACCAAACAGGGTGAACAGATTTCTGAAGCATTTGGAACTCAGGCAGATGCAGCGGTAAAATAGCTGTATATGCTTTGCTAACAACCAGAGCAACATAAGGTCTAGATTTATTATAAAATTTACATGAGCTAATTTTTATCTGCAGGTGCACTTTAGAAGTAATTATTACAGTAGGACCCCTGTATCCACTGATTCATTATCCACTGATTCAGTTATCCATGGTTGGCAGAGAAAAAAAATTAAATAATTCAGCAGCCACAAAGCAAGCTATTGTCACAAACAGCATCTGTAAAGCAGGCTACTGTCACAAAGAGCAGCCATAAAGCAAGCTAGTGTATCAAAACAGTAGTGATAAAGCAAGCTACTTTCAGGAAACAGCAGTTTGGGGGTGGTGCTCAGGCGTTCTCTCTTATCCATGGTTTTCATTATCCACGGGAAGGCCTGGAACCAATCCCCAGTGGATACCGGGGTCCTACTGTATAACTTGAACCAAAATACAGGGCATTTCATCTTGGTGTGGAAGATCGTAATATATGACTTTTGTGCTGGCTCACTTTGCCATTCAGAACCAAAGTCCCCTACTCGATCTTGGCATGATTCATTGGCTAGAATCCAACTGAAAAATTACACTGGCATAACTCTACTGGCATAAATTTCAGCTGTGAATCACTGAAAGTCAAGAAGCCGGCAGAGGCATTTGCTGCTGCAATACTGGTGTGCAACAGCAAGTGCTTATGCTGACTTATTAATGTGTGACCATTCACAGATGGTGAATTGGTGATGGTGATGCAGTTATCCTGGCAGCTGTCTCCAGAGGCGTAGCTAGGGTTTTTAGCACCCAGAGACAAAGTCAGTTCTTTGCTCCCCTTCATGGCCCCCTTGGGACAAGGTGTCATGCCCACCAAAGCCAAGTGAGGGAGGGTGGCGGCAGCAGCGGCGGAGCCTCGTGGCGCAGTGGTTAAATGCCTGTACTGCAGGTAAAACTGTGCTCACAACCTGGGGTTCAATCCCACTTAGCAGGCTCAAGGTTCACTCAGCCTTCCATCCTTCCGAGGTTGGTAAAATGAGTACCCAGCTTGCTGGGGGGCGGGCAATGTGTAGCCTGCACACTGTAATTAAAATTGTAAACCGCCCAGAGACTACTTAAAGTGGTATGGGGCGGTATATAAGCACTTTGCTTTGCTTTGCTTTAACTTAACTTGGCCACAGGGTCTGCAGCACACTCGGTTGTGTAGCCAGTTCACGAAGCTTTGTGGATGCACCAACAGCCTAGGGGAGAACTGTTTGCAGCCTGCACCTGGGATTGAACCCCCACCGCCTTCACCCTTTGTCATCACCAGCAAGTTCTGTGAAGCCCTGAGCTTGGAGCCGGAGAACTGGAAAGCTGAAGGTGGCAGGGAGCTGGAGGTTGGTAAAATGAGTACCGAGCTTGCTGGGGTGGGGGTGGGAATGTATAGCCTACATAATTACTTACAAACCTCCCAGAGTGTGCTTTAAGTGCTGTGGGGAGGCATATAGGCAGCACACTTTACTTTTTTGTTTTAATAGGTTTCTTTCTCTTCAAACTCAGCTATAACCAGACTGCCCTGTCAGAAGAGGATGCCTTGAAATAAACGCCTGTCCTTTGTAAAGTTGTAGACACAACCATTTGAAGACATTGAACCATCATCGGTGTTTCAGATTCAGTAATCTAGATGCACTTTAAAAAGCAAATTGTTATGACAGCTTTTAATGCAAGCAACAATAGAAACTGAAGTCTACTGTCTACTTGATTCACTTCTATTAACTGAACAAATGCCGTAAGAGGGAACGTACTCATAGTCCAGCCCACTCTCCCGCAGAAGACTCTCAACTTCAGAACACATATCTGCCTCAACACGGAAATCAACATCCATTTCTGCCATCACTTGCTCAACAGCGTCCGGGCGCCAGAAATCAACCTGAAAATCAAAGAAAGCAGCCCATGAAAGAAGATACACATTGTTTCATTCTGTCTGTGTTTGGCTGGTTGGTGTCCTGTGATCTCCTCCACACCTTGTTGTGAAGTATTGCTGTTGACTTGCTGATATCTTATAACTTAGAAGCTATGTTGAAATCTATTATTGACATTAGGGCAAAAGGTCTTAGCTGAACCATGCCATTAGAGCCCTAAGTCAAATTGGACGCAATCAAAGTAGGCCAGTTCAGCAAACAACATTGAAAAGGATACTTACTTATACCAATGATCTGCCTTGTTCAACAATGTCAGTTCAGGTGAGCTCTACAACAGTCCCAGGCCAGATTCTTAGCCAGTTGGGATCTTTCTGTTATTAACTGCTAGTCTTCTACTAAATTACTATCCAGGCCTGACCATGTTCAGCCTCTGAACTCAAATGAGTTTGGTTATATTAGATTGCTTCCATTCCCCACTATGTATCAGGGCAGGAGCTGGTTGGAGGGTTAGGTTAGAAAACCAATGCATTGTTGTACTAACTTGGTTTCCTTTTGACAACAACAACAACAAAAAGGAGGTTACAAATCTCTTTTTCCTCCTTAAACTCTGGAAAGTTGGAACAGAATTTCAAGGTGCATGGGGACAGGAGAATCAGGCCAAAACAAATTCCTGATGCGCAAGCAGTTTTCTGTTTGTCTAATTCTGTGAAATGTCCCTGCCTAGGAGAAGCCTAGGAGAAGCATCATCATTGTCCTCACCATGATGAGTTATTACTTAAAGAGCACTTTCATTTTCTCTTTAAGACATACTGGTATATTAACATGGGTTATCCTGCTTTAAGGGTAAAATCATCATAAGGATGCATGCATTTTTTTAAAAAAATGAAAATGCTAAACTACCTCTGAATATTCTGTTCCTGAGAAAGGTCACTGTAAATCAGAATTGACTGGATGGCACATGATAATGATGTTAGCTATTTTAATGACCAGTTCTGCAATTGTTCCAAATCCTTCCCTCGCTGGCATCAGAAAGCTCAAACAGCTCTCATGTTCAGATCCTTAAATCTCAAGAGTTGGAGAAGACGTGGAGCAGGGGAAGACTTCACATATGCCTCAAAATGAAAAACAGTTCTTAAACGTACATTGGCACTCTAGCTTATGGGAAACGAACAATTTGTAAATTCTTGACTCGATGGTGACTTGTCTAAGTTAGGAATTTGTGACCTCATTTCATGTGAATGGATTAAACAGATAAACAGGAACCTAAAAGGTGCCTACTGCCTTGGTATCCAAGCAATGAACAAAATATTATTACTTCTGGGATTATAACCCTGTAAATAGGAAAAGCTATTATCTAAATATATAATGACAAATCTTGATTCTCCCTTCATATATAATTGTCATTTCTAAGACATTAATAACAAGTATGGCTCCTTCCTTGTTTTTATTGTGGCCTAGCTTTATTTTCTTATTCTTTTCTCTTTACATCACACACACTTGCACCATATCACTCCTTAAATGAGTGATGTTTATAGGCACTTTCATTTGCCAGGAGACTACAAAGCCTCTTTTGTGTTTTTCATTTGTGATTCACAAAAATAAAAATGAAATCTATTTTTTAAAGCCATTGGGACATGTGTGGTAGAGAAATTCAGCTTCAACCAAACATGAGCTATCTCATTCCCCCACTGCAAGGATGACAACTCCCCCACTTATAAATGTGTGTGTGTGTGTGTGTGTGGTATCGTTGTAGTTGGGGTCTTCGTGACCCCATGTCCATGGAGTTTTCTTGGTAGGAATACTGGAGTGGTTTGCAAGTTTTTGAAGAAGTAAATCTTGGTATTAAATGGTACACCCCCCACCCCCGCCCGCAACTAAGCCTGTTTTCTGAGATGCGTTTTAAAGTCCCTATTCTTTTAATAAGGACACCATAAATCCTGAAGAAGCTTTGTGACTCTCATCAGAAGATGCAGGAGGTGGGGGCAAATGACAGAGGATGAGGTAGCAATGAGGAGGGAGGGTTTTTCAAGAGGATGGGGTGCAGGAGTGAGGCAGGGTGAGGCAGGCTCAGCATGGGATGGCCAAGGGGAAGAGGCTAGGGAGGAGGAACCCACCCACCCCTTCTATTCATAAAAAGAGAGAGGTTGTGTTTAACTGGGACTAGGACTTTGGTCTTGGGACTTGAGACTTGGTGCCAAAAATTCCGACATGGATACTAGGAACTGGACCTGAAGGCCTGCCAGCAGAAATTAGAAGCAGATTGCATGTAGGGATGTGCACAAAACAGAAATATAGTGTTTTGTTTTGATTCTTTTCACTTCAGTCTTCATTTCATTTTGTTTCGTTAATAATGAAATTTTAAAAATATTTTCATCAGGAAACAAAATGAAACAAAACGATTCGTAAGGCTATAAATAATGGGGAGCTTTCCTTTTTAAATTTTTATTTGTTTATATTTATTTTTAAGTAAATGAACATCCCCTTCAGATTTTGATTGCTTTTGTCTTTAGGGTTTAGAAAGTGAATTTCATGTGAAACTGCTGCTCCTTAAAGCCTTCTACTCTATTAGCAGAAAACCACATTTACATCTCAAGATCCTTGTTCAGCATGCTTTTTGGGGGGTGAGGCATGGAAGGGCGCCATCAGCACTGGTTAGTACAGAATGTCATTGGGAGGCCACATGTGGTTTGAAAGCTTCACTTGGCCTATCCCCACTTTAATGGGAATCCTGGCATAGGGACTTTATGCAAACCAAAACATGTTCTCTGCCAAAGGGCTGTTTGGAGGACGTAATATAAGGATGGGGCATTTGAGTCCCACCCTGCCATTGTTGGTCTGTAATTTTAATCAGTCCTAGACAGTATATCCTATGGTCAGAATATTAGTCCAGCATCATCTTCATTCCCTATTCAGATCATGGCAGCTGGGAGCCTTGCTCTGAGAATAACTGTAGGACTAGAGCATCTTTCCCAGGTGTGGGGTCCCTCCAGATGTTGTGCTTTGACATCATCCATCTGATCCAATGTATCTGCAAGGAGATGCTGGATCAGATGATTTCTTGGATCCCTTTAGGTCCTTGATTCAAAATAAAAAACAAAGGACCTGCTTCTTCACACCACATGCATAGAATTCAAGGTAACACCTGGCTGAAACCCAGCCTTCAAAGATGTGCATAGCGCCGGTCTCATTAACTTGAATGGATCCAGAATGTAAGACACGATGCAGAGCGGAGCTCAGCTCTGTGTCTGAGAGATTCTGACAATGGCCTCTGGTCAATGAAAAGCTCCTCTACCTCTGTATATCATTGCAAGTGCCACATCTCATGGTGAATATTGTGGTGTTTCCTATCCTCTGTTTTGCAGCTATCTCAACATCAAAGCAAGACACAAATACTGAAAACAGATCGGCTATCTTTGGTAGTGTTTTCTCATGCCACAATATATCTTTATCAAGGTCACCAAGCACACATTTGGATTCTGACAAAGGGTCTAGAGAACATTCAGGGAAGAGGAAGATGACATGGGAAACTTTTTTTTTAAAGTACAAAGTTGATTATGTGGAGTCTAAACATGTGGCAAAGATCTTGTTAACTTTACAAGGCTTATTGGAACTGGCAATCTACTTCCATTTCTATGTATTTCTTATTTGCTATTCCAGAGCTTTTTCGGTTTGTTTTTTGTTTTTGGTCCACCAGCCAGCAGATATGATGGAGGAGGTGAGGCTGATGTGTTCCACTCAAAGCATGCAGTGTTCTACACACTTTAAAAGTAGCATATCTAAGTTCTGGATCAGACACCCGGTTCTATCTAAATTAAATCAGTTGTTGATGGAAAACATGCAGACTTTCCAGAATCCTGCAGCCCAGGTGGCCTCTAGCATTACATTTCTGTTGTTTTACTCTTTTACAGGAAACAAGGAAGCGTAGACAGCTTGTGAGCAGGCACCTGGCGACTTTCCCTCCCATTGATTCCTAGGTATCAGGAAGTGAAGGTGTGTTGTCAGGTGTGCCAGGCAGCACAGGGTGGATGGGGGGGGGTGAGAAGAGAGAATGACGAGGCTCTTTGGTTTGGTGGGGGAGTGAGAGAACATGAGGAGGGGATGCTGAGGATTTGTAAGTGAATAGTCACCATGGGATATTACTCAGGGCTTCCCCCAGACCTGGCAGCATCACGGTCATCCGTTGCCTGGTGATTCTTGAAAAGATATCAAGCCTTTTGAAATATGCATTTCTTTTCCCCCATTATGCCAGATGTTGAAAAGCTGCAATTTTGAAACAAGAGTCCTGTAATCTACAGCTATGCTGGCTGGGGGAGTCTGGCAGCTGTAGTCCAGAAAAGTAACTTTCCTAAAACACAACCTTGCATGCTTCTAAGGGGAGCATGCCCTGCATCTACTACTAAATTAACTATGCATCCTCCTCACACACATCTCATAGTCCTTCTGACCATCTTTGCCTTCTCATTGTTCCTTTGTTTGCTGCCTGCTCTTTCTCCTCTAGTTTCTGCTCTCCAAAGGAAAGAACAAGCCATGTAAAAGTTTTTGTTCCCTTTAATTAAAAAGTATCAAGACTGGTGTTTCTCTCTCTCTCTTTCTTTTCTGATCAAAACTTTCAACTCATGGGCTCTGAGCTATCCGTGACAGATCAGCGTGTTGTTAGTCTGTGGAACTCCCTGCCACAAGATGTGGCGATGGCATCTAGCCTGGATGCCTTCAAAAGGGGATTGGACAGATTCCTGGAAGAGAAGTCCATCACAGGTTACAAACCATGATGGAGATGTGTAATCTCCAGGCTTAAAACCGGGGTACTTCAAGGACCAGATGCAGGGGAGTGGTATCAAGAGACAGCTATCTAGTCTTGTGTGCTCCAAGACGCATCTGGTGGGGCCACTGTGAGATACAGGAAGCTGGACTAGATGGGCCTTTGGCCTGATCCAGCATGGCTCTTCTTATGTTCTTATGTGAGACTAGGCTGATTTTTCCACACTTTTCTTGGCACTTAAAAAGGAATAATCAAATAACAAATCCCACCGACAAATTCTGCCAGTGTTCTTCTGGCAGCAATGGAAACAAAGCGGACCCCCTTAATTGTCAGTACAGTATTATATGGGTTGCAAAGGATTTTTGGTTCTAAACATCAACATCATTTACCTGCATGGTGCTGGCTATGTATTGGAGGATATTGATCTGTTCTTCATTGTGAGGTGTTACACGAAAAACCTTCTCCCTAAAGAAAACACAAGAAATGAATTATATGTGCCAGGAAAGTACTGGATGATCTCCCAGAATGTATATATTGAAGCTCTTCTGGTCTTACCTATCAAATCTATCACCGGACACATCCACGAAGGTGGCACTCACGAGAAGAAGGAAGACCCACATCTTGCTTTTCATTGGGAACCGTAAGGCAGCAGATTATTCTCTCACTTCTTTTATATTCCACTGTCCCTTACCTTTCACACACAAGAGATGGTAAGTCATAGGGCACTAGATGATTGATTAATGACTCTTCTGGCCTTGTTCTGTTTGTAGACTTTTTATCATGTGTATGTATAATGGCTACCTATGGAAACAGGACAAAAATCAATTACTAGACTGGCATTGGGACACAATTCTACTTGTGTCCCTGATGGATCATTTTACATCTTTCCCACTCTCATTGGCTCGGCTAAGATGTAATGCCAAAACCAAGATCAGAGAAGTGACATTTTGTTGAATGATAACTTCCAGAATCCTGCAACCATCAAGGGCAGTTTCATACAGTATCTCTGCTGAGCCTGTTTGGCTGCTGCGGCTGCTTTCATGTGCGAGTTGTGGGAGGGAGGATTTTTATAAGTCAAGGAATTATCAAAAGAGCCTCATGGCGCAGTGGTTAAATGGCTGTACTGCACCTATATCTGTGCTCAGGATCTGGGGTTCAATCCCAGGTAGCAGGCTTATGGTTGACTCTGCCTTCTATCCTTCCAAGGAAGGTAAAATGAATATCCAGCTCACGGGTTGGGGGATGTGTAGCCTGCATAAAATAAATTGTAAATTATTCAGAGAGTGCTTTAAGCACTATGGGGCGGTACATAAGCAGAACAGTTTGCTTTGCTTTTTGCTTTCTGAACTTGTTTTTTGTTACCAGATTTTAACTAAGCATCCATTCTGACATTTTATTTTATTTTTGGTCTTCTGATATCTCTTCATGGATATTGTGTCATAAAGGCTTGGGAAGCATTTCTTGTTTACGCTTAGGAAGGACTTGGAGTCTGAATATTTCTTTTATACTCTGGAGCATTTGATGTAGTAACTATCCATCCCTGACATTTCATCATTTCACATTTCTCATGTAAACTGTCAGAGTGGCCTTTGAACCAGATGGCTTTTGTGGTATATAATTCAAATGAATGTACAAATGGACAAATGGATGAATGAATGAACAAATGAATAAAGGCATGGAAGTACTCAGAAATAAAATAAAATAAATTAAAATAAAACCCTAATCTAATCCCATTCAATGTGAAGGCAATGGGAAATAAGGTATGCTTTCAAGTGGGAAAATGCTTATAATCCTTATTTTTAAAAATGTTATCAGGCCTGCTAATTAGTTTCAATTATGATATGTCCCCACTCTTAACCTGACATTTGAGAATATTGACTAGGGATGGGCATGAAACAGAAAAAATATGTTTCGTTTTATATTTCATTTCACCCTCCCACATTGTTTCATTTCTTTTGATATGATTTTCTTCAAAAAAAGTAGTACAAAACAAACCACTAATGAAATGGTTTGTGGGTGGGTGGGGCTTGAAAGTGGCCGCAGGAGACACCGAGGCCCCTTCCCAGACAGCCCTCCTCCTCCTCTTCCTCCTGCTCCTCCTGGGAAGCGCAGGCTCTTTGGTGTGCTCACCCTGTCCCATCCTGGGCTCTTCAGTGGCGGTCGCAGGGACCCTTGCCTCACACGCTCACCCTCTTCCACCTGGGCTTCTTCCCTTGTGAGCTCACCCTCTCCCGGCACATGGGGCTTAGGGGGAGTTTTAAAAGCCTGAGGCTTTTTAAAAAAAAGCTTTTTCCCCTCCCCAAGCCCCACCTGCCAGCTGATCTGCACTGGGGGAAAATAACCTTTCCCCCCATCGTAGCCCTGATCAGCTGGCAGGTGGGGCTTGGAACGGAACAGTAAATTGCTAAATTCCTTGCAAAATCTTTATGATTGCGTAGACATCCTGTAAATCTCAACTAAGTTTAGAGTTCATTTGACCTAATTTTACAGCTTATCACAAAGTATCTCAGCTACCTCTTGTTTGGAGTTATATCTGCTAAGCCTGGTGATGGCAGGAGCTATCAGAAACTGCTGGAACAGCAGCCTAGAGGTGTGAGAAATTTTAATTTGAAGGCGATAAATTATTTTGATATAGTTTTACCAGACTCACAACAAACATGACAAAGAGACAGTACTATGTAGTGATCAAGCCCAGAATCTGCAATAAATAAATCATCAAAAGGAAGTAATCAAACAAATTGCAGATGTAATCATTTCCTGTTGAGCGGCAGAAAGAGCTGCAGAAATTGAAGTCTGTCAGATTTCCCTACATTTGAATGCAGTTTTAAGGGATTCATTGTGCTTTTTCAAGCAGCTGGAGGCCAGTTTTGAAAAACAATATCTAAAGCATCATTAGCCACTGGTAAACACAGGAGCTTTTCATCAAAGATTAGGTCAGAAACACTGGATGACAGGAAATCCCATGGATGCAGTTCATTTTGCATCCAAGGTTTCAATGGCTATTTGTCAAGTGGCTCCTTCAGTTCTTTTACCAGGTACTCCAAAAGCTACAATGCATGCATTTTTAACAGAACTATGGTATAGTCCTGGTGGAGAAATAACCAAACAAGCCCTGATATAAGAAGAAGCCAAGTGTTTCTTTCCCCTTTTATAAGTACAGACACTCTGATGGACAAGGAGTCATGCAATGCTGGCAGCATAGAGTTGAACATAAATTTTTAAAAGCCAAGAACAATTGCAGAAGGAATACCCAGTGTTATGCAGTGGAAAAGATGATGCACTCAGACTCAGGAAGCTTGGCTTTCAATTCTTACTCAGTTATGGAAACTGACTACCGGCATGGAACTGGTGAGACCAGACCATAAAAGATGGGGACAAATTTTAAAAATGGCAATTAATCATGATTTGTGATTAATTTGTGCTGAAAAAATGATGAATCGGTTTTCAATGAATTTCCAGTGATGAATTGGTTTATTTCCCATTTAAAATGCTATAAAATGACAAATTTTAAAAATGGCATTTAGAGGCCCCAATCTGCCTCTCCTCTACGGGCCCTGCAGCATTTGTAATTATTGGGGTTTAGCCCTCTGAGCTATGTACCTCAAAGAGTCCCCCTCCAGGAAAGTGCTCCTCAGAAGGGCTGCTATCTCATCTGGGGTTTGATCCTGATTTTCTGAAGGTCCAGCTTTTCTTCTTAATCCCATCACATGATTGAATATGTGGGACAGGAGTTCCCACGTCCAAAGCTGGTCTTTTTAAATTTTAAAGTGCAGTTCAACCCCTTGGCCAGCAGGTGGTGCTAGCATTTAAAAAACAGACCACTTGGCTGGGGGAAATTAAAACTTGTAGGACCCGATAGAGCTTCCTGTTACTCCGATTGGTGCAGAGAAATTTTAAAAAACAGTGCCGATCGGCCCCAGGAACAGCCAGTCGGTGCTATGAGAAAAAAAGAAAAAGAAACCTGGATCATCTGCGTGATCCCACGGCGTCTGCTTCCTTAAAAGGTGGATTATCAAAGCGAGGCAAAAAATTCCCTACCTCTCGGGTAAGTCAATAAAACCTTGCTTAAAGGGACATTACTGGGTTTTCTTTTCTCTCCCCCCCAAAAGCCCGGTGGCTGTGGGGACAGCATTTTTAGACACGGCTTATCTAGTAATTTAAACTGCTTTTAAAGGGACGTGGGGCCGAGCCCTTAGAAGTTTATTCCAACTCTCCTCTAAAATTCTTCTACATGTTCTGAATGTTACACTTCAGACATCTGTGTTATGCGCCCATAACATGCCCCCTCCCCAGGAAAGTGCTATTTAGCTACTGGATTGGGGAAACCCAATCCTTAGCAAACTAGGAAGGATTGTAGCAGAGAATAGTAGAAAGCATCTTTGCAAGTTTTAAATCCCTAGATTCCTGAAAAATTTAGGCTTGATCATATTTAGGGGTGCATACCTCAACTGGTAAAATTTCATAAATTCATATTTTTAAGAGGACTCCATTCGTGATGTATACGAATTGATGAATGTCAATGAATTGGCCAATTTTAGTCAGAAAATATGATTCATTTTTCAATTTGTCCCCATCTCTAACAGCGATCTTCTTTTAAAAGAGTGTTCACTGTAATCTGTGTTTTTCTGCATCTGGCAGGAGCTTGGAATCAATCCCCTCCCGCCTGATACAGGGGTCCTACTGTGTTCAAAAGTTTCAAAAATATAATTAATTTTAGCAGAGCAGTTTCATCGCTTCTGGAAAAGAAAGTGGCTTGTTTCTGTCTTTCTGGAAGGCCTAGAAATATTACACATAACAAGGGGAAGATGGATTTGAAGGAATAGTGAGGAACTTCAATGGGGCTGGAGTGAGAGAACTGTTAGCCGTTCTTCCTTCTCTGAATAAACAAATACCCCAGTGAAATTACCTTGAAATAAAAATTTGAAAAAGCCTTTTTGTGAATGAGAAACACAGCACAAAATGTTGTTAAAGCATACCTAGCATCTGGCACAATTTATTACCTTATCAGGAGTAACTACCTCAAGTCTTTCCACAGGAGATTAATGACACATATAAGTTATATTTATAGCCTTCCTAAACCTATCCATCTCCTCGGTGATGTGTGTTAGAAATCTGTTTTTCAAAAGCTGTTCTGCTAAATGGCGAAGCTGATTTTCAAGACCCTTTGACATGTCTTGCTCATGTTGGCTGCTCAGACACGCATGTGAGGGAGTCCCCATGATCTCAACAGAATTACTTCTGAATAAGCATGCATGGAAGTATACTGTAATAAAAATAACTACAAAATAAACTCTGTTCTCTTTTTCTTCTATCCAAAGCATATGTCGGCCCAAATCCATTCTGGTCTCTAGCAGTCTGCTCCAAATGTCAAAGATCCTGCGTGGATGAATACCATCTATATTCAATTGAGCAAGCTACAAAATCATGAACAGGCCATTTTTTTTGGGGGGGGGTTAGGTTTTAGTCCACAAGAGGAAGTTTATATATATTTTTGATTAAGAGAATGACCAATGAAGTAATACAAAGTGAACAAACATAGATGAAGAAAACAATGGAGCTGCAACATAGAGCCTTTTCACACGACCCCTAAACTCCGCAGCAAATGGCTCCCAGCTCCGGAGCTTAAAATTGTTTCCCCACCAGCTCTGGAGTTTACAGAAAATTAAATGTGACCATGCCCACCTAAGTGTGTCCCAGCGCACTTTTCAAGTACCTGCTCTCCAGGGCTGAAGAATTCCTTATGCGGATGTAACTTAAGAGTGCCGGGCTCTCCTCGCTTCTGTTTGTTGTTTTTTGGCCCCACGCCCCTTTAAGAGCTACTTAAGAGAATGGAATGCTGCGGGGGCAAGAGCGAGACGGCAGAACGGAGATGAGCCACGTTCTTTTCTTCCTTTTTTCCCTCCCTCCCCTCACGCAGCCAGCAGCCAGGAATGCGGGGGGGGGGAGGGAACACGGGAACAGCGACAAGCCCCCAAGATCTCTGGTCCGAATTTAAGTGGCCAGCAGATCTTAGGGGTCGTGTGAAAAGGCTCATAGAGAGAAGTAGACTATTTTGGCTATTGACAAATGAAAAATAGATCATCCAAGCTAAAAATGAGTAGAGAAAAAGTGGAGGGAAAAGAACTGGTTGGCTGAAGAAACTAGGAGAGCAGTTTGAGTGAAACACAACATCGTTGTTCTGCGTTTTTGCATTAATAAGAGCCATGATGCTGTCCCACCTCTAGAGAAAGAACAGAAGGAAGAAAAAAAGGAGGAGAGGTATAGGATGTTGGCCATCCACTTTCCTTTTCCACTCAACATGATTATTTGACTTTGCCCTTGAGATGGACCATGTGTGGCACATAGACCTGCCTCCCATCTCTCCCCACACAATGTCTGCAATATCAAAATATATTTGTCACAATCCTGAATATTCAGTGACGGTTGCCTCAATGCACATGTGCAAATGTTCACTCCAAAGACATTAATGCAGTAACAGGACTTTCATATGTTCTTCATAGCAAGGTAAGGATCAGATCAGTTTGCGTTACTTGAGATAAATGGACAATTGGAGATATGAACTACACAAATCATATGTTAGACCAAGTCTTCATCTAAGCTGAACCGAAATATTATTAATAGGAAGTGAGTTGGCTTTTGCAGAGCCAAAAAGACTGACATGAAAACTCTTCTTTCCTTTCCAATATAGTGGTATCCTATACCAGTATACTTAGATGTAAGTCCCACAGCTTGCAATGGGACCTACTTTAATGTCAATTGGGTCAGGAATGGAGCAAAGTTGGAGGGACAGACTTGAGTTCTCACTTCAAAGTGTTGCATGTATCAACAGGCTCCTTACAATTTATAGTTGATAAAAAATTATAAATGTTCCTCACACCACAGCAATGAGAATTGAGCTCAGGCAAGTCCAAATTAGGGGATGATTGCTTTTTGTTCTGTCTGGGTTTGATATTTCTCCATCTGGTTCACTATAATTTACAGTTCTGTTTTGCTTTCCATGTGAATTGGCCTTCAGGAGTGATGTAAATCATTACACTTCCCTTCTTCTCTATCTGTTGTTTGTGATCCGTTAGCATGATAATGTTGAAAGCAAGAAGGGTACCTTCAACTCCAGATAGTTTTTACTTCTATTGTGTGACCTTTTGCTGAATGGATATCAAGCAGATTAGCCAATGTCAGAAGATGTTGGTGAAGAATAGTACCCACTTCAGAGGAAGTGAAGAAAGTGTTGTCAAAACAATAGCTATAACCCATAAGATAATCTCTTATCAAAAATTGCAGGCAAAAATAAAAGAAAAACAAAACAAAACAAAAGACACAAAACATGTGGCACCTTAATGACTAATGTTCATATTTTAATGTAACATTTTGTGGACATGTCCACTTCTTCAGACTTATAGCAGCAGAATGAGGTGTATAATATAATATGTGATGAGATATACATTTCATACCAGATGTTTATTGGTGGATAGGGGAGGGGGAAGAGGAGGGAGAGATGATTAGTTGTAGAAGTGGTGGAAGGATTTGGCCAGGGGTCGTAGATATTTTAAGCATTGTTAATGGGTCTGTGGAGAAGGGAGAGATGATAAGTTGTACAAATGGTGGGGGAGGAAGATTTGGCTAGGGGTCATAGATATGTAGTATTGCTAATGGCTCTGTGGCCAGGGTCTGTAGAAATGTTAAGTGTGGTTTTAAGGTAAATTCCTGAAGAGTCAGAAACCAGAACCAGATAGATTAGGGTGAGGGTGTATGTGGAAGAGAGGGGTGAGAGAGTGGGAGTTTTTACCTTACGGTCCAGGTGGGAGATAAACTTCCATGAAAAAAGTGGCAATATAGCAATATTAAATTTGATAATGACTCAAGAAACCCAGACTTATGTTTAATCCATTCTTGTGTGTGTCCATCATGCATATGAATTTTATCTCAGCTCTTTCTCTTTGTGTTCTGGATTTGTAATGATTTTGTTCCAAAATGGTGACCTTCAAATCCTTCAAGGAGTGGCCTGGTAGACTGAAATGATTTGAGACAGGTTTCTGTGTATCATGGTTTCTTATGTCAAACTTGTGTCCATTGATGCGTTTTCTTAGAGATTGTCCTATTTGTCCAATGTAGAGTGCAGATGGGCATTGTGGCAAAAGATGGCATTGATCACATTGGGTGAGGAGCAGGTGAAGTTGCCTTTGATATTATATGTGACATTGTTAGGTTCTGTGATTGTGTTGCCAGAGTAGATGTGTGGGCAGAGTTGGCAGCAGGGTTTGTGGCAAGGTTTAGTTCCATTGTACATGTTGCTGTTTTCTAATCTTGTGTGCATTAGTATTTGTTTGAGGTTGAGAGGTTATCTGTAGGCAAGTATGGGTCTCCCACCAAGAGCTTTGGAGAGTAATGTGTTCTTGTCAAAGATGGGCTGGAGATCATTTAAGATGTGTGTGAGTGGTTTCACTTGTGGACAGTAATTTTGACAATCAGTGGTGTACTGTCATTTTGCCCTTTGGATCTGTCTTGTAACAGGTTACCTCTGGGTATGCATTGTGCTTTGTTGATTTGTTCCTTAACCATGTGAGGTGGGTACTGTAGTCTGAAGAAAGCATTTTGTAGATCTTTGAGTTTGGACTCTCTATCCTGTGGGTAAGAACAGATGCAGTTGTATCTAAGGGCTTTGCTATATATGATTGATTTTGTTGTGTGTGCAGGATGGAAGCTTGAGGCTTGCAGATAGGTATACTGGTCAGTTGGTTTTCGGTACATTGTGGTACTAAGATGCCCATGTTGTAGTTTCACAATGGTGTCCAGAAAGTTCACCTGTTGTGTGGATTGTTCCATTGAAGTCCTGGTGGAATTGTTTTTAGGGATTCCTCGGATCAAGATCAGAAAAATGTCATCAATGTATCTCAAATAGAGAAGTGGTTTCTTGATGCAGTGGTTAAGAAAGCATTGTTCCAGGTCAGCCATGAATATGTCTGTGTATTGTGGGGCCATCTGAGTACCCATTACGGTTCCCTTGATCTGGAGGTAGTTTTTATTGTCAAAAGAGAAACAGTTGTACGTGAGGACAGAGTCACAGAGACTGGTGATTATGTTGGTTTCTTCCTTGTTTTGGATGGTGTTTGTGATAGCTTTTAGTCCATCTACATGTGGTATGTTGGTATAGAGAGCCTCTATATCAATTGTAGCTAGGATGGTATATTGGGAAGGTTCTGTGTGGACTGAAGTTGCTTTAGGAAGTCTGTGGTGTCCCTTAGATAACTGGGTGCATTGGTAGCATAGGGGTTGAGAACATTGTCCAAGTATCCAGATACTCCAACTGTGATGGTGTTTATGCTTGATACAATTGGTTGACCAGAGTTACCTTGTTTATGTATTTTGGTAGGAGATAGAATGGTGCTGGTTGCAGTTCTTGTGGTGTATTTTGCAGGATTTGTTCACGTACGTTTCCGCGGAGGTCTTTCATGAGGTTCTGAAATTCCTTTTGGTATTTGGTGGTTGGATCTGTGGTTAGGGGCTGGTAGAATTTGGTGTTAGATAGTTGTCTTTGTGCTTCCTGTGTGTAGCTTGATTTGTCCATGATGACCACAATACAGCCCTTGTCAGCTTCTTTGATAACTATGTTGAGATTGCTCCTGAGGCTGTGTATAGCATCCCATTCTATTTTTGTGAGGTTATATGTTAAGTGTGGTTCCTTGTTGATTATCTCAGTCCTGGCCCAGTGACGGAAGCATTCGATGTAGAGGTCAAGTTCTTTGTTGTGGCCTTCTGGGGGAGTCCAAGTGGAATTCTTTTTGTTGTATTGTAGTGCAGGTGGAGTTGTTATCCTCATGTTTTGGGGATATTTCCACATCTTGTTGTGTGTACTGGGGTACAGCTGCAGTGTTTTCATTCTGGTTTTTGTCATTGTTGTGGGGAAAAGATTCTTTGAGTCGTAGTCTGCGGAAATAGTCTTCTACATCTCCACAGAGTTGTATCTTCTGCGTGGGTTTGGTGGGACAGAAGGACAGAGCGCAAGTGAGGACTGATTCTACACTTTGGCTCAGTCTGTGGCTGGATAAATGTATGATGTTATTTTGTAAGTCCATGGTGTCCTTGCTGTGAGTTTGAGGACTGTGTAGTAGATTTCCCAGTTTCTTATTTACCTTTCCTTTAGTGAAGTGGGGTCTTATCAAAGTCTTATCAAAGATTTGAATCCTCAGGATGGGAGTTAAGGAACAGCAGAGTGTTTGTGCAAGTTAAATCATTATTGGCTTATACAAATAAAGAAAATGAATTGAACTGGGTGCAAGCAGAGTAAACCGAATACAGTGGACCCTTGTATAACAAACAGCTTGTATAACATAAAATTTGTACAACATAAAAAATTCTGGAGATAGGGGAAATTTGCTTAACAGAATCGCCTATGGGGAGAATCCGTACAACATAAAAATGGGATCACTCCGTTTTCAATGCATTCCTGTGGGGATTTGTATAAAGGAAGATTTGCTTAACATAATTTCATTTGGAACGAATTAATTCCTTTATACAAGGTACCACTGTACTTCATTACATTCCAGTTTTTAATTAACAGGATATAATGCAATAGCAGATAACATAATTTGGATATTTTGTTTCTGCAAACGTTATGGAAGGGCATGAATGTGTAGCCCCAAAGCAGTTACATTTAGTTACAATTCTAGTTTTGAAACCCACATGATCAGTTACAGTACTTAGTACTGTAGAAACTATTTTTAAAACAGCAACTGTTTTCTGTTTCCCAAATGTAACCAAAGTTCATTTTGGTTACTTGAAACCTCAACATCTGAAGGCTACTACTGAATGCTGTGGCCCAGAACGTACTTTCCTAATGTTTATGTCATCATTCCTTCAATACCTAAATACAACTCAAGGCAGAAGTGTGGAGTAGTGTACAACATAGCACTTGAATCCCATAATATTCCTTCTGTATAAATCAGTAAACCCACAGGATAGATTTCTTGGCAAGATACAATCATAATGTAAGGCAACTCTGGAAAAGTGAATGGATTACAAATAAGAAGTAATGACATGAAACTTCATGCAGTGGTTGAAAGAATCCAAAGCCTGACTAGATTCACACTGGCATCATTTAATGCAAATTCTTTCAAAATAAGGCAAAGGCATATATCTATCATTTCCTCCCAAGATGTACAAATAAGGTTGCTAAGATAAATACATTCTAAAACAAATAAGCTCTGTGAGAAAAGCTAGATAGCCAGACAGATGCTAAGTGCAAAATAAAGAGAAGAAAATGAATCACGTAGGAGGTTGTTAGCAGAACGATGACGAATGTAATAAAAATATACACATATCCGACATCTCAGGCTTCCAATTTTGAAATACCTCAAAATCAGCTCAACTCCTGAAGTGCACACGTATATTCCAACTTGTAAACAAAAGAATACTTAAGACAAAAGCTTGGGAAATTACTTCTTAAAATGTTAATTTTTCATATTCATTTTAATGACAAAATTATAGTTCCTAGGACTAAAAAGTAACTACTTTTTACGAATTACTTAATATTTTACCCTTGTTAAAGCTTAATGTTTTTATCTTTCTCATTACTAATTCAAATATTTAAAATTTACTTAAAAATTGATTAATGCTACAGCAAACTAGCCTGTGATGCAAAAACTGGTGCCCTCTGGGTTGTCATCCCACAACAGAGAGCAATGTACAATAGAACATATTATATTCTTCCCCCACCATTTCCCAAGATTACAATCCTTTAATGATAACAGTAACATTTTAGCAGCAATTGAATTGAAATATCCCCATTAATGTACAATCATAAAGCAATGGTATAAATTCATTTTTTTGAAAAAGGAACAACCGTATATACTCAAGTATAAGTCGACCCAAGTATAATTTGAGGCCCCTAATTTAACCCCCCCAAACTGAAACATATTGACTTGAGTATAAGTCTAGGGTGGGAGATGCAGCAGGGCCTGGCAGCTACTCCTTTGTGAGCTCGGGGAGCAGTGTGTGATGTTTAAAATGACTTTTAGCCACCAACCCAAGCACTTGCCTCGGTGGCTAAAAGTCATTTTAAACATTGCATGCCACTCCCCCGCAATGCATGGGGTGTGTGTGTCAGGAAAAGTGGTGTGTGGTGTTTAAAATGACTTTTAACCACCAACCCAAGCACTTGCCTCAGTGGCTAAAAGTATTGACCCGAATATAAGTTGAGGGCCCCTTTTTTCAGCCCAAAATTAGGGCGGGAAAACTATATCCGAGTATATACAGTAATTTCAACCTTCTACTTATTTATAAGAAGTTACTACCAAAAGATGCTTAAGCAAATGCTTATACAGATAAATTTTAATTTAAACTAAAATATCATGTGAAGCCGCAGTCTCTGTGAATAACCGATACATTGAAAAATCATCAGAATAGGTTTGCAATACATTATTACACAAGGAAAGAGAGGATTTCTTCTCTTACAGAATGGGAAACATTTTTGAAAGTATATCATCTCTCTACTGTGGTAGAACAACCTTGACATTTATAGATTGGTGCTAAATCATTGCTTTTCAGCTCTGGGAAATGTCTCTTGCATAGCTTCTGGAAGATACATCAGATGTTCCTTTAGAGCCCAGAGTTTCCAAATATTCCTCAGGGAAAATGGCAGGGGAAATGGATAGCAATGTGGCAATCGCCTTGTAACTGTGGCTGTCATCCAGAGTGCCTCATCTCCCAACCAGTTCCCACCCTTCTTTGTATTATTTTGGCTTTGGATTCTGTACAATGGGAGGGCTGGATGTTGCTTAGTAATTTATTAGTTTAAAAAAAATTGTCACAGCTTTACCAAAAGGTATGTTGCATTTGTGAAGACTGGGCTAGATGGAGTTGGAAAGGGTAGGGCCATCGTGCTTGTACACAATGCAGGAGTCCCCTTCAAGCAGTGGTTTCTCCCTTGATGTTCTTGAACTGTAGCTCCCAGAAATCCTGGCCAGCACCATTATTAGTGAAGGCTTCTGGGAGGTTTAGTCAAAGAACATTTGGTGACTAAAAACTGGGATGTGGGTCTCTGGGGTGGGTGGAGGGAGGGGGAAGGGTGGGGTGGGGGAGAAGAGAGCAGGATTGCAGCAGCACGGGCAGTGGGAAGAGGCTGCAGCAGCTAGTCTTGAAAACATGAAGCTTGGTCCAGGTCCAAAGAGCATAAGATTTTTTTAAATGATCTGAGATTAGTCTAATGATGTGTCATAAGATAACATGGACTCCTGTGCCCACAATGGTCTTTTGTCAATGGTCCATGCATCTGCATAGTCTTCCAAGATAGATTTTATGTCTTCCTTAAGCAAGAACCTAGTTCTGCACCAACTCCATGATGCTTTGTAATTCCACCTTTATAAAACGAATGAGCAAATGAATGAACAAACAAATAAACAGACAGACAGACAGACAGACAGACAGACAGACAGACAGACAGACAAAGAAACAAACCCATCTATCCTTTCTTTCCCTGCCAATGAAAGCTTTTGCTGTAGATCTAGCTTTCAGGGAAAAACAATCCTCCATTACTAGATTTCATGTAGGAAATTTCAACAGAAAATTTCGGACTTTTAGCCAGTTAGCAGAATGACAAATAGTAGCAGATCAGCAATGGTAACAATACCTTGTCACCTATTCACCATACCTCAGTGGCTGAAATCCTATTATTTAGCATAGTAAATCACACAACAGTAGGGCCATTCAGTCAGTGGGCACTTGGTGAATAAATTTCTACCAAATTTCCATTGATTTAAATAAGTCTACTCTAGTGTTGACTAGAGGGTATGGTTATGAAATAGAGATGGGCACAATACAGGAAAATAGTGTTTTGTTTTGTTTTATTTTGTTTCGTTTCTACATTAGTTTCATTTTGTTTTTAAAGTAGTTTTAAAGTAGTTTTTAAAATATATATTTTTAATTTTTTTTATTCCTTTGCATATTTTTTTTAAATATGCAATGGAAAGCTACTGATCCCAGGCATGCAAATGGCAGAGGTACCTTCTGCAAGTGATTTTAGGTGACCCACGGAGATTTTGAAAGGGTTGGGGTTCAGGGAGCTGAGTTATGAAGCTCCAAAGGGGGTGCCCCTAGGAAAAAAACTTTTCTAATTGGAATCAATGGGAAGCAACGGCAGTGCTATTGCTTGCCTGATCAGCTTCCAATTCCAATTAGAAAGATTTTTTTCCTAGGGGTACTCCATTTGGAGCTTCATAACACAGCTCCCTGAACACCAAACCTTTCCAAATTTCATGGGGCTTGCAGGGAAGAGCTTGAGAAAGCTCCCCTGCCATTTCCTCTAGAATGAATCGTTTCATTCTAGAGAAAGGTTGTTGTTTTTTAAATTTTGTAACAAAACACTAGCTGCCGTTTCCTTTTGAAATGATTCAAAAACAGTGTGTCATTTTTCGTACGGTGCCCATCCCTAGTATGAACATGTTCCCAGAGTGGCACCTTCCACCCTTGCCAAAACTGCATACCATGTGAAAATCAATATTTGGCAGCCACATGGGTGACTAAAACAGAGTTGGCAGGATATTGTCAATAAGGGTATGCAAATATGTGGCCTGATCCCTGAGGACATGATCGATCAGACAAAGTGGCACTTCAGGATCCAAAGAGTGGACATTGCCCCTGCATGAAAACACTAGGAGGAAGAAGATTCTAGTTTTGATTTACCTTAGTGGTCTAAGTCACAACTAGAGTAGGTCCATTTGAATCAATTGAGCCTCTGGAGAAGTTCAATGACCAAATCTCCACTAATTCAGTGGACCCACACTAATGTGATTTACTATGCTGCTAAGCAACAGGATTTCAGTCCATTTCATAGTTGACATGATGTTCAACTGCCTATTTGTTAAGCCATGAATATACAGAAATGGTTCCGTGGAAGATTATTATAGTTCCTATAGCAGACAGGTGTTTTAGGAGATCTCCTTTTGCAAATGAACAGATCTAGTATGGGAATTGCCCATGCTATTTGGAAGTTAATATGTTTTGCAAAGCTAAGGCTCATCTATTGGGATTCTGCCACATATAATGTGTGGACAAAGAAATACAAATCTTGCAAAATAAACTGTTTTCTTTGCTTCAGTGACCCACAAATAGGGTTATGGGTTTGCTTGCTTCAGGGCCCATCTTGATGTTCTTTTAATGCGAACCATGTCTCCAGTATTATTTTGTAATTAAATACTTCCTCCCGCTGCCACAAACCCAAAGTGTGGTTCATCTGATGCTATATCTCTACGTCCCGTGGGAATAATGGCTTCCTCTCTTTGCCCTAATCATGGTTTGAATAGCTGGTTTTCCAAATGCCACATTCTTGACCTTAAAAGGGAAAAAATATAGCACAGATCATTTAACTAGCAGTTAAAATATTCCGATTTGTATTTTAAATCTTTAGGGATTAATTTCACTAAATAAGTATTTTCCTTAGGGTCCCTCAAGGCTGACTTTTGGCAGCTAGAGTCCAGCTCATCTCTTTAATGAGAAATAAGCACTGACATCTCTGGCCTCTTTCTGCTCCGTTTCCTGGGACTATATGTCTCTACATATCTCTCTCTAAATAGAGCCCTGTTCAGGCATTCAGTTAAAGGTTAATCTGAATACATTGAGGAGGTATTTCTAGTCCTACCCCTTCCTATTATCTTCTTCACACAGCGAATAATCATTTGGAGAGGTATCTGAGCCTTTCCAAAGAGTTGAAATGAGTGGTCTAGAATTCTTTTCCTCATCACGTGCTCTTTTTCTCATCACATGTAACCAATTTCTGAATGACTGAATAGGGCTTAGGTATAAATATGGACAGCCATATGGGAACTTGACTTCTCTGTTCTTTTTTTTTATGTTAGAGAATAAGAAAAATCTTTCCATTTTGCTGTTTAAGAAGAAGTGCACAAATATTGGAAACGTCATCCAAAATAAACGGAAACACGAGTCCTCTGATACCCTGTTCTTATCTTGGTAGGTAAACTATTGAAAAGTCTCTCTCCACCCCCACCCCCACCCTGCTGTGAGTTCTTCTTGCACCTTTTTTGTTCTTGCACCTCTCCCAACTCTAAAATCCAAAATCTTTGGTTGCCAATTGAAAACAATTGTCAACTGCTAATAATGAGCTTCTTGAAATTAAAATCAAAACAACAAACATGACTTTGCAAACATGTAATATTTCCTGTTAATATTTAGAACTCAATACCTAATTTATATGCTTGACCCTTTGGTCTGTTTCCTTGTACAGTACCAGTAATGCTAACATGCTTTTGCCTGCTAGAATAAATGAAGTCATAGAGAGTAGGTCAGTCTAGCCAACCTGGGGCATCAACTAAGATGATCCTGTCTCATAATATTATCAGACATACTTAGCAGCATGTTAAGGCAGACTGAAAGGCCTTCATTGGAAAGCCTAAGGACCCAGGAAGTCTCATGGGGAGATACTGTCCTTCAGGTGCACTCGTTTGAACCAGGTAAGATGCACTACAAAATGGATGCATCTGTAGTTTTATGTAAGTTACTACATACTTCTTCAGCATACAGCTCTAGACATTACCTAGCCTTTCCTCTTTTTAAACAACGTGTTTGTGTGTGTGCGTGTGCATGCGTATCTACGAATCTGTTGAGTTTAAAAGAGAAAGGGCAAAGCGGTTTCAAAACATGGCAGCGTTGCAAGTGGAAGGTAACATTTTCCAGACTCTCTTTTAAACATCCAGAAAAGAAGCAGCACCCTTGTACACTGAAGTCCTCATCTGAAAACATCTCTTATTTAGTGGTTTTGAATGAATACTCATGGTTTTCTAGTTGCATCACTCTGCCAGTGAAGTTTGTCGGTAGCAATTGGCCCAAAGGTATTTTGCTACCAATATGACACTTTGCATGGTTGTACTCATGCACATTTGACATGGGCAATAGCCGTATAATGAGTTACACCACTGATCCACCTAGCTCAGCGGTTCTCAGGACCACAGGCTACATTTTATTCAAAATGACTTTTAAAATTTTCACTTCCATTTAAAATAAAAGAGCAACACTAACAATGCATGCTTTGCTACAGAGGAGAGTTGGCAGCTGTGCAGATTTCCAGCAGAACAACACTCATTTTTAATTAAAAACATTTTAGGGCTCCTGATTTCACAAAAATAGCTAGGAATCACACACAGCCTATTGTTGCCCACCCTTGCCCTACCCTGACTGGTAGGAGCTTTCCAGGTTTTCAGATTCCAGGATTTTCCCGGGAACGTCTTGAAGAATCCAGTGATTAGAGCTCTAATTTTTGCATGGAAAACGTGTACTCTATAATTTGACTGTAGCCTTCTTTTCCCCACCTGATTATTTACTCGTGATTCCCTCAACTTTTTCAAAAATTACAGAGCCCCCCCCCCCCCAAAGCATTGAACTGTTAAGTCTAAATGTATTTGTGCATTGAGACCTTGCAGAAATCTTGGCTGATGAACGATGGAGGGAATGTAACTAGCCAGACTGTGATTTAAGTTGCACATGTTAAAATCCCTGTACACTGAACTTGTATCCATGAAAGTGAGAGCAAGGTTTGGTTTATCGGATTTAAAATTGAGCTCTTAAATGAATACTAATAAAGCAGATGTGACTCCAGAAACTGGTGCATGTGCAACTGTTTGAATTCTGTTTTCTTCTACCGGAACATCTGGTTTTCCTCTATTCGTGTTAGAAATCCCAAGCATTTTTTGCCTGACTCATACATTCTCTCATAGGACAAGAGTTTCAGTTCTAAGCCGGGAGCTCTGGAGCTGTTCTTACTGAGCTCAGTGGGATTTCCTTCTGAACACACTTGTTTAGGCTGAGACTTATATCAGAACATCTGGTTCTCCTTTATTCACATAAGCAGTGCTGGACCCTTTCCCTCTGACTCATACTTACTCTTTGTCTCAAAGGATGTGAGTTACAGTTCCAACCACCACAGCTCAGAAAAGAAAAGTTCTATTGAATTCAGTACAACTTCTGTCTGAATACAGTTGTTTAGGCTGAGACTGCAATTTGGAAAATGATATCTCAAAAATGTAAGCATATGTTTATTATATAATGCTAAGAGGTGAATACAGTGAGACAGAAAAGGACGAGAGATATACACAGCAGGGGATCGGCCACTTTTTTGTTATACCATGTTGTATAATATTATTGCTGTTAATTTGCATCAATTTACAGCAACTCTGTGAATGAATGATGTCTAAGAGCTCCTCTCATTAACATTCTGTTCAGGTTTTGCACACTAAAGGCCATGTCTACCTTTCTGGAGTTAATTCCTCTCTTGCTAAATTTTTCTCTTCGCTTCTATTTTTCCTAGCATCTTTTTCTTCTTCTGTGAATCTTGCCTTCTGACAATACTGAGAAGACTGAAGGGAGACTTGATAGAACTTTTTAAATACAGTGATGTCTTGAACTATGAAATTAATTTGTTCCAACGGATCTTTCATAATTCAAGATTTCCGTAGTTCAAAATGCAGTTTCCCATAGGAATGCATTGAAAACCGATTAATCCATTCTGAAGGGAACGGATTACTATAGGCTTCCAATGCATTCCTATGGGAAGCCTGCCCTGACACAGCAAAGCAGGGAAAGAGCGTCTCACCTCAGTGAACTGCAGCTGAGCTGTCACAACCACCTTGCTGATGACCGTGATTTTGCCAGCTCAGGAGCCACAGGGCTTTCTCCTTCAGTGGGCGGACATCAGCCAGGGGAGGATGGGGTGAGTGGTGAAGTCACCATGGTTTGCGTCATGGTTCTGCCTTTGAAGCAGGCAGGAGTCCCACACATGGGGTGGGTGGGTAGGGTGTCTCCCTGAGTTCCTGCTTGCTTCAAAGGCTGCTCCGACTCTGGCACTCGAAAACACCCTCCTGCGCCATGCAAAGGTGGCTGTTTTAAAACCATCCTGCCCCAAGTGCTGGTGTCTGAGCAGCTGCCTTTTCCTTTCCCTGTCACCTCCTCATCAACCCACGAGCAAGCATAATGTTCAGGAGTGGGATGATGTACAGATGCTGGAAGGGAAGGGTGGTTCAGAGACCCGGGCAAAGGGGGATGGCAGCGGCTTCGCTCCTGGTGGAGAACAGGAGAGCTAAGCCGGGTTTTAAATTTTGCGCCATAGCGGGTGAAGGGGTTGGCGACACCCTGTGGGCTTGTTCATAGACCATTTGCTCTCCAAGCACACCACATTTGGGATGTCCGGAGCAGCATGCCCGGAGAATAAATGGGCTACAAACAGGCCCACAAACCACTGCCTCCCCTTTGCCCAGCTCTCTGCAGGTCAAGGCAATATCAAATCCCTCCCTTCTCAGCCAGGCTGTGTCAGTGCTCCTTTCCTTTTTTAAATTTTATTTTATTTATTTATATGTTATTTTTATTGTCTTTTTTTCCTGCTGACCAAATGGCCCATGCTACAGCTGTAGTGCAGTCTGGTTGGCTTTTAAAAAAACTTTTGACAGCTGCAGACTGGTTCCGCAGCCTGCGGACTGGGTATAGTGCTTGTGGGCCAGTACCAGGGCCTGCGTGCCAGATCTTTTTTAATTTTATTTTTTAATTTTTATTTATTTATTTACTTTACTGCCGACCATGGCTGTCTCCCAACTGTAGCACGGCAGGTCAGCTCCCCCCCCCCAGGATGCCCCCTCCCTGCAGCCAGGAAGACCGGACCATCCAGGAAGGACCAGCACCAGGTAAGAGACATCTCTGCCATTAACAAAGCGAACCAAAACAAACCATGTTTTGTTTCGTTTTGTTCTAAATCCACTCTGAGGTTTGCTATTCATTTCATTCCATAACAAAATGTATAACAAATAATGAAACAAACTAAAAGTTCATTTTGTGCCCATCTCTACTTTTTATCATTGCCCAAAACCATCACTCCACTGTGAGGGATGTAGCACTGACATTAGTTATCTGGAATTCTGTGCATTTAGATGCAGGTGACCACTCATTCTTTTCTTCTGCTTCATCAAGAAGCTGTGTGGCCAGGGTCGGATAGTTGAAGTAAACACCTTCTGCCTGGCCTCATTAGGAACATGCTGGCTGAAATCCTGTTGCTTAGCATTATAAGTCAAACAAGGGTATGCCCACTGAATAAGTAAGGATTGTTTTAAGTCAAGTCTTTTGAAAATTCAATTGATTCAAATGGGCATACTCTAGGTGCATTTTACTGTGCTAAAATATGATGCAAGTAGAGTAGGCTCACAGGAATCAGTGGAAGGTACAGAGGAGTTTATTCACCGAAACCTCACCATTGGGTGGGGTTATTCTAGCTTATACAACTTACTATAAATAAGAATATGTATGAAACCAATTGTGTTGCTCCTGGCTTTGTCTTTCCAATCTCCCTCTTTGCCATTATTTGTTTTGGTTTCAGTTAATAAATTTATTTCACACCTGCTGCCCCTTATAATCTCCCCCACCCCCCAAATCAGGTAAGATGGTTACCACCTTTGTGTGACATTATACCAGTGCTGAACAGGAAAGTGTGCGTTATTACTTCAAAGAAGCCTTACTTGCTGACAAGAATTAATTTGAATTCCAAATTGTTATGTAAGTCTTCTGTTCTACAGTGGGAGCTTTAGCGAAATGATGGCAATGGATAATTAGCAGCCACTATTCTGTCTCTTCAGTTTGAATAGTCCATACAAGATTTGATGCTTCTTTTCCATGAAATAAACAAAAACAGCTTCTGAACTGCCAGAAAACAACAGCAGTTCTTGAAGGCTAATCATTAGCAAGCTCTGTCAGTGTCTTGTAATTGTTCCACGAATTCTGCTTCAATCAGGGAAAAATATGCTTAAGTGCCAATAAAAAAAGTTTTCAAGTTAGAATGATGTTTCTCTTTCTTGCTGTCTCTTTCCCTAATATAAAAGTTTCCACACACCACTGTACAGAACCAATGTGAGCCCCTGGAGTGTATCTCTGCAAGGAATGTATTCTCTGCCTAGAAGAGCACTAGATGAGTCTTCTGTCAAATGGGTTGTTAACTTCGTCACCCATTCCTGATGGTCACATGAAGGCTATAGGAAGCTGATATTGAGTCAGACTGCCGGGCCATCTAGCCTAGTACTCAGAGCTCTGTCTGTCAGCAACTCTACAGCATTTCAGGCAATCTCTGTATCAAGTCATAACCAGGCGTGATGTCTTTTGGCTTCCAACATCAGCTGGGATTGTGTGTGTGGTTCAAGCTGCTTAGGTACCTGGTGTAAAGTAGAAGACTGAATTTGTTCTGAGGAAAAATTGGCAAATCGTGTGGTTCTGATATCTAATTTGCACTAATCCTAACTAGCATAGCTTGTGGTAAGGGATAATGAAAGCTGTAGTCCAATTTTAAAGGCCATCTTTTCAAATCACACCGGGTTTGGGCCAATGTGTATAAAACCATTTGTAAGTGTTGTCAAATGTTTTGAATGAAGAAATGAAGTACATTTTTGGAAATTAAACATGATTGTGAACTAAAAGAAATCATCATGAGGACTCCGAATTTTCTAATCCATTAGTGCCTTACACTTCTTTTTTCAGTAATACTTTCTCAGATAATACCATTATTATTTTTTTTGTTTTATTATACGAAGTATCATTAGTGAATCAACAACAACAAACTAACAGTTCGGTCCACTGTAGAGATGGGCATGAAGTGCTTTGTGCCAAATTCATACATGTGGCACCATCAGAGAAGAAATACCTGGATGGCACATAATGATTTGTGAGTAGGGCAGCTGGCTGATGCGGAAGGTTGCAGTGATGTGTGGGTAGGCGGGAACCCACAATCAAGGGCCTAAGAGATTGAAAGAAGGCCTTCTGGAAGATCTTAAAAAGCAGATGGAGTTGGATAACATCAGCACACTGGTGAGATAAGACTCCAGTATTTTGTATAGCCTCTTTCAGGCTGTATGTGTATATGTGAAGTAGTACAGGGAATCACAGAATCCTGAGGTACTCCACAGGGAAAGTCATGGTGTTAAATAGGGGTCCCCCATTACCATTCACAAAGGGACACCATGCAAGAGAAAATCCAAAAAGTTGAGTCCTTTTTTATCAGTTAAACCCACTTATCACCCAAACACAAAGGGGTTGTTTTTCAACAGGTGTGAATGGTACTGAGCAGAAGAAGGCATCCTGTAGAAAATCTTGACTGCTGCCATTGGTGTTGCTTCAGGCTGTCCTTTGCTATGTAAAGCTTGTCATCCCTTTTCCTGCTGGCAATGTGGGCATGATATTGTGCAGCAATATTGGGGCATTTCCCAACTTTTTGAACTGTGACTATAGAAGCACAGTATCACACATTCATAAACCAGCCATGTTTTGTTTGTTTGTTTGTTTTTAAGAGCTGAATGTTCCATTGCAGGCATATTATTTTCCATGTACTCATGACTGAGTTCCATTGCCATCTCATTTTTTTAAATTGCAGTGTGCATATATATAGGTAGTATCGGGAGGATTTTTGAAGTTCTTGGGCTACAAATCCCGGAAGTCTATGTTCTGGGAGTTCTACCTGACTTCCAAACACCTATACTGTATACAGAAAAACTAGAAGGCTTAGCTGGGTCTAGCTCCACTCACATTCACTTGTTCCTCTTCCAGATGGAAACTTTCTTTTTGAACAGGAAGTGGGATGAAGCTAGGTGTACCTAAGCTTGAGTGAATTCTAGTGTAGACCTTTTCTTCCAACTGAGCCACATTTTGGTTTCTGTTCGGAAGTGTTGGTATATCTGCTAGAATATGTGGAGAAGCGAATTGTGAAATTTATTGTCCAAGAAATTTTTTTGGATAACAATGCCAAGAACTTCAGAATGTCTAGGACAGTGATGGTGAACCTTTTAGAGACCGAGTGCCCAAACGGTGACTCAAAAACCATTTATTTTTTGCAAAGTGGCAATATGGCAATTTAACATGAATACAGTGGTACAGGTTACAAATGCTTTGGGTGCTACCCTTCAGAACAGTGAAGATCAAAGAGCAGGGTTTTGAATTTCCTGCACCTACAGCACCCTCACTGTGGCCATGGGATATTCAAAAGCCTGCTCTTCGATCCTCGCTTTCCCAAAGAGTAGCAGCCATCTGCCTCTTTTCCCTGGGCAGAGAGGCAGATGGGGTGTTATACTATCAGAAAGGCCAGGGGGGAATGGCAGTGGCTTTTGGGCTTGTTCGTAGCCCCAGTTTACTCTCCAACCATGCTGCTCAGGGCATCCCAAAAACAGCATGGATGGAGAGTAAACTGGGCTATGAGGGACCCAACAAACTGCTGCCTGCCCTTTGCCCGGCTCTCTGCACAGAGCCATTTTGGCAGTCTTGAAATGGCTCCATGCAGAGAGCTGTGTGAAGGGGGACAGCTGTTTGTGGGGCTCTCCTTGTAGCCCAGTTTATTCTCCAGCCATGCCACTTTTGGGATGCCCAGAGTGGAGTGGGTGGAAAATAAACAGGGGCTACGAATGAGCCCACAAGTAACTGCCTCCCCTTCACCCAGCTGTCTTCACAGAGGACATCGGCATGCTCCAAGCAGTGGAAGAACTGCGTGATTGTGAGGGGGTGATGTTGCATGCCCACATAAGGGCTCTGTGTGCCACCTTTGGCATCCGTGCCATAGATTTCCCAACACTGATCTATGAGACTTTAGGTAATGCAGTTCCCAGAATGTCACCAATTTATTGTTGTCAGGATAAAGTGGGGAGAGGTTAATCTAAATATAGCATCTCATTGGATGAAAAGTGTGCTATAAAATGTAAAGGATACAGAATATTTTTAAGGGGCAGCTCTGCTCCCAAGCATGGTTTATTTATTTTTATTTGTTGCATCTGAAAGGACAATGCCAGGCACATATAGAAGAGAGATGCATCATAATGTCTTGTGGTTGAATAAACATCAAACACCACGGCTGTTATGATTTACAAAAACATTGATAATAAGAATTCCCTCCAAAAGACTTGTGTGTTTATTTCAATAAATGCACTGTTGAGATGTGCCATCATCTCCTCATTCATGACCTTACAAATGAGCACTCTCCAAAATGTCCTATTCTCAACCTTCCTGCTCAGCTCATGCAGAGTCCAACCCATGGTCTCTTTTAGGCACACAGTCCATCTCATATTTGGCCTCCTTCTGCCTTCCACCTTTTCCAACATTATTGCCTCTTCCAGGGAGTTCAGTCTTCTCACAGTATGACCAAAGCAAGACAGCTTCAGTTTCAACATTTTTGCCTCCAGAGATAGTTCAGGCTTGATTTCATCTTGGCCCCCCTTGTCTGTATTTCTGGCAATCCAGAGTATCACCTCCAGCACTCTATTTCACATGAATCTATTTTTCTCCTGTCACTTTTCTTAACTGGCAAGTTTTCACACCTATACATATTCATATAAAATGAGGAAAGTATACCATATCACTGAGTGCTATTCAAGCAGCGCAATTGTTTCACAGTTTGACTGCAGAGCCACAAACTGCTGCCTTTATAAATGCTTTATAACTTTACAATGAAGAGTTAAACTCTAGCCATTTAACAGAAAGAAGAACCAAATCGTCTGTCACAAGAAATAACCAGCAATAACATCACTTACTTCTCTTAAAGCATTGTCATCACTGTCCATTCACTCCACTTGGAACTCTCCAGATATGAAAGCTAGTTTATAATTTGCATCGATGACAACCAGCATGGCCAACAGAGGGCATCACTATGGACCAAAATATCCTACTCTATTCTTTGCCTCATTTATAAAATTATACATTTGTTCCTGCCAAAGTTTCTCCTTTATAGTTACATTTCAAGAGATTTTTATACCCGGAAGTGAATCCCTACACAAATGTGATATACTCCAAATCTGTGGGCAGTCCACTATAGACAGAACACCCTTATTCTTTTACTGAGGCTAAAAAGCAAGCCGCCTGTTTTGATCATCAAAATAGCATACACTGCCAGGCCATATGCCAATGTGGATCATCCTTTTTTTTAAAAAAAAATATGGTCTTTGCTTTATACTGCTGCATCAAGCTTGCACAAGCAATGAGCTGCTAAACCAAATATTATCCCACCTACCATGTAGAGCAGCTCAGGGGGTCTTGATAATCTTGCCCATTGTTGCAGCTTGCCTGTGGCCTCAAAAAGATGTAGAAAGAAGAACTTTGAAAGATCTGCTCTCTCTCTCTCTCTCTGTGTGTGTCCTTTGACAAAAATTTAAAAGGGACTTTTATTTATACCAATTTCTCATTACTCCTTTTGAATAAGCTGCAATGCTCAGTTAATCAATCAATCAATCAGATTTAATCATTTTTGTGAAATTAAAATTGCAAAAATTTGGTATGTTTGAAAAAAAAAGAAACCTTATGAAATGGCACATGTTGCTGATTCTAACATAAAAATGCCACAATTCTTTTCTATCAAATACTATTAGAAACTTGTCTAAGATAGCTTCCATTTTGATGTATATAATTGTTTATCACCTCTAGCTACTAGATCTAGTCCTTTGTCATTATAGCAACTGCTTTAAACAGAGACACTAAATATGTTACACAACCAACACTACCCATAGACAAATGAAAAAAACAGAATTTCTCTCATGTAGCTATCTGAAGAATAATATGTTAAACAATTTGCTAGTTATATGAGCAGAAAACATAACATTAAAGTTATCATATATAATTATTAATATCTGCTGCCACCTTGCTCATGCTAAATCATGTTTTAAGTGCTACGCTTACTCTTGTAACAACTCAAATTCTGGTGTTACTTTTCACAGTCTTTCAGGGGAAAAATGAAGGCATATTAAATGGGTTAGGCTCCACATGTGGCCCAGTGAAAATAGACATACTGCATTAACCATCACATAATTATAGGTTTAAAGCCTGTGGTTATTATGGCTTAAAACTGACATTTTATTTGACTGTCAGTGAACAGAGTTAGTGATGAGTTTGTTAAAAGGCTAACTTTTCAAACCCACTTTCTTTCCATTTATGGATTTTTCAGTTTAAAATGTATTTTTGCCAAATTCATTGAACAACTAGTTTTATTTCTGGGGACAGTGTGCTACCCCATAACCTACATCTCTCTGGGAGGCTGACAATTTAAAAAAATCATAAAAAAAATTAGATACAGAATCAAAAACAAAAAAAAATCAAAATGCAAAAATAAGCTTAATTCCCTGCAGTCCTAACATTAAACACACACACAGATTTTAAAATTGAGAGGTCTAGACTACATGAGTAACTTTAAAAGCCTGGGTGAGCAGAAGGATCTTCAGCTTATGTTTGCAAGGCTACATGGCTGGTGCTACACAGATCTCTGTGGAAGGCAGTTCCATAATCATAGTGTAACCTAAACAAATGGCCCCCTCTTGGTTATTTCTGTTCCTTTATGCATAAGGCAATCCAAGGAGTGAAGTTTTTGATGATCTTAAGGCTTGTGTAGGAAGATACAGATGGGAGAATGCAGCTTTTCAGGTTATTTGTTCTACATTTTCAAATACCTTGTTCTCAAATTATTTTGAGCTTTCAGCAACATTCAATAAGTGAATAGGTCTGTGGACTAAACTGGCACAATTGTGATTCTGGCATAATTGTGGACACATCAGGTTAATACCATTATGGTACAGTTCAGTGATCCCTTATGTTAGGGATAGACAAGGTATTGGGCTCAAAATCCAAGTCTTCTTATGCTTGCCACTTGCCAGAGTTGATGTGAAGGGCAGCATAAGGACAGTTGCACCTTGCTCACCATATATAGAATTTACTCAGCCCCAGCTGATTCCCACTTAGGTTAATAAAGGATGATTTGGGAGGGGGGAGATCAGTTTAGGCAACCCAAGTAAATCAACAAATGGAGAACTTTCATTTATGAACAGAAGGGTTCATGAATGTTGTTAACTTTCCCAAGAATCCTGATATCAGCAGATTCAGAACATCTGTTTTTCTTTGGTAATATTAATTTATGACCCAGACCACAATGACCCAGATAAAGGAAAAATTATGACAATGCTTTGAAATGGCAATGTAATGATAGATCATGTCTTTCACAGTTTTCGTTGCTACAGAATCTATATTTCAAGCAGTACTGTGTTGAAGGTCTTATCACCAGATAAAACAAATAGATCACATAAAATAGAAGAAATTACAGTTGACAGTATATTTCAAACTTTTGATGTCAAATTTGACTTTCAATCTATCAATATGAACAAATTCACTGTTTGCATGAACAATACATGTAGGTTAAAGCATTAAAGAGAAAACAACACCCATAGGAAACTCAGACAAAGCTTCAATGAATTACTAATTTCAGTGCTTCTAAACAAATGCTGTGAAACCACTAGCACAAAATTAACAAAATATATGGATTTAATCATAGCATACCAGCAAGTGATTGCTCTTTGCTCTCTCTTTCTTTTTGTCTTGAAAGAGTGTTATATTCAACATGTGAAAAAATGAAACTTGTGTCAGATAAAGCTTTATTATACAATAAATAGAAATAAATACCTATATTTACAACTCAAGCAAGCAAATGTTGAAAAAGAATTCCACCAGCAAAAGAGGAGCAATGATGGACTGGTTGAGAAAGAGCATCTATGCATTATTCAGATCTGTGTGCCTTTGGCATTACATATTGGCATGTGGGCCATCCATTAAGTCACATAAAGTGTCTAATATTTCTTATGCTTTTTTAAACTAATGAAATAAAATAACAACTTGGCTTAAATCTCATCAGTGGGAAGTAATAATTAGTACTGACAGATTCAATGGTTAACATAGTTATTTCTGGAGGATGTATTGCAAATGTCTATACGGTCTCAGTCACTTATCTGATAATAAAAGGGTATGCTCCATGCTCTCGTGTGTGAATTAATATGTAATGAAAGTGGCACAGAGCCATTCAACAATGGCCACACACTGTACGAACAACAATCCTTTTATTCACCATCCATTCCTTAAACTGCTATCGTTTGTTTCCTAGTGACTGTGATCACAGATATGAGTGTAACACAATGCCAATCTCCACACCTCTTTAAATATATTAACCATACTCATGCCACTATGGTGGTTATGTTTAAATGGCTCAGTACAAATACCAATGTCTCTGTAAGGGCTTCTTTGTGAGAGCGAGAAGTCTCAGTTGGCCAGTCTTCTTGAGTAGAAGAACTTCCTGCCTGTATGGGCCCATGGTTTCACTGCATGGAGAAACTCCAGTGAATCCTTCTCATGACTAAACATGGGCATATGAGCTGCTAGCTTGTACCACTTTAATTTGCAGCTGAACAGGTTTTTAGCACTTCTCAGCCCTGCCACCTCAGGCCAGAGCCCTCTCCAAGGTAGCATACCACATTTTCCCTGCCCTTCCTCCTTTGGGTGCTGCCTCTGAGTAGGCATCTGCTGGAGGGGGTGGGGCTGGAAGTACCAGACACCTTTTCAGCCAAAAAACCCCCAAACCAGCACAAACTGCTGGTTCAGCAGTTCATGCTCATCTCTGCTCCAAGCAATAAAAGATATGGAGTGGTGTACAGCCAGCACCCTTGGAGGTACATAACACGTTTCCATGGCTGTGATGTGCATTAAAAACATTTCTCTTAGCAGTCTCATGATGCCAAGATTTGGTACTGCACCAATTAAATTTCCCAACTTCTAGTGGTTTTTACTTTTATTTTTTTGTTTCAATTTCCCTTTCTATGCAACATAGGAAAAGGCCAGATCATGAGCATATTGATGCCTTCTTGAGTGAAACCTGTACAGGCAGGATGCCATTCTCCATAGGAATTGTAATAATCCCGCACAGTCTTGTGTTTCTTCTGCCCCTTGTGGATCAACCCTGCCCAGGAAATATGTGATTCTGGTCAAGAATTGCAATAGGCCTGCAGAGCTTAGTATTCCTTCCTGGAAAAAAAGGACTGCAAAACTTTCAAGAAACCTGGCAAGATTTCTCAAAACAAAAGTAATCCTGAGTAGTTTTTATGAGAAGAGGGAAATTTCCCCTGTTGTCTCAGAGGGTGAGAGACTGCAAGAATCTCATCCTTCTCTGTTTTCTCTCTCTCTCTCCCCCATCTCTGGCCAACAGGAATTTGTATGTCTCACAGAGCCCTATGGAGATGGATGAGGGAGAGGGGGCAGTGTATCACCCATGTTCCTTTGTTTGAAGGGGGGTGTTAAGCCCAATGCTTAAGCAGCTTTTAAAACTGCTCTCCAACTTCCTCCGTCTAACAAGACTCCTGCCATGTCTGCAACATCATCTAGACATGGACTTTAAGAACATCATCTAACCAAGGACTTTTAAAGCAAACCTTCTGCTTTACCAGGATCCCCCATCGTCCTGATGGGAGATCCTGGTAAAGCACATCTTTTACCATGTCTGAACTTCTGGCACCTGCTTTGAAGAAGGGTGATTTACACTCGAAAGCTTGCAATGTTCTTTGTTTTTTAATTTTTATTAGTGGCCTATAAAGGTATCACCTGTAACCTATTTTTTGCAATAGGTAATAGGATGGCGACATTCAGTAATGTGAGCTAAAGTAGCTAACAAATGTCAACGTTTCTCCCTATGGTTGGGAATTGTTAATTTGGGGGTGGTGAGTGTGGCTGAACTTTTTTTCTCATTCTTATGGGAAATCTATCACAAACCATATATAAGAAAATATTAGCTTATGGCTCCATAGATGTTAGAGATGAAAGGATCTGCAGAATGTACCAGTTTCCAAGGATTCTTACAAAGCTGTGCTATATTCTGCATGTGTGGCATATAGCTGCATGTAAAGGATATAATGTGAGAATGAAAACATTTTACTTGGATATAGGATCATGCTATGTCATATGTACTGCATATTCTGCCTTATTTTAAAATATCATAGTAACTGCAAGTGTCTGCTGGCCCGATTCTAACAACCTTCAGTTTCTTATTGACACGGAAATGGGCTTCATGTATTTATATGAAACTGTAGTATAGGTAGATTCTGATTACACTCAAGTAACATAGAGGATATACAATTCACATTTTGAAAAAAGATGCCTGAATTTTTCTTCTACATTCTGAAAACAAGACTTCTTTATTACACTCTGGTGTGTAATGCCCTGAAAGATAAGGTCAGAGCTGTACCCGCAAGTTCAAAGCTAATCTCACAGACTTGACAGAATGAAATATGCAGTAGGACCAAGGTTTCTCTCACATTTCATGTTCTTCTCAGTTCTACTATATATTCTTTTCCCCAAGCGTTGAAAATAAAAGGAAGGATGATGTACTCAGTAGCCTACCATCCAACAGTAACACTTGTAAACAACCAACGATCCTTGTCATAATATGAAATGAAACTCTACTGCTCATTTTACACAAGGATGACATGTCTCAGATGGTTTGACACTTTAAGCTGGGGTTGTGGTCCTGCATGAACAGCCACACTCTGACCAAGAAATGTACTGCTAAGGCATCACTCAACATCGAAAGTTCCTTTTTTTCTGGTAGTCAAGATTAAGTTTTCTGAAGGCCGGTAGGAAAGGGAACTCATTTTTGTTGACAGGCTAGAATGTCTGACACTGGGAGGGATATATTTCAGAAGCTGAAGGAAGTATTTTCTAAAGTTCTTCCCAAAAAAGCCATAAAAAACAGGGTTGAGGCAGTTGTTGAAGTAAGCCAAGCAGATCGTGAAAGGCATAGCTGTATCCACAATATCGACAATGTGACAACTCACAATCACACGCAGCTGAATTAGAACATCCAGAAAGGTGAATATTTGATGGGGGATCCAAGAAAAAAAGAAAAAGAGAACAATGGCCACAATCATCTTAAAAATGTCATCTCCTCTGGTCTTGTTTTTCTGAATCTGGTAAGCCTTTTTTAGGGTCTTCCAGATTAAGATGTAGCTGGTTAAAATGATCACAAAGGGGATCAAGAACCCCAGCATATTTTTGGACAACCCTAATCCAACCTGGACTGTGGCATTATTGGTTGTGTTGGTAGGGGTCTCATAACGAAAAGCACATACCGTTATATTTTCATTTTCAATGAAGAAGACACTACGGTACATGATAACTGGCAAGCTGGCAAGGGCTGCCATGAGCCAAATGGCAATGCAAGTTACCCGGGCAATAAGCATTGTGCGCCGAAGCCTGGACTTCATTGGGTGGACTATGGCCAAGTAACGGTCAATGCTGAGGCATGTCAAGAGAAACACGCTGGCATACAGGTTGAAGGTGGCTGCTGCGGAAGTTACCTTACACAAGCAGTTGCCAAAAGGCCAGTGATACTGCATGGCTGTGGTGTATGCCCACATTGGCAAAGTCACAAGAAAAGACAAATCAGCCAGGGCTAGGTTGAACAGAAAGACACTTGCCACTGTCTTCAGCTTCATGTAGAAGAAAATGATAATCACTACTAAGCTGTTTCCAATGATACCTATGATGAAAATAATTGAGTAAACAGTTGGAACCATAACCAATATATAGTTGTGTCTTCCCAGTGAGGAACATTCAACGTGGATTCTTTCAACTGTCTGTTCTGTAGAGGTGTTGATGGCCATCTTGATCACTTCAGCTGGAGACTATTTGGAAAACTTATCCCAAGTTCATCTGAGGGAATAAAAACAATACCCAAGGTTATTATTTTTGCTTCGCCATTGAATCTCCGCAATGGGAGATATTTAAAACACGGTGACCAGTTAAAGTCTGAATTATAATATTTGCCTGTATTACAACCCAGGTACTTGATGGATTATTTAGGTTAGCCTTGGTACAGATTCTATCATTCAGGGCCATAGATAAGTGGCACAGCACAAGCTAAATAGACACATCTGGCACCCTCAGTTATAAAATGTAAATGGATTTGTGAATGGAAAATATTTTCAAAAAAATCATTTTTGGATTACTGTTTTCAGAATCCCATCGCATGTATACTAGCAGTGGAATGCTAAGAGTTGTATTGCAAGTGCTCTAAGTGTCTGTGACAATTCTCCGTCATCCAGATGCGTTTATCTGGAAGTTGAGTCATGGCAACTGGACTTCTTTTCTTGAGAGACTGAATTTTTTTGCTGCTCATCCAAACAGCTTTGTCATTCTGAGGAAAGCTAGTTGTGAGTTCTCTATGGGACTGCCATGGGAGTCACAACTATCTTTCCTCAGACTGACAAAGCTGTTTTGATGAGCAGCAAAATATTTCAATCTCTCAAGGAACTGAACTCCAGTTGCCATGACTCAACTCCCATACAAGTGCTCCAAGCTTTTAGCATTCAACAGGAAACAGAGATTATTTTGTTAACTGGGTAGAAATATATTTAGGCCTTAAGGCTTGCAGCTGGTTTGCTGACATTGTATATGCAAACACCTGTTATACTGGTGGCTGGCTTGTTATAGTTATCTACTAGTTATATTTTTTTTTTCATTTCTTATTTTGAATTGTCAATCAATTTTGTGCTTATTTGTTTATTTGTTATTTTTATTGCAATTTGATTGTTTGGTTTGATTGATTAGTTTTTATTTACTATTTTAAATTTTTTTATCTGTTTTTATATTTTGTATATGTTTGTAAACCGCCCAGAGTAGCTTTTTTGCTAGATGGTTGCAGTATATAAATAAATAAATAAATAAATAAATAAATAAATAAATAAATAAATA
>JAHTLZ010000379.1:39328387-39363365 GCA_023846285.1 Phrynocephalus versicolor | reverse complement strand
ATAAATAAATAAATAAATAAATAAATAAATAAATAAATAAATAAATAAATAAATAAATAAATATCTGCCTGCCTGCTATAACAGCATGGTCACTTCTTGGTGGGCTCTGGGAATAATGCCTGGGCTTCAGAGCCATTAGAACCAAGACTGTTGGATGAGTGGCTAAAAACTGCCTTAGTGACCTTTCAAAATGCCTGCACACCATGGACCACAAAGCTAGGCATCATTTACATAGGTGAGCCAAGAGCTACTGAGGCAGGCAGGGGGCAAACCTGAAAAGAGGTGCCTATGTTCTCTTCTCCCCATCCCTTCTCTCCCTTCAGCAGTATTACCATAAGAACATAAGAACATAAGAAGAGCCATGCTGGATCAGGCCAAAGGCCCATCTAGTCCAGCTTCCTGTATCTCACAGCGGCTCCACCAGCTGCATTGGGGAGCGCATGAGACTAGATATCTGTCTCCTGATACCACTCCCCTGCATCTGGCGCTTGAAGTACCCTGGTTTTAAGCCTGGAGATTACATATCTCCATCATGGTTTGTAACCTGTGATGGACTTTTCCTCCAGGAATCTGTCCAATCCCCTTTTGAAGGCATCCAGGCCAGATGCCATCACCACATCCTGTGGCAGGGAGTTCCACAGACCTACAATGCGCTGGGTGAAAAAGCATTTTCTTTTGTCAGTTCTTACACTCCCAGCTCTCAATTTGAGTGTATGTCCCCTAGTTCTGGTATTTTGGGAGAGAGAGAAGAGCTTCCCTCTATCCACTTTACTCATACCCTGAATTATTTTGTATGTCTCAATCATATCCCCCCTCAAGCGCCTTTTTTCCAGACTAAAGAGGCCCAAATGTTTTAGCCTTTCTTCATAGGGGAGGTGCCCCAGGCCAGTAATCATTCTAGTCACTCTCTTCTGCACCTTTTCCAGTTCCACTATGTCTTTCTTGAGATGCGGTGACCAGAATTGTACACAATACTCCAGGTGGGGCCTTACTATTGTTTTGTATAATGGCATTATAATGTTGGCTGTTTTATTTTCAATCCCCTTTTTGATAATCCCTAGCATGGAATTGGCCTTCTTCACTGCTGCCACACATTGGGGAGACACCTTCATGGAGCTGTCCACCAACACACCAAGATCTCTTTCCTGATCCGTCACGGATAACTCAGAGCCTATGAGTTGATAGATGAAGTTTGGATTTTTTGCCCCAATATGCATTACTTTACATTTGGTTACATTAAAACACATTTGCCATTGCTCAGCCCATTCCCCCAGTTTGGAGAGATCCTTCTGGAGCTCTTCACCATCTTCTTTGTTTTTTACCACACGGAAAAGTTTGGTATCATCGGCAAACTTGGCCACCTCACTGTTTATCCCTATCTCCAGGTCATTTATGAACAGATTGAAAAGCACCGGTCCCAGGACAGAGCCTTGGGGCACACCGCTTTTCACCTCTCTCCATTGTGAAAATTTCCCATTGACACCTACTCTTTGTTTCCGGGATCTCAACCAGTTCTCAATCCATAAGAGGATCTGCCCTCTTATCCCCTGACTGTGCAATTTTCTCAGCAGCCTTTGGTGAGGGACTGTGTCAAAAGCCTTTTGAAAATCCAGATAGACTATATCCACCGGTTCACCCAAATCCACGTGCCTGTTGACCTTTTCAAAAAATTCTAAAAAATTTGTCAGACAAGATTTACCCTTACAGAAGCCATGCTGATTTTCTCTCAGCAAGGTTTGTTCTTTTATGTGTTTTAAGATTTTCTCTTGGATGAGGCTTTCCACCATCTTCCCTGGGACAGATGTAAGGCTAACTGGCCTGTAGTTTCCCGGGTCCCCCCTCCTTCCTTTTTTAAAAATTGGTGTGACATCTGCTATCCTCCAGTCCTCCAGCACTGTGGCCGTTTTAAGAGACAAGTTGCATATAACCGTTAAGAGATCAGCAATTTCATTTCTCAGTTCCCTAATAACCCTTGGGTGGATGCCATCTGGGCCCGGTGACTTGTTAATCCTTAATTTATCGATTACTCCTAAAATCTCCTCTCTTTAAACATGTATTTGATTTAATTCTTTAGTCAAGAGGGGCGGCTCAGGCAGCGGAATCCGCTCAAGGTCCTCTGTCGTGAAGACAAACGTTGGACAGGGGTGCTTCTCCTGGTGCAAATGCTCTACCTGTTTTAGTTTCCATGATTTTAATAGGTAAGTGACCTTGAACTTTTAGTGAAGTTGAGTACATACACACGGTATTCCACATTGCTAAGACATTGATTTGAGATAAGATTGACCTTAGTGGTTGAATGGGGGGGGGTCTTATACAGGGATTCTGTTCCATGTTGACTTGGGCTGCCTGTTGTTAGCATGAAATGTTTAACCCTCACGAGGGTAAGAGTCCACACTGCACCTCACACAGCTGTAATTATCACTGGAATCAAAGGTCACCCACACTCCTCTGTCTTCCCAACTTTTTAGTCTTCCCCCTCCCCAGCAAGCAACATAGTATCAAATTGATATGACCACTTGCAACATTGGAGTATTCATCAGATGTAGCACTAAATTGGAAAAGAATAATTAAAATAATAATTTAGCAATTATTCCGATGAGGCACAAAGGATGCTCATTTAAGGGAGAGGTTCCTATTGGAGAGGCATACTCTTTGATGCCATGCAGTAAGCTAGTGCAGTGGGGGGGATACCCCCTTCAAGTGAGCACGTCTTGCCTGAAAATTGAAAAATAATAATTAAATTATGCTTTTCTAATTCAATATTATGATGGTTTAGCAGTGCAGTTTTACAGAGTCTCTTCACCAAGAGAAAAGTGGCATAATAATATGATAAACAAATGAAAAATGAAAAAGTTGTTCTACCAATTCAGCAGTATGTCACTTTCCTGAATTGCTTGTCTCTTTTTAACAACTATCAGTTGTTTGTATTGTTATATAAATTTTATAGTATTCTTGTGGTAAAGTGTTCATATTTTCACTCCAATAGAGGTTATATATCCCTCTCATTTGTTTTTGAGTGCACAGCAGTCCTTATCAAACCATTTGGGGCTGCTTGCTCTTGGCATAGCTCCTGCAAGGGGGGGCATTGTTTTGAAGTTAGTACAGCTTTTAAAGCACTAATCATAGCTGAATAGTTATTTAAAGTGGAGGTAGTATTTGTAGCTACCATGATTGAGTTTTTAAGGAACTCCCCCTCTGAGGAACCAAGAAAATCTGCCACATTGCTGTTTTCTCCTGTCCAATATAACCTTTTATGTTTTAGACATAGAGATTTATCCTAAAGGTAGGAATTTGTATTCAGGTGGATAAGATTTGATGAAGAAATAGTAATGAGAGGGAGATGGTCATTATCTAACCTGTAATCTACACAGAATTCAGACACCCTACTAGATAATAGGTGTGAAATCAGCACAAGATCCAGAACACTGCTTCCATGGTCAGATACATAAGTAAATTCTGCACTTTTTACAAAAAAGGGGTTTCCATTTAAAATTATGAAGGTGAGATGACTCACCATTTGGGTCAAACAGATATCTCTATAGTTCCCCTTAGCATCCACCTTGAGCTAAGAACTGTCTCCTCCCTGGAAATATTTAAGCGAGGCCTTAAGACTTTTTTTAAATTTAAGAAAGCCTTCTGAGCCTCCAGCCTTTTACATTTTTTAATCTATAACATATTTTTTCCATCTCTTCCAAGACTCTTCCAATAAAATGTGGTAGTTAAGAGGATTAGGGTCAGAGTGCTGAATTATCTTAAGAACAGAATCCAGTACATGTATCCAGAGCATAGCTATAGGAAGCAGATGGATGTTGCAAAGATAATGTTGAGGTGTACTGTCACCTCTTGCAAAATACTGATAGCTAGTGAGCCATGCCCTCCAATGGGATTTGATAAGATACAAGAAACCCAGACAGGGCATTGCAACTCTGATCCACAATATTTTGTTGTTCTTTTTCAAATAATAATCAACATTCCATGTCCACTGGGCATGCTCAGTCTTCACTGGGTTTTGATACTCGCTCCATTTAGAAAAAAGATCCTTGCAAATCTTGGCTGTTCCATCTTGTCTGTTAGTGGACTCATTTTGAATCCAATCCCAATGATACTCAACACTGTATAGTTTCAGTTGGAGAAGAAGATGACTTCACTGATTGTGAGGTTCCTGGGGGAGTCTTGATTAAAATTCATTAAAATTAGATTAGAATTGGCTAGCGAGGCCAGCTCATATGTCACATTTTGTCAGGTGATTTTTATACTTCTACTGGCACAGTGAACATAGCTGAAGTCTTGAAATAAAAAATAGCCCCTCTTTGCATTAATCATGAGTTCAATGTATATATTTGTGGGGGCAATAAAAAAATTAAGTTCTGCCCTCAGTTGACATGCCTTTGAAAGCCTGACTGTAGTTGCAACATGTATAATCCCAGGCATTCATGAATTCATATAGAGCAGGAACAGACTATACCAGGGATGGCGAACGTTTTTGACACTGAGTGCCCAAACTCGGTGATGGAGACAGCGGCGGTGTTGGGGGGGGTCGGGATTGGCGGCAGCAGAGGTAGAGGTGGGGGGTGAAGCAGTAAGGGCAATGGGGTGGTGGGCTCAGAGTCATTGGCAGCAGCAGCGGGGGGGCAGGGATGGTGATGGCAATGGCGGTGGAGGTGGGGTTCGGTGGTGGGGGGTCAGGGGTGGGAGAGAGGGCAGCGGGGGTGATGGGGTGGTGGGGTCAGGGTCATCAGCGGTTGTGGTGGGGGGCCAGGGATGGCGGCGGTGATGGCAGCAGAGGTAGGGGTCGGCGGAGGCAGGGTTGGCGGGGGTGGGGGCGAGGGTGGCGATGGGGATGGCAGCTGTAGGGTCAGCAGAGGCAGGGTCGGCAAGAGGCAGGGCAAGGGTGGGGATGGGGATGGCAGTGGTAGGGTCAGTGGAGGTGGGGTCAGCAGGGAGCAGGCACAAGGGCGGTGATGGGGACAGCGGCGGTAGGGTCGGCCTAGCATGCGACATGCTCCATGCCCCCCCACTTCCCCCTCTGCAAATTCCTCATGACTGGTCCAGCGGAGGGGGAAGTGTGGGGGGGGGGAAGGGAGCCTGTCACTTGCCACGTGAAAACTCTCTGTGTTCCATCTTTGGCACGCATGCCATAGGTTCACCATCCCTGGACTATACCATCCTGATGAAGTCCCACCATCATCTTTGGTGTTCATAGTATACATAACTAAAATCTGAACAAATGCTAATCTGCCCCAAGGCTTTAACTTCTGGATCACGAATTCAACTCCTCCAACTGTCCTTAGATAAAAATGTTCTATGCAGAATATAATAATAGTTTTAAATTCAAGAAAAAATGGAGCACAATCCAATGTATTAGACCTAAGTGTTGACCTTAAAAACCTGGACATTATGTCATTATGAAGAAATGAAATGCTGTTCCTTCCACAGAATTATCTAATCAATGTAAATATTAAATGTAGGGCAACTGTTAAGTTCCAGGTATCTTGCTGTTTCATTTCTGTTATACATAGATATTGTAAACACATGAATGACTTTCTTCCACAGGATGTGTTTTGGCTGCTCTTTGGAGACTAAGCCAAACAAGAGAACAAAATATGTTTTTAGTGAATCATTTAAGAGGTCGTCTTGGATCATGGAGGCTTTCTAACTATTAATGAGAACAAAATCTTTTGGCATTCAAAAGCTAGCATATCAGAGCTTTACATGGACCTCTTGCCAAATGCTAATTTGTGTCTGATTAGCAAGCATGTTGGCTTTACTGACTTTGGATAAGCTAGGTCACTATGCTTCATGTAAATAGAAGCCAAAATCAATGCAGCAACATAGTTTCTCAGTGATGGTCAAACATTTGCTTGAAGAAATTGTATATGAGAGTCGTTCTTTTGTAAATAGTAAGAATAGCAATTAGGCAAACGTTTCTTCCTCGAAACTGCTCCATAACCAATTAAGGGCACACAGATTGGCACCCAGCTCTCCCATGCCATTCTGGAAAGCTTCAGTCCTGATCCTTGTCCAGATTCGTACAGGAATTAATATGTTTCTGGTCCTCTGGGGAAAGCCCATTGTAGTCAATAGGCAAATGCAAATTGAAAGGCCAAGTCATAGACTCAATGGTTCAAACAGGAAATAGGGGCTTCTGGTCAGCTGGTGGCCCGCTATAAAGTTAGGAGCCTCATATGCATGTTATTTCACACCCACCCCAACACCTCCAAACACCAGAAGAAAGCTCCCATTGGGTTTCAGAGGCATCCACTGGGAAGAGAGGAATCCTCGACATGCTTCTGTATCCCATTGAACTATCAGAACAGGTTGCTTTTTGTTTTTTGCAGGGTCCTGTATAGGGATGGGCATTTCATTTCAGAACCAGTAGGTTATGAAATGAATCACGTGAGCCCAGGTGGTCCTTGGAACCAGCTGATACACGCAGATCCAATTGCTTTACCTTACTCGCACAGGGTTAAAATCCAATGAGGAAGCATGCTGCAACATCATCTGTGCTTGATCTGTGCTGCTGGCCAATCAGGATCTGTGCAGGGACAGGCATCATCCCGACTCCCTCTCTGATTGGCTGGCAGTACGGAGCAGGAAAGATGATGTCACAGCATGCTTCCTCACTGCAGCTCAGCTCCATGCCGGCAGAGAGAAAGGTGAAGCAATTGTATCAGCTGGTTCTGAGCATCACCTGGGCTCGCATGGTTCATCTCATAAATTACTGGTTCCGAAACGAAATGCCCATCCCTAGTCCTGGATTTGCTATATAGAAATCTGTGAGTTTACAATTTGCCCATGTGTAAACTGCCTAGATGCCCTAAGTACATCTGATCTCGCCTGATTTCAGAAGCTAAGCAGGGTTGGCCCCGGTTAGTACTTGGATGGGAGACCACCAGGGAATACCAGGTGCTGTAGGCGCCTGGAGTAGGAACTGGCAAACCACTCCAGTATTCCTGCCAAGAAAACTCCATGGACATGGAGTCACGAAGGGTCGGTCATGACTGTAATGACACAACACACACACACACACTGTGTGTTCACGGGGCCAACTTAATACATGTTGTTAGGGACTTTGCTTTGTCCATATCATATTGCGTACTGTAGGATGAGATTCATAAAAAGGATTAACATTTGTAAAAACCTGAAGAGCTGTTCAGACTTTTTTCCAGGTAATTAATTATATTGTATAAGGCAGAATATGAGGGTTGCCATGTCTCAGGCCACCGGCTAGGGTCTCAGGGACTAGCTTGATTTCCTTGGATCTCTCAGCATGGAGACACATCTCAGGGCAAGTGGGGCAGAAAGTGGAAGTACTCTTGGGGTTTGAGATGTAGCTTTAATACTCTCATGCTCACCATTCTTGCATCACTACTGTGGCAGCAAAGGACCAACACTTATCCTATGGGCCTGCCCCTGTGACATTCCAATTTTCTGCTTCTTAATGTCAGGTAATGGTTCTCAGCCTTAACCTAGCAATCTTCCATTATTCAGACCATCAGAGTTCAAGCTTTTGAAATATTTATAGATTTTCCAGAATCTTGATATTTAAAAGACCTTTCCTTTAATAGACAGTGACACCTTTCCATGAATGGGTCTGTCTTAGAATTAAGGGTCTGGAATTCTGATTTTGTCAATTTAGGGTCCCCATATGCCATTGGATTGCAACTCCTATCACAGCCAGCTAACATCTCAAGTTGTTTGCACAAGGGGGGATGGGAATTAAATTCAGCAACTTTACTTTGGGAAAGAAAGCTTTGGCTTGGAACCCAATAGCCTATCAAATCTTCTGTTCAGAGCCCAAGTGCCAACAAATGACATTACCTGGCATGGGCAAACTTTGTTATTTTTTGTGACATCTTTGAGAACTTCTTGGTAGCATAAGGTTGGTTATTGGAAAACAGTATGCTGGATTAGCTAGACCTTTGGTCTGATCCGGAGCTTTTTGTCTGGTCCTGTATAGGTGTCTCATATTTAATACCAAAAGGAACAGTGACTCCCTCTGTTTGTTGTTGATTAAGAATTTTCATTTGGTACTATGGATTCTTGACAGCAACATCTGTGTAACTTTCTCACGATAAGGCCACTGTGAGAGATATTTGTAGCCTTACCACCTGTGTGGCCTTGTCATTTATTTATTTGATAGTCTCTAAAACTGTGAGACATAAAGGCCTAGTGGCCAGCATTTAAGCTACACTGAACAACCGTGGCTAAGATCCAAATTGGATTTTTATAGTGAAAGGAAATTCTAACATAAAGGTAGCACCAATCAAATGTGTTCCTCAGAAAATTCACAGCCATTGCCCTGGTATGAAAAAATCTGAAAGAAAGTTAGAAGCTTAACATCTGAAGCAGAAACACATTATTTCTGAAGTGGAAAATCAAAATGGCAGCTACCATGGATGTGATGGAGCATGACAGCTCTGAGGAGATCCATGCCTTGCACTAAATTATCTCCTTTCTTTCCTAGAAAACATGAAGATTGATCTATTTTAAAAGCCCTGGAGAATGGTGCTCCACCTACCCCAATGCATTTCATTTAAGAAATCAGTAATCTAGAGAAAGTGTGAAATTTCTCTAGACAATGCATGAAGGACACTTTAAAGTTGGATAAACATTTGTTCTCATGAATCCATCAAATCATCGCAATTGTACAGAGATGGGAAAAGTTACTTTTTTGCATCAAACAAGTGACATTTTCAATTTCTGCAAATGTGTGATGGCTGCATTGTCAGCACCTCTTGCAATCCCAGAATATTCACCAAGAAAGGTTTATGTTCAAGATGCAACATGGTCGGTCACATTAAAGCCCCCAACATGAGTTGTTTTCTACTGGGTGGCAGATTATAGAGAGAGAACAAGGAAAGTCCAAAATCTTCCTGCACAGGTGGTATAGCTTAGCTATGGTTTCAGATTACAGAGGGAGCTGGACTTTCTCACCTTCAAAAATAGAAAAATTAAATTTCTTGTGTTTCTTGCTCCCAGAGTCAGCTGGAGTGAATACTGAAAACTTCACACAGTCACACTGAAATAACTGCAGACCCTTGATCTCCTATTCCATCCCAAGTCTTTGATCATGCAGTTAGTTCCATGCCTCTTCTAACATCTTGCTTGCTGGATCTTTCCCTGCTGACCCTTACCATCTGCTGCTTTTTGTAACATCTCATCTACTAATTAGATCTGATACTCTCCAGTGCTTGTATTTCTGATGGACTTTTAGTGGGTCTAACAAAGGCATTAGATTAATCCTGGACTTGTAGAAGCATCTGCAATTAGAACCACCTTCTGGCTAAAGTGATAGTCAGTTGCCCCTTTCTGGACTTTGCAAGATATGCCACAACATATGTTGAATATCATCACCACTCTCTTTTATAACCAAATGCCACAGTCTGATTTATAAGTTTCTTCTCTGTAATATCCTGTCAAATGCTGAACAGAATTCTTATCATACACAACTATGCCCAAGCAGAACTCAAGGAGGCTAGTTAGAAAAATGGCAAATGTGTGTTTGTGGGTTTGAAGTAAACAGGGATGTGGTGTTTGTCAAAAACCTTTAAAAGCTTTTCAGACACCCCAGCCATGTAGGGAATGACCAGGTTCTTCCATCAGCTCAGGCTGATCCATTGTTCTTGTGGATCGGCACACTGCTTTGTTGAAGGCACACTTTGGATATCCACAGGCCTTAAGTGCTGTCTTCAGTTGCCTGTCTTCCTTCTTCTTGGCTTCTGTGGAGGTGGGGATGCTCTCTGCTCTGTGGTTTAGAGTCCTGATGACTCTTAATTTGTGTTGTAATGGATGGTGGGTGTCAAACAGTAAGTACTGATCTGACATATTTCACAGACATACAGTATTCTTGTTACATGATCATCCAGTTGCAACAGGAGCAGGGACACCCCTTCTCTTCCTCCTCCAGCAACTCAAGGGCAGTGCTGTATGAATCCCTGACTCATCACCTTCTCATGTGAGTGGCTGGAGGAGGCAGAGAAGGGAAGTCTGTGCTCCTGGCAGGTCTGGAAAATAATGCATTGAGGAGAGAACAAGCATTGCATGTGATTGGAGGAGCCATTGGAGGTGGCAAAAGAGAATGCATGGGACTTGCGTTCCCTTAGGATTATTTAGGATGACCCAACAGAATGCAATTCAGGCCCATGACCCATCTGTACTCATTATATACTGAGTTGGTGTACTGTTTTTGGCTATCACTTGACAAAGCAAAGTGCTTATGTAACATATCCTTCTATATAGCTCTTGCAAAAATCATGGCATAGCTTTGGCTTTAGAAGCAGTTCCTCCTTTAGAGAAAGTTGAAATATTTCACCAGACAATCCTTTGAAATTAAGCATCTAAGAACTGAAAAAGAAACCTCTAGTCTATGTTACTTCAGATAAATTATTTGCCATTAACAATTTATTACTTGTAATGAGCTCCTTCTCCAGTAACAAAGATCAAGAGTGTGATAAGTATCAAACACTATTAAATGGTTTTGAGATTGTTTTATATGTAATATTGGTTCACCCAAATGAATGGGAGATGGAGAACCAGCCTATGGAGCCTAGGACTGACAGTGTGATTCACCTCTGTGCCTTGCAGGAGAAGGGTCATTGGCTTCTGTGGTCTTAAACAAGGTACATGGTCTCAGTGGCCCACAAAAGAAGGAAATTATAAGCACTTCTGAGTACTCCATCCCTAGAAACCCTTGCCATAAATTGGAATGGTCTTGAGGGCATGTAATCATAATAATCTCCGTTCTACTCCATACCATGGAATTGTGGGCGTTAAAGTAAGCTGTTTCTTCCATACTGTTGTATCGTGGACAAACTTATATGATTGCTATAAATTACTTCTACAGATGCTAAATTTCAACTGGAACCATGGTAACAATAAAATCATAGTTGACTGACCTTAATACTGGCAGAGCAAAATAGCTTTTGTTTATGGGCACTAATTCAAGCAACTAAAATGGTTTTCAGAGCATTAGTTTTCCAACAAATTCTCTGGAAAGCTGCTAATTCCTCCTGCATGGCTGTCTTGTTTGACCTTTTATTTTTATTTTTTTAAATTACAGTGATTATAATAACTTGCTGATGAGAATGTGCTGCTACAGATTGTTGCATCAGCTATTTTTTTTAGCTCTCTGCTCATTTCCTATGTTGGACAATCATGCTTTCTAATTAAACTGCCTGAGATAACAGAGAAGGATGCTGTGGTTCTCTTGACAAAGTAAACAGAGCTTTACTGAATGAAATACAAGACGAAGTCCCAGTGACTGCAGCTTCCTGTGTGAACTTCATTAATAGTAATCATGTAACCAGACAGCACATGCCAGATTTCAAAACCAACATAAAATTGCAGTGTTTTGTCTTCAACAAAGGACATTCTGGATAGCAAGTGGGCATACTGCCTGTAAAAAGTTTTGCCTGCGCCTCAATTGGTAAAGAATTGTTTCATTACCTAATGTTAAATTGTTGCTCTCTTGCAAGTGGAATGAAAACATCACTATTTCTGCTTGTGTGGCTAATAATAAGCTTTTGGCAGGGGTTGGATACACAAAACGGCTCTCAAGGTAGATGATGAACTTATTCTATACCTCTTAATGAAGAATCAAAAATGTCTGGAAATATTTCTGAGGCAAAATTTGCCTCATTTTCTCTTGAATGCCTCCTGTATTGTAGTTCTCTTTGCCTCCTATGTTAAATGGTTCCATGACCATACTGTTCTAATAGTTAGGGACAGGGATTGTTTCCCGATATCCAACCAAAATCTGGCTTCCTGTAACTTGAACCCATTTTATGTCTACTGCAGTCTGGGATGATCAAGACTAGATCCTGCCTCTCCTCTGTATGACAGTCTTCCATGTATTTGAAAAGTGCTATCATAATCACCCTCAATAGTCTTTACACAAAGCTAAATATGCCCAGTTCTTTCAGCATTTCCTCGTAGGATTACATAGGTTCCCAGCCTTCTAATCATTCTTGCTACCTTTCTCTGAAAGTATTCCATTTTGTTTATCAATTTCAAAACTCAAATCCTATAGTCGTAGTTGACTTACAATGCCCTCCACAGCTTGGAACCTGAGAACCTGGCAGAGTGGCTCTTCCAAAGGTCAACTGAGGCCCAACCCACCAGAACATCGCAGGCATTCTCACTTTGGGTGGCCACTCCTAGGGAGGCTTGGAAGACATTTACCTGAAACCAGGCCTTCTCTGTGGTTGCCCCTGTGTTTTGGAACACATTGCCAAGTGAAATTCGCCTAGCACGGTCCCTGCCGGCATTCAAAAAAGCCCTTTTTAGAGAGGCATTTGGTGACCGTTAGTTCCTTTTTTTTGTGCCGCCATCTTGGTCAATCTATCTCCCCCCCATTTTTATCAGTTTTTGTTTTGTTTTGTTGTTTATTATTATTGGATGATGTGTTTGATATATGTTCCTTTATCCATATAAATATGACTGTTGAAAACTGACCGGGGTTCCTCTGGAAGACGTGGTATAGAAATTAAACAAACAAACAAACAAACAAACAAACAAATATTGTGGTTCAGATTCGCTTCAAGGGTCAGAGAATGTTTTTTGGGGCGGGAAACTGAGCTAAGGTAAGAATTCTTAATTCTGCCTCTTTTTCTCAGTCTTTTGGTACCTATGTACCATAAGAAGGCTTTTTTGTTGAATCAAGAGGTTTGGAAAAGGAGGGATCATGAACTCTGTTGCTGTTCTGGAGAATCGGGCTTTGTAGTCAATGCCTGGGATGAGATTACTAAGAGAAGTGTGGAAATGCCCATTGTTAATTGAAAGGCAATAACACCTGCAGCTTATTACTGTGAGAAAGAGTTTCAAGTCAAGCTGAGCTCCCTCCTTAGGACTGAGCTAATTAGGGAAATGGGTTCAAGTGAGTGAGCGATGGGAGAAGAAGTTACTCTCTTCTTGAAAGTTCAGGGGAACTTGACAGCTGATAGGCTGATCCTGTGGAAGAGTCTGAAAGTTGGAACCTTGGGTATAAATTGAGGACAGATGTTACTTTACTTGGGAGACTTTTATGTTGCTCTGATATAAGACATGTACTGTAGTTTATTCATGCTCTAAAACTACTGAAGTTATGCTAGGATGTATTATGATATGTCATCAAGCTTTCTTATTTTGTTGTAGGTTGTTCTTAAATTGCTCTTGCCTCAATATTTGAGTGCTTGTTTCTTTCACAGCCTTTGACTGTTTCTGTGACTGTAGGAACCACTTGTGAAGTTTTTGCTCTTTTTGACTTCTTTTGCCACCTTTGCATACTGTACTGTATAAAACTTTGACAGTTCTTGATTCTTTTAAGTTAAGTGGTTGGTAATACTTTAAACTTTGCCTAGATCATAAGAACATAAGAACATAAGAAGAGCCATGCTGGATCAGGCCAAAGGCCCATCTAGTCCAGCTTCCTGTATCTCACAGCGGCTCCACCAGATGCGTTTGGGAGCGCATGAGACTAGATATCTGTCTCCTGATAATACCACTCCCCTGCATCTGGCCCTTGAAATACCCTGATTTTATGCCTGGAGACTACACATCTCCATCATGGTTTGTAACCTGTGATGGACTTTTCCTCCAGGAATCTGTCCAATCCCCTTTTGAAGGCATCCAGGCCAGATGCCATCACCACATCCTGTGGCAGGGAGTTCCATAGACTAACAACGCGCTGGGTGAAAAAATATTTTCTTTTGTCAGTTCTTACTCTCCCAGCCCTCAATTTGAGTGTATGTCCCCTAGTTCTGGTATTGGGTCATCTTAGACCTTACCCACACTAGGACAATCGGAGTAGTGTGGCTAAGTGTGACCCCCCCCCACCCCCAGGTTGCTTTTATTATCTCTAGTATAACAATATAACATGTTTGTTTTCCCCCAGAATTCCCCTTATTGTAAGTTCTTCCACTAAGTCAGTGATGGCAATCCTTTTAGAGCCCGAGCACCCAAACTGTGGTTCAAAACCCACTTATTTTTTGCAAAGTGACAATACGGCAATGTAACTTGAATACAGTGGTACCCCAGGTTACAGATACTTTGAGTGTTACCCTTTGGGGAAGTGGGGATTGAAGAGCAGGCTTTTGAATTAATTTCCTGAGGCCACAGCATCCTCACTGCTTTTGGGATGCCCAGAGTGGCATGTCTGAACAGTAAACTGGGGCTACGAAGGAGCCCACAAACGGCTGCCTCCCCTTCGTCCAGCTTTCTGCACAGAGCTATTTGGATGGTCTCAAAATGGCTCTGTGCACAGAGCTGGGTGAAGGAGGGGCAGCAGTTTGTAGGTTCCTTTGTAGCCCTAGTTTACTCTCCAGCCACACCACTTTTGGGATGCCCAGAGCAGTGTGGCTGAAGAGTAAACTGGGGCTACAAACGAGCCCACAAGCCGCTGCCTCCCCTTCAACGTGTTTCTTTGCATGGAGTACAGTGGGGTGCTCCAAGCAGAGGGGGAAGTGCCATGGCTGGGAGGGGGCGATGTTGCATGTCCACAGAAAGGGCTCTGTGTGCCACCTCTGGCACCCATGTCATAGGTTCGCCAACACTGCACTAAGTCATCTTTGTTGGTTAAAATCAAGTCCAGGGTAGCTAATCCTCTAGGTTCTTCCTCCACTTTTATAGGAGAAGATTATCAGCCACATTTATTGGAAGGACCATATATGTCAGAATTTGCATCCCAATAGACAACAGGATAATTGAAATCTCCCATTGCTACTACATTTTGTCTTTTTAAAAATTCTTGTATTAGGTTTTTCAGAGGTCTCATCCTTCTTGATGGGGCTGTTGGCTGTAGTTTCCAATTATCATGCTCATTTAATTTTTTACCCACCTCATCCTCCTGTATTGTACAGGAATATGGATTTCTGATGACTAGTGTAACTTTATCACCACTTCTATTCTTTCAATTCTTTTTGAACAATTTACATTACATTCATTAATTGCTGTAATGCATGGGCGTCATAACACGCTTCAGGTGTCCCTATAAAGTCATACTTTCCTTCCTGAACTTGGATTTCCAGTTCTTCTTAAAAGGTAATTTACTAATTACCTTTAAAATATTACAACAAGCAATAAAAAATAAATTGTTTTCCAAACACTGAACTTTTCCAAAGAAAAAGGGAAAAATATTTTTAAAAATCCCTTTCTCAACTGTTGAGAACTACGATGTGTGGATGGATAAAGTCTAAAATTGTCAGCAGTGAAAAATGAAGGTCATTTTACATCCTTTGTGGGGAAAACATCTGCTGAATGCATAAACATCAATGGATGAAATGGCAAAGGTGATTTCGGTGAGATTCAACCCGCTCCCCTTTCTCTTTTCATAGTAAGCTCAGGACAAAATAACAGTAATGTGATCCCCGAGTTGAGTGTTTTTTATTGTGTTCTTCTAATAAGCCTTCTATGCCTCAAGTACATCACTTTGACCACTAGATGTCTGTATTTCATACTTTAACAAAAGAGTTTCTTAAAAAGGTGAAAAACCACTTGCTTTGTCAATGACTGTTTTTAAAGAATCTCTTCATAGTTCAAGACTAATAATAGCAGGGAGGAGAAACTTGAATCCCAGGACAGATTAGAAGACATAATAGATCTTTCTCCTCTTTGCTGTTCCTCTAATATATTCCTCCTTTGCTGACATTTAACCTAATATCCTGCCCTAATAAATCATGGCTGGAGATTTTCACATGTTACTACAAGGTCACGTACAGCATGCAATCTGTAAACATCCTGAATCAAATATGAAAAAAGAAAGAATATTAAAAACAAAATTAAAACTTGACTTTTTGCCGTAGAAAACCCCCGTATTATATAAAAACAAATCCAACATTAAAAGCAGCTTTTTATTCATGCAGCAAATGAGCTGTGTTACTACACAGAATTTTTCTGGATGATTTTTTAAAGCAGCAAAACAAACTTTAATTATATGGTGGGATTCCTCACCACCCATGCAGAAAGATTTTTCTTTTAAGCTGAGTATACATACTTATTGATTCATTCATTTGTTTTCTTATTTAGTAGTTGATGGATTTATTTGTATTTGGGTGAAAATTTATGTTATTTTTTTTTGTTAAGGACAGCTTTTGATTTAGGAACAATTAAGCACTTTTGTTCATTTTAAGTACAGTGGTGCCTCTTAAGAGGATTGCCTTATAAGATGAGAAACTCATAAGACAAATTTTGCCTATGGGATGCCTCACAAGACGAATTCAATGCATTCCTATGGGAAACCACGTTAAACCACGTTTCATAGGATGCATTTTTCATAAAATGAATTGACCTATAGAATTAATTAAATTCATCTTAAGAGGCTGCACTGTACTTGTTCCATACACTGTGTCACATGCCTTGACCTCATGGCGCTTTGACAGTGAAGAGGAATTGCGACCTCCATGGATTGTTTTTAAAGACAGCTGAAATTAATGTTCATACTAAACTATTGTTTCTATGAATTTTTCAAGGCTGAAGAGAAGCTATGTATGGATTTTGGCAATGTCATTATAGCCTAGAAAATGTCTGATACATAGAATATGGGGAATGGCTTGGAGAGTAATTCTGATAGTGCTGTGGTGGAACCAGGAGCTCTCTGGCTGAAGCACATGGGTTTATTTTGATACAAAATGATACCATTTGTTCCTTTGTTATTTCACCTAAGCTTCATTATAGTTTTCACAGTAGCTGTCTATCTCTATATATGAATTTGATCATCATGAATGGCCTTTAATGGACAATTAAGATTCATTGTCTGAAGTCCTGTTGTTTAGTCACAACTAGAGTGGGCCTATTTGAATCATCAGAAGTTAAAAAGAAGCTGTTTTTTTAGTCACTGGTTAGGTGTAACACTGGAATCATCTCCATTCAAACACCTACAGATGTATTACATTTTTTATTCCTCCTTACTTTCTGAGGCCAACATTTATAGCTGTCAATTTTCCTTAAACTTTACAAATGGACAGTCACCCTTAAAAGATCACAAAACCACATTACAGTGGACCCTTGTATAACAAACAGCTTGTATAACATAAAATTTGTACAACATAAAAAATTCCAGAGATAGGGGAAATTTGCTTAACATAATCACCTATGGGGAAAATCCGTACAACATAAAAATGGAATCATTCCATTTTCAATGCATTCCTATGGGAAATTTGTATAAAGGAAAATTTGCTTAACATAATTTCATTTGGAACGAATTAATTCCTTTATACAAGGTACCACTGTACTGTTATTATTATGGCTGTTAGCAGTTGTCAGTATTATTATGAGGGCACATTGCTTACTTAGTATCACTTTCCTATTCACCTTTTTTATACTGAGTTCAAAGGAGCATACTTGTAGTGGTGCAGTTGGGTAATTCTAAATTCTGAACAATGGTTCATCTTCACTTTTTTTTTAGATGACAGTAGTTCTCTTAACAGGTGCTGCATTTGGGGACCCTCTTCTACACACTCTGTTTGGATAAAGTCAGAGGAAAGGAAGCCCTCCTCTGTGCATGCCACTCTGTGCCTGGGGCTCCAGAAATGCCATACATATCTCCTTCCCATCTTGAATGCACAAGTATTTGATTTTGGAAGATAAACGTGTCCATGCCTACTTAAGACTTAGATGGGAGACCATGAGGGAATGCCAGGGAACTTTACGTAAGTCAAGGAAAGAATCCTGCCTTAAATCCTAAAGCAGGCACGTCCAAACTTCGGCCCTCCTGATGTTTTGGACCACAGCTCCCAGAATTCCAAGCCTGTATTTCCAATGGCAAAGGACTGTGGGACTTGTGGTCCAAAACATCCGGAGGGCCAAAGTTTGGACATGCCTGTCCTAAAGAGATGCTTCCAGCTGGAGTTGACAATATTGGGCTAGAATATGGACCAATGGTCTAATTCAGTAAGCTTTCAGTCATTACATCACACTAGGCTGTGTCAAATAATCTTTTGAAACCACTTCTCTATTGTACTTGATCACCACTTTCTCCCACACGGAATCTTGACAATCCAGCTCCACAGTGGCCTGGCGTACTTTTTATTTATCACCCAGTTTTAGTGGTGATTCGGTAAGTATATGATGCAGGCAACTTTTTGTCTAACAGGTTTGGGAGGGACATTCTAATCTACACCAGCAAATCTGAAAACTACATCTGAGTATCCATTTGGGAACTCACATTAAAGAAGGAAACCTTACCCATGCAGCTGGACATGGATTTTGGACCTTTTATGTTTCTTCTGCACCACTCCAAATTCTGTAGCATCCAATCTCATAAACTCCTGCAGAGGTAGAAGCTGTAGTTGTGGGGCTGTAGTAGTGTAAGAAAGGCCTCACCCACTCTGGTATTGAAATTGAGATCAAGGGTCACATGGCCTTCTTTCTTTCTTTGGTGCCTGAAGACCCTTTTAAAAAGTTTCACTCATGCCTTCCCCAATAACATAGAGAAGAAGTCCTAGTTTTGAAACCAGTATTGTTATGACTGTGTTTATTATTGTTGGAAGAGGGTCTGACCTATGCACAGAATTGGACAAGGAAGACCAATATGTGAATGCTGTTCCCCTGTGACAGACAGCCAGAAATTCGTGTTTTTTCTTTTTCTTTGTTTTTATCACACTGTCCCATATTTATATTATTTATGGGACCTGTCATAGTCTGCCAATAAATACTTGTGCAGTTAGTACTACAGGGGGGGGGGAATCTCATACCAAAAACGTTGTAAGTACCAAGTAACTTTAACAAGCCATTAACTAGAAGAGCATTTTTGGGCGAAATAACAGAAAATGGTGGAAGCTGCATACCTGTGCTATAGGAGCTGAGTGAGTTTAAACAGGCTTTAGGGAGGAAAAAACAGGATGAGAGATCTGAGACTTATATATGGCTATTTCTCCATTCTCTAATGTGAAAATGACGGTAAGTGAAGAAAAACATTGATTTCCTGAAACATTACAAAAAGAGATACTATTATTTGATATAAGACCGCACCAAAGTACTCACTGTTCTAGTGATGACCCCAAACATTTTTATCCATCTTTAAGAATGGGAAATGGTAAACATTTACTTCCTCTCTAGCCTTGTCACAATAGAACATAGTTCTATAAAGACACAAGTTCACCAAGTTGCATAAGCTTGAGGCTGCTATGAGCAGCCTAGAATGGGAATGACCCTACTTATCACGTTGCACATTTATGGAGACCATGGTTGGGTAGCATTTGGTGCAGGGCCTGTAAGAGATCCACCAGGGGTCCAAATTCTTCAAAGCAACCCTGGAACTTTCATCATTCCTGCAGTCCCTTTTAAAACAAATAAATTTGGGCTACAAAAGTGTGACAGAATTAATTGGAAGGGGCCTGTAGGCCATTGGGTCCAACCCCCTGCTCAAGATCTGTTTGTGACCCCCTAGGAGGTGTAGGGGAAATTTGCCCACTTTCTGAAGGGATACAGCTCTTTGGCTACTAGAGGGCATAAGGTTTTTTTTTATTTTTAGAGAAACTCCCTACTACATTCATCTAATATTTTTCCAGTGGCAGTGAAACCACAGAAGCAAAAGTAGATAACATATTCAAGGTCCAAGAATACACATATGCAGCCTATGAACTTCTGAAAATTCCCTACCCGTGATGTGGACTCTTTTATGAGCCTGAAATATTGCACTGAGAAGACAAAAGATGTGAATAATATAACAGCCAAATAGCTTCTGGCTGAGGAATCTGGAACAGGAGACCTCCAAGAACAGGATGAAAGTAGGAAATAAGGCCTGATCCAGTTTTGGAACCTGAGGTTCAAGAGCAGGTATCACCTGATGAGGTTATTTTTCTTGTGCCCTATATCTCCCTTTCTTAGACGGATGCACCTGAAGCGGTAACCTGTAGTCTGTAAGGTCTTATGACAAATAAAACATTTTAGTTCCCGCCCAGAATGACCATTTGGCTGATAGGGTGGAATAGAAACTAACAAACAAAACATTCTTGTGATTTTTGTTAATTATTGTTGTCAGCCCTTTTTGCATTTCAGGTCCCCCTGATCTCACAAATTCCATACAGTTTAGTCTGATGCAAAGTAACTCAGTTAACACTTCATGCATCTGATGAAGTGGACTGCATTCCATGTCCATTTATGAAGTCAAATCTGTCATTCTTTCAGGGGGTACAAGTAGGGACATAGTTGCAACATTTATAGTTTCCAGTGATTTGAGTTTCATCATGCAATTGAATTTCACAATTTAGTATTTTCTTCAGAAAACAAAATGACTATGAAACGTCCAAGAAATTCTATGAGATTTCCTCCGGGACTTTTTGGGCAGGTGGGCGGGGGTGGGTGGGAATCTCACTGTGAGGAAAAAAGACTCTCTCCCTCAGTTTAACTCCAAGAGTGAGTGAGAGTCTACAACATTCACATACTTAGCCATAACTCTTTGCTGATTCTGAGAATCACTCCTGTACCAATTCAATATAACTCACTGGAATGGCCTCTCTTACCAGATAATTGGATACCTGGGATCAGTGACCGTTTATAAGATGCTTCATACTCTCGCAAAATGGGGGAAAGGAATAATGGCCAATAAAAATTGCAGCTTCCACCGAGTAGATCTATTTGTCAAACTCTCATTGCTTAGTGCAGTAAATTAGGCGAGAAAACTAAAAAAAAATAAAGAAAAAACTGTGGCACCATAAAGACCACTTCCTTATTTAGCACAGTAAATTGCAGTTAAAGTAAGCCCATTTGAATACATGGAACTTACGGAGGAGTTACATATCAATTAACTAATAAAAGAGCTTCCTTTTACTTATTAAATATGCTGGAGTATATTGGAGTTAGAATAGGCCCATTTGAATCAAGAGAGGAACTGACTCATCAAATCCCACTAATTCAATAGGCTTACTCTAATGCAATTTAGCACGCTAAGTGACAGGATTTTGGCTACTGAATTTGAATATATGTTGACCTATCAAGTACGTAGTTGATTCAAAGAGAGTTTTAATTAGCATTAGTAATTGGAATTAGGCTAGTTAGTCTGCACTTGCCAATACTCAAAAGCATCAGTTTCAGTGCCAAAAAGAACAGAATGACACCGGCCACATTTTGCCACTGTTCACCAGAATTCCAAAACTGTCTCATTTTAGGATTATGTTCTATATCCATTTGCTTTATCCTCATATTCTGCACTGTAGATGGAAGACAGCCAAGCATGAACTGGGTCCATTTGTGAGGATTTAATGCACTTGATAAAATGCCCCTAGAAATGGATGTACTAGGAACAATAGTAAGCAAAAAGCTTCTAGCAGCCAAGCGATTCAGAGAAGAAAAAGCCATAATTAAGCTCCCTTTCACCTTCATTTGCTCCTTTGTATCCTTTTCTGAGGCTCAAGATAGTGTTGTTCCTTCCAATGGCCTTTAATGCAAGAGAATCAGAGAATCTGCTTTCTTTCCGAATACAAAAATGCTCAGGTTTGGGGGTGGAGGTGGGGGAATCAACATCTTGTTGCAATTACAATCAACCATAACAATTTCACTATGCCTCTGTGTATCATTAAGAACACGGATGTGCCAAGTTTCCAATAGCACTATAAAGGAATTGACGGTGTCGTAATTTCACATTAGAAATTAAGTCACCAGTATGGATTAGACAGAAAATAAAAATGATGTACTATCCATCCCAACCCTACCCCGCCAATGTTCCTTCTTTGTATTGAGCAATGGAGCAAAGACACAAGGCAACAAATGGAAATTTCCCATAGATCTCTGTTGTTCTGCTCCCAACGTTCTGGACTTCTGACAGACACTTTCTCAAGAACATGTATTCACATATAACAGGAGTGCCCCAAGCCACAATTATGAAATATCTTGTGCAGTAGGAATGAGGATTTTTGAATAAGATCTAAAACACAGCCCTTGTCATACATAGAGCAATCTTATGTACATGTTGAGGTTCAAGTCCCACTATATTCAGTAGGGTTTAGTCTCATGTAGTCAGGAGCAGGCTGGATAGTTCAGTGGGTTAGGCAGAAGTCAGGAACCTGATTCCCCAGTGTGTGTAAAATAGACAGCCTGTGTGGGTTTGGGTAAACTGCATACAGTGGGCCCTTGTATAACAAACAGTTTGTATAACATAAAATCTGTACAACATAAAAAATTCCAGAGATAGGGGAAATTTGCTTAACAGAATTGCCTATGGGGAAAATCTGTACAACATAAAAATGGGATTACTCCATTTTCAATGCATTCCTATGGGAATTTGTATAAAGGAAAATTTGCTTAACATAATTTCATTGGGAATGAATTAATTCCTTTATACAAGGTACCACTGTAATCGGAGGGCTGCCACAAAAGAAGGGAATGGTAAGCCACTTTAAAGAATTCTGGAAAGGTTGCCAAAAAAGATGGACTGACTTGATGGCACGCAATTATTACTGTTATGCATCAATTGGAGCAAAGCTGCCTGATGAAGGACAAGTGGGGAGAGGGGCCACAGCAGGAATAAAGGAGCCACACCAAGAAGACAGGGGCAATCTTCAATTGGTGTTGTTCAAACTTCCAAGCCGTAATCCATGGAGTTATTGAGAGGAAACCCACTGGTTACCGGCCATCCCAGATGTGAGAATGGTGGTACTTACAACCACATATTGTCTATGCAACGCCAAACCTTTGTCCTTTTAGAGCAAGGTTGAAGAACTCTTCAGATCATTGGTAAGCAACTATCAGAGGTCTGTAAGAAACATCCACTGCTCCAGGGTGTCAGAGGGCTGCTCCTACCTCCTGCTGTGTAACTTGCCCCCTTATAAAGAGAGACTGAGATAAGGGATAGGAGGAGAAGAAAATTGCAATATATTCTTGAAGGATTTCTCAACCAGGATCTGATAGCTGTTGTGAATTTTTTGGGCTGTTTGGCCATGTTCTGGAAGTCTTTCTTTCTGACTTTTTGCCAGACTCTGTGCCTGACATCTTCAGAGGGCAAGGAGCTCAGGGAACGTTCCCAGGGGCTTAAGCCAGTGGTCTGCAGTGAGCACAGCTGCTCTATTTAGAATAACTTTAGATAGAAACCAGTTCAGGCTACTGATTGCCAACGTTCTACGGGGACATGGCACATGAAGAAGATCAGAAGATGTTGGAGTGATCTGGGATCCACACATTGACCACCCTCACTGGCCATATAAGGCTGGTTGAGAGTACTGGATAACAACATCTAGACCAGTGGTGGCAAACCTATGGCCCTCCAGATGTTTTGGACCACAACTCCCACAGTTCTTTGTCATTGGCAATACAGACTTGGAGTTGTGGTCCAAAACATGTACAATGCCGAAGGCTCACCACCACTGATCCAGAGGATCTTGGCCTCCTTAGTTATGACATATCAGTTTAGCCCACGGCCTTACCATAGTTTTCTGTGTATATAAATTTCATGCATATTTTTGGGGGCGGTCACATGGTTTTTAATGTGTGCTGTATTTTTGTATTCTGGTTCTGTCTCTACCTGTCTACTTCACATTTTCCCCTTTCTTTCCAGCTCTACTTTCCAAGCCTCCATTGTGTTTAACCTCGGGAAGCTGCCAAAAAAGAGGAAGAACAGATTTTACTGCGTATTTTCGGGGTCCTGTCGTGGTTACAGAAGCAAATAAGTAAGCATTTTTGAGCGAAGTTTCTAAATCCAGCCCCTGGCGGTGGTTCAGGAAACTTAGCTGAAACTGCTGTTCCAGGGGCATGGTCAGCCGGGACCGGAATTTACTTCTCTTCACAGTTAGCACATGATCTTTTTCTGTACGGTTTGCCGCCAGGAAACTACACAGAAAACGCTGGTAGGACCGTGGCCTTAGTCTCCTTCCTGTTTGCAGCTGGATTTTCTGCGAACATCACCATTCCAACTATTTGTTAGCAGTGGTATATCCTACATCTTTACTATATGCGCCACATACTTCTGGTTTCATATCATTCCAATGCAGAGTGTAACACTGCAGAGATCAGTAAGGTGTAGTAATTAATACAGTGGAGTAAGAATGTGGTTCCTTGGGATCAAATCCTTACTAAGTCATGAAGCTCTGTAAGTGACCTTATTTCTGTTGCTACCTTTCAATCTGACCAATCTCACAGGGCTGGCATGAGGATTAAAGAGTAAAAGTATTGCATTTCATCTTGCACCCCTTGGAAGATATTTGGGTAGTCAACTTTGTTTTAAAATAAAGTTTCTTCCATGGGATAAAACATATGATATAAATGAATAAATGATGCATTAGTGTGAATTTTATGTGTTCAACCAGTGGTTTATCCTCCAACAGAATTCTGGGGAGAGCTCATTTTAAAAGTACAATAAAATAAGTGAATAATTACACATATACATAGAGAAGTATAACCAGTTCCACAAATGCCTTCTATTGTTCTCTATTGCTATTCCACTGTATTCAGTTTTAATGATGTGCTTCAAGCACATTTCGTTTTATATTGCATACTCTTCATATCTTTCTATGTTCATGCCAACAGCCTGCCCTACTGTTGTTCCTGGCTTTCCCAATCTCAATTTCCCTTCATTTATCACTCTTCATTCTTTCCCAAGTTATTTTTAAATTAACCAAGAGCATCAGACACTCTGTCTGCTTTATGGGGGGCAAGCACAGTCAGAGATGAACAAACCTTAATACCTTTGCCTTGGTGTGACTTATCTTGAAGCAATGGTCCTGCACAGTTCTGAGAATGCATGAGTAGAGATGGGCACGACTCAGAAAAAATTTTTCATTTTCGTTTTCGTTTTCGGCTAGGGCCCGTTTCGTTTCGTTTCCGTTTTCGTGAGCTAATTTCAAAATTTTTCGTTTTCGTTTCGTTACGTAACGAAAACGAAAAATGAAAACAAAAACAATTTTTTTTCGTTTCTCCTCATTTAGCTCCATTATGTGTTTTTCCAGTAACGAAAAACGAAAATTGGCTCAAAATTAGTCGTTTCGTTTCCGTTTTCGGTCCATTTTTGAACCGTTTTTCGTTTTCATTTCGTTACGTAACGAAAACGAAAAAACGAAAACGAAAACGAAAATACCGGTAAGTCGTGCCCATCTCTACGCATGAGCTGTAACTCTTCCCAAGATCACAACTGGCTCAACTGGCAACTTGTATGATTCAGTGTGGTACCCCTTCCCAACTCACAACAGGGGCATCACCACAATTGTTTTTCTGCTTATGTCTTTTTGCACCCATGAATATAAATGCAAGGGCATCTCTTAGGGCATCTAGAAATTTAGATGGTACGTAGACCCTTTTTATAAACTGCGTACTGAACAGACTGTTCCAGAACAGAGTGTACCCTTCTAGATAGAGGCTAAAAATTGAACTTTTGAAGCTACAACTCCTGTTATTCCCCAGCCAGTGTCTTTGATGGCCAGCGGATTATGATTTTATGGAAAAAAATCTTCTGTAAACTGTCCTATAATAGATCTCTAAGATGGTAGAATAGCTTATCGATTTAGGTATCTGGTCGTGGAGCCAGACATTGGGAATTTGATTTCCCAATGGTTATCCTGGGAGAAGAGCCATCTGTGTGGCCATGGACAAGCCTCAGAGCACCCCTCCGGAAGAAAGGTAGGGGAAACCACTCCTGAATACTCCCTACTTAGAAGACACTGAAAAAGAGTTGAAATAAATCAGAACTTTCATGGTACACAGTGCTGCTGGCAATAATGATAGTTTATCTATAGCCTGAGAAGTGAGCTACTAGGATTGCAGCATCTCACCCCAAAATGTTAGGATAAAGTGTGCCCTCCCAGATTTTGAATCACACATATGACTTCTTTTACCTACAACGAGTTGAGTCCTAGGATCATCGAAACTTTCATTTTTCACTATATTTGGGAAGAAAGTCTTGATGAATGTATATGACAACAACCCCCCTATTCTATTTAAATCCATGAATTGTAATAATGGCTCCAGCATTAACTGTCTCTAAGTTGATATAAAAATAGATACGCAAACTGCAAACTCATTTTCTTTCCAGCCCATAAGAGGAGCAGCATGAGTTGTTGAGTGTCTGCGAATGTTACTCTAACGGAGAAGTCAAATTCTTTCTCTTGTGGGAATGAACATACAAGAATGTTGATTAGGACTTGTGAAACATCTTAACTTGCACAATACAAGTTATTATTTTGTTGCCATGAAAAAGAAATACTGCTGCTGAGCACTAATGGACTCTTTTCTCACAAATACTCAAAGGACTCATGAAGTGAGAACTCACTTCCAATCTCAATGTTGATATTTTTCAACATTTCTGATCTTTACCATGCCTTTTTTAATTCTATACCATGCCTTTTTTAATTCTATGATTGATGTGCTGGTTTAAGTTCACTTTTCTTCTGTATGAGATTATGCTATAATAATTTGCGAACAAGGATGATCCATACAAATGGTCCATATTTGGGTTTCCATAAGTCACAAGTTCACAACTGACTTGAGAACACATGGTGATTATTAATATTATATTTTATCCATATTACTTTCCACTGAATTGATCTAATTTTTTGTTCTTAGGATAATACACAAAGTTATCATCTAGATCAGTGTTTCTCAACCCATGGTTCCCCAGATGTTCATGCACTGCAACTCCCAGAAATCCCTTCCAGCACAGTGAGTGGTGGAGGCTTCTGGAATTTGCAGTCCAGGAATATGTGGGGACCCACAGGTTGAGAACCACTGATCTAGATGGCATAAAATATACTGCAACTTCTTGGCTACTTTTTAAAAGCATACAAATAGACTTGCTTTCAGGGAAAATATACACCATTTGTGTGTCTGAGGGGGTATAGAAAAATGCATTTTTGGAGAAATATATACAGTACCTTCAATGTGAATTTTCTGGTGCTTAAAATGTTTACAAGAAATGGGATGGATGCATGTGAAACTGATGATTATTTATTTAATTTTATTTTAGAGCATTTTAATCTCACCATTTCTCCTTGGAAAAAGGACACAAACAAAGTGGCTTACAGAAGACTGATCCATCTCTCTCTACTGATAGAATGAATGTGAGGGGCCGTGCCTATATTTGATAGCCAACATGGTGTTTGGAATGTGATAGAAGGGCCAGTTTTAAGCCCCTGATGAAATGCTCACAATTTTGAATGAATAAGATATTATAAATCAGCAAGTTTTGCTCTTCATATTTTTTCAAGAGGCCCATGATAAATGACTCATGAGAACATTGTAGACTACCCTACCAACCCTGCATGGGCATCAGATTATGGCTTGAGATGGATCGATAGCCATTCTTCTTGGAATGTTTTTGCTGATTTGGTTTCAAGAAGAATGGAACAGACCAGAAAATATTGGATCAGCCTCAGAGAACATTTTCTCATCATAACTTAAGGGACTATGCAACATATCTCGAGACAGTTACTTTACGCAGCTGTATCAACTTGGACTGATTTGCAACATTATTCTTTAACAAGCAGATTGCTCAAACTTCATCGAGTATTGAATGTTGGAGGGGAATTTGGAGTCATGCTAAATAGTTCCAAAGTTTTGGATGCTGACTCATAATTGGGCCACACTCTGCTCCATTTGCCCTGTGCTCAATGCCCACATAAAGAGGGTTCTACACATTATGAAGGCAAACAGAGCTCCTTCTTGCTAAATGATGCTCTGGTTAGGTCAGAGGGATAGGCCTGGGAGCCCTTCATACAGCAACACATATTTTGCCATGTTTAGACTTTTGGTACATGCTTTGAAAAAGAAGGTATTGCCTGGGAAATTTGTTATTTTATTAGTGGCCTATTTATTTATTTTATTTTTATTTATTTATTGATACAATTTATATGCTGCCCACTACCCAAAGGTCTCTGGGTGGCTTACAACAGAGGTATCACTTATAGGCTAAAGGTATCACTTATAGCCTAGTCTTGCAACTGAAAGTGGGGACTGCATAATCAGTCCATGTGCAAGTAAACAGTGCATAGCAAGCTGTGGTGCATGATTCCAATACCCTCATTTTTTTCAACATGTGAGTGGTATACACTGAATCTGCTACCATACCAGCCTGAACATACCGATTGTGCCTCATTTTGGAAGCAAATCAGGGTTGGGGCTCATTAGGAGACCATTGCGTAAACTTTGGAACCAGCAAATTGGGCTTGTAAGAATTCTTCCTGAAATACCAAAAAGCTGCTGCCGATCCGAGCTGACAAAACTGTGTGAACTATACAAATAGTTGGACTAGATCTAATTAGGCAAAAAAGAGCCCCGTGGCACAGTGGTTAAATGCCTGTACTGCAGGTAAAACTGTGCTCACTACCTGGGGCTCAATCCCAGGTAGCAGGCTCATAGTTCACTTGGCCTTCCATCCTTCCAAGGTCAGTAAAATGAGTACCCAGCTTTCTGTGCAGGGGGAATGTGTAGCCTGCACACTGTAATTAAAAATTATAAATCGCCCAGAGGCTACTTGAAGCGATATGGGGTGGTATTTAAGCAGAACACTTTGCTTTGCTTTGCTTTTATATAATTTGATTTAAGGTGAATTTCTGTATCACCCCTCTGCCCTACATCGTACCCACTATCATTTAAACTTTAAAAAAACACTGAACTGTGGTGCTCTGGTTTGTAACAACAACAACAACAACAACAACAACAACAACTTTATTTTTATGCAGCCTTTCTCCCCAAAGGGACCCAAGGCGGCTTACAACAAATTCAAAAAAGTACAATAAAATCAATACAATGTAAAAACAACACAATACCAATAAAATACTATAAAAATATTATAATAATACAATAAAAACAAGATTAAAAATAGTGGCTGCAGCAGAGTTTAAAAAGCTCCCCAGACAATAAGACTAAAAAACTAAGATGTTATAAAAAATTGTAAAGGCTGGAGGCTCAGAAGGCTTGCCTAAATAAGTAAGTCTTAAGGCCTCACTTGCATATTTCAAGGGAGGAGGCAGTTCTTAACTCAAAGGGGAGGGAATTCCATAGTGTCGGTACCACTACTGAGAAGGCCCTATTTCTTGCCGCCGCGCCTCACACTTCCTTGGGTGGCGGTACTCGTAGAAGGGCCTTCTCCGATGACCGAAGGGGGCGGACCGGATTATATGGAAGAAGGCGGTCTCTTAGATAACCTGGTCCTGAGCTGTATAGGGCTTTAAAGGTCATAACCAGCACCTTGAATTGGGCCCGGAAACGAATGGGCAGCCAATGTAGTCCCTGGAGAAGCGGCCCCACAGTCGTACCGCCAAGCTCCAGTAACCACCTGGGCTGCCGCATTCTGTACCAGCTGTAGTTTCTGAACCGTCTTCAAGGGCAGCCCCACATAGAGCGCGTTACAATAGTCTAGTCTTGATGTCACCATGGCATGGATCACTGTGGCCAGGTCTGCATAATCCAAGTGCGGCTGCAGCTGGCGCACCAGCTGGAACTGGGCAAAGGCCCCTCTGGCCACAGCTGCTACAGTATCTGGGAGTCCAGGAGCAGCTCTGAATCCAGGAGGACCCCCAAGCTGCAGATATGTACTGAAGAATTTCTTAACCTTTGGTCTTAAAATTTGAACAATGGTTGATAGGGCAAAGTATAGCACTAACAGGGCTTTTCCAGATGGAGTGAAGAATTTTGATATAGATCAATCTAGGACTATACAGTGATGACTCGTGATGTAGGCAGGTGTGATGCCGCAGCCCAATATTTCAGGGTGAGGATTCCTCTACCTGATGAGACCACAAACCTCCTATGGTGCCATCCAAAAACCTATCACCATTAACTGGAAGAATGTTTTATCTTAAGAGACTGCTGTTATAAAATTTATTTTTTGCCCTATCTCTCAAGCTGAGAAACTTTATCACCCTCAGCAGTTGTTATCTGTGGATGAGTCAATGGTAGAGGAAAATGTCATATCTCATGCTGAATCATAAAGCATATAAAGGGTACTAAATGTGACCTGAAGTCTTGCTCACTCCATGTGAGGTTGTGCCAAATCACTGAATGCTGAAAGATGAAGACATTGGAAAACAGGAAAGGTTTCTTTGCAGTCCTTTGGAATAAAGGCTCACAGAAGCTATAAATAACCACAGAGTAAAGGGCATTTCAGTTCTGCCATGCTATTTTGCAATTTCATTTCTCAACTTTATATGAGAAGTTGCTGAGACAGGGTGATGTCACAGAGATCTAAATCCAATATGGAGACCCATTGAATCAATGGGAACACAATCAACCCTTTTATAATTCCCATTTAAAATCATATTTGTATTGGAACTGCAGACACTCCACACATATCCCCACTCCAAATCACCACGAGCAGGGGTGGATTAACCATTCAACACAATAAGCACCATGCTTAGGGGCATCAAGGGGAGAGGAGGCATCACATAAATTTCCCATAGCCGAATTTACCATGGGCCAAGGGCCATATGGTGTAATACTGCAAATAGTGCAGCTGAACCAGATTCCTCAAAAAGGAGCCCCTACATTAAATGAAAAAAATTACATACATACACAATAATAAAAAGAGCACTCAGATAGTGTAGAACCCTGCCAAGGGTTATGAAATTGAAGGGGGGGGGGAGAAATCCCTCCAGAAACATAAATGAAAGCAGGGGAAACCTTGTATGCAGTCAGGAGAATGAGACTGTGCAGGGGCACTAGTAGCTGGTTTATTATTGTTTATATGTTGAATTACATATACTGTATATGGGAGGGGCACCAAAATCTTTTAAGTGCTTAGGGCCTCTAAGGATCTTTATCCAGCCCTGCCCATGGGCTTGGTTTGTGGTCTTGCAACATGGAATGCCACAGGCATGTATGGTCCTTGTGTAAAGTGTGCCTTCAGATGATTAGAGGCATGCTTGGCAGTGGCAGAGACAAGACTGTACCTGAAAGACTGGATGAAGGGAGACTTTTCTGGGAGTCTAAAAGTACTTCCGGATATGCTCCAGCCTCATTTTTATTTTATTTTTGCCTTTTATATTTTACCTTCTTTCTCTTTATGCAAAAACACTTGGTTCAGGGCTATAACGTAAAGTTTATAGCCCAAGAAAAGCTAGGTATAGCTTTTCTTACCAATTTATGGAAGAGATATAGATATATGCTCATGCTGCTATATTTGCATTGCGTTTTCTGTTCCTGTCATATCCTTATGAGTAGTGTTTAACAGCGGTTAGTTGTAGTTAACATTGGGACACCTCCATTTTTGAAAAGGGGGAGGGAACACATCCCATGTTTCTGTGTTCCTCTTCTTGCAGATTCATTGGCCCCACACCCAGGTGATGGTCGGGCAGCAGTATACCTATTCCTGTTGTTCTATGGTTTTCCCAGCAAGCAGGCTGATTGCATGGCTCAGTAGGAGGCAAGCATTTCTTCTGGAGCCAGGATCCACTGCTCTGTGTAGCACCATATTTCTGTAGTGGTCACAACGAAAGCTGTGATTTGATTTTATTCAGCTCAAACCAGTGTTGTGTGCAATCCTCATTCTACGTATCTCCCTTCTATATGTGATACATGGGTCATAGTATCACTTTTCTGAGGAAATGGGAAATTACCTGGATCTTACTCTTCCTGTGTTTCCTTCCTGTTTCCCCCTGTGATTGGCTTAAAATGCTATTTAACTGCCCCTAATAACATTTAAGAACTCACTTGCTGGATTTCTTGCAATTACTGTACGTTATTAAGAGATACAGTATTACCAATTTACTTTATATTTGTTTGCTGCCAAAAACGCAAGTACTCTCCTAGATCAGAAACTCCTACACAAAAGCTGGTGGTAGAGGAAAAGGCAAACAAAAAACTTGGACTTCTCTGATTTTATCTCCTCTCTATGAATTTTATTCGTTCTAATGAAAACAACCAAACAAAAACAATATAAAACCTACTTGTAGCTTTGTGGCCTCATAATTCTTTTCTAATATCTAATCATCCATACGTATAAAGAAAAGCCAATTAATAAGACTGGAATATTTGTTATTATGTTCTTGGGGGAGGAGATGGGCTGAATTAAAACAGTTTAAGAGACTCTTCTTCAAAACTGAGACTGTTTAAGAGACACTTCTTCAAAAAAAAAAAAAAAACAACCTGAAGAAATGAAGAAATATTTCCTAGAGAATAGATATACACGTCAAATGCTTTTATATATATAGGCACTGAAATACAGTATGTTGAAATAACCCTAACTTAAACAGAAATATAATATATTTCACCGTGGCAAGGGAGACTATATGGGTGATCTGTGAGTCTCCTCAGTTGTCCAGGTCCTGTAAATAAGCAACCTCGACACCCCTGGTTTACATACTTTTGGTTCCTCATTTTTAAATGGGACTTTGGATGGACAGCCCATCAACCAGGAGCGATCGCCTTCTACCAGGATCCTCTGGTCTGCTATGATCCCTCGTTTATTCTGGGGCCCATCCCACCCCCCACGAAAAATGCATAAGGCCAGAAAAGGTGTTAATAGGGAGGTGATTCGTTTTATTGTTAATTCTGGATGGGGGTCTGTTATTTGGCACCATAATATCATGGTCCGTGATCCTGATTTATTCCAACCTGATGGGGTTCACCTGTCTGATAAAGGCCTCCAGATATTTCTTGACAACTTAAAAGAGGGTCTGTTGGCCGAGTTGTTCGGCTGTGTTGGGTAAAGAGACTGTTGGTGCATCTCTTTTGTGGCGGTTAGGGCAAGCGGTCTTGTAATTTAAGTAGGCACCTCTGTTATACAGCACCCGTTGGGTGTTGGGCAGCCCTCATGGATAAAACTTTATAAACTAGGATGTCAATTCTTATTGTTAAAAAGGAACCATCTGTTAGGTAATGAGGTTTGTCAGTGTTTATGAGAATTAAAGGTAAGATGGTGTAGTTATTGTTTGGCATCTTACCAAAGGCATTATTCATTCATGCCAGTTTAATATCTTAGTATCAAGCAGAGGTGCTGATAAATTATAATATTGAATTGATCTACCACTTGCCCTACGGCACAGGCCCTCTTTAACTTGCAGTTATTCTTTACAGTTAATTAATGTTATAAATAAATTGCGGCCCATATTAACTCCATAAACTTTGTCTTTATTTCTTCTGGGGGGGGGGGCAAGAATTTTTCATCAGCCGCAAGGCAGCTTTGTACTCAACTCAAACTTCAGTACTAAACTTCAACAGGGTCTCGTATCCAAAAATGTTTCTTGTTAAGATACAGGAATTCTTGACAGCTTTTATATAGAAAATAAAGAAATTCATTCTTAGAAGTGGGAAAACTGCAATTCATTAATTTTAAAATGGAAGCATATTAGGAATTTGCAGGAATTGTAAGAGAAAATAATTAGCCGATACAGTTGAAAGGTTACAGAAATTAAAAACATTAATCAAGCTTGGATTGCTCAGTAAACTTGGAATCTGAAACCTTCAGACTCTGGATTTGACAGCTTAAAGTTGGACATGTGTATTAGATAGCTTACTTCAATGTGTGGTTAGTTGGTCTTCTTGTATTCTGATGATCTTTCTGAGTGGGATTCAGGACTTTTACCCAGAAGCTTAGTCAATGCTACAGATCAAATGGTGCTGTTCGGTAACTCAAATCTTTCTCCCTTGCTCACCAAGGGAACAGCACAACTCCCTCTTACTAGGACTGTTCCTGGACAGGTACTGGCATTAAAATTGTGGGATGTACTTTGAGGAAAGGACAGCTATGAAGTTGCATACAAGCTTCAAATGCACGCAATTAGCATTTTACAGTATCTCAAATGTTCTGCAAAACAAATAAAGGCACTCCACAATAACAGTTTTCAAATAATTATATCTTCATATCTAAACATTAACTGGTCATCTGAAATAGAGTAAATAGAGAGATTCATAATGGTAGATGTAAAGGATATAAAAACAAAACTTAAAAGGGCTGGATCCAGTTGCAGGCACATGCGACTAGTTAGAAGCAGAAGGCTATGACAACAAGTACTGGGTTGGATCAGACCAAAGGTCTGTCTAGTTTAGGGTTCTCTTCACACAGTGGCCATCTTCAGTAGTGGTGAAAGCCAGAGCTCACAGAAACTCCCTCTTTCATAAAAGATAAAGTTACTCGTGGGGATGGAGGGCAAGTATGGAAAGATTGTCACAAGGCAGGAACAGAGACATTTGTTTCTGCCAGTGCAGATGGAGGGGCTTACATTTGGATCCAATCCTAGGCAATGAACATCACTGTTTCACTGTCAGAGGCAGCGATGTGTGCCTTAAGACAAGGGTGGGGAAAGGAGTGTCCCTCCATGTATTGGTGAATTTCCATCACAGCACAGACAGTGGTGAGAGATGATAAGGAACATGACATCATCTTGTTCCTCAATATCTCTCCAATCTCCAGAGGATGACAGATTTCCTGCTGCTGATTCAAGGCCTTGTGGCATTGTCACTCAGTACGGAACTTCAGTTTAATGGCGTGAGGAGCACGCTGTAGAGCAAAATGTATTTCTGGTTGCTGATTAGGGCCAGCCTTACCACAAAATGACACGATGCAGGCCTCTTTAGTGACAGCTGCCCAGAGTTGGCAAGTGATGATAAAATATTAGAGACAGAGCTATGCAGCCATTTTATCAGCTTTATTTCTCCCTGCTCCTAGTTTGCTGCCCTTAGGAGGAAACAGTTCACTGTTCTGAAATGAGTGTCTAAGATTCAGATGTTAGAATAAACACCTACTAAATATGGAAATATAATTATAATGAGTGTGTGCTGTTAAGGGAATTCTGAGTAATGCTCCCCCCCCTTTTAGGGTTTTCTTGACAGAGATTCTTGTTTGTCTGTTATGAGTTGTTTTGCATCTTGCCGGCTATTTGTTGTTTTGTTGCTGTTATTGTCTTTGTATAATGGCTTCCCCCCTTCATTTGCTGTGTTTTCCTTTTTATTTTCTTCTTCTTCTTCTTCTTCTTCTTCTTCTTCTTCTTCTTCTTCTTCTTCTTCTTCTTCTTCTTGTATAATAATAATAATAATAATAATAATAATAATAATAATAATAATAATAATAATAATAATAATAATAATAATGATGATGATGATGATGATGATGATGATGATGATGATGATGATGATGATGATGATGATG
>JAHTLZ010000379.1:39305144-39323787 GCA_023846285.1 Phrynocephalus versicolor | reverse complement strand
TACTACTACTACTACTACTACTACTACTACTACTACTACTACTACTACTACTACTACTACTACTACTACTACTACTACTACTACTACCACCACCACCACCACCACCACCACCACCTAGCATTACCATCTAGGGCAGGGTCTGCTATTCAGATCCTAAAACACCACTTTGCGTGATCATTCTAGAAGTTGTTTCAGTTGGATCATTCCAACAAAAATACCATGGCATTGACTGTTCATTACTCCTGATAAATACTAAATGCTTAATACTTTTCCATTAAAAAATCAAAACAACTTGAAATTATTGTGACTCATTTACTTTATTCACAATCTGTCATTTGAAGGATGAAGGCCATTCATCATTTTCTAATCCCACAGACATGGACAGCTAATTTCTAGTTAGCTAGATGCTCAGTGATTAACTAAGCAGAAGATAGAAGTTAAAAGATTAAGAAGGGGTTAGCCACAAATAACATAATAACACAGTGTTGGCGAACCTATGGTATGGGTGCCAAAGGTGGCACTCGGAGCCCATTCTGTGGGCAGCTGACATCGCCCCTTTACAGCCACTTGTATTTAGGTTAAATTGTTGTATCGGCAATTTGCGGAAAATTAGTGGGTTTTGAATCACAGTTTGGGCACTAGGTCTCTAAAAGCTTCGCCATCACTGTAATAACATCTACTGATGCACAATAAGATGTGTATTTGAAATATATCTTGTTTTAAAAGAGGGTGTCCCTGCAGTTTGGCGCTGGTTGACCACTGTCCAAACAAAATGCTGGACCAGATAGATCTTTTTCTGATTCAGTATGATTCTGTATTAGATGAATGCATTACAGTTGGGTTTGTAACATCAAGCATGACTCTGGATCATACATGGATCACTTATGTTATATTTGCTGAAATGAAAATGTTCCAAAAAGGAAGGAAGGTTATGAATAGGAAATCACTCATGCATTGCCAAAGCCAAGGAATGCATCAACCACTGCAAAATAAAAGAGGGCACAGTTCTGCATAAACAATGCAGATACTCTCACACAGCTGAGCCCTGGATATCCCAACCTGGTACTGGGGTGGAATCTGCAACTCAGTTTAGGCGAGAAATATAAGCCAACCTGAATATAACCCTCGAATTATACTGGAGTCAATAAGTTTTACCAGTTTTTTTGTGGTAAAAAACCACCCTCGACTTATATTCGGGTTGACTTATACTCGTGTATATATGGTATATTCCCCACAAAATATATTCCTAAGTATTACCACATGCCTTCTCAGCACTTTGCCTTCAGCTGATTCAGGCAAATCAGCTGAGAAGGTTTTTATTCCTGTCTAGGGTGAATGAAGTTTCCTATTCTGAAGAGCAACACAGGCGAGAGACTTGTCTGTGATATGCAGGAGATCAGAGGTAAGCTCTTTCCTTTCTCTACCAAGTTGAGAAAGGAACACAGCCCAGGAAAAGGCAGATAGGGCCCAGATGATAAGCTTGGTGAGCCAGGTGAAGTGCACGCATCAGTTGTATCAGTTTCCTTATTTCTGATTGACATCTGGCTACCCAGAAAACTGATATGCGGCTGAAACTGTGTGTTACCAAGGCTGCATGACAGAATCCTCAAAGCATTAAGAATAGGTGAAGATGAAATTTCATAATGATGAAAGTCTCAATGAAGCGCAGTGCTTTCCCTTTTCCTATTAAAAGCTCATTGTAATCACCAGTCATTCCACATGACTGGACCATAAGTCAGCCATTAAGCCAACATTTAAGCTAATGCACATTTCTCTTCTCAAGCATTTATCACAGCAGTTATAACAGTTCGGAAAATAAGACGATTAGCTATGGACCGTCCCTCCTTCACAGCTAAGGATCCTTGTGGCAACCTTCGGCTCCTAGTAGTGTTTATGTTTGCTAGAGGTTGGAAATTAAATTATGGAGGGAGGAAGACAATTTCTACAATGACATTGCTTACTGGGGCATTCTGAGATTTCTAGTCCAAAAAGGCAACTTTACCTTTAGTTCCATCTCTGTCTCCAGTGCTCCAGTCAGTAATGATAGGATCAGGAGCCACCATTTTTGTTCCTCACATCAGCCTCCAGCTGTCTTGGACTCTTTGGAAAAAAAGCACTGCTGAAGGATTTGCTGTTGGCACTACCAAATTCTCGATTCCAGAGATACCAAGAATGAGCCGGCATTCCCCCAGAGACCTGGAAAGAGCCCCATGGACTCTCAACATCAAAGAGCAAGACTGCAACCACTAGGTAATATAACTTTAATTCAATCTGGTTCCAATTGGCAAACCTAGTGGTCTTACAAAATTTTTTTTTACCCCAATCCCCGAATGAAGCACATGGGTCTCTTGTATCAACCCTTTTCTCTCTCTCCCCCCCCACCCCCCCGGCCTAAAGGGATTGGTATGTCTCGTAGTGCCAAATGGAGCTGAGTTAAGGAGTAGAGGTGATATATGACCCATGTTCCTTTGTTTGAAGAACGGGGGGTACGACGTAAGAAGCAGCTTTTTACAGCTGCCCATATTGCCTCTAACAAGGCTCCAGCCCTGGCTGCAACATCACCTAGCGATGGACTATAAGAACACCATCTAACAAAGGACTTTAAAAGTAAACTCTTGGTAAAGCACATCATTTACCATGTCTGAACTTCTGGGACCTGCTTTGAAGAAGGGTGATTTACTGCACTCGACAGCTTGCAATGTTCCTTTTTTATTTTTAATAGTGGCCTATAAAGGTATTGCCTGTAACTTATATCTATAGGTTACAGAGTTTTGTGGCTGGATATTACTGGTTCCCATCAGGGCCAGCCCTACTGTTAGTTACTATGGGGCGTGGTGACTCAGTGGACTAAGGCTCTGAAAACAGTTGGCTGCAAAGTCGGCAGCTTGGCGGTTCAAATCCCGGGGGCCACACAGCAGAGTGACCTCCCACTGATAACCCCATCTCCTGCCAACCTAGCAGTTCGAAAGCATGTAAATGCATGTAGATAAATAGGTACTGCCATAAAAAGTGGGAAGGTAAAACAGTGTTTCCTTGCAGCCATGCCAGCCACATGGCCATGGACTTGCACAACACTGGCTCTTTGGCTTGAATATGTAAATGAGCACCACCCCTAGAGCTGGACATGACTAGCATGCATATGTGGGAGGAACCTTTACTTTTTTATTACTGGTTCCCGTGAGGGACAGCCCTACTATTAGACAAAGTGAGCTGGTTTGGATGCAACACACTTCATTCAGAGTAGCCACATCCAAGGCCTACTACTGCCAACCTCTAAGGTGAAAGGATGAGAAACAAGTGATCAAAAAAGAATCCTGGGGGCTTTACAAATCCCTCCATCATCTTCATCATCAGAGCAACCATCCATGTGAAACCTATCCAGTTTTTTAGATCAGGAAGTAAGCAGAACAAAAGACAGAAATCTTAAAAAGGACAAATAAATCTTGAAATAAATAAACTTGTGCTTACATTTCAGACACATTTTCATTCCAACCTAAATTTTAGAAGAAAATTAAGGAAGTAAAACTTCCAAAACATGTCCAAACACCCCAAAACACTCACAAAAGCTACTATTTTTTATGTTTGTAATGGGGTTAGACTAGGATTGGGCCAAGATATTTTACTTCCTTGGCAAAGGACAAGATGATGCTTCCATCATCTCCCAGTATATATAAAATACCAGAGCAATAGTAGAATCTAATTTCAATATTGGTGGCAAGGCAGCATTCTTTATTATACCTGAAGAGGACAGTGGGGCGGGAGTTTGTTGTGTGATACCTACAGCTCTATCTTAGTTCTTTCAGCTGCCCCGGTAGTTTTTTCTCCTTTCTGAATGCCTTGCTGTCTTTGTTTTATTGTGAATGATTAGCTGTAGCCTTGTTTTCCGCATTTTATGTGTTTTCTGATTTCCTAGTTTTTATAAATTCTTCTTTGGACTTCCTGCTATAAACAGAATTATTAATTAAAAGTATAACAGCATTTGATCATGGTTCATAGATTCCAAGAAATGTCTGGGAAGCTATAATCTTCTTTATGGTTTTTCTTCCAAGAACTTTAAACCTTGAGTCAAAAAGTTACCTTTGCTGTTTTTAAACCTTTGCCTGACACAACCAGTGGTCAAGGAGAAATTACAGCAGTGAAATAAACGTTTGTGATTAAGCCCTTAATAAAACTATGATATGCTCCCCTGGTTTACACTAGAGTGCTCTTTATAGTTAAGCTTGTACTGGACTGGAATGTAAATTAATTTCCTTGTACTTTGTGTTTCCATAGAATTAAACAGGGAAAATAATCCTGCTTGACCTTTTGGTTTTGGAAACCTGGAAGATTCTGGGGAGAACCAACTTCTCTTGCACTTTAATAGCAAAGGATTGCAGCTGACAAATGTTGGCAGAATTTGCCCCTGTACACGCTATCTAGCAATTTGCTTGCTTCATGTCCCCCCTCTTGACCAAATACATTATTTTTGCAATGATTATTCATTAATAGTGTGGTGTTCCAATAATGACACTTTCAAATGCTATGAGTTGACCCCAGGTTCACAGGCATATGCTCGCTCTCTCTCTCTCTCTCTCTCTCTCTCTCTCTCTCTCTCTCTCTCTGTGTGTGTGTGTGTGTGTGTGTGTGTGTGTGTGTGTTTTAACCAGAAAAAAGCTACCCTAGTCAGTGTTCAGATGATACCTCCAAGCACTAAGAACCACTTTGTAGAACATTCCCTGGTGGCTGCAGATGAATGCATCGTACATATCATACATGGCTCCCCCCCTTCCACTGCCCAGTGGGACTATAACTAGAGTGGGGGAACTGGGCTTTGGCTTAGGGCAGCAAAATTTACAGGGCATGAAAATCAAGAGATGAATCAATGGGGGATTGTTAAGAACTTAAACAGCAACACTTCCTGGCCCTATACCATTTAAACACATCAGTTTAAAAACAAAACCACGACTTTTAACTTTCTTTTGGAGGGTGCATCACATTCCTCCCCTACATTTTTGCAAGGGGGGGGGCTCATATCTTTGTCTCTGGTTAGAACAGCTTCTGCCAAAATGGCTAGTTACATATCTGCTCCCCAGCAAAACTCTTGTGAGTTTTTCAAACACGGAATGACACTCCTTCAGTGTTTTCCATGGCCAGTTGGGGCTAGAGGTTCCAATTTATGAATTCCATTAAATATATAAAGCCTACCATGGTAAGGCTTTATATATTTAATAATACTCCAATATTTTAACCCAGTACTTTCTATATATTGAAAGGTGCTATTATATACAACCAGGCCTGCCCAACAGGTAGACCGTGGGCTACCAGTAGCCCGCGAAAGGTTCAAAAGTAGCCCGCCGGCCATCAATAAAAAAATTGAGGGGATAAGTTCTCCACCGCTCCTTCCCCCACCCCAAGGACCATCACTGCTCCACTGTCTCAGCTGAGCAGGGCAGCTCAAGGGCCATGGCACAGTCCCCTGCTCACCCTGACAGCCAGATGATCAGCATGCCACCATCTTGTGACCAGTGGAGTCACTAGTGCGGAGCAGAGGGAGGGGAGGAGAAAGCGAGAGGTGGGGTTGCAGGTGTGTCCACCTCCTTTGCGTGGTGATGTGTCCCCTCTTCTTTTCCCCTGGAGAATTCCTTCCTCCCACCCTTCCCTCCTCCCCCTTCCTCCTCCCCCTCATCCTACCCCCATGGCTGCCTCACAGAGATCATGACCCGCCACCGCTCCTCCTCCTCCTCCTCCTCCCCTTCTGAGCCATTTCCTCCTCCTTGTGCTGCCATGGCAATGTGATTTCCACACTGCTGGCTCAGCCCACCCCAACTGTACAAAGAACATGGCAGAAGTGAGTGAGAGCTGCAGATGGCAGCGGCAGCAAGATGGCTGGAAGGGAGAAGGGGGAAAAGAGGAGGAGGCTGGAGGGGGAGGAGAGTCGAGTCAGGCCCCAGGTGGGTTGGGAGGGTAAGTGCACCTTTTTTAAAAAAGTCTTCCAGCAGCCTGTGCAAGCATGCATACGTCTCCCTTGCGCCCGCCCACACCAGCTTGAGCAGGTGCAAAGGAAGCATGTGAATGGTCAGCCTTCCCATAGGAAAGCACTGAACTATGTTCCCTCCAGAACAGATTAATTAATTTTCAATGAATTTCTATGGGAAACTGCTGCTTACAATTTTTTTTACTTATGAGCATGTATTCAGAATGGATAAAATTTTTAAGTATAGGTTTTAGTGTAGTAGCCCTCAGGCACTTTGGGCCGGAAAAAGTAGACCTCGGCCTGTTCAAAGTTGGACAGCCCTGCTATACGACTACATATCACCTGTTTTTGTTTCTTGTGTTTGATGTCTTTTCAGTTGTAGTTTCTACTGTCTCTACTGGTAAGGCTTATGATCTGGATATCTGAAGGACCTCCGACCTCCAATGTGAGGCTCATAACCAGAGATGAGAACAAATTGAAAAACAAATCACATTTTCTGATGAATTTGGCTGATTTGTCAAAATTCATTGATTGAAACATCATATGTCATAAATAAAGCCCCCCAATGAATACAAATTGATGAATTGTAGTGATTTTTGATTTGTCAAATCATTGGGACATAAAATGCATCTCAAGGCACCTAGAGATGTCTGTTTTGTCACTCCTCTGCAATCCCTCCAAGTTGGTGAAGATTGGGTTTTCCCAATTCAGTTGCTATAGGGGCCCCCTGCATGGTGGGTGTATAACTCAGATCTCTGAAACCCAATCTTTACCGTACTTATAGAGATGTAGAGATGAGTTGGGAGAAGCCTCTCAGCAATTTTGGTTTCTTTGGATTGCTGTGGGCACTTTCCTGGTAGTCCCTCTTTGGGAGTGCATAGCTCAGAAGTAGGAACCCCAGCGCTCATGAAACTTTCAGGGCTTATATAGGAGAGTCAGGGAAGGCTTCCCTCCAATTTGGTGTCTCTAGGTGCCTTGCAGGCCAGTTTATAGCATTATAAAGTGGAGATGAATCAATTTGTCAATTCAATGCTTCACTAGAAATTCATCAATTTGTCAATTCATCAGCCCCAACAAATCACAAATCGTGATGAATCACCATTTTAAAAATGCATTCACATGTCTACTCATAACAACTTAGAGTGTTCCTGACTCCTGTCCTGTGACCCCTCTCTCCTTAAAGCCCCTTTAACAAACAAACAAACTCTTAAAACCTATCCCCCATCCTCTGAGATGTTCCTGCTTGTATCCTGGGATCTGTCTTCAAAAGGTTATGGTGCTAATGATGGTGAAGGAACATCTATCACCACTTGGTAGTATGTGGGTGAATATCAGTAGTGCAGGCCTTCCATTGAGTTTGGACTCCAGCTGCTGAGTATTCTTGCACATGGCATTGGCCTAGTTCAAGGTCTTCTACTAAGCTTCTCCTCTAGGTGCCTCCATTTTCTAAGTTAAAACAGTGGTGAAAGTTGAAACAGCTTTTTTTTTTTTGCTGTGCAAGTTGCCACATCCTTCTTACATCCTCTCTCCAGTACAGTACATGTAAATGGTACCCAGTCCTGTGTGTCTCATTTCCTGTGGGTTTACTGCTGGCTGAATGAGCAACTGAGTTGTTTATTTTATCATTTATTTGTGATATCTGCATCATGGCTCCCCCCCCCAGTGATTTAATGGTAGTGTGCAAGGCACCATGCCTTCGTACTTAATCTTAAGAGTTGGCAGGGCAGCAGAATTTTATTCCTAAGATCTTCGGCCCTCCAGATGTTTTGGACCACAACTCCCACAGTCCTTTGCCATTGGAAATACAGGCTTGGAATTCTGGGAGTTGTGGTCCAAAACATCAGGAGGGCTGAAGTTTAGACATCCCTGTCTTAGGGTAAAAACCCGAGGCTAAGGAGTGGGCCTTCCCAGAGGAAGGACAGGAAAAATATGATAAGGGTCCCTTCTTTCCTTCTTTAGCTTTTGCTGTTTCTGGGTGCTGTGCCTAAGAAGTCTCATGAGTTGTGTGACCCTGATGCTCCATTATCTGCCTTGCTCCAGATGGTATGATGGGCCCAATGTCAGTAGGTCAAAAAGCCAAGATTGAGGCCAGAGCACTCAGGAGAAAGCCAAAGAAAATGTTTTGGAGTACACTAGGTCATTTTCAATTACAGCATTTGGCCAAACTTAGTGAGAGTTATTAGTTTAATAGCCATAATCCTATTCTGGATTTTTGCTGTGTAGTAATGTAAATTTTGCCAGTGAATTGTCATTAAAGTTGCAGCTTCTGTTTCTGTCTGTATACCAAGGACCTGACAAACATCCAGATATAACTCACTGAATACCAGCAATGTCTAGGTGCAATTTATGCAGTTATACTTACGCGGCTGTAAATCTGCACTAGGATTCTGATCACCATCTTAAAGTGCATTTCTTAGTGTCCAGCTGATTCCTGGCTTCCCACTAAACATGTAACCCCATGCATATGTGCAACAATGGAGCAGTGAAACTCTTCTGTGCTTTCTGCACTAAACATGCTGCTAGTTGTCTGCGAAGATTCTCAGTCATCCAGGTGAGTTTATCTGGAAGTTCCAGACATGCTGCTAGTTCTGTTGGAATTTACTTCCCAGCCTTAAACATATAAACAAAGCCAGGCCTGAGCCATAAAACTATACAGCTCTGGCCCAATCTTCTCACCATTTAATCTTCTCACCATTTCTACTAATTAACTCTCCCTCCTCTTCTTCCCCCTCCTCCTCCCTCCCCTCCCCTATCACCCCCCCAACTCTCCATACTACAGCCAATGAATATCTGGACTACAGCCAATGAATATATGGTATGAAATGTATATCCCATCTCATATTTCATACCTCATTCTGCTGCTATATGTCTGAAAGCAAAGCAAAGCAAAGTGTTCTGCTTATATACCACCCCATACCACTTTAAGTAGTCTCTGGGCGGTTTACAATTTTAATTACAGTGTGCAGGCTACACATTGCCCGCCCCCCAGCAAGCTGGGTACTCATTTTACCGACCTCGGAAGGATGGAAGGCTGAGTGAACCTTGAGCCTGCTAAGTGGGATTGAACCCCAGGTTGTGAGCACAGTTTTACCTGCAGTACAGGCATTTAACCACTGTGCCACAAGGCTCATAAGTGGACATGTAGTCCATGAAATGTTACATTAAAATGTGAAAGCCTATAAGGCACACATGTTTGTGTCTTTTGTTTTGTTTTGTTTTGATTTGATTTGATTTTTGCCTGAAATTCTTGAAAAGACTAACACGGCTACACTCTCTGAAACTTCTATTATTTTTATGGGTTTGCTGTAGTTTTAATAGTATTTAAGTTGCTGGTTTTATTGTGTTGTTTTATATTTCTATAAACTACCATGAGAGGCATAACATCAAAGATCTGGTTACAAATCTTTCAGAAAGGAAAATTAATCCGATGCTTACTTAACTATATATGTAGGCTGCTGTATGTCTCCACACTTTCTGCGCTCATAACATAGTACACAGAGTTTCCCCCCCTTTCTTGATGGATAGGCCAGCAAGAGACAGCATGTATTGTTGGGTATCTCTTGTGATCCCACCTACTTTGTCTTCCTCAAGGTGAAATCTATGGGAGTCTGCATGGCTGGGCATTGCTGGGGATAGTTTTCTGGAAGTATTATTCCATCCTGTCTCCTCTTTGATAAAGGATTCAAGAAAAAACATGCTAATAAGTGGAGTTTCATAAAATAAAATAAAAAGTTCATTTTTGAGCATACAATTTCCAGCATCCTCAATCCAGAGTTTATTTCATTTATTATTTACTTTATTAAAAATATTTCCTCCTCTCTTCCTCCTTAAAACGGACCCAAGGCAAGTTAATCGTAGAAAACAATACGGAAAGCTAAAAACAGTAAGTATGCAAATAAATAAAAGGATTAAACAAACACTTCAATAAACATGATATACAAAAGCAATAGTAAAAACACAAAGCAGTAATGTGAAGCAATCCATCAAAAAAAATCCACTCAGAAAGCTGTCATTGAGGGAAAGTTTACCTGATAAGTGAGGCCCTTGCTTGCTTGCAAAAAGACAGCAAAGATGGAGCCGGCTTGGCCTCTTGTGAAAGGTTGTTTAAATCCCGGGAGCACTGACAGAGAAACCCCTCTGATCGCGGGGGTTAGGGACCCACCCCACCCACGATGCATGAAAATCCGTGATATACGGGTGGGGGTGGAGGGCGGGGGGCAGGGGGCGATTGCACTGCGTGCTGGCGGCAGCAGGGGGATCTTACCTCCCACCACCACCGCCCGCCCACGTGGCCCCGAGGCTTCTCAGGGGTGCGTGGGAGGGCCGCGCAGAGCGACTGGATCGCCCACCGCCCGCCCACGCAGCCCTGAGGCTTCTCGGGGGTGCGGGGGGTGGTGGCGGCGCGGAGCAACCTGGCTGCCCCCCCCCACAGTTGTGGTACTGCGGTCCCACGATGTAGTGGGACCGCAATACCGGAACCGCGAAATGGCAGGGGGTCACTTTATACTCACCAAATGTAACTTTGAAGGTGGTGGAACTGAAAGAAAAGCCTCACTTTGTTATCTTTAGATGGTCCTTGAGATACCATAGATCCAAGTCATTTAAGACATTACAGATTATAGAACCAGTGCTTTGAATAGAGTCTGAAAACGGACTGGCAGCCAGTGGAGTTCTGAAAGTAATTGGTTAAAAAAGCAAATCTTCCATGTTCTGCTATGGGCAACACTTTCCAGTGGTACACAGAATGTCTTTAACCAGTAACTCCCAAGTTTTCTGCCTATTGGGTCTTTGCCTAATGGAAAGATTGAGCAAGGTGAGAACATGCCCTGTTTGGTGCAACTGCCTAATAGTCTTGGAGCATTTCTGCTTGGCCTTGGCAAACAACGCCCAACTTTCCTTGCCATGTCAAGGATGCTGAGCCTGTTAGCTGCAACAACAAATAATTCTTCCAGGGAAATAATAAAAACTACTGTAAAATGACCTTTTCATTGCATGGCATATGTGTCTGTACCTTTTTTAGCATTATGACTTCTAATTTAAACCCTGGAGCTTTCATCACTTATTTTAATCAGACAGGGTGTTGGTGGGGCTCCCCCTCCCTTTTGTTCTTGGCAATGACAGCAACTATAGATTGTAGGGCACTCATCCAAGCCAAATCACACTGTTTACTGTTTGACTTTTATACCACTATGCATTATCAGGCAATACTTCAGTGTCAGCCTCTGAGATTTCTTAACATGGAAAGAAAAATAGGTCAGCAATTTATATAAATGCCAAGCATTTGAAAACAACTTTCTCCTTTTGAGCAAGTGGCAAAGGAGGTGCAAAGACTTTATCATTGTCGTCGGTGGTAGAATCTCATTGAAGCTTTGTGAAGCTGTGCTAAAACAAAGCTAATGTTTCCTTGTTGGTCATGGTCACTATGACAAGAGAAGTCATGAAAATGTTATTTTGTTTGCTTGTGTGAAAACCACCGAGAGTACCTATTAGCTAAATGGGTAGTATAACAGTTTAATAAATAAATAATAATAAATAATAAAACATTTTATTGGTGTGCTTCACTCATCAGACTTCTTGGTTGCATCAACAGAAGCATAGTGTCTAGATCAAGGGAAGTGATAGTACCACTCTATTCTGCTCTTGTCAGACCCCACCTGGAGTACTGTGTCCAGTTCTGTGCACTTCATTTTTAAAAGGATGTTGACAACTTTGAGCGGGTCCAGAGGAGGGTGACCAGGATGCTTAAAGGTCTGGAAGAAATGTCTTACGAGGAGCGGCTTAGAGAGCTGGGAATGTTTAGCCGTACAAAAAGAAGGCTGAGAGGTGATACGATAGCCATGTTTAAATATCTGAAAGGAAGTCATATTGAAGAGGGGACTGGCTTGTTTTCCATGACTTCAGAGACAAGGACTCAGGGCAATGGTTTCAAACTACAGGGAAAGAGATTCCATTTGAACATTAGGAAGAACTTCATAATGGTTATAGATGTTTGGCAGTGGAATATGCTGCCACGGAGGGTGGTGGAGACTCCTCCTTTGCAGGTTTTTAAGCAGAGGATGGATGGCCATCTGTTGGGGGTACTTTGATGGCGGTTCTTGCGTGGCAGTGGGTTGGACTGGGTGGCCTTTGAGAACTCTTCCAACTCTGTGATTCTGTGACTCTATGATTCTAATTACCTTGTACAAGTTCTGGTTATCAATACGCCAGGAGGAGAGTGAATCAAATGGATGGCCTAATGACTTCTGTCTGGCCTTGCCAAACATTAACATGCTTACTTTCCAATGTTGGAACTCAGTGGGTAAAGAAGCCTGCTCCATCTCTTCCGAGATGACCCCACCCATCTCTGCAGCTTCAAAACGGAAGAATCTCGGTTGTGCACAAGGAGACTTGTGATGCAGTAGTTTAACTACAGTACGGCAGTCACAGCCGGTGCTCACAACCAGCATTTAATCACAGTGCAGTCAGGTTGACTCAGTTGAGGTTGACTCAGCCTTCCAGCCTTCTGAGATTGGTAAACTGAGCATCCAACTTGCTGCTGCTGCTGCTGCTTGGGGAGGGGAGGGGGCAACTAGTAGCCTGCATAATTTAATTGTAAACCATCCAGAGAGTGGTTTAAGTAGCACACTTTGCTTTGCTGCTTGGAAGGAGGTTTTCATGTCATTTCTAAAGACAAAGAGTTATCTCCAACTGCTAGTTTACACTAGACTCTATGCCCCAAATTCTGTTGCTTAGCATAGCCAATTATGCTAAAGCCCATTGAATCAATGTGGATTTAGTGAGTCAACTCTTGCATAAGTTCCACTGAACTATTATAACTGCAGCCCACTTTATTAAAGTATGTCTCAGCAACTAGACTAAGCAGTTCTAAGATTCCTCTTCTTAGGTTGCAGTTACAGAAGGCTCATTTGAATCAAGACAATTTTTGATTTAATTAACTCACAAAATTGTCATTGATTCAATAGACCTCCTCTAGTATAATGTAGTATTTTGCGTTAACAGGATATTGGCTATTGAATGGGGCAAGTATTTTGCATAACAGGATATTGGCATGATATTAGCTGAAATACCTATGTGAGTTCCATTGATGAATAAGTCTGCTCTTCAATTTCACAACCTGATTTAGCCCAGAAATGCCAATCCTATAATTATTTTATGATTAATGCTGAAATCTTACAAAAATTTAGTTCAGTGTCTTTCTTCATTAAAAGTTTTAAATACTGCACTTCTATCTACCAGGACCCTAAAAGCAGTGTGCAATTATATGCAATTTAAAAAAAAGGAAAGGAAAGGAAAAAAGGAGATAGAGAAATGAAAACAAATGGCACTTTTACATGACCCCTAAGATCTGTTGACAACTTAAATTCGGACCAGAGATCTTGGGGGTTTGCTCCTCTTGCTGTGTTCCCACCCCTCCACACGCCATTGCTCCTGTCTGCGTGAGGGGAGGGAGAAAAAAGGGGAGAAAAGAATGCAGGCTCACCTCCGTTCTGCCTTCGGGAGCAGCCCCAGAAGCATTCCAGTCTCTTAAAGGGGTGGGGGGCAAAAAAACCAAACAGAAGGTGAGGACAGCCCGGCACTCACTGCTTTACAATCTGCATCAGAATTTTTTTTACCTCCAGAGACCAGGTACTTTTAAAATGCGCTGGGGTGCGCTTAGGTGGGTGTGGTCGTACTTATTTTTTAAAAAGTGTGCAGCTGGTGGGAAAACAATTTTAAGCTCCACATCTGGGAGCCCTATGCCTTGGATTTTAGGGGTCATGTAAAAGTGCCCAAAAACAAAAAGTGCCCTAAAATGGAAAAAATGCAGTAACAAGTTACAACACATGGAAAGCATATTTACTTACTTCAAAAAGTAGTTAAAAACTCTGTTTACGGCCAACGTCCCAATGAAAGGTCCTGTTTTGTCTGTCTGGAAATCAGAAGAGACGGAAGCAACATAACCCTCTGTGGGAATAGGTTTTCCAGCTGCAGTGTTGAGTGCTCATTACCAGCCTAACCTCTTCTGGAAACAGGGCATGCAACACTTCCAATGGGGGTTCCAAAATATGGGCATGCCTGTATGGAAGACAGTCGTCTTTGATATCTCAGGGCCTTAACCCTCATGAAACTCCACTGGATTTCAGCAGCAAGCCTGTTTAGGAGCATGCTGTATACCCAATTACTACTATCAAGCTTCTAAAATCCATATTCTGCCAATAATAAGATCTTGAAGATGAATACTTTTACAGACCTGCATGGTTTAGAAAAAGATATAGTACAAGATCTGGCATGTAGGAAACTGCTCCATACTAAATCAGATTCCTTTTTTTAAAACTCTCTGTGAATGTTGTATATACAACCAGTTACGGAAAAGGTTAGATTTTGGAATGGTACATCCAGAATCTCACAGCCAGAATGGCCACTGGGAATTGTAAAAAAAGTAACCTCCTGGGAAGTATGCTGGGAAGTGAAGTCTATAAATCTAGAAATGTTCTGGGATTCTGGAAGTTGTTAAAATCAAAAAGACAAAAATATTTTTATCTTATATTTGAGTACAATGTATAGGCTATATTCCGTGGAGAGTTAATATGGATTAAAATGGGTGAAGTCAGAATAAAGCAAAAAAGATGGAGCTATGAAATCTGCAGATCAAAACCAAACAAAACACAAGGGGGGTGGGAAACAGCAATAACAGATCAGTTTTAAAACCTTAGGATATAGGAATAATAACTCAAAGCTGAAACCATATGCAGTAGTACCTTGTATAAAGGAATTAATTCGTTCCAAATGAAATTGTGTTAAGCAAATTTTCCTTTATACAAATTCCCATAGGAATGCATTGAAAACGGAGTAATCCCATTTTTATGTTGTACGGATCGGCCCCATAGGCAATTCTGTTAAGCAAATTTCCCCTATCTCTGGAATTTTTTATGTTGTACATATTTTATGTTATACAAGGGTCCACTGTACAGTGAACCCTTGTAAAACAAATGGTTGGTTTAACAGAAAATCCACTTAAAGTGGAAAAAAATCCAGAGACAGGGGAAAATCGCTTAACAGGATTGCCTATGGGGCAAGTCCGTACAACAGAAAAACAGTCATGATTAGGGACTGATCCATTTTCAATTCATTTCTATGGGAAATGTGTACAAAGGGAAATTTGCTTAACACAATTTCATTTGGAACGAATTAATTCCTTTATACAACATACCACTGTACAGTAAAAGGCCTGGGAAATGGTTCTAGGCAAGCCCCTCTGAATTGCCTAGCGTCATCTGGGGTAGGGAATAGTAGACTAGACTCTATTCACATAGCTGCTGTTTTTTAGGGTTTCACTCAGAGGACTTGTGCCCTTACTGATACTACAGGTATGTTTACAAGATGATATGAGTTGGAAAAAAACGGAACTTGGAATTTCTGCATACAAAAAATATCCATGTTACAATCATGCCCCCCCCTTGCAAAACCATTAATCCTTGGCAGCAAAGCTAGGATTTCATTTTAGGAAATGTGGCAAATATCATGCCAGTCAGTAAGTACTACCTAATGTTATGTTATATGCTGTCAAGTTGGATCTACTGTAGTTCACTGAGACTCTAATTAGTAGAGATGGGCACGAATAAAAAAAATGGTGTTTCGTTTGTTGTTTGTTGCTTAGAGGGTCCGTTTCGGTTCGTTTCCATTTTGGGGGATTTTTTTGCAAAAAAAATATTTTTGTTTTCGTTCGTTTTGTTACTGTTTCATTGCCATTTATTTCATTTTTTGTGATTTTTTTAGCATTTAAAGCAGTTCACTGTATTGCCGTAACGAAAACGAAACACACGACAAAATTTCCAGTGTTTCTGTTTGTTTCGTTTTATTTTAGAGACAAAATTCGTTTGTTGTTTTGTTGCATAACAAAATGAAAAAGAAAAATTGTTCATTTCGTGCCCATATCTACTAATTAGGGCTTTCAAAGTAAGTGAAATATTTTAGGAGTTACTTTTCCAGATCAGGCTGCCTTTCCCATTAGTTTCCATAATCAAGGGGGGGGGGGTCTTGGCTTATCTGAGTTCTAGTCTGTCCCTTGATTTAGTGGATATGCTTTAGTTGGGTTCAGCAGTTCAATTTTAGCCCATATATTCTACAACAGAGTGACCCACCTTGCCTATAACGAGTTAATATTGATTCAACCATTCATCCTAATGTTACAGGTAGAGGTGTGATACATTGGGAGCTTTTGAATGGAAATCATCCAAAGGAAGTATTAACTGCTTTCTATTTATGCCCCATTCTAACAATGCAGTTCTGTGTGTATATTTTCTCAGGTATGAGCTGCAGCAAGTTCACTGGGACTAACTCCCAGGTTATGCATGCACAGGATAGCAGCTTCAAATTCTGCAACAACCATAACAACAAAAAGATTTGCATAATATATTTTTTTAAAAAAATTGAAGATACATTGAGAGGGATTTCTATGTATATGAAATGAATGTTTGGGCCTGTGTTCATTCCTGAATCAACTTGGAAAACAAACTTTTGGGGACAGCATATCCAATTTTCATACTGGATGTGGGGAAATTAACTTTTCCAAGGTCCATTGGGAACAAATACAGGCCTAAAATCTTCCTTGCATTTTCATAAAGAACACTTCTAAAGTAATCGAAAACTTTTTTAAAATGGTGGTATGAGCCCTGAAGTCATCTGTGAGTGCTTTTAAAGTAGCTATTCAGGGTGGGCAATGAGGGATAGACAAGGAAAAGTTTTAAAAACGATATATATATATATATATATTTTCCTAGGACTTCAGTGGTCAATGGCCATGGTGACTAGGAATTTTGGAAGTTGTATTTTTAAAGCTTTCTAGATCTCTGGAGGAAGGTGGAAACTGGATTCAAAGAGGGTGGGCCAGAGGGCACTGTTCACATATCAGGCACTTGGGAGATGGATGATACCAGGTTCAAAGAACAATCTGTGCTAATGCCTTTGCTTCTGAGTCCAACACCCAGTCCCATCCCTCCTATGGTTGCATTGAAGGTGGGGGAACAGATCCAGCTGCCTCCAAGCCAACAACAAGGGGATGGAGGAGAGTCTATGGCTTCTGTCTGCAGTGCTTCCTTCCCACTCTGCCAGCACAATTTATCCACCTGAAACTCTGGGCTATTGTCTGAATTTTAAAAAAAATTCTCATTTGAAGATAATCATCATCTCTCTTCATGCTCTTCCCCAAGATTTGGCTGATGGAATATACCTTTCCTGTTGCATTCTGTACCAGCCATCTTTCCTCACCAGGGCCATGACTGAGGCTGGGAGGTATATTTCTAAAAGCATGGGAAGTCACTCTCATTCATTACTCACTGATCTCTCTCCCACCTAATCAAAAGTTCACAAAAAGGCATTGATGAAGGAAATGATTGTGTTGCGGCAGAGGAGGAAATATTTCTTGAATTTCAAAATGACCTCTGCTTTCTTTATTTTTGCATTCCTGTCTCTCTCCTGCCCCATTCTGCCACAATATTTAAAATGTCAGCTTCTCAAGAAGTCTCTCTACGACATATGAGAGGTCACAGGAATGGTTTCGCTGCCAGATAGCGGCGGCGTAGCTGACAAAGTGCAGAGGCAGAAGGGAATGCAACATGATTGTTTACACATGTTTATTTGTACATATCACAGATTAACCAATGTTGATTCCAGCTGTATTACACATACCAAAGGGTATGTTGACATCATTGGATGAAGTGAGCCATAGTCCATGGAAGCCCATTTTTCATAACAAATGTGTTAGCTTTCACAGTGCCACAGAACACTTTGCTGGTTTTCTACACCAGACTAGTGACTAACAGAGTTGAAAGTGACTTCATAAATGGGAAACATTGTTTGTTTGGATTGCAAATCCCAGGAATAGAGCTGCTGGCATGAAAGTAGGCATTTTGGCTGGTATATTTCCCCAAAGATCAAAAGAATGTATTTTTTCTTCTGAAGCCTCTAGCTTGTCTGAGTTGTTGAGCCCCTTAAAAATGTTTGTTCCACAGATGCATATCTCTGGAGCAAGCACTCACTTTGTATATGTTGATGAGGAGTGTAGGATACATTCTTGCAGTGTAGGATATGACACACCTACAGTCTCTGGTAACCTATCATTTTCACATCTGTTCAAGCACATTAGCAGATTTGCTAGACATTACTTCCAAGTCAATCTATAATATTGACTTAATATTTGTTTATATTTTATGGAGTAACTGTATAGTATCTACTTTACACAAGTGCACTAAAGAACAGTTCTGTATGATAGTCAGCTTGTTTGCTATTTCACTTTAGTCACATCTGACCACCTTGCATTGATAACATCTGAGACCATGTCAGAGGAGGCAGATTTTATGATAAATCCATGGTCCAGGCATTACCAGCACAGGATCTCACCATGCAGACATAATGGTCACATTACAGATAGATACAGTGGACCCTCGTACAACAAACAGCTTGTATAACATAAAATTTGTACAACATAAAAATTCTGGAGATAGGGGAAATTTGCTTAAGAGAATCGCCTATGGGGAGAATGTGTACAACATAAAAAGGGATTACTCTGTTTTCAATGCATTCCTATGGGAATTTGTATAAAGGAAAATTTGCTTAACATAATTTCATTTGGAATGAATTAATTCCTTTATACAAGGTACCACTGTAGATAGATAGATAGATAGATAGATAGATAGATAGATAGATAGATAG
>JAHTLZ010000379.1:39251572-39305134 GCA_023846285.1 Phrynocephalus versicolor | reverse complement strand
TAGATAGATAGATAGATAGATAGATAGATAGATAGATAGATAGATAGATAGATAGATAGAAGGTGGAATTCCACACTAGAGATTAAAAAGTTGCTGTTTTGGACTACAAATCCCAAAATACACTAGCCACCATGAGAGTTGAGGTCACCCAGGCTAGTGAAAGAAGTGACAGGTTTCAGAAGACATCCAGTCCTACTGTTTTAGAGGGGAAATCCCCTCCCCAATTGTGCAAGCCTCTCTTCTTTCTGGTTCTGTCTTCACCACAATCCTGTGAGGTGGCTGCGACTGAGAGGCTGAGTTGCTCAAGGTCACCTTGCACATTCCATGGCCGAGTGGGGGCTTGAAGTTGATCTCCCAAATCCCAGTTCTACACCTGCACCATCACACGCGGGTTCTTAAGCCTTTTGCAAACATACCAATGTTCATTATTCTATACGAGCAAAGTACTACACAACCTAAGAATACAACCATCGCCAAGTGCCATCAAGTCAATTTTGGCTTATGGCGACACTTTTCCAGAGTTTTCAAGTTAGGGAGTACTCAGAAGTGGTTTCTCAATCCCTTTTTCTGGGTGCTGTCCTGAGCTTGACCAAGGATGTATACAGGAAGGCTTGTCAGGGATGCAAAGTAGCGTTTAGAACAGTGATGGTGAACCTTTTAGAGACCGAGTGCCCAAACTGCAATTCAAAACCCACTATTTTTTTTGAAAAGTGCCAATACAGTAATTTAACCTGTATACAGGTAGCTATGAAGGGGCGATGTCGGGTGCCCACAGAAAGGACTCCGAGTGCCACCTTTGGCACCCCTGCCATAGGTTCGCCAACAATGGTTTAGAATATAACTAATACTGCCAAGAAAGTTATTGTGGAAACCGGACAGATATGGCAGTTTGTCCCTTTGATTATTCCCCACCCCCTAACCCAAGTCAAAATGATGCTTAAGAACTCAGCCTCCGAAACTAACCAGGTGTCCGTAAGTGGGAAAGTTTTCCATTTGTAATGCACGCTGTTCAGTGGTGCTTTAGACCTGTTGACAAGAAATATGAGAGGATTCACATGATGTGGCCCTGACCAAAGTAGCCTTCTATCTTTTGCATGCAGATAAATCGGGTATCATTTCAAGGAGCTGGCCTTGGAACGGCCCGGCGGTCTTCCTTGTGGGTTCCAGTTTGTTCAGCTATTGCTTCGGCAGTGACCAAGGAGAGTCCAGCTTTGCTCTTCCAAGTTTGCACAAACCGAGCCCCAAACTTCAAGAGTCAACAAAACCACAAGCGCACTTTCTTCACCTGCACCGGCTTTGGTGAACCATGTGTATGAAGCAACAGTGGAGAAAGAAAATGAATTATCATGAAAGTTGGTTGTCTGTTGTTGGTCTGATTTTTCTCTCTCTCAGTGGTCTAACAGAATTATCACCTGTTCATGCATCTGTATTATTCTGGAGAGCACAAGCCCCTTATCCAGTTATTTACAAAGAGAACATCATCTATCAATCAGGGGAGAAACACTATATCACTGCTTGATCCATGCAATTATTGGGTCTATTGGTTTCGGTGGAGGTTGTAGTTTTAAAAAACACATTTAAAAGAAGGAACAGTGCTTAACCTTGAATGGATATCTGTGGCTTCAAACACACAGGCACATTTGTATGAAGACCAGGCACACAGGATGCAAATTCCACGCAGAGTTCTTCCCTCTAGCAAACACCACTGCCACCCACCCCAGCCCTATCTACTTCCAAAGGTTCTCAACTTTAGAAGACAGAAATCAAGTGGCTAGGAAACTGGCAGAAACTTTTAAACCGCTCCGAGAACGGTTAGCTGAGGAGAGAGGGAACTTTTTCCCTATGGCAGTCATCGCAACGTATCCCGCAGGTTTAAACTCACTGTTGTTGCTGTTATTTCATATTTTAAGAGCGGACGTAAGCTAAGAAAAACCCGATGCCTGTAAAATTTACCAATGTCAGGTGCGGCGGCGAGGAGGGCGCGCGAAGCGGCGAGGGACGTTTAGCAAAGGCAGAGATGACACTTACGCGAGCGGAGAGCGCGGGCTGCGCCCGGCGGTGGCGGCGAGGATCTGCGGATCCTTTGGAGAGGCTTTCTTCTCTTCTCGTCGTCTCGGCCGGACCCGGACTCTCGGAGGAGAAGCCTTTTTCGCCCCCTGGCCCAGGGCGAGCCTCTGGGCGCCCCGCGTGCGATGCTGCCTGTTGCTCCGGCTGCCGTTGGCAAGCGGCGAGGCCCCTCTCTGGCTCAACCCGATCCCCAGGGCGAGGTGCAAGAGAAGAGTGTCATAAAGCTTGGCTCCGTCCGCCTTCTCCCCCCACCCCTGGATTTATAGCCAGGGACGCGGCTGGCTGCACGGCTTGTTTCCCATCCCGCGCGCTCCACCCGCCCCGCTCCCTCCTGGGAGACCCCCTCCGGGCCATCGCCTCTTCTTCCTTCTCCCACCCCCGCCCCCGCCCCATCCAGCCTTCACGTTCAGCCCCCTTCACTCGACTCGGCCCGGCCCGGCCCCGCCTCGCCTCGTCTCCCCCCCTCCTCCGCGTGCTCCAAGTCTCTTGGTAATGAAATTGCCGCTGCCGTTGACGGATGCTCGCCACGTCGGGGGCTCCGGCTACGTGCGCCCGAGCGGCACAGCTCATCCGATAATGGGCTGTTGGAGTAGCCAACTAGCCATTTGATCTCTGGATCGTCCACGTTGGAGACCGAGAAATTTTCTTTCTGCTGTTCCAGGACCCGACGTGGGAGAGGGAGAGAGGCCCATAGGGGTTTGGATGGGAGGTAGACAGAGCGATCCTTTATTTTGAAGGCGCAGGCGGGTGGGGGAGCGTCATCATCATCTCAGAAGAACGGCAGAGCTCCAGAAGGGACCCTGTGGGTCATTAAGCTCAGCCCGTGTCAAAAAGTCACAATGGGGAATCGAACTTCCGACCTCTGGGTCCGCAGCTAGAGCCCTGAACTATCCAACATGTGCAGAGTTCGCCTTTCTCGTACTGGATGCGCAAGCACGGATGGCCGCGCTGGCGAGTTCGCGTCTAACAAGCAAGACAAACCACAAGAGTTCGTGCCGCTGCCCCAGGAACCAAACGAGCCGGGGGGGGGGGATTTCCAAAATGACCGCGGAGAAAGGAGACGCGAGCGACGGTTCGTACCGAGTTCGTACTCCACGCTCTCCGTTGCACATTGTTCTTGAAGCACCGCCAAGCCTCCCCCACACACGCACGCCAACCCGCAGTGGGGGAGATCTGGTTGTTCCACGTGGCCTGTGTCGAGGGGCCGTATTCTTTTCCCCTTTTGGCTTTCATGTCCTGAAGTTTTCCAGCGCATCAAGTTTGTGTAAGGAAAAGGCAGTTGCGTGGGGTCGTTGGTTCTGAATCTGGAAAACTTTGCTTTGACAGATTGAGAGGCACACAGGGTTTATTTATGGTAGTCATAACTTTTCCATAAAACTTTCAGTAACTCCTCCTCCTCCTCCTTTGTCCTCAAATCGGATTGAAGTAAGAGGCAGGCAACTGAACAATTACATCCTAATTGGAAGTTTCTTATGATGTATGTGCTTAATATTATCCAGCTCTGATGGAAATAAGAAGGGATAGGTGAAATCAAATCATCATTGACTTCATGGTTACAAACCCAGGTCTTCCTAGGCCTTGATGACTAATAGCTAATTAATCATTGTAAGTGTAACAGCTGATGGCAGCTGGACCCTTTTGCCCACAGGGACATTGCATCACCCCTGGCTCAGCACATGCCCACTTGCCCCCAAAGACAGAGGGGAGTGAGTGGGCCTTGTCTCTGTTCCTCTTCTGTTGTATTTATGCGCAACTGACTGCTTGCTTGCCTGTGTTTATAATACCCATTTTTGCCCTGGCTCTGTTTGTCATTCCATCTCTATTAATGCCCTCTTCCATAACAATCAGAACGAGCATCAGGCAGGGAGGGCTGCTAACAGCTAGCTCATTATTCTGATACAGCACTGGGGAAAAGGTTGAAATGGCTTCGCTTGGGTTCACATAACCACAGTGTGTATTTACAACAGTTTGCCAACCAAGGGATGAGTAAAGAACTTGATAAGAATCTGTGAAGTAAGAGATGCGGTTTGCTGAGATGAGCAGAAGAAAGGGGGCAAAAGAGGGACTGCATTACATCCGTCAGAGGAAGGACAATACTTGGAGTCCTTCTGAGACACAGCAATGCCAAGGTCTTCACAAGTTGACTCAGAAACAGCAGGAAGAAGATGACACAATGCTGTACAAGATAAGAGATTAGAGGTGGATCTGAGACTATTAGATTGAAAGAATCACTGATGGTCCACCAAGTTCCAGAGGCAGCCCTCAGACACACATTGTGTGCCAATAAAGGTATACCAGCTCATGCTACCTATTGACCCAGCCACTTGAAGGAGATCGAACAGATGCGAGCAGCTGAAGCTGCTAAATGGAGAGAGGAGATTGGACAGATTCCTGGAGGAAATGTCCATCATAGGTTACAAATCATGATGGAGATGTCTAATTTCCAGGCTTAAAACCAGGGTACTTCAAGGGCCAGATGCAGGGGAGTGGTATCAGGAGACAGATATCTAGTCTCATGCACTCCCAGACGCACTTGGTGGGGCCACTGTGAGATACAGGAAGGTGGACTAGATAGGCCTTTGGCCTGATTCAGCATGGCTCTTCTGTTCTTATGTTCTAAGCTACAAAGGAAGACATAAGAGCACTGCATAAGAATGAGATGTAGACCCTGACTAAGTTCTGGCAAGAGAGTCATTGGGTGCAAATGAATCTTCAAGGTGAAGCAGGAAACGGAAGAGCAAGTGGGATGCTAGACAGTGTGGCGAAAACATTCTTCCAATGAAAACTTCATCCCTGTTTTCTAGCCAAGCGCCATAAGAATGTTTGTAAGTGCGGCTGTTACCATTCAGATGCAGCATCCAGATGTCAAAACAGCATCCGTACATAGAGATATGCAAAGGAGTTGTACGGCCACAAAACTTCATCAATCAAAAGCAACCACTCCTGGTATGCAAACTTAAGAGAAGCTTTTATGGTTTGAAACCAGTGCATACCCTCTGGAGAAAGAAGTGGAGCTAAAGGAGTTAGGAAATGCAAGCCGCTATTTAGACTTTAATACTAAGAAGGGCTAAAATTGGACTAAAAATTTAGGGTCGTCTTATACATGAAAGTAAGCCAATGAGAGAACCACACAGTAGAGAAACTGTTATTTCAAGCTGGAAAATTGGGGGTCGTCTTATACATGGGATGTCTTAAAGATGGAAAAATGTGGTACCTGCATGCATGGAGCATCTCCCATTCCCTGCTGCAACCTAGATTCCACTGTTCTAATCACCTTGTTTGCAAAGAGGCTTCCAAAGAGCCTCTGCCATCTCCTGCTGCAGCCAAGATTCCACAGTCCCAATCACCTCCTTTGCAAAGAGGCTTCCTCTGGGGAGCCTCTGCCCGCCCTTTCCCTTCTGCAGAAAGTATGCCCCAGTCAAAAATCACCTTGTTTGCAAGGAGGTCTCCTCCACGGAGCTTTTGCCCTCCCCTTTTGCAGCCAGGATTCCCCTGCCAAGAAACCTTAGGCTAAACATTTTGTCTTGTTTTCCTCCTCTAAAAACTAGGTGTGTCATAGTGCAACTATATAGTCCCTGAATTTCTGCATAAGATTTTATGAGAATGGGCATGGGGGGCGGGCTTGTGAAGCTGCCATTCACATGCACCCTTGTAACCAAAGCCAGGGGTGAGGAATGCTGGGAAGTTTACTTGAACAATTGGTGGCCATCGTTTAGTTGAGTTCTATGGAGAGAATGCATATCCACTCCACCCAGTTTGCAGAACCTCTCTGACATTAATGACTGATTAATTTGTTAGCAGATATAAAAAAAAGAAAATTAGAGGTGATAGTATATTTTTACAATTTCAAAAATAAGCCATACCCCATATACCCTTAGAGCTGGATCGAGATTTAAGCCTGAGAAGTGTAATGATAGAATCTGAGTTAACCATTATCTTCTTCCGCAAACAGCATCTTCAGACATTTCTCTCCAATGTAACACGGAAGGCCTGCTAGTAGACTGCGATGCAGAAGACCTATGAAAATGGGATGAAGAAGCACCTTCCAAAGGCAGAGCCTATGACCAATTCCCAGGGATGCCTCTTCTACTTCTATCACCATGTACCCCATTCAGTAAGCTCCCCTGATTCTCTAGCATTTTTCAGGGGTGCTCTAGAGTTGAATGGGCAGAATTCTCATATCAACCACATTACATGCATTGAAATGCAGATGAATTCCATAAAGGTGTGAAGTGTTACCATCATAACTGTCATTTTTGTATCTTTTTTTGACTGTTCAGAATCCTTATACAGTGGACCCTTGTATAACAAACAGCTTGTATAACATAAAATTTGTACAACATAAAAATTCCAGAGATAGGGGAAATTTGCTTAACATAATCGCCTATGGGGAGAATCTGTACAACATAAAAATGGGATTGCTCCATTTTCAATGCATTCCTATGGGGATTTGTATAAAGAAAAATTTGCTTAACATAATTTCATTTGAAACGAATTAATTCCTTTATACAAGGTACCACTAGTAGCTTATCTCAGAAGCTTTTGCAAAAAATGTGATCATTCCCATATTGCAATCGTGGAGCTGAGAGGCATTCATAGCCAAGGTGTTTGGCCAAGAAATGTCCTGTTTTGTGTCGCATACTAGTAGAGAAGGAGGCTGCGCATGTTGTTTTTTCCCCCACAGGGTTGGAGGATTACAGCTATTGAAGGATTACAGCTATCAAACGACACAGAAATCATGTAGAAAAATAGCAACTACATCATTTATAAATTTTTGAAACAACAACGATGATGACCATTGTGATGGATCTATGCTATTAGACTCTTACAAGCATGCTTCCTTTGTTCTCTGTTAATGTTGAAACTGGAGCACATGTGTTCCTCAACAGCTGTTCATGTATATTCAATGGGGAGCAATCTGGCAGTATATGTTTGCACATCTGTTTGCTTTTTCAGAAATCCAAAGTCACTTTAGAATGTGTTCCAAGGAACATCACACATCCCTGCTCTCCGCCCCCTCCCACACTGCACCTTGGAGAAACAAGCAAAGGTACTATCAATGCTCACCTCACTCTTATTTTTTCTTTCATTTGGTTATTTGTAGTAGAGGTGGGCAACATGGGCCCCTCTAGATATTATTGGACTTGTTGTTCAGTCGTTCAGTCGTGTCCGACTCTTCGTGACCCCGTGGACCAGAGCTCAACAGGCCTTCCTATCTTCCACTGCCTTCCAGAGTTTGGTCAAATCCATATTGGTTGCATCAGTGATACCGTCCAACCATCTCATTCTCTGCCGTCCTCTTTTCCTTTTGCCTTCGATCTTTCCCAACATCAGGGACTTTTCCAAGGAGTCCTCTCTCCTCATGAGGTGGCCAAAGTACTGGATCCTCAGCTTCAAAATCTGTCCTACCAGTGAACATTCGGGGTTGATTTCTTTCCGGATGGATAGGTTTGATCTCCTTGCAGTCCAGGGGACTCTCAAGACTCTCCTCTAGCACCACAGCTCAAAAGCATCAATTCTGCGGCAATCAGCCTTCTTTATAGTCCAGCTTCCATACATCACTACTGGAAAAACCATAGCTTTGACTATCCTAAGTCCTGACCTTAATTTGCAAGGTGATGTCTCTGCTCTTTAGGATGCTATCTAGGTTTGCCATTGCTTTCCTCCCAAGAAGCAGGCGTCTTTTTATTTCATTGCTGCAGTTGCCATCTGCAGTGATCAAGGGGCCCAAGAAAATAATCTCTGTCATTGCCATTATTGGACTACCACTCCCATTAACCCCCAGCATTGGCTATGCTGGGTAGAGCTGATGGGAGCTGCAGTCCAAAAACTTCTGGAAGCTCACAAGCTCTCTAACCCTGATCTAACTTTTTTAAAATGATCCACTCTTCATTTCAAAAGGCTCCCACAGTATCTTACATGGATCAATAAAACAAAAGAGGCCATGCCTAAATCCAAACAATCTAAAAGATTTGCCCCAAGAGGAAAAAGGGATGAAGAAGGGAAATTCCTTTGTCTGGGATGAAGTTCCAAGAACACAGCCTTAAATTAGGATTCACTTGTTTGGGGTGAGGGACATCCCTTTCCCTGCAACAACATTCACATGTTTTCACAAGGATGCAGGGTGAGGAGCATCGTGGCGCAGTGGTTAAATGTCTGGATTGCAGCTAAAACTGTGCTCATGACCTGGGGTTCAATTCCACGTAGCAGGCTCATGGTTGACTCAGCCTTCCATCCTTCTCAGGTCGGTAGAATGTGTAGCCTGCATAATTAAATTGTAAACCACCCAGAGAGTACCTGAAGTGCTCTGGGGCAGTATATAAGCAGAACACCTTTTAAAACACTCTGATGTGTGTGTGTGGGAGATCACAGTCCTTCAAATTAGGTCTTTTTAGAGGAGTGCAAGATACCAAATTCTGTCTCACTCAAATTACAGTTTGTAGGTCTTTTTTTTTTCATACAGGCATGTTGCTTCAGTAGAAACGTCACTGGGATATAACAGGATATTGCCAACCCATTATTAATCAATGCAGTGGTGTAGCATAGAGGGAGCAGAAGGGCAGTTGTCCCGGGTACAGAATTCTTAGGAACACACATGACGCCCTGTCCAGTGCACTCCTGTGGCCACTCCTTGTGCTCTCCTCCTCCCCACTCCTGGCAGTATGATTCTGAGCTGCCCGGGGATGCAGGGATCACCTCTGCCACCAATATGGATCCCAAGCACTTCCATGGCTGCTTCATGGTGCCATCCTGGGGATTATCTTGAAGCAGCCCTAATCATTATCCCTACTGTTAAAAAATATGATATAAGACTCTTAAAAACACAATGAATTTAATGCATTCTCATGATGCAGATTATACCTTCATAATCTACTACAGTTGGAATTTGGGGATTTTTGAACTAGAAATGCCAGAATTCTCTGTTCTGGGAGTTCCACCTAATTGATCCATGCCTATTGACTCCTAAATGTAGCTCATTTGGGGAAAAGGCGTAGCTGGGAAGATTCTAGTTGCCTGTTTAGAAATTGAGGGTGGGAAGGGGAGTGGTCAAAGATTATGCTGCTTTGTTTGATATGCTGGGTGTTAAACCATACCCGGGACTTTGAAGCAGTCTTAACACCAGCCTGCCTCCTGGTACCATCATCTGGTGTATTCCATTTCACCAAAAAAGATTTTCAGCGCCTGATAGACTACATCCTCTATCAAGATTGCATTTTTGGTACAATGCTTTGATAAAGATAGCAAGTTGCTATCGAAATCTTAGCTTGCACATTTTTGTTTTAGTAGTGACCAATAAAGGTGTCACCTAGTCTATGTATGAATCTGTTCAGAAACGTTTCCACACCACTAGTCCAATGTTAGGCCATGAAGCCTTCCCATGTGAGCCACATGTTGGTGGCTGTAGGTGTTGGTTTATCAGATGGAACTCCCAGAAGTGGAGAATTGTAGGATTTATAGTCCAAAAATAATTAATTAAACATAATAATAATAATAATAATAATAATAATAATAATAATAATAATAATAATAATAATAATAATAATAATAATAATAATAATAATAATAAAGCAAAAAACATTTAAAAAACCTCAAAACTTCATGCCTTCTATCAATTCAGTAGGACAGTTTTTGATACTGGAGTATTCTGGAGTGGAAATCCTATACTTAGGGTTAAGTCGTTTATATCCTACAAGCGGGGGCTCTGTCAGCAGCATTGTCCATGCCCAATGTGTTTCTGTTCCATGTTGAGACATGTTGAGTGGTACCTCTACATACGAGTATAATCTGCTCCGAATGCCTGCTTTTAAGTCAAACAACTCTTACATAGAGCAGCCATATCTAAATAAATAAATAAATAAATAAATAAATAAATGAAAATTGTAAGTAGAGCAGATTGCATCGAAAGTTTGTAAGGCAGCAGTTAAAACACCAATGGTTTTTTGCTCTTAAGTTGAATTGCTCTTAAGTCAAGCCGCTTGTAAGTAGAGGTACCACTGTATTTCATTTAACATAAGTTGGAGGGGGACTGTTTCTATCAGAATGCTGAGGTGGTGATGATTTTGCAGAGAAACAAATTCTCTGCATCCTTTTTCATGATTAACTAGCTGGATGAAAAAGTAATTTGTATCTATTAAGGCGGAAGTATTTGTCCCGAGTTCCAGATGTGGTTGAACTTCTTGTTAGAGATATCACTGGAATGAGAAAGATGTGCCAACATTCTTTTTCTTAGAGAGTATTTGCATGGTCAGCATTTTCTGAGTAGAGGCATGCTTGGTGCGTGTTAGAGAGGAAGGGAGGGGAGAAGAGAGAGGAAAGGAAGAAAGGGGAAAGTGCCAATCACTTGCACATTTAACATCTTGAACTTATTTCTGCTAGCAAGCTGAGTTGAAGATACAAACCAACACACAGGCAGGAGAGGGAACCTCTCTTGCTCGTAGATCTGAATCTGGCCTCCTGGAAAATCCAAACAGCATTTGACCAGGGACACTGTCATGGAAAGTGGAACAGATATATTTACTCTGGTATCCTAAACTAATTCCCTATCCCTGTCAAAAAGCAATACTACCCATGTTTTCAGATAGAGGCAGGTCTCAGTGTTCTTTAGTTAAGATTTTTTCACTCAGCTTAAGCTACATAACTGATCCTGTAACAATTTCTTAGAGGAGAAAACTATCCGGGGATACTTGGCATGGCCACTCTTTGCTTCCTTCAATGTCAGAAGTACTATGACTCCCAAGTAGTCATAGTACTTCTGACATTGTTGGGGGACATGGGAGGGAGAATGCCTTTGTGCTCATACTGAGCTCCTGCTTATGGGCTTCCTGTAGACATCTGTTTTGGCCTCTCTAGGAACAGAAACTTAGACTTGGTCAGCTTTTCCTCTGCTCCAGACCGTTTTTGCCTTTTCCAGGTAGAGAATATGTAGAAGTGGTTTTCCATTCTCTTCTGGCAGTGTCCTGGGATTGCAGCTTTTCCAAGAACATACAGGCTGGCTCTACTCTCAGGAGGCAGAGTAGGGCATCCAGAAACATAAACTACTGAGCTAATATAACCATCTTGAAGATAACCATCTTGAACGTAGGGATGCACATACATGTATGTGTGTATGTGTGTGTTGTGTCATTACAGTCATGACTGACTCTTCATGACCCCATGTCCATGGAGTTTTCTTGGCAGGAATACTGGAATGGCTTGCCAGTACCTACTCCAAGCACCTACAGTACCTGGTTTTCCCTGGTGGTCACCCATCCAAGTACTAACTAGGGCCGACCCTGCTTAGCTTCTGAAATCAGGTGAGATCAGATGTGCTTAGGCCCGCGGGCATGTCCAATCTTCAGCCCTCCAGATGTTTTGGGCCACAGCTCCCACAGTCCTTTGTCATTGGCAATCTAAGCTTAGAATTCTGGGAGGTGAGGTCCAAAACATCAGGGGGGCTGAAGTTTGGACATTAGGGCATCTATGTATGCCCCCAAACTGTTATTTTTAATTAATAAATCATTTATAGCTAACAAACAATTGATCTTTCACAAGGAACCATGGTTTTTGCTCAAAACACTTTAATGCCCCAGATGAAAAAATTCAAATGAATTAGTGACATATGGGCATGGAATAAATGTGTTTGGAATTTCTTATTTGCAACAAGGAATACATGTATCAATTATGTCCCATGGATCAGACTGCTGTACCACCCACTCTGGCATTTAGTCTAAAATAATGTCAGACTCATACCCTGCCATGTGACAGAATCCAAGCCACTAAATCACTTTTGCAACCATATACTGTATGTCCTCCTATATCAGACTTTTAAGGGGGCAGATGTTTTGTATTGGTTAGAAACGATGGTGATAATGGTAATGGCAATAGCAATCATGACAGTAACAATGGCCGTTACTTCACGAGGTGCCTCGCTTCGAATCGACCTTGCCTTCGATTTGAATTCGGAGGCGGTCACGTGGTGGTCACGTGGTCTCCCTTCGCTCCCACCCCCGTTTCTCTGTACTCACGCGGGGCATTTTTGGGACCGAATCGATTACTACCTCACGTGCTCCCTTCGCATTAGAAAGCTGATTTGCAACGTCCAGTTCCACTCTCCTTTTATTTTTTAAAAAAAATTTACTCGGTGTATCGATGCATCAATGCTTGGCTGTCATTCACGACAGAGCGTGGTTACTGTACGATCCTGTGTTTTCCGCTCCTAATTTATATTGTTTTGTCCATTGTTTCCTGGCATCATTGGCAGCCCCCCCGCCGCCGCCGCCGCTACTCGGGGGGAGCCCGCATGGCACAGCCGCCCGCCCTCTGCCGCTTGCACGCTGCCTGCCCCGGGTGCCCTGCTCTGGCCGGGCGCCGCCGCTGCCGCCGCTACTCGCACGAGGAAGTAACAGCGCAAAGCAATGAAACAATATAGCGATGCATCGATATCCCTGTTTGAATATTTTTTTAAAAAACTTGAAATAAAAGCCAAAAACCGAGACCACACGTGACGTTGGGAGCGAAGCGAGATGCGAATCGAAAAGATTCCAGTCCTCCGCCAGGGGCATCACTCACCCCGGTTGGAGCACGCTAAAGGGGGCGTGGTCGGGGTGACGTCGCAGCCAAAAAGGAGGAGCGTGCGGACTGAAGCGATCGGTTCGCACAGAAATGACAGCTTGCCGTGAAGCGAGCGGCTCGTGAAGTAACGGCCAATGATTATTTGACTTATTCTGCTTTTCTGTTTGGAGCAAAAAGGCCACCAGTGTAACTGAAGATCAATAATAAGCTAGCTGTAGGATTCAGGCTGTTCGAGTTTGGGACTGAGACCACATCACACTCAGTTCATGAGCTCTACATGCCTCAGGATTCCAATCTTAAGTACCCAAAACAAAAGGAAATGGGGTTGGGAGGGAGTGACAAAGGATGAAATGCAAAGGAGACTGAGGTAGTATTTTAGTTACATTTGCATATGTCCCTATTAGAATGGAAACCAGCTCAAAGACAAGATGACCCCAACCTTACCAACTTTTGAGCCGAAATGATAGAGCATCTCTGAATCTCTTCTCTATGTTGCCTCAACATAGTGATGTGGCTGCTGACAAATGACATTTGATGGAGGCCACCATCTTGATATTGTTGGCAATTCTGCTGTTGTGCTTGTCTTTCCTTCCTTATTTTGGCCTCTCAAGCAGATGGCTTCCTAACAGAGGTTGTTCTTGCACACAGTGTTGATGCTGATATTTGTACCACGTGAAAAGGCTTGTAAGGAATAGGAATCTGCTAAAAATCTCTGTGGATTTTGAAAATGATGTCCTCTCGTGGTGAATTTGGATTTTAAGAAATAAAAAAATCTTGCCTCACCACAATCAATGAAGCAAACAGTAACAATAATGGCTTATGTGAAATAATACACCGGATAAGTTATGGTAGTCCAAAATATTTTGATCATAATCCTTACAGACTCAGGCTTTCTCAGAGGAAAATGTATAATGTAAAGAAGAACAACCCCAACAATCAATCACAAGACAATATGTACCCACACTAAATATTCCCATAGGGAACCTGAAGAAAACAGGAGAAAACAGAATATACTGTACTTTAATTCAGAGTATAATGTTTATTGACATGTACATTAAAGTGATTTCTATATATGCAGATCCCCAACCCCTTTTGTTTCTTGTGAAATTGTATTGAACCATCAACCCTAAATTTGGCACATTTACAGATTTGTGGGAAATTATTCAAGTCACTTTAATGATAACATTCTTGTACCCTCCTCAAGATAAACCATGAGGGGTGATAGTGGTCTGAACTTACACTATAACATTAGATAAGGAAATCCAGAAGCTGTGCTGATAGCAAAAATCCCTTTGTATAATTTCTGCAATTCTCAGTAAAGTCAAAAGGTCATTCTTGGCTATTTTGAAGTTTATGTTGTGGGAAAATGCATGCGTCTTACAGTGTGCTCGTAGGAGAATAAATATTATGGAAAAGAGAGGGTCAACAGAAGTAAGAATACATTTTTATATCTTGGAAAGCTTTAATGCAAAAGTTGTTGGAATCTTCCTTGAAATATGTAGAATAGCTGGATTCCCAAGATTTCAGCTTCATAGTAAATTAAAAATTGTGTGCATGGTGGCTTCCTGTTTCTTGTATTAATTCAGCTGGGCAGTCGGTGCAGATGGGTCACCACCACCAGGGTAGATAAGTAGGTAGCACTGGATATATTTATAAGGCTCTCATAATAAATTCCTAATCAACAACCTCGTAGTTGGCTACTGAGTGAACTGTGACAACAAGAATCTGTTTTGGGAAGAGTCTCTCAAATTAGTGGTCTCAAATTAGTGACTGAATACCAACCAGCTCAGTTTGGTTGAATGATCTGGTTTACAAATTACAATCAATTTGTTTCAAGCTGATTTGTAGCCTTAGTTGATTTTGTATCCAAATACAGTATTATAAAATATTTGTACATTTTTGTGTTTCTCTGAACTAAAATACCCCCATGAAACCAGGAAAAGGTGATGGTGAAACTCAGTGCAATTAACTACTACTCAACCCCAAGTATGCCAGCAAAGCTCTCCACAAGTCCCCTCCCACTCTTCCTTCCTTCCTTCCTTCCTTCCTTCCTTCCTTCTAGCTCACATGCCTACCTGGTTGCCTTTGCTAGACGGCATGCCATTTGCTTCTTGCTCATGCTCAGCTTTTGCCCTTCCTTAAATTCATCCTATATTCACCAGGCACTGCTGCCCAGCTGCCCAGCTGTCAATCATCCTTGAATCTATGAAATGGAAGTGGTTGTTCTGGACCCCCCCCCCCCAAGTGTTAAGGCAAAAAAATTGATTTAAAGGTAAGTTTTCTACTTCCTCAGTCCTCCTGTGAACAGTTCCGAAGCCGTCAGAATCCTTCACTTAATTTAATTTCCAAATAAATTATGTATTCAAAGCTCATTCTTGCTGGTAATATATACTACCAACTGATATCTAAACTACCAGATGTCTTAGATTGGTGTGAGCATTGATATATAATTTTATGAAATCTAAGTATACAGTAATTCTTAGGAAATTTTTAGTTCAAGCCGAGGAGTATGCCTGTCTCTGAAATGTGGTGAAGAGCATCCCCCTTTGACCTTGCCACCACTGTTCTTTGATATCATATAATCAGTTCTCTTGAGTCTTTCATATCTAGTGTTATATAGTCCCATGTCTGTGTCACCGAGTACAGCATAAAAATGCAATTTAGCCCCAAAATAAGTCTTTACAGATTTAGCTAATTTGAGTTAGAATAAACAGAGCATGTGCTTCACTCTCTCATTGAAAGCAGTGGACTTAAATGTGTTTAACTTTGGTTGGATCACTCCCTATACTTATATCACCTGCTAGCTTTCAAGTACACTTTTGTTATCTCTGATTAATTAGCATGTTCTCTTTTATTTTCTTCCAGACCAATCTTCTATTCATGACTCGGAGTGTTTTCCTAGTATTGGTATTAACCCAGGTTGGTGATAATTTCCCCAACCTTTCTTTTAGCACAACTTGAGGATGGGGGTGATTGCCATAATTGTTTCCTTGTACCTCACGGTGGTTGGTCTGGTTCACTCTGTTATTTTGTGGTTGAAACTGAATTAAGTAGGACAGCCATCATTTGTAAACAATAGCTGACTAAATTAATCCCGGATGAAACGCTAGCGGTGCAAATGGAGTTAGAGCTTTTCTATTTCTGCCCTGTTGTTCTTTGCCAATCAAACAGCCTGTTGAACCAAGGCTAATCATGCACATAGATTTCCTACAATGATTTTCCTATTTATTTTGAAATTATCCCAAATAGCCTCTAATATAACCAATACCTAGCAACATATACTTTAGTTTTTCCCTGTAATGCTGCACTTCTAGAGGTATGATGAAAATGTCATTCGATAGACAATTATTTCAAGATGTTCTCCTTTGTTTCAGTATTCATGCATCATATACTTTTATTAGGTTTGACGGATTTTATTCTAAAGGAAATACCCGGAAAGCAAGTGAAGCGTGTTTGTTGGTGTGGCAGAGTTGAGAATAGTTAAGAGCAGTGAGTAGGCCAAGTACATTGTTTGCCTCAGATTTGTAACTGTTAAAAGGCAGGAAAGTATTTGTTATCAAACCAATTACTTTTAATTGTAAGCATCCTATTGAGGATTTATGCTTGCATAAGGGGAATTCAATAACTTGTGGTTGCAAATTGCCAGTGCCACTCATTAATGAGATGTTTGTTATCTTCCGAGGGTCTTCCCAACTGCATGATCCAAGAATGAGATGAACACCTTGTTAATGTAAGCAATTTGCCTCTTCAACTAAGGTTATTTTGCTCATTCCGGGCTTAATTGTCAATAGAGATGGGCACAAATAAAAAAAATGGCATTTCGTTTGTCGTTCGTCGTTTGCAGGGTCCGTTTTGGTTCGTTTCCGTTTTTTGTGAATTTTTGCAAAAATTATTTTCATTTTCGTTCATTTCATTACCATTTCGTTACCATTTATTTTAATTTTTTGTGGTTTTTTTTTAGGATTTTAAGCAATTCACTTGTATTGCAATAACGGAAATGAAACGCATGACAAAATTTCTGGTGTTTCTGTTTGTTTCGTTTCATTTAGAGACAAAATTCGTTTGTCATTTCGTTGTGTAACGAAATGAAAAAACAAAAATGGAAACAAAAAATTGTTCGTTCCGTGCCCATCTCTAATTGTCAATAGGATTCTGACCACTATATTTTTTCACCCAGGAAAGGCTGCTGTGGCTCTTTTTTATGGTCTAGGTGACAGAATAATTTGGAGCATTTTGACTTGGTGGAACTAGGGGATGATGTCATTTGTTGTTTCAACTCTGGCAATAAAATGTTTTTAATGTATTCTCGAAGGCTTTCACAGCTGGGATCTGATAGCCATTGTGAGTTTTTTTTGTCTGTTTGACCATGTTCTTGAAGTTTTTCTTACTGACGTTTCACCAGACTCTGTGGACGGCATCTTCAGAGGGCAAAGAGCTCAGGGAACTAGGAGTTCTCTCTGTGCTCTGGGTTATAGAATAAGTGTCAAAATGTTTTTAGTTGGTCCTGAATGCAGTCTATGTTTTCAGTTCTACAAGGCTAAATTCTGCATGTTCTGGCACAAGGCACAGGCTGCATTTAGGAATCAGGCTTACTAAGTGCATAAAATACACCTGATCAGGCACTGGTGAAAAGATTCTGGTAGACTTTGGTCGAAACAGAGAGGCCCAGTGATCCTACTGATTGGAGTATTCAGAGAGATCTAGTAAAAAAAAAAGGTAACTTTTCCCATTTATGGAAGAATCTTATTGCAGAACTCTGCAGTTGTAGTGGGAATTATGTCACTGGCCCTGGTAGATTACTGATAATGAATGAGTCCCTGCTTTGCTTTCAGGTTACCCGTGACTCAAATGCAATGAAATTAAAGAGTCTCATTGTATTTGATTCTTTAACTAACACTGATGATGTGACTCCTGCTTACTAGAGGAGTAACAGAGCAAGACTGAGGCCTCCAGGGCCCTGGCCTATTGACGGCCTGTGTCCTCCCCCTTTGATCCTTGCCCATCTTGGCTTATAAAAACTGCCGGAGGGAGCATGCCTCAATGGGCTTCAATTATTTCCACTCCCTCTTTCAGGGAAGGGATTTTTCCCTCTTGCCTGAAGGAGACAGTGGTGAAGCCCATTCTTAAAAAACCTGGCATGGCGGTGGACGAATTGGCAAATTACCATCCGATAGCCAATGTTCCCTTCATGGGCAAGGTTATCGAGAGGGTGGCCCCTGTCTGGCTCCAGACGTTCCTGGAGGGAGAACAGGTTCTTGATCCATTCCAGTCTGGATTCAGGCCAGGTTGGAGGACTGAGACAGTCTTGGTTGCACTGCAAGATGACCTCATCCGGGGGGCCAACAGGGGTAGCTCTACCTTGTTGGTCCTTCTGAATTTGTCAGCGGCCTTTGATACCGTTGACCATGGTATTTTGCTGGACCGGCTCTCCGAGAGAGGTATCGGAGCCACTGTTCTCAGTTGGTTCTGGTCCTTCTTGGAAGACTGCCCCCAGCGTGTGCAGCATGGAGGGGAGTTGTTGGCCCCGTGGATACTCCCTTGTGGGGTCCTGCAGGGGTCGTCCCTCTCTCCCATGCTGTTTAACATCTACATGAGGCCGCTGGCAGAGGTCATAAGGAGATTTGGAGTCTGCTGCCATCAGTACGCTGAAGACATGCAGCTCTATCTTTCCTTTTCCACCTCTGCAGTTGAGGCTGTCCAGACCCTCGACCAGTGCCGGGATGCAGTCATGGTATGGACCAGAACTAACAGACTCAAACTCAACCCCGAGAAGACTGAGGTTATGTTCTTTGGGACTTCCCTTTCCAGATATGGAGGCCCTCTCCCCAGTCTGGCGGGCGTTTCCCTCCAGCTGGCAGACAGGGTCAGGAATCTGGGTGTGGTCCTGGACTCTGCTCTCACCATGGAGGCCCAGGTGGCCGCCGTGTCCAGGACTGCTTTTTTCCACCTTCATCAGATTGCCCAGATTCACCCATACCTTGATGGGGACTCCCTGAGAACTGTTGTGCAGGCGCTGGTGATCTCAAGGAGAGACTACTGCAACGCTCTCTACATGGGGTTGCCCTTGACTCTCATTCGGCAAATGCAGCGGGTGCAAAATGCGGCAGCCAGACTGCATTGGTTACCCGTTGCTTCCCGAATTAGATTCAAGGTCCTGGTTTTAGTTTATAAAACCCTCCATGGCCTGGGACCTGATTACCTGGCAGAGCAGATCGCCCAGCGGTCAACTTCAGCCTGACCAACTAGAGTGTCGCGGGCACACTCGCTGCGGGTGGCCACACCCAGGGAGGCTCGGAAATCATCTACTCATGCCCGAGCCTTCTCTCTGGCGGGCCCTACACTCTGGAACCACCTACCCAGTGAATTGTGCCTTGCACAGTCCCTGCCAGCCTTCAGGAAAGCATTAAAGACCTTGCTGTTCTGGGATGCGTTTGGTGACTCCTAATTATGCACCCCCCTCGCCATCTGCCTATATGCACTTTTTACCTTGGTTTGAATTGTTTTTACTACTGTTTAATGCTGTATTTTATTGTACCCATTTGTGTGTTGTGAACCACCTGGAGTTCCTTCGGGAAGACGGGCGGTATATAAGCCTTAAAAATAAATAAATAAATAAATAAATAAATAAGATATTGGCCATGAAATTTAATGTTTAACATTGAATTTTTAATGAAGCCATTGTTTGCTTAGACTATGACTTATCTTTCAAGAATCTTATAGACTTAACCTCTCACAAGGTAATTTCTGAATATGTTTGTCAACATCCAAGCAGGGAAAGTACTCAGGCTGCTCCCTCCCCCACACTTGGTTCTATGCCTCCCTATGTATGGAGGGCTACAAATCTTAAGAGGACAGCCTCCTCAATCTCGGAGAAGGAATTTCCACATGAGTTAGAATACTGATTTCCCAAGGTTTAATTCATTAGGAGAATGCCTATGAATACAAGAGTCTTTCCTCTTCAGACTTCTCCTGCACTGTTAAGAGGATGATGAAAATGATGATGGAGTGGAGTGGAGCTAGAACACTCTGTGTTCTATCTAGAGGCACCAAAATTGCAGGGTAGCTTCTTTGGACTCTTCCCTTTAAGCCCCTGGAATCTGGAGAGGGTTGGGTTTCAGGGGGCTGAGTTATTAAACTTTAAGGAGAAAATCATTTCTAATTGAGTCAGGAAGCCACTAATAGCCCCCTGTGGATGAGCGAGTAGCGGCTTCCCAACTCAATTAGAAATTATTTTCTCCTAGGGGACCCCCTTTGGAGATTAATAACTCAGCCCATGAATCCCAAACATCTACAGATTTCAGGGGCTTACAGGGAAGAGATTGAAGAAGCTGTCCTGTGATGTTGGTTCGTCTAAGATGAATTGTTTCATTCCTAGAGGGAAAATATGTGTTTTGTTTCATTTCAGTTCATAACAAAACACATCCTACTGTTTCGTTATGTAACAAAATGATTCATTGTCTAATGAAACAATAAAACAGCATTTCATTTTACATTTCCTGCCCATCTCTACAGTGTACTATACTTGACTGAATTTGTACAACAAATGTATATTCAATAGAAAACTATTATTTAATCAATTAAAAATAAAATCATATTTTAAGATGTAATTAATTATGAATGATTTATGGTGTGATCAAATGTTATCATAATGAAATTTAAACTTAAAACTTAAAATAGAATACAGTAACTTACAATTTAAATCATAAAAGTTCACACTCTCTTTCCTTACAAATTGTCTCTTTTTGATGGGTGGCCCACATAAGTTCTTCACCCTGACTTATGTCATCAACAAGAATTTAAATTATTAATTGTTTTGCTGATTATGAAGCTTGTTCCATTGGAGAAAAAACCACATATAGCTACTCACCCTTTGGGCTAAAATAGAGAAGGATGCAGGCACATATATAACACTGTGAGCAGTACAGGAGCCTCACTCTAACATGGCAGAGTGAAGTCTTTCCCTTGCCAAGACCACAAGGCACCAGTATGGGGCACCCACGAAAGTCCCACCTTCGGCATTTCCACTGTCTTGACTCCTAGCCTTACAGCTCTGAAGGGGAAGATGCAAAGAGCTTCTGTGAATGTTCAGTTGGGTTCATTTCCACATGTCAATTCCTGCTTTTGCCCAAGCAATTATGAATAAATGTGTCTGTGAAGATTCTTAGTCATCCAGGTGAGATTATCCTGGAGTTGATTCATGGCAACGGGACTTCTTTTCTTGTGAGATCAAACGTTCTACTACTCATCCGAGTAGCTTCTTCAGTCTGGGGAAAGTTGCTGTGAGGCTTCCAATTTATTGTTCACCTTGGTTTCACCCCACCCTGGTCTGAATTGGGTTGTTAGATGGACAAATGGCTGGAGTGTGTGAAAGTCATACCCATACAACCCTTCCCAACACCCATTAAGTATGGGTCACTAGCAGTCCAGGTGCCATGACCCAACTCCCAGATACAAATAAATGTGTTCTCCTAAATATGGCAAGATTCAAGACTGAAGGCCAGCCATTTATTAAGCAAAATAGTTTTACCTTACATCAGGGGTGCCCAAACTTTTTGTAAGGAGAGCCAGATTTGGTGGCTGAGAATGTGTCAGGGGCCGGTTGCTCCACGACCCTGCCACCCCACTGCCAGCCCCACCCACTGACCCCTTGCAACCCCACCCAGAGGAAGGAAGGTGGGGACCAAGGGAGGGAGGGAGGAAGGTGGAAACCAAGAGAGGAAGGAAGGAAGGAAGGTGGGGAACAAGGAAGGGAAGGAGGGAGGGAGATGGGGACCAAGGGAGGGAGGGAGGAAGTAAGGAAGGTGGGGACCAAAGGAAGCACAGGGAGCCGTGGCCACAGCTCATCCCTTGGAAGAGGTGTTCTGTGTGACCTTGCACCCCCCCAAGCCCCCCAGCGGTGGCAGCGGCTCGCCCGCCAGCCCACCCCAAAGCTCCTTGGCGGTGGCAGAGGCCAGGTGGCTTGCCCACCCTCACACATTCCCCTGCAGTGCCGGTGGTGGCAGACCGCCCATCCGCCCAGCTGCCCAAACTTCCCAGCAGTGAAATGAGTTAACTGCCCCGCGCATGCGCTCAACCTCACAATGTTCCCGGCTATGCCGGTGGTGCCAGCCCACGCACGCGCCTAGCTTCACAAGGTTCCCGGTGATGCAGGTGGCGGCGGCCCATCCGCGCGCCCAGCCTCACATGGTTGCCGGTGGTGCCGGTGGCAGCAGCCTGCACGATGGCTGGCCAGCCAGCCCGCCCAGCCCCACAAGCTTCCCGGCTGTGTCAGTGTTGGCGGAAGACTTTTTTTAAAAAAAAATCCATGGGGTAAACGAGGGGGAGGGAAGGGCGAGCCAGCCAGCCACAGGCCACTCAGAATGGCCTGACAGGCCAGATTTGGCCCCCAGGCCGGACTTTGGGCAGCCCTGCCTTACATGCTCTACTGAAAAGGGAAGTTTACTGTTCTCTCCATTTTGACTGGGTGGTAACCAATTTCTACTATGAGAGATTCTTTGAACAGTCAACTATGATGTATCAACATATTTTAAGAAACCCATGACCTTTAACAGAATGATCCAGTGGCTACAAATACTGGTGTACTTCTGTAAGCAACATTGTAATCATACTTGTACAATTGTTACTATTTGAACTATATGAAAGACAAATTGTTCCAAATTGGGTATAATACAGTTCTGTAGAGGAGAAAAAGCAGCCAATTGGTTGAGATGTACAGGTTGCAAAACGTTCTGAAATACAGCCAGATGTCACTGGTCTTTCATTTCTTTCAGGATCACCCCCACCCTCCACCTTTGTTACCTCCTATCTCTAAGGCATGAAGAAGGTGGAGAGGGTTGTTTTACAAACTGAAAATAACTTCTTTCTGTGCTAGTAACAATCTGATGGGAAATTCAATTTTTCTGTCAAACTAGATTGCTCTAAAACAATGATCTACAACCATATCAGATGTTGGGCTCACCTTTTAACCCCACTCTGCCACAAAGCAGGTACAATTAGGTATGCAATATATGTCTCATTTCCCCTTTCCAAAGGGCATATTTATAACAAAAATGTTTGAGAATAATGCAGTTGTAAGGCATCTCTGCTGTGAATTAAATAACATTCTTTCTTTCTTTCTTTCTTTCTCTTGAGAAGAGAGAGACCAGTCATAATTTTTAATGTGAAAAATAATGCAGTCTGAGCCTGCAATCTTAAATAATTGGTTTTAGGGTTATAAAGTTTTTCCTTTTCAATGATTTTCTGATTTTCACCATACTGACACTTTTCCAATTAGATTTCACCCCACACCAGTGAAATGTCCCAGTTTTCTATAAATATAATTCCCAAACTTCTTTTTCTCTTTCTTTTATTGTTTACTGGCTTTCTTTAAACTCCCTGCCTCTTCTTCTGTAAGGAAAGTTCAGATCTAGGGCAACTTGATGCCTTTCCAATGATTCCTTTACAAGAAAGTTGTTACTTGTGCAAGGATTGTTATAATCCTGCAGTTTTACATTTATTCTGCCCTTTCTAGGTGAATTTTGCACAGGAATTATGACATTCTGTGCAGGAAATGAAATAATCATATGTGTTCCTTCTAGGAACATGATGACCTCAACACTTCAAAAACGTTTTTATGAGATTTCCTGGGAGATTTCTTGGGTCGGTGGATGTACATGGAATTTTGCAGAGAGAAAATTTGCTGAAAAGAGAAAAAGAATGTTTTTTTTTGCTTATTTCTGTTTGAGAGTGAGTGCTGTTAGATCAAGATCATTAATCTGTATTCTGAAATTTAGCCCAATGCGTTGTGCAATGAGTTGGAAAATGAAATATTAGTCATGTTGCCCAGATGTGGCCAGAATGAAGAGGCTGTATATTGTTGTAATGTGAATTATGGTCTAGTGGGGAATTATGATGTATGGGAATGAAATCCCTGGATTCAGTCTGCTTATTTCTGTGAATGTTCAAACAATAAAGCTGTCTTTGTGGTTGTTGTTTTTTTTTTGGCAAATATTTATAACTGTTGTATCTGACAAATCCTTGCAAAGTTTAGGGATTAGAAAATGAGACAAGAGTATGGAATATACAAGGGCAGTGGCTATTTATCAATAGCTCATACTGAAGTCAGAATTCTGACTGTCACATCCTGTAGATTAGTATTGGAAAGAAAAAGTAGCACAAAAATATCCATAATAGATCACAAGCTACCCCTTCAGGGGCAAATAAACAATAATTTGATTTCTGCAAAATTTAGTGGTAATGTTTATAGATAATGAATTGTGACCCATTATCATGGAAATTGAGATATATGTTGAACCACATTTTAAGCCACTTGGCAAAGCCTTTGGCATCATTCCTTAGGCTACTACCCTATTGCCCAAGAGGGGAGTGCAGTTATGCCTAACTACCTTGTGTTACTCTAACTTTATTATTAACTAAGCATAGGTAACTACATGTGAACCAACTACATGCAGTATTTTTCCATGCATAAGATTATATGTTTGAAACTCTTAGACTAAAAATTGAGAAAACAAGCAGTTGTGGAAACTGTAATTTTGGGTTGGAAAGTGGGATCGTCTTATGCTTGGCAGCATTTTACAGATGGAAAAAAATATTTTCTCCTGCTTCCTTTTCCTTTCCTTTCCTTGCTTTTCCCCTTATGTCAAATTTCCAATTGTAGGTAAAAACCTGTATATTAGTGCACATTCAGACCTGGAATTATTATCTAAAAATAGATCAACAAGCTGGTTGGCTAAGAATAAAATTACCGTTTTATCTGAAAAATAGATTTCAATGTCTTTACCTCAAGTATTAAGAAGGGCCTTTACTAGAGCCAGATTTGAATTGCTGAATTCCATGGTCAAATATGGGCGTTTTCATCACCTCCCTTATCATGAGAGAACCTGTATTTATGGATCCTCTTCTGTTGAAAACATTTCTCATATTCTCTTTGACTGCCAATTATATGCACCCATCAGGCTTGAATATCTATCCCCCTTTTTAGAAAGGACAGTCCATAGGGACCCAATTCACAGATTATCTCATTTTCTTTCGGGCTCTAATGTGTACATTGTTCGCAAATTTGCCAAGTTTGTACTTAAAGCTGCAGCTTTAAGAACGCAATACGTCAAACAAATTGGAGTATCCAGTAAAGGAGATCTACATATATGACTTCTGCATATTCTGAATTTGTATTGTAGGGTGCCCTATTGGAAGGTGTTGCATGTAATTCAGTGTATTTTACATTCAGTGTTTTTATTGGTTGATATGGTCATGGGACTAATCAATAAATTTATTTACTTACTATATGTGTTGCATACAGTACATCATATCATATCAACCTGACTTGGGTTACACATACCACCTGGGCAGGTATATGGGAAGCATTAAAACTTAGCTTCTGGAGAGCTGTGATTTAGTAAAATAAAAGAGTGATGCTTATATTCTAGGGATGGTCACGAAACAGAAAAATTATGTTTCATTTCATTTCCTTTCATCCCACGCACGCACATTTTTTTGTTTCACTTCATACATTTGTTCCAATAAAATAAAATAAAATCATACCAAAGGAACCACTAACAAAATGGTTCATGGGTTGGGGGGGGCTGGAAAGTGGCCAATGCAGATCAGCTGGCAGGTAGGGCTTGGGGGAGGGAAAATGTTTTTTTTTTAAAAAAAGCCCTGGGCTTTAAAAAAATGTTTTTCCCCTCCCCCAAGCACCCTCTGTCAGCTGATCGGTGCTAGGGTGGGAAAAAAAACCTCCTGCCACCCTAGTGCTGATCAGTCGGCAATCAGGGCTTGGGTAGGAAAAATGTTTTTTTTAAGTCCCAGGCTTTCTAAAAAAAAACTTTTTTCCATCCCTCAAGCCCTGCCTGCCAGCTGATTGGGGCTTGGCTGGGGGAAAAACCTCCCTCCCCAGCATTGATCAGCTGGTGCTTTTTTTAAAAAAAAAATCCACTCCCCCAAGCCTGCAGACGGAATGAAATGTTTCGTTTCAACAAAAAACACAATTTCATTTTGTCTGTAATGAAATGCTGCTTCCTTATATCATTTCATTTTTTTTCATTTTATTAGGTAATGACATGACGAAACAGCATTTCATTTTTCGTTCTGTGACCATCCCCATTATATACCTTCCTATAGTTTTTAAAGTGCCCTCTGGACAGTTTGCAATTTTGTAGTGACACCTGTATGAGAAAATACAAATGCAATACCTTTATATACCATTCAAGTTGCTGGTGAAACCTGTATATAACTTCAAAGAAATCTTATAGTCTTGCTAGCTTTTGTGGATCAGGGTTGCACTGGTGTTTTGTTATTAGTGCAAGGAACTTAGAGTTCCAAAAGTTCATGGTAGATGGATTTTGCCAGGCATGTTTCTTAGTTACATGGGAAAATCCATCTGGGATTTTGGAAAGATGCAAGCTACATTGGAGATGTGGCTATAAAGTTACAGCCAAAGAAGCTGTTCATTGGACATCTTATCCAGTTTTTCAAACAAAGAAGCTCAGGCATTAAACATATACTTTCCTTTTGAAACTACAAGTTTCTATTTGGCTGGGGAAAAGGGTAACACTCACAACTTGGAATCCTCCATCTGGGAATTAGGGTGAAAATCCAAAGAATTCACTAGACTTAGTCAAATTATCCCATTCTAGAAATGCTCAGCTAACAAAGTATTGTGATTTTAAGGTATCAGTCCATATACCATATCTCTAGGGATATTTTATATCAGATTTCTCATAACATTACTCCTGATTTGTAACTTGGCAATGCCTTTGCTACCACAAACATAACTAGTTAAGGCAACTGATTCATTGTAACTTGTTGCTTCCATGTTCCCAACATTTCTTTGGTTCAAACCAGACTATCCTAAAATAATTTTTCTGGAGGAAATTGTTGATAAGCCTTGTGTGTATGTGCTACATGCTATCAACAGACTTACAGCAACTCTAATATTGATTTCAAGGTAACTGAGTTATTTAAGGAGTATTTTTGCACCGAGTTTACATGGTCCAATGGAGATCTGAAACCTATTGATCTACCACTCCATCAGCTACTCACCACATTAGGAATCCTTACAAGAACACAGGGTAGCCTCACAAGTACATTATTATTTTTCTGTATCTTTTCTATTTTCCTCTGGGACAAATGATGTAGGATTGACTATGTGCTCCATAATCCACTTTCTGCTATTTAATAGTTTCTGATAATTATTAGAAGATCTAGTTGAATTTATATTTGCCGTCAGTACCCAAGGAATGAGAAAGAAGAATTATATCTGGAATGGTTGGTTGGCAAGTATAAAATACTGCACGTTGCTTCAATTCAGTGGTCAAACTTACACTTCAGATTATAGTTTGACACTGATTAACAGAAAAAAAATATATAGTATAATACAGTCCAAAATTCATAGTTTGGAGAGCCATACAACATTCCTGGAGAGTCACATTGGAATAAAATATGGAAAAGCAGCATCAAACCACCTTTAAAAACCAATGTTAAGGGGGAAGAAAGAATGTGTTGGAACTGTATTTGATTTACAAAAATTAGATTGCTTAATGTTGCATTCCAATGACAAAACACTCATGTGGACACAGAATGAACAGAAAAGGGGATATTACTTCAACCTTTTCCTGTTGTTGCAGTTGCATCTTTTTTGTGTGTAACTACATATGTTCGGTTATCCAGTTTTTCCATCCACGCAGAGCTTGCTGCTCAGACCGAGGCCTGGTGATAACATGAGAGTGATGACATTCCAGGACTGAATTCTCAGAAAATGAAGGATGCTTATCTCTGAGCAAGTTTAATAGGACCGATGCCTGCAGTGATGTTGATCTCTCATTTATTTTATTAATTTATATTCAACCTTTTTTTTCTCTTGCCAGACTTAAGGTGGTTCACAGCATGAATTATGAACAAAGGCATAGGTAACCCTCACAATGAATCGCAGTCAAGAAACACAACTGAATGTGTTGTCATACTAAAAATTCATAGAATCATCTGGTTTTGTAATTTAGTAAACACACAGACAAAGTACAAGGGCTACTCATCATTAATGAGACTCTACCTCACTAGTCAGTCAGTAGCCAAATGCTTTTCAAAATCAAAATGTCTTCACCTGCCATTAGAAGAAGGACATGCTGAAAGCAACAGAAAAAGAGGAAGACCAAATAATAGGCGGGTTGGTTTAAGAAAGGAAGACACAGCTTTGAGTTTACAGGAGCTGGTCAGAGCTGTGAACAGCAAGGGTTTGCTGAGGTCACTAAGGATTGGCACATGTCAGATATCATTTGATGACACATGACAACAAAGACAAAACAACAGCAGGGACTCTGGAAAAGAGTTTTGTAGCCTGGGAGCAACCTCTGAGAAGGTCTCCTTTGGTATTCTTAAAACATGTGTCTGGAACAGTGGTCTGGATGGAATAAGGCTTCTTTTGGGAATCATAGGACCCATGCCATCTCATATTGGGAGATATGACCCTTCTGTTCATATTAGTTGCAGTGGAACCATGGACTATTTAGGCCAATGTACTCCATCTGTGGGTCTCCCTCCTGACCAACAATGAGACAATAATCCTGTGCCTTTACTTCACATGGATTTACTGCATACATATCCTTCATCTTTTCTCTTTGCCCTCCATTCTTTTTTTATCTCTCGCCTTACTTCATGGAGCAAGGCTTCACAAGTGCAGCTCTCCTGATGTTTTACCCTTAGAGCTCTCATCGGCAGTGGTTGGTTTAGCCACTGATGGATATCTGGAAGTTGAGTCATGGCAACTGGACTTCTTTTCTTGCGAGACTGAAACATTTTACTGTTCATCCAAGCAGCTTTGTCAGTTTGAGGGAAGTTAGTGGCAACTAGTGGTGAAACCTTTCAATCTCTCAAGAAAAGAAGTCTAGTTGCCATGTCTCAACTCCCAGATAACCTCACCTGGAGGACTGACAATCTTCACAGACCCACAGATTGATAGATTATCAGAGTTGTGGTTCATATATATATATGGGGTATTGGAGTAGCCCTCCCGTGCCCTCAAGAAACCAACATATTTTTCTATTCATGGCAGCCATTTTGAATCTGTCAATATGTATTAAAATGGAACAGGTGGTGATGTGTTAGGCAGGAAGCATGTCCCCCTTGGTGGCAGGCAGGAAGTGTGAACAACTGCAGTGATATGCAGGCAGGCAGAGGGAAGGGAAACTGGGGGAAACCACTTGTACAATGATAGTGCAAACATTACTCCTGCTAGCTTGGCAGAAGCTTTGCATTCTTGTAATTCTTACAGACATTATCACTGAATCACAGCCAAAGTGTTCATGGTATTGCATCTTTCTCCCTTTAAAGTCAGCATAACTGTGGAGAATCAGAGAGTGAGCAGACATCAAGTGTTACTTTAAAACAAGAAGATCAACATACTGTATCAGACTGTGGGTAATCTTCAGAAACAGGCTGCTGCTCAATTCAAATGCATTTAGTTCACCTACAATAGCATCTGGTCCATTACATTCTACAAGTTCTGCTCTTAACAACAAATTACATGCATGCTAGTAACAAACATCCCAAACTAACAAGAAATGTATGTAATGCTAGCTAGGATTTGGCTTTTATTAAATGTTTCTATGGAGTCACATGTATTTTAAATGCCACAAAAACAGCAGGGCTGAGAGTGTTTTGTCCTTAGTTAAATCCATTCCAGGAAAGTGATAAGCTTCTCATTAAAGCAGCCACAGATGGCACCTTCAGAAATAATTCCTTTATGTTGGTTCTTGGACAAGCCTGGGCTTTCTATAACTCATGCTGAACAGAGGGGGGAAGTTCTTGATTTGTTGTATCATTTTAGCAGAATCTACAAAGGATCTGTTTTTGGATTTGTTTACATAGCAAGTTAGGGCTACCAGTAAAAGTGAAGCCAGCTTCTCTGGTAAAGTGTATTAGTTGGTCAGGGCATAGAAGAGGAGCTCTCTGTTTGAAATGTTGTCAAGGGACATCTCTTTCATTGAAGGTATCTTCTGAATGGCTAAGGTAAGACCAGCCTAAGGGTGTGATTACATTGCCAATTAGAACTGCTGTTGATTCAGGTTAAAGAAAACAAAAATCAATTTTCAGCTATGTCAGATGATCCATTTTGTATAAATCATTGAAGTACTGGGACGGATAGTCTACTCATTGTTTGATCTTAAAAACAGACTGATTTCTTCAGTGGGAAAATTAAGGGATTTATGACCAGACAATACTATATGTTGCAGAGAACCTGTTTGGTCTAAAGCAAGCTTGGAGAAAGGATTTAAATATGATTATAGATGCTTCTGCCTCAAATTCCATATGGACTAATTTGTCAATCAAAAGGATATATGTAAGAACTAAAGAACACTGCCTAAAATTCATAAATCAGTGGTATCTCATACCGAAAAAAAATTATATAGATAAGCAAGCGTCTCAAAATTGCTAATGCTTTACAATATTTTAGAAATCTACACATCTTTATCTCCCCTTAAAGGGATAGTGGGAGGGGTGACAGCTGTCAATCCATCTCTAAAAATTACTAAGACTCGTAGATAGCAGGACTGTGAAACCAAAGCTAACCGTTGGCTATTTGTCACTTGTCTGTATGAACATTGACTCTGACACTATGGAAATTCCTTTGCTGTGTGCAGGTTGTTCACTGTGAACAGAACTGCCTTACTCCTATTTGATTGCTGCCCTAAAGGATGGTGCCAAATGTTTCTTGTTGACTACTTCTATTTTGAGCGCATTAAGTGGAATACCAGAAAGAAGGCAACCTAAAACAAACAAGTGGTACTGTAGGTCAGACTGCCTCACTGAGAGCTTCATATTTATCCCGACACTTTCCATTTTCCACTCCTATGAACTTACTGTCATAATTGTTCCCATGGAAAGTATTGCTTAACAACCCCATGCTAATGAGTGCACAGTTGGGATTTACTTTGTAGCTAGGACACGGGAATAGTTTTCTGTGCTTGCCATGAAGCTCCAAAATAGGAGGAATATTTTATGTTTATGTTGTTAATTCAAACATTGTCCCCTTTTCTCATCAAGGGAACGAGTACTATACCTGGCCCCTTCCTTTTTAAATCCTTGAAACAACCCTATGAGGTCAGTTAGTGCAGGAGGTTGCAGTTGTCCAAAAGGCAAACTGTGTACATCACAATGGAGATTTAATCCTGGGTTTCTCTGAACAAAATAATCAGACACACTTCTTACTATGCTACAGTGTCTGTCAGTAGAAAAGAGGAAGACATGCATTTAATACACTACAGTCACCTCCCGCCATTTCACGGTTCAGGTACTGCAGTCCCACTATATCGCGGGATCGGAGTACCTGCGGGGTGGGGGCGGCGGGGAGCGATCACATTGCTCCCCGCTGCCCCCTCCCACTCCGGGAGGCCTTGGAGCCACACGGGGGGCGGCGGCAGGGAGCAATCAAATAACTCCCACCTCCCCCACCCCCTCCAGGATGCCTCGAAGCCACACAGGGGGGTGGCAGAGAGCGATCACATTGCTCCCTGCCCTCTCCCCCTCCGGGAGGCCTCGGAGCTGCATGGGGAGTGGCGGGGATGGCCCCTCTGATCACCCCCGCCCCCACCCGACCTGCTTCTGCATATCATGGTTTTTCATGTATCACAGGTCGGGTGGGTCCCTAACCCCCGTGATAGGTGGGGGTTACTGTATAATGCAATTTTCCCTTATTTTGTGTTTTGGAAGGAACACATGAACTGTAATTTGGTGGTGGTGGTGGTGGTGGTGAAGAACTTCTTAGCTGGAAGGTACCCTGTGGATTATTAAATTCCACCCATGTCAAGGAGGCACAGTGGGGAATAAACTCCCAACCAACCTCTAGCTCCACAGTCAGATACCTATTGCTGAGCTATCAATAGCTCTGAATTTTACAAAGGAATTCTCCCAAATATCTGTGAAACATCACATATATCATGAGATAGTGAACACAGAATGTGTCTGTTAGAGGAAATGTTTTAAAACACACTGGCGGCAATCCTGGTGTGTAGCTCTTCTTGCACAAAGGGAATTAGGCCATCAAGGAGCCCTTTGACAATTTCTGAGTGTGTGTAACATTGGCTTCTTTCGCACAACCACTAAAATCCACAGGAAACTTTGGTCCAGATCAACTCCCCCCCCAGCAGTCACATGGTTTATATCATGGATTGGATTTTCCCATTGTCGCATTTTGAAAATCTGCAACTGTTCTGATCCCATGACTGAGAATCGGAGCAAAGACACCATAAGGGGGGGGGGAAGGTTTTGGTGCAGATTTTGAATGTTCCCACAGACTTGAGTAACGGTTTAAAATCTACATCAGAACAGCGACAAGGATTTTACCACCCTGAGACCAGGTACTTGTAAAATGCGCTGGGTGGGTGTGGTTGCACTTTATTATTTTTTAAAAGTTCGCTGCTTGTGGGAATACGATTTTATGCTCCGCATCTGTGAGCACTTTGCAGAGGATTTTAGTGGTCATGTGAAAGCAGCCCTAGTGTACAAGTCAGGTGCCCCCTAAAGTACCAGAAGAAGTCTTTAATTTACCAATGCTGATACTATATTTCCTTTTAAGCCTATGGAATATCACAAAAGTTATCAGGATTCTTCCTATTTAAAGCAAATCCATTGAAAATGATGGGACAAGTTGGTCATTTTAAAAACATTTTTCCCTCCCCACAAGCCAGCTAGGGTGGGGGTAAAAGGTTTCCCCCCCCCTCACTCCAGCACTGATCAGCTGGCAGGTGGAGCTTTTTTTAAAAAAAAAATAATACTTTTTTTCTGTTCCTCAAGCCCTGACTGCCAGCTGATGGGTGCTGGGGTGGATGGGGAAAGGTCCCCCCCCCAGCACTGATCAGCTGGCAGGTGGGGCTTGGGCAACAGAGAAAATGTTTTTAAAGCCCTGGGCTTAAAAAAAACACCAAAACCCCAAATTTTCCCTCTCCAAGCCCCGATCAGTGCTGGGGTGGGAAAAAAAAACATTTTTTCTACCCTAGTGCTGACCAGCTTTCACAGGGGGCTGGAGGAGAGGAAAAAATCTTTTTAAAAAGCCCAGAGCTTTTTTTTCAAAAAAAACTTTCCCTCCTCCAAGTGGCTTACAGATGGAATGAAATAGTTCGTTTCAACAAAAAAAAAATTCATTTCATCTGTAATGAAATGTTGTTTCCTCATGGCGTTTAGTTTAGTTTAAATTTGTTATGTAACCACACGATGAAACAGCATTTCGTTTTTCATTTTGTGCCCATCCCTAATGGGGAAATTGATTGACACTGTCCTTCTGGGAGAAAAGAGCCAGCCTGTGTGGCTTTTGGCAAGCTGCACAGTCCTAGGGAATCTCCAAAGAAGAGAATTCTGAGTATACTGAGAGAAACCTAGAAAGGCTCACTATGTGCCCGAACTGACTTGATAACATGTAATTAATATTATTAAAAAGGTAAAGGTAAAGGTTACCCCCACACATGCATGCTAGTCATGTCCGAATCTAGGGGCGGTGCTCATCTCCGTATTCAAGCCAAAGAACCAGTGTTGTGCAACTCCATGGCCATGTGGCCAACATGGCTGCAAGGAAATACTGTTTTACCTTCCCGCTTTTTATGGCGGTACCTATTTATCTACTTGCATTTACATGCCTTCGAACTAACAGGGCTCCAAATTAGTGTGGAAAATCCTGGAGTTAGGGTGGCATTGTATGAAACAAGAGGAGTGTCTATGGACTGAGCAAAGATTTTAAAGGACTTCTGGAAGTTGAGTCATGGCTAGATAGAAACGTTTCGCTGTTCATCCAAACAGCTTCATCGGTCTGAATACAGCTAGTGCAAATCCTCCATGGATGAACAGCGAAACGTTTCTATCTCTCAAAAAAGAAGTCCAGTAGCCATGACTCATCTTTCAGATAAACTCACCTGGATCACTGAGAATCTTCACAGACATTTTAAAGGACTTGTTTATCTGGCCTTTGTTACAGGAAATTTAAACAAATGGTGCCATTAATTGATCCTGAGATGTAAATGATAAATATGACTGTGAAAATGCCAGATACCAATTGGCAAGAACTGTAGCCATTGGACTGAGAGCAAGAATCAGATTATATCACCCCGTTGTTATATTGAAAAAAAAAACCTTCTATATAAAAACAAAGCACCGTTTTGCCTAATAAACAGTGCTGTCTTAGATGTAAATAAATCAGAGGTGAAGCTGGTAATGCCAGAGCTACAGTGAGTGTATCAGCTTCAAGACAGGCATACAGTATATTCCTTCTCTCTCCTTAAACCTGACCCACCTTGATACCTGTTAGATTAAAACCAAAATGGGAGCTGCATTCACTGGAGGCCAGAGACTGGGAGAGTTACTTTTGGGGGACTATAGCTTCCAGAATTTCTCTGTCAGACTAGGCAATTGTAATCCAGAGAATTAATTTTTCCGAGTTCTGCTGGAGCTGAGACCAAACAATATGGAAATGAGGGTGATGAAAAAGAGGGTACTGATGTTAGACCAGGATAGTGTAATTGGTTTGAAGGAGGTTACATTTTGATTGCCTCCATGTGTGCTGCAAAATCCTACCTGTCACTATTTATATCTTTATTTGTTTATATATACCTTGCCTTCTGACTAAAAACTTGCAAACTTCTTAAAAGAATAAAAACAGAGAAAGCCACACAGATGAAAATAAATATAAAAGCATATGAACCAATCCTACTTTAAAACATTTACATAAAGTAAATATAATAATAAAAAGGTAAAGTAAAAGTAGAACAGCATAGATACAGGAGGGCATATGATAGGCTAAAAATAAATGTTTATTCCGTAAAAAATTTCCTGTTCTTAAACTTGAATATGCTGTAATTGTTCTGAACTGTTTATTGTCCTTCATTACTGTAAGCTGCCTTGGGTCATTTTACAAGGAGAACGACAGGATAAAAATATTCAAAAATAAATTAAAAGGGTAACTAGAAAGGAAGACCCACTGCATAAACAAATTCCAGTCCATCTCTAAGAGTTTCACAGAGATCAAGGCTTCGTACTGCTAAATTATTGCTCCCCCCCCCCCAAAAAAAAAAGACTCAGCATCTTCCACAACTATATAACAGGCAGTTAGAACCTTTATAATGTTTCTTTACTGTAGCTAATGAACTGTCCATTGCATAAGGGGGAGCGGTTACATTTCTGTTCATATTTGAATAATGTATCTAAATTCATACATTTCTTTATATTACTGGTGGAAAAACCCCTAAGGATTAAAAGTCTAAATTTGGGAAAAATAATACTGACAGATTTTTTTTTCATCCCTGATTATATGCAGGCAGAATCATGTTAGCGTAGATGCAATGAAAGCAACTGAACAAGTTGAACATGTGTATCTTATGTTCTTCCAATTTTTACTTTAGTCTACTTTAAGAAGGACTAAGTCTGGATCTGAATAATCATTTGCTCTTTATGTAATTTCACTTATATTGTTATTCATGTAAACAGGGTTTATATCTCCAGCTATATGTATCCCACTAATTAACTTGAGACTGTAGCATCTCCTAATTCACATTGGAAGCTCTGTTGAATACCCAGAAAGTGTTCTGAATGAATATGCATAATCATAGTGGCAAACACAATTAATGCACTTAAAGATTTTTAGCAGATGTTGCTCATTAGAATTGACATGGTGGGAGTATAATACATGTTGTAATCAGTGCTGAATGCTGTATACTTTAATAAGTCTGATTTCAAAAGCACAAACTGGAGGGAAAATAAGATCAGAAAAGAAGCACAAATTCCAGACGGGATTTATAAAGTTAAAAGGTTTGAAAGAAATAAAATCTGCAGTTTCCAGAAAGGCTGGTATCCTAATTAAAATGATCCCTTTGAGGCTGTCTATACCAGGAAATAATTGATTTAGATATTTATAACTAAAGATGTGTTTTGTCAGTTCTCTTAATGCAGAGCCCATGAGGGTGAAAGCAATTATTTTGTTCTTCCCTGCCTTTTTAAAGAGTATATGAATCCCTGATTATTCACTCTTCCTCTTCTATATCTTATTTATGTAGATCAGGCATGTCCAAACTTCAGCCTTCCAGATGTTTTGGAGCACATCTCCCACAGTCCTTTATCATTGGCAATATAAGCTTAGAATTCTGGGAGTTGTGGTCCAAAACATCAGGAGAGCCGAAGTTTGGACATGCCTGGTGTAGATGTACAGAGACCTACAGAGGAAAGAAGCCTCAAGTTCCACCGAGTCTACCCCTTCCTCATCAAACGACACTTAGGGCTCGTTCCCACGTCCCTTTAAAAGCAGTTTAAATTACTAGATAAACCTTGTCTAAAAATGCTGTCCCCACGGCCACCGGGACTGTCCCACTTATTCAATCACGTGCAGGGAAATTTAAAAAAAGCATAGCCCATCGGCCCCAGAAACAGCTGGTCGGTGCTATGAAAAAAGAAAGAAAAAGAAACCCGGATCATCTGCGTGGTCTCACGGCATCTGCCTCCTTAAAAGCTTGATTTTCAAAGCGAGACAAAAAATTCCCTACCTCTTGGGTGAGTCACAGAAACCTCACTTAAGGGATCATTACCGGGTTTTCTTTTTTATTTTTTTCAAAAAGCCTTGTGGCCATGGGGATGACATTTTGAGACACAGGTTATCTGGTAATTTAAACTGCTTTTAAAGGGATGTGGGACCGGGGCCAAAACTCTCCCAGTCACACAAACAGCAGGCAGCAGGGGAGGTTGAAAAGGAAACTCCAACATAAATCACCTTAGACATAACCGGTTGCAACTCTGAGTCAGATGATCCAGTATGCTCATGATAATGGCTACATTGCTTCCTTAACTTAAAGCAATTCATTTCATTATTATTCTCTGTTTAGCTATGAGTAGTAATCAGGATGCATAGATAACAAGCTATTTGAAGCCTGGGGAAAAACATGCTTGAAATGATGTGCAACCCTAGAAGCTTTGTTATGATAAAGAATCTTTCCTTTGCCAGCTGAGGTTTTGCTTCGAACAGGTTCTCTGGTTATTTATGCAGAAACAATTTTAAAAACCATTTAAATAAGGGAATAAAGATTTGTGCTAGTACAATTAATCATGATGCAATAATTTTTGGAGCTCACAAATGATTAATTGAACAAATCAGCCTGCAGATTCAGAGGCTAGGAGTTCAGTTCGCCCACTGTGCCTCCTTCACAGGGGCTCGCCTTGATCCATAGGGTCCTCCCAGATCTGCACTTCTCAGAAACTAGTTTTCACATTTCCATATGTCTATTACAAGAGACCAGACCTCCTGTGTGTCCTTTACAGTTCAGCTTGTATCTTCCTCAGCCCTATAGCAAAGCCCATCTACTGAAGGTACTCTACCAGCTCAAAATGACATCCACTCAAACTGAGGGTTGTGAGAGTGAAAACAGAATTTTTTTTTTACCCAGCATGTATTTAGTCTGTGGAACTCCCTGCTACAGGATGTGGTGATGGCATCTGGGCTGGATGCCTTCAAAAGGGGGTTGGACAGATTCCTGGAGGAAAAGTCCATCACAGGTTACAAACCATGATGGAGATGTGTAATCTCCAGGCTTAGAAACAGGGCACTTCAAGGGCCAGATGCAGGGGAGTGGTATCAAGAGACATAGATCTAGTCTCGTGCACTCCCAGACACATTTGGTGGAGTCACTGTGAGATACAAGAAGCTGGACTAGATGGCCTTTGGCCTGACCCAACATGGCTCTTCTTATGTTCTTATGTTCTTAAACTTTGGAAGAAGTGGACTGCAGTCATAACAACTTATGTTAGATAAAGTGAAAGTTGTCCTCCCCACCCAGTTATATTGCAGTATCAATCATTATTTATTGTTATGGAGATTAAAGGAAGGAATCAGCTATTTATCTGCAATAAAGTGATTAATTTCTTGATAAGCATTTTTGGTTTCTTGGAAAGTTGTGTTATTTACAGTAATCTCTAAAATTTAATTAGGAGGAAAGTAAAAAAGTTTAAAAAAAGATGCACTGGGAAAAAAGTGGTTCTAATTACTCTAAGTGGTGTTTTTGCTGTGTTTACAAAATAGCTTGCAAACAGTGGTGGGTCTTAATTCATTACAGCTGTGAGATATATGCACCCAAAAGCATGGTGCAATATTAATAAAGCCATTTAACAAAATGCTTCAAAGGACTGGCATTTTTTTAAGGAGAGAAGATTGCAATATAGGAGAACAAATTGGATCCAAGCTGTTGCTGTATATACTCTGTCTGAATGAACAATAGATACATTGTTTTGCAAAGGGGCTTGTGTATTCTTGTTTCCATAGTTCTGATTCATAAGCATTATGTATTGTGTGACTTCAATTCCTCATTTATAATGGTATCTATTTCTCTGTCTGAATGAATCTCCTCCTTTCTGCATAGCTCTAACCTTCATTGATCTCTGATTTATTTTTTGTCAACCATCCTTGTGTCTTTCTCTCCTTTCTAGGATGGTTTGCCATGTACAGCAGCTTTAGACAGCATGGCCTATGACTTACCGTTGCCTCGTTTCTCCTTTTTGACACTCATTGTCCTCCTCTTTTCACAGTCCTTAATGCTTTTCCTAGTTCCCCCCATGTGTTGTTCATCCATACAGGGCACTGCAAAAAGAAAAACAACAACAACTAGGAATAAGTATGGGGGAGTCAGGAGACAAACACAAAATAGCATCAATATTCATTGCAGCAGCATGCTACATAAGACATGCAGTGCCACTAAGAATCATGTAGCAATGGCACAGCAGACTGGACTTCCAGAAGACAGTAACAAAAATCCACATGGATTTTCCTCCATAGATTCAAACTAGTTTGGCTGGGTGAGCATTTAGAATTATTATTTTTTTGTTTTTATTATAGTTAAAGGCTAAAAAAAATATGGTTTTTTAAACTTTATATATTCTTATGTTTAACAATATTTATATTTCCTATTGTTTTAAAATGTGGCTTACTAGATTATAAGAAGCTACATTTTAAACTGTAAATAAAACTTCATTTTGGTATTCTTATTTTGGATTTAATTCTGACTTATTTGCTTTCAACTTAAGTTTAGTTTTTATATATTTTAAAGCATTTGTACCTACAGTTTTACAAAGTTGTAGGACAGTTGAGTATTTTAGATATATAGGATTTTATTGTGTGCATATGGAACATAGAAGCAATGCAAATAAATAATGCATGTAGAATTAGACAGATTAATATTGCCTATAACCATTTCAAAAATGAAAATACTTATGCTTTGATATTCAAAAGAATTTTGGTATGATTAAATATAATTGTCTGATTTCATTTTAAAATCAGCCCTTAACTGGGATAAATATGAGCTGTGATTTACACAGGCTTTTGATTTCCCCCTAAAGTCTATGAAGTTCTATAGGGCTATCAAGATCTCCCAACTGACATCGCAGCTTACATTGATGCGTTTTCTTAAAACTGGAAATTACCATAAGGTTATTTTGTCAAGGTTTGAAATCCTGTGTGTCTAAGATAATGCCTTCACTCCGAAGAGCAGTATTTTGGTACCCCGGCTGACCATGCCCTCGGAAGCGCACTTTAACTGTAGCATTTTGTACTACTTCTAGGGGTTGTGTTAAAATAATTCTGTTTTTGATGCACACTTTTTAATGCCTCAAGCAAGATGCGACTCCAGAAAATTCGCACCAATTAGATTCATATCCCTTTTCCTGCCACTTCCTGTAGTTCTGCCTTGGTAATCGTTTATGCTACTGAATTGGTGGCATACCGACATGCCAGCACAATTTCTACTGGCTTTCTGCCTGCAATTACAATTGATTTTAGAAAGAAAAAATGCTACCTGGCTGCAATGCAGGTATTCGCCACAAAGGAAAAGATGCACAGTAAGCAAGTCGGGATGGGTGCAGAGAAGTAAAATACTCCCCTGTTGTCGGGGCGCTAACTGTGCATCAAATACCATGTGACTACGCCAAAAAATAGTACACATCATATTAAGATGTGCAGATAATGGCAGTGCGACCGGGGCCTAACAGCATAGAAGCGTGTTTCTTTGCCTTTGCAAGAGGCTTCCTTTTCTTTTAAGATGTTCACTTTTCTGGACAGACGCACCCTTAAAAACTAGTCTTCAAATCAAACACAGAGCCAGACTATGAGGACAGAGAGTTAATAAATTCCAAATTTAACAAGGTAAATAGCACAATAGTCAACAAAAAATCAGATGAGACAGATGTTACATAGAAATTAATGAGTCAAACATCAACAAATAAATACATTCAAAACTGGTGCTTGTCTATACACCTAAATGAATGGATGAATACAGAAAGAAGAACTTATGCAACTTGCCTGCGAAGAAGTGTTCTTGAATAACTCAAGGCCTATTGCCAAGCAAATATGGGTAGATTTTCATTGCCAACCTGTTTTCTGATATACGGTACTTTCTTTTTGATAGGTGGAGGATTGGTATCTAACTTTAAGCAATCCCCTGCAGCCCTTTAAAAAAGAAAGATACATTGGAACTCTCGAGTTAGTACTGTTGTAGAGTCAAGTTACAAGGTGGATGGGATTTAGCTGTGTCTTGGTAGGAGTCAGATTTCCTGTTTCTCTCATTTACATCTTCCACTAATGGACTGGCCAATCCAATCCTAAGTGAAAGATGTGCCCACTACAGAAGGTGAGGAATAGACTCAAACCCCTTTTTTGATGGAAGAAATGTTATTTCTGTCACCAAAAATGCTTTGCGGGCAGACAGAAGTGATCTGATCTGCCAACAGAGTGATCCGTTTGCAGAACTGTTCTGTTGGCTAAGATCTGTTGGCAGAAGAACCTCCTCCCCTCCCCCAGCAACAAAATATTAAATAAATAAAAATAGTTTTTAAAAGCAGGTTTGGGTTTGGATGGAGAAGAATTGAACTTAGAGAGGATCCAAGTACAATCCAAACGTTCTGTAGCTCATTTTCCCAACAGCTATGCCACCACAAAGTTAAGTCAGGGTGAAATAAGTCCTAAAAATTCCCACACACCTCAAAGAGAAGGGATTTGGACCTAGTATATTTTCAGATGACTTAGGTTGGTTCAGCCAGCCCCCAGCCAGCTGAGGCTTCCATGGAAGGGTTCTTATTTGCTTCATGTTTCCCCTCTTCACTCCTGAGATCAGAACCTGATCTCTCTACTTTCCATGCAGTGACTTTATCTACCCTTGTATTCACCAACCAAGAACATGTTGCATGGACTATTCTCTAATGATATAATTCACGTGCAGCAAGACATAAAGCAGCCGGTAACATGGGTAGTCATTGCCTTAGATCTCTGAACCAGGGAGCCAATTGGGGCTCATGTTGTTTGTAGCAACAACAACAACAAAAAAAGGATATGTGCCAGTATCTGTAACAACTTTAGATCATAACATGGACATGCTCAGTGACATTCAGTACATCCAGTTAGCATATGGTGTGGGATGACCATGACAAAGCTCAGGCAACTTTAGACATCCATCCAAGGGATGATGGCAAGGCATGTTGATAGCGATCGGGGAGGAGGATTCCCACAATTCCCAGAATTGTGAGAAGCTCCAGACCCCGGAAGGCTGATTTGTTTTAGTGGTTGCAGGATCAGAGATTCCCAGTACTCCTTTAGATCTCATAAAGAACGTGTCTGCCACTGCTGAATATATTCCAAACATCTAAGTAAACAGATGGTGCTCCAAGAATGTCAAAGCTAAAGCAAAGGTTAGGATGAGGAAACAAAAGCAATTTATACTCAAGCTTCCACATCGGCCGATCTGATCCCAAAGGGCAAAAGACGAAAACGCAGAACAAGTCCAGAAAAATGGTTAGATCATAAAAGAATATAACTAACTGCACAGCAAGTTCTGCAAACATATTCATTTCCCCTCCCCTGTCTTTAGAACTAGAAAGTTTGAATGAGGATTTGCAGGACTTGTTTCCTTTGGAAAAAAAAAATCACATGCTCACGATGAACATCTGTTCGCTTTACAGATCTGTCAGATTACTCATAAGGGAAACCACAGCCTGTAGCAGCATTGCATTTATTATTTATCTCAAACCAGCTTTCCTCCTCGGTGCTCAAGGTAGCGTACACAGCTTTCCTCCTCCTCCAAATAAATTAGGTTTGAATGAGCAAGAAGGAATGGAAGAAGTCAACTAGTGCACTTTGTGGCTCAAAAAGCACTGAAAAGGGTCTCAATATACTTCCCTAGCCACTAGACAGTCCTGCCCAGAAGCACTGCAGTCTCTTCGGCTAACTCCGAAAACCCTTCAGTTCTGGCACTCAACATAACTCAGTTGCAAATCACCGTTGCTTCTCTGGGATCCACAAAATTGTGGTCTACTCTTATAATTTCTTGAGAGTTCCTCTCTTTGCCACCTCCATCAGGGGCAAACCAAATAGGCCGCGTCAACAGAATGCCTATTTTCAGTCTTGTCTGGTATCGCCCTTGAAACACATCCAGATACCGTTACAGATGGATGGATTCAGAGGAGGAAAGAGAAGGTGGGAGATAGACATGGGCACGACTCGGCGAAATAGTCGTTTCCATTTTCGGTTGCCGTTTCCGTTACGTAACGAGAACGGTAACGATAATTAAACCTTCAGAACTTGAACTCGAACCGACAAAAGAAAAATTTGGTCGGATTTTTCGTTGTCGTTCATGGCATCCCGGCGATCGCGCAATGCCATTGGCAAGCAGCACAGAAAAAGTTTTAAAAAGTAACAACCCCCCCGACTCCCGGCCAAAAAAGCAGGCGAAAATATGCCTGCCTGAGGACACCTACCTGAGGGGTGGTTTCTGGGGGGGGGTCCCCGGCCTTCCCCCCTCTCCTGTCCTGGGCTGCTTGCACCAGGCTGGGGGGGGTCATCCTCATCGTCTCCAGAGTCCATGCCATGCGGTAGGGGGGATCCAAAATGGCGACCACAATATTTATTTTTAAATCGTGGTCCAAAAACCCACCAAAGCACAACAGAAACATGTGAAAATTAGGTATTTTAAATGCCTGAATTTTTATAGTAGCAGCAGTGGGTTTTTTATAGCAGTAAAAGGTCGCACTGATTTTATTTTATTTTATTTTATTTTTTATTTTTTTAGACCTGCCCATGTGGGCTGGGCATGGGATGGGACCATGCAATTTTTTTGAACCATTCCACCAATGGCACGGCCAGGTTTTGACTGACACTTCTGGATGTTGCCCGCCCGCCCGCGCCGCTGCCCGCCCACTCGCCTACCCGCGGCCACCGGCCGCCCACTCGCCCACCTGCGCCTCCCCCTGCCACTGTCACCGCCCGCCCATGGCCCCCCGCCACCTCCACCCGCCCGCCACCCCACCCACCGCCTAGGGCGCTAAAACACCCAGCGCCGGCCCTGATTGTGGGACGCCCCCATGCTCACTGGGACGTCAAATCATGCTAAATCGTGGCAGAAATGACAAATGACCAAACGACAAACAGAACGACAATTTTTTGAAAAATTTAATGACAAACGGAAACGACCCGAAACGGACCTGTCCCGAAAAACGACAACTCGAAAAGTAATTTTTTTCTGGTCGTGCCCATCTCTAGTGGGAGATCAAAAGCAGGTGATGAAATATAGCTGGTCATTCCATTTTCGTGTAAAAGGTAGTCTCATTTTTAGCTGTGTTAGTGTATTGTAGCAGAAGAGAAACCAGAAATCTTGTAGCATTGTTGAAACTCAAAAATTCTATTTTGCGTCAGCTTTCGTGTGTCCACCAAACTGGGAAATACAAAAGCTTATGAAACATAAAAACTATTTAATGTTGCAACAAGATTTCCAGGTTCTCTATTTTCATATCCAGTATTTCTTCTTCTAGATACAAGGACTAGAAACTTGATAGGGAAAGCTGAATATGACGGTTAGAGCTGTTCAGCAATGGAATATGCTGCCACGGAGGGCGGTGGAGTCTCCCTCTTTGGAGGTTTTTAAGCAGAGGCTGGATAGCCACCTGTTGGAAATGCAGTGATACCCCAACTTATGAGGTGCCCGACATACGAAAATCCCAACTTACAAGTGCTCTTCAGCACTCTCCCCCCCCCCCCAGCTGCTAATGAGCAAGAACGGGATTCTCTGTCTTGTGAGCAGCAGGTGAGGGTGTGTTGGGATTTGAATTGCCTTCCAGTCACTGAGGCAAACACTGCCTGGGGTCGGAATCGCACAGACAGCTTCTCCCAACACCTCCCCAGGGGGGAGAAGCTGCGCATTAGACATGGGCACGACTCGGCGAAATTTTTGTTTTTGTTTTCATTTTTCGTTTCCGTTACGTAACGAAACGACAAACGAAAATTGTGATGAAAATGGAACGAAACGAAACAACCCACGAAAATTGTGGTCGTTACGTTTCGTTTTCGTTACTGCCGGCGTGCAATGAAATGAGCTGTTTTAAATGTTAAAAAACGCCCTGGACATCCATAAAAAGCAGCGATAATTATTTATACTGTCTGATAATACCTACCAGGGGGGTGGGGTCCTTAAAACGTGCATTTATATCTTTTCTCAGATCGCTGTATTTTTTTCCTTTAAGGGGAGTTGGGGACCTTGACCCAAAATGGCTCCCGGATGCCTAATATTGATTTCTTGGGTATTAATACACCCTGGACATTCATAAAAATGCAGCGATAATGTGATAATTATTTGAAATTATTACCTACCAGGGGGTTGGGGTCCTTAAAATGTTTGATTTTGTCTTCTCCCATTGTGATGTATTTTTCTTTTCACTTTAAGGATGACAAAATGGATGTCGCCACTCCAGCCACAACATGGAGGCAAGCCATGTGATGGGATCATGTAAATTCTTGGAAAACGTCAACCAATAGCATACCCAAGTTGCAGACTGGGCAGGTCTGGCAGCCACAGAGGGCATAAAAAGCTCTGGCAGCCCCCGTCCTCCTTGCAGTCCCCGGTGGGAGTTAGGGTGGGATTGCTATCTCTGCGACTCTAGCTTCAGTCCTGCAGCCTCCCTGTGTGCATGTGTGTGACTGTGTATGTGTATCTCTCAGTGAGTACCCTCCCCTGCCCTGCAGTGCAGTCACTCTACGGCTGCTTTGCACCCTGGGCAACTCCTGCCGCTGCCTTTGCAGCCTCCCTGCATACCTAGTCTATACTGTGTCTCTGCCAGCATCAATTTTTGTAGTGTTTTCCCTCTGGTCTGGGGCATTGGGAGACACCCCCGCACAGAAATGCTTTAAAAATCTCGCAAAAAGTGGGTAGAAACGACAAACGAAAAAATGAAAAACAATTTTTTGAGTCGTGCCCATCTCTACTACACATACAAATTTTAAAGTGGTTTCCCATAGGAATGCATTGAAATCCATTCCCTGTGGAATGGATTAATTGCTTTTCAATGCATTCCTTTGGGAAACCGCTCCCCAATTTAGAAGATTATTGACTTATGAGCATTCTCTCAGAATGCATTAATTTTGTAAATCAGGGTCCCACTGTACTGTGATGGGGCTTCCTACATGGCAGGGGGTTGGACTGGATGGCCCGTGAGGTCTCTTCCAACTCTATGATTCTATGATTCTATCTTAGAACATTAAATCTGGTATTTGTTGCAAATTCTGTTTATGCACAGCAATCTTTGTGATGTGCCGAAATCACATGTAACTCTTTAAATGTTGATCGGCGTTTCTCAAGTGGCTCTAAAGAACTGCAGTGTAAAACATGTGCTTTACATTATGACTTGTGGCATAAATCAAATACTTCCTTATGAAATAATGATTGCTCCTCTATAAGACCCTTTCCAGGAGCAGCATGTAATGCTAACATATTGGAAAAGAATTAATTCAGACCACACACTGGGCTGAGAATGTGAGGGGGTGTGCGGAGAAGTGTGTGGATATAAAATACGTTATTTCAGGCCATCAGAATCTCATCTTTTATATACCAACAACAAGTGAGTGTGCATGATGCGTGGCTGTATGCACATGTGTGTGCTTGCAAAATTAAACTGTAATATAAATTTCTTACAAATATAATTAGCATGACAGCTACCTCTTAAGTGAATTAGACTTTTGCCATGGTAGAGCTGGGTATTGGATTATATCTCATTAGCTAGATGAAGGGCAAAGCAAAACAGACACCTCAAACAATCATAATTTGTTCATGAATTCATTCGTAAGAACTTTCTAGTATGGCTCTTTGGAATATGATCATTTCTGGAGTGTCTGTTAATATCCTCTCCTTTAAAAAGGAAGCCAGAAAGACAACACCCAAATATGTTTTTCTTGTAGTTTGAAAAATCAGTAATGCTGACAGAAGGAGAGGACTCCTGGCTCAAGATGCCCTGATGTTCAAAGCCTGAGCCTTATCAATTATTCTGATTCATATGGGATTTCAAAAGTCTCTCAGAACTTATTTATAAACACATTGGCTCAATTACATCCTGCCTAAACTTGAATTATTACTGTTTTGTTTTATTTTTGTTTTTAAAATCCAAGATAGTTATGTGAACTTCTTATTTATCATTTGCCCCAAAACAAAGAAAAAGCAAAGGATGCTGCTTTTTCATGCCTTCATGCTTACGGCTTTCTTTGGATGTCTTACAATTTGATTATGTAGGCTACACTTTGCCTCTGTACAAAAATCTGGGTACTCAATTGACCGACCTTGGAAGGATGGGAGGCTGAGACAATTTTGAATGAGCTGTCTAAGTCCAAGATTGAACTCAGTTCATGAACAGAGTCTTCACTGCATCAATGAGATTTGACTACTAAGCCATGAGCTCCTTCTCTTAGTTTTCTCTTAGAGCACCTCCTCCTGAACAGCATTATTTAACCTGCTAAATAGGAATCTTGTCAAAACTAAATTTTAGCCCATCAGCAGTGGACCATCAAAACACTTTCTTTGTACACATATATCTTTACTTCTAAGCAACCATTACAAATCTCTGTTTTTCTGCTCCATATATTCTGTCCTTCACAATGCTTGCTTACATCTTTAAAGTACTATACAGTGACATTGAGCCTTTTCACACAACCCCTAAGATCCGCTGGCCACTTAAATTCGGGCCAGAGATCTTGGGGGTTTGTTGCTGTTCCTGTGTTCCCATCCCCTCCGCATTCCTGGCTGCTGGCTGCGTGAGGGGAGGGAGAAAAAAAAGGAAGAAAAGAATGCCAGCTCACCTCCGTTCTGCCGTCTCGCTCTTGCCCCCGCAGCATTCCATTCTCTTAAGTAGCTCTTAAAGGGGTGGGGGCCAAAAAACAACAAACAGAAGTGAGGAGAGCCCGGCACTCTTAAGTTATATCCGCATCAGGAATTATTCAGCCCTGGAGAGCAGGTACTTGAAAAGTGCGCTGGGACACGCTTAGGTGGGCGTGGTCGCACTTAATTTTCTGTAAACTCCGGAGCTGGTGGGGAAACAATTTTAAGCTCCGGAGCTGGGAGCCATTAGCCGCAGAGTTTAGGGGTCGTGTGAAAAGGCTCATTGTTTAATTATATTTTCATCTACAAATTGCTAACAAAATAAATTTTCATGGAGCCAAGAATATGAAAATCATTAGGAATAAAACAACTTTTGATATCACATGTACAATGAGACATGCAGTGGTAAAAATGGAGCTTTTGCTATAGTAACAAAGTCCATGTAATTCTCCTGCGTGGATCAAACTATTAATGCATAAATAAATATTGGCAATAGTAGCAAAGTATTCTCTATAATAGCAGTTCTCATACTTCCCTCTTTTGAGAGACAATGTGGGAATTGTTGAGAGTCTGAGGGATAATTGATTTCTCTTTCACAGAACAACCTGGGAAACTGAAATAAGGTTACTTTGTCTCATGGTGCAGTGGTTGAATGCCTGTACTGCAGCTAAAACTGTGGTCACAACCTGGGGTTCAATCCCAGGTAGCAGGTTCATGGTTGACTCAGCCTTCCATCCTTCCGAGGTCAGTAAAATGAGTACCCAGCTTGCTGGAGGGGCAATGTGTAGCCTGCATACTGTCATTAAAACTGTAAACCGCACAGAGACTACTCGAAGTGGTATGGAGCGGTATATAAGCAGAACACTTTGCTTTAAAACCAGAAGCAAATGATTTTCCTTGCTACCCCTATTGAATACAGCTTGTAGATGACTGGAGATTCATAGATCATTATTTTGAAAACTTTGGGTATTATTTACAGTTGGTTGCAGTGAAATGGTCAAATTTTGAATGCATCCACTCAGTTACTTGTTTTATTTCTATTCCACGCCTTCAGTCCCAAGTTAAGAAACATCTAAATGTTAAGGGACTCGAAGTCTCATGAGTCCTAGTTGGTAAATCAGAGATTAGCAATGATGGGAACTGTAGTCCAACATTTTGACTGCCACAGATTTCTTACTCTTGATTTTTCTTTTTACACATAAGAGCATTGCTCAATTTAAAAGTATGGATATATATGATATATAAGTAAAATTAAAACAGATTAAAATGCCAACATAATTAGGCTATTTTTGACCAGGTTATTTTTTGACCCTTGGCTTGATAAACATCCAATAATTTTCTGGGAAGCTAAGAATAGCAAAATCTAACTACTAGAGATACAGTATCAACAGAATATACAACGCTTATCAGGAATACTTAGAGACATGGGAATTCATAGTGAAAGGGAGTTTATTAAAGACAGAACACGAAAAACACAATCACAAACAATTCTTATATGAAAGAAAACAGAGAGATCTAAAGAAACTGAAGTGCTTATGCTTCATAAGCTTTCAGGAAAGATAAAATTTAAAAGAACCATGAATCGGAAATGAAAGTAGGGGCAACTCATTAAAAAACAGTACAAATTAGCCAGTATTTATTTATAGATTCAGAGAGCTAGAACTCACCTATAATATTGTGTCCATTTCTGGGCTCCATAATTTAAGACAATATCAAACAGGAAAACATGTCCCAAAGAGGATTCCAAGATGGGTTGGTCGAGGCAACTGAGTACGTTCCTGAAGAAGAGAAGACTGAGAAGTAATGCAATAACCGTTCTCAAATATCTGAAGGGCTGTCACATGAAAGATACAGCAAGCTTGTTTTGTGAGGATGAAGAAGGTAAGGTCTGAACGGATGGATTCGAAATTCAAGAAAAGAAACTGTATTCGCCTGATATTGGAATGATATCAATGTAGGTGTTATGCAAGCTTCAGTGGAATAAAGGCGGGGAGGGGGGGGAAAGTTCTCTCCAGATGGAATGTTTTGTCTCAGAAGGCAAGGGCAGCTGGAGGAAGTTCTCGTATCTCAGTAGATAGACAGACTGGCATCAAATAGATTGCAGATTTCTCCCTATTCTGTTTAATCCCTCAGCCTCCCCTCCCCCCAGCATGAAAACTGAACATCCAGCTATTTCCACTTTTGCCACCTTCTTTGGACATTTTTGCAAGCCTGTATAGCCTATAGCAGTGATGGCAAACCTATGGCACGGGTGCCAAAGGTGGCACTCGGAGCCCTTTCTGTGGGCACCCGACATTGCCCTTCATAGCCACCTCTATACAGGTTAAATTACTGTATTGGCACGTTGCAAAAAAAATTATGGGTTTTGAATTGCAGTTTGGGCACGGTCTCTAAAAGGTTCGCCATTACTCTAATAACGTGTCCTGGGACAGTGGTGGCAATCCCTGCTCTTAAAGGTTAAATCGAGAAATTTGTAATGGGTTCAGAAATAGTTTGGGAATCTGTGAAAATGTAAGTGAAATTTGATCAGTTCCTTTCAACCACAGTATTGTGGTCTGGCCCTAGTTCGGGCAGCTGGTCAGCCCCAGATAGAACACGCTAGTCAAGTTCATTATAAACATTCTGCTAGATCGCTATGGTTTCACTTATCCAAGAAGATATGTTGTTGGTGTATCAGCCTCACTAGGTAGTACTCATTTCATGCTACAGAAGTTGCCTGAAGCTTCAAGTGACCAGGATATCTGTATGTCTCTTCAGACTACACATCTTCATCAAGGAAGATTGCAGACATTGTTTGATCCAGCTGAACAGCACTTTCTTGAATGGATGAAGAGCATCTCCAACTTCTCAGAACTGAATTCCAGCTATTCCTCATTTGATTCATTACTGCTTCCAAACACCACAGCAATTGATTCACTTCCACTGCAAATGAATCACACCCACCATTGCTATTGTGGTAGTTATCAGTGTAATATTTGGCACCCAGATATGAAAGAGCACCAAGGTCTATATGGACTCTATCCCATGGTATTTAAAATCCAGATCTAATTTACTGATAAACTGGTTTCAAAAAGTGTGCTCTCATGGTCATTTGTTTTAAAAGAGACAGTAACACCCACTTAACCAGGTTCCAGCAAGACCCAAGGCAGAGGGTGGGTATTTCTAATCTGGTTCAAAATTCAGGTTTTACAAGAGGCAAACTTTAGTGGCAGGCAGAGAAAACCTGTTTCCCCCCACTATTGTTGTCAGTTTACTGGTTATGCGGGTCATTGGTGGGCTTTCCCTCTTGTTGGTGCTTGCCTCTGGCGAGGCTGAGGAGGGCTCAGTGGTGGTGGCACCAGGTTGAGAACCAGCACAGAAGCGAAAGGTAGGGCAACTGGTACCGACTCTCTCTCTCTTCTCTCTCTCTCTCACACACACACCATTCTTGCCCGCCCACCTGCCTTGTTTCTCAATGGTGGCAGCCTTGCTACCACCCCCTCATTTCTCTTCCCTCCCACAACCCTGTGCCTTCCCTGTTCTCTTGCTGGGAAAGCGTGCAGCCTCTCCTCTTTTCTCCCCAATGGCAATTAGCAACTGCCGCCACCGCTGCCACATCATGCCACCTCCCCCCACCCCCGGGGCACTCCTCTAAGCCCATGCCATGATGCTGCTACTCCCCCTCGGAGCTTCTAGATGTGGATTAAGGATGTGGGAACATATAACATGCAGTTACAGTGGACCCTTGTATAACAAACAACTTGCATAACATAAAATTTGTACAACATAAAAAATTCTGGAGATAGGGGAAATTTGCTTAACATAATCGCCTATGGGGAAGAATCCGTACAACATAAACATGGGATTACTCCATTTTCAATGCACTCCTATGGGAATTTGTATAAAGGAAAATTTCCTTAACATAATTTTGTTTGGAACGAATTAATTCCTTTATACAAGGTGCCACTGTACTTAAATGTCTGTGAAGATTCTTAGTCATCCAGGTGAGTTTATCTGGAAGTTGAGTCACGGCTGCTGGACTTTTTTTTTCTTGGGAGATAGAAACGTTTCGCTGCTCATCCAAACAGCTTCATCAGTCTAACTGTGAAATATTTCTATGTCTCAAGAAAAAAGAAGTCCAGTAGCCACGACTCAACTTCCGTGCAGTTACTTAAACCACGTCCATGGAAACGTGGGAACCGCATTTTCAGTCACCTGACGGCTTCAGAAAGAAACACGGCTTTTATTATTAACTGCCTCTTTCGCCCGTGTGATAGGGCCCTATGGCACACATTATTACAACAGAAAATATTGGCATCAAGTCCTGAGTCTCAAGTCCCAAGTCTGTCTCCTTCTTAACAACAAGCTCTTTCCCTAGAGAAAAGGGAGCATGGGAGAGTTCCGAGTCACAAGTCAAGCCCCAGTCGTTTATTAAAAATCCATATAGACTCACTGGTGCAAGTTAAGTCTGTCAGCAAGTCCTGCAATTTTGAGTCCCAATCCCTGGTTATTAGTATGCTGCTGTCTTACTTATGGGTTCTTCATAGTTGTTTGGCCTGTTGTGGGAATAGAATGTTAGACTACAAAGGCTTCTGTTCCAGAGATTGCAAAACTTCCTTTCCTGGACATTTATTTATTTATTTATTTATTTGTATCATTTCTATACCGTGCCATCTTCTGAGTCGGAACTCTGGACGGTTAACAGGTTTAAAAAATATACAGAGCTACAAAAACAGTTAAGGACAAAACCCCAGGCAAGATACATCGGCGGCGAAAAAATAATAATAAAATAAAGTAGGTCACCATATGCCTCCTCAAAAAGCAGAGTTTTCAAAGCCTTTTTGAAGGCAGGCAGGGACTGTGCAAGGTGCAGCTCACTTGGGAGATGGTTCCATAATGATGGGCCCACCACTGAGAAGGCGCGGCTGCATGTGGCAGACCTCCGTGCCTCCCTTGGAGTGGGCACCCTGAGTGATCGTGCCTGCGACATCCGTGTGAGTCTGGCCTCAGTTGACCTCTGGGAGATATGCTCTTCTGACAGGTATTCATTCTGACTTGGGGATTCTGGAAGTTATGGTCCAGAAAAGTAACCTTTCCTACCTCTGCTTCAGTTCAGCCTAGAGCAGTTCCTTCCACATTATTATGGACATTCTGGATTTTGGAGTGGGGCAGGCTGGAATTCAGGGAAATGAAAGGTGATGTGGAGCTGATGTTTAACTCAGTCAGAGTGATGCTGTCCGTTGAGGGCACAAGACAGGAATTGTTCTCCAATTCCCAGTTACAGCTGTGTGGGAACGGCAAGAAAACCTAATGTCTTTGTTGGGATTATACACTTGTAAGTGAAGGTGAAAAGGATCTTAATTTCTGAAGTCTACAACTACCTCTGGGTAATAAGCATGTAAACAGCTGTGAAACTGTGGCAAGCTGTTGCTACCGAACAGCGTTTCATTAAAATTGCAAAAGGGAGTCACCTTTTTTTTTCTTACATTAATCACAGAAAACAGGTTGAATATATAACAGCTGGATGGTTATTGTTTTTTCTTTCTTTTGCTTTTCAAATATTCCCTCTAGAGGGTAATGCCAGTAAAGTGTTCCTGACACTTTGCTATCACTGTGTTTCTTGAGGAGAAGGAGAAAGAAGTAACTAATAGCTTAATTCCTAGATGTCAGCCCTTTCAGACACAACAAGACTTTAACGTACTTCTATATAGATGTCCCAGTCAATTACTTCGGGAAAGCAGATTCTGTCTCAGTGGAAACACTTTTCTCTTTAAATTGGTGGTTTATCCATTCGACACTGCAGACTGAATAATGACAATGAATGCCATCTGCCTTTTGAACTGCGGCTGACAATGTACTTCAGTTCGCTTTTGCAAATATTGGAGTGTCCTCCCCCCACCAACCCTTTCCCCTTTTTGCCTTCTCAGTACTGGCATGTGGATAATCTGAGCCTACAAGCTACTGTTTTGTTTGTTCTAGTATTTACATTTTATCGTGTTAAGTAGAGTTGTGCAAGCCTGCTTGTGAAATTGGTCTTTCTTTATAAATTGCATAGTGCAATTATGCACATAGTGCAATAGAACAAGTTGACATTCTATGAGGCAATTCTAAAAAATGGGGCTAGCCCAAGCAACAAAAAAATCTAAGTTTGAAACTGAGCTTTAGATGAGCACTAAATTTGGCACAGTTGCTATGTGAAATTTGGGCAAAGAGTCTTTGAGTTATGCTTTTAAAAAAAAGTAAAACTATGCCCCCCATGAAGAAATATTGTTATATCTGTCATCAGGTCACCCCTAACTTATAGTGTGCCTATGATTGAACAGGTTCTAAAATGTCCTTCCCTTCACACGTAAACTCAAGTATTTGGTGTTTTTTGGGAATCAGTCCATCTCATCTTGGTCTTCCTCTTTTCCTGATACTGTCAACCTTTCCCACCATTTTGTTATTTTCCAGACAATCCTGTCTTCACATGGTGAGTCCAAAGTAGGACAGCCTCTGTTTCAACATTTCTGTCTCCAGAGATAATTCAGGCTTGATTTGGTCTAGGACTCCTTTGTTCATTCTTTCCAGGGTTTCAGCAAAGCTGTCCACTACCATGATATTTCAAATGAATGAAACAAAATGAATTTGTTACCTGTCAGCTGTTTTTAAATGTTCAGCTTTCATATCCATACATAATAACTGGGAATAACTGGGAATAGTATGGATATTCCTAGTCTTGGTCTCCAGTGATACATCCTTATGTTTGATGCTTTGGACCAAATTTCTGAGAGCCTTCTTTCTTTCTTTCTTTCTTTCTTTCTTTCTTTCTTTCTTTCTTTCTTTCTTTCTTTCTTTC
>JAHTLZ010000379.1:39190702-39251562 GCA_023846285.1 Phrynocephalus versicolor | reverse complement strand
TTCTTTCTTTCTTTCTTTCTTTCTTTCTTTCTTTCTTTCTTTCTTTCCCACCCGTCTTCTGAAGGAATTCCGGGTGGTTAACAATAACAGTCAAAGAACAATTAAAGAAAACAACAACAACATAATTAGAAAAAAATATATAAAATTCATTCACTATACTATATTTGCAGTGCCCTCATGTGTTTCTAACATAGCTTTATCTCTAGAGGCCGGCCTAGTACCCATAAGAGCCTGTGTCAAGGTCTATTTGCTCAATCTTTGGCTAAAGCTTCTGTTTCATCCTGAGGGCTTAGCCCCATTGGTCCTTTTGGACTCGTTTCAATTGAACTGGAATCACTTTCTAATAGATAAGGCTCTGAAAGTTGGTCTCTCCATAAACCACCTTATATCGTTGGGCTATAACAGTGCTAAATCAGCCATCAAACAAAGGATTTGGGATGTTGAACTCCAAGAGCATCGGGGCATGCTGGACAGCTCCAGTGTTGTTAGAACTAATGCTTTTACACCTCCTTCTTCTTCGAACACTGTATCCTTTCCTAAACATAGAAGAGCATTCCCTCTAGCAAGACTTAATGTGCTACCCTCCAAGCTGTTAGACAGAAGATTTCAAGGTATAACCTATTCCCACCGTCTGTGCCCCTGTGACTACGGTAAAGTGGAAACTGCAGAACATGCTCTTTTACACTGCCTGTTTTACAGGGATTTATGTAAGGATATTCTATAATCCATTTCTTCAAAAGTTTCCAGGGAGACCCATAGAATTTTATATTTATCTGTTACTTTTGGACGGGGACCCTCATGTTACGACTGCAGTGGCCAAATTCTGTGTAGCAGCTATAGCTTGCCACAGGGCACTGGCCAGGTATGGCCTTCCAAATGTGCCCACTCCTGTTCCCACCTCAGTCCATGCCATACAGTGTTAAATTTAATGTTCCTATCAGGAGTTTCACTATGGTAGATGTACGCTGGAATTTTAATCTCTTTGTATTTTGTTGCTCATATCCTACACTTCGTTAATGGTTTATATAAAATTGCAATCTTTAAATGGCCACCGCTGTCACTCGGTAAGGTAAGTCGTCGGACTCGAACCAGTTCCGCCCAGTTCAGGTTTGTACGATTTTTTTTTTAAAAAAATTGTACAAACCCGAACCGAACCGAAACAAGGGTATGCCCAAAACAGAAGAACATGAACCATCGGTTTTCTGTTTTGTGCCCACCTCTATTGCCTATTAATGCTGTAAGATGTCCCTCAATTCCTTGTTCTCAAATACTTGAACATGTCTTAACCGTACTGGACTGTATATTATCCCTTATTACTGTAAGCTGCCTTGGGTTCTTTTCCAAGGAGAAAGGGAGGGTAAAAAATACTCTTAAATAAAAATAAATAAATAAATACATTTCCTATATTGCACCACTAACACTCAGCTGATGCGGCCTGTTTCTTTATAAAAGTGAATTTAAAAGTGCTCCCTCCTCATTCTTATCTCATCCATGACTGTAAACATTTGGATGTGTGTCTTGGTTCAAAATAATAATAATCTGGGTGGGGTTTTTTGTTTTTATTTATTTATCTATCTATCTATCTATCTATCTATTTATTTATTTATTTATTTATTTATTTATTTATTTATTTATTTATTTTGCTCTATACAGTTAACAGGACTCGGTGCCTTGTAGCAGAGCAGTTAAAAGGGAGCCAAAGCTCTACTCATGACCTGGGGTACAATTTCAGGTAGCTAACTGAAGGTTCACTCAGACTTCCATCCTTCTGAGTACCTAGCTTGCTGGCCTGGAAGCCAATGTGTATCCTGCATTATTAACTTGTAAACTTCCCCAAGAATGCTTTAAGTTTAGTGGGGTGATAGAGAAGCAGCACATCTCTCTCTCTCTCTCTCTCTCTCTCTTTTCTATTGTACATAAATTTCTGTTTGAAGTGGTGACAAGTTCAGAACAAAGAGGAACCAAGAGGCAGGGTGTTCAGGAGTGTTGTCTTAAATTCAGCAGCCTTGTTAACAAATGGTATTTACTATTCTCTGATCCATTTGTCTCCTAACTGCTGGTTCCTTCCAGTCTTACTTTTCTTTTTCCTTTCATCATTCTTCAGAGCTGTGGTTTGCTCCTGGCAGTAGCAATAAATATGATAGTATACTAGCCTTAGGATAGATGACCTTGGCATCTGAAGAAGTACACAAGGGCATATACAATAAGCAACCTATCTGCTGCTGATTTTCTTTAAATGGAAGCTGTTGGGGGCAAGAAGGGAAGATATTTTTCCAGTCACAATGATACTAACATTCTGTACTTTTCTTTTACTTCAAAGGAGAAAAGGAGGGGTTGCACTCAACTTTCAATTTCCAAGTACAAAAAAAAAAAAAAAGAAATCCCAATTGTAAGTCATAACAAGAAGTAAATGGAAATAAACCAAGGTTAATGTGTCACCTATAATTACATTTCCCACAGTGAACAGGAAATATGTTCTTCATGTTGGATGCTATTTTTATTTATGCTGAAAAGAAAAAAGACCAATTTCTTTCTCCATCATGAATGGAGCATTTAGGATTGCAGACAGCTGATGGACAGCTTCCCTTTCTTGCTCCCATAAGCATTAAAGGTCAATGGTATGGTTCAGATGGACAAAGATACAAGTCTCAAAACTGGAGCTCATAAAATGTATAATGTAAGCAATAATGCCAATATAGCCATCTCCCCGCCCCAATAAACAGAGGGCAAAATAAAACTTATTTAAAAATTTCAGAGAATAGAAAATCTTTTTTTTTAAAGGGGAGGTAGCAGTAAATGTCAGTAATATTATTTCAAGTTCTCCCATTATTAATGTTTAGTAATAAATGACTTTGTAGACCTGTGTTACTATTTCTGTGAAGCTCCTGACTACTGCATATCTACATTACACATTTATAGTGGTAAGATGCCTCTTTAATAGCTCTTGGGATTTGTGGTTTGGTGAGATAGGTAGGTTGTTGTTCAGGGCACTGCATTTTGGCTTTTGAGGAGAGAATTCTATGTATCTTATCAAACCACATATCCTAGTCATCTGTAGCACAACACCATGACAGATACATTGGTATCAAACTGCTGCCACTGCTTAGAGTAGATCAATTCCATATCAGGAAATACCTCTAGGTACTATAAAGATCTGGAGAAGGTTATTCAAACAGCGTTGTAATGGGAAGTTTTGAAGTGAAGGCAGCTATCACGAGAGTTTTCATGGCCATGCCATGGAATATAGCATTGCTGAGACAATTCACCTTCTCCAGTCCAAAAATGCAGGCTGCTGGATTGAAAGATATAAACAAACCACACCTGGCAATTGTCATCTGTAGGGAAAATAGTAAGCTTTTTGGTAGAATGAATAGGAACTACAGCTAAGTTTAGAGGGAACAGTGAAGCTTGAAATGATGTCACTGTCCTTGCCAATGAAAAAGCCCTGGCACTTTTACCTGGTGAGACCTGATTCTATAGTAAAGCACTGTTTTCAAATTTTTGTTTTTTTAAAAAAGAGTTTTAGATGAAGAACATTTACTACCAAGTTACAGACTTTGTTTTTCCATCTAAGGGGAGAAGTTTGACTAAAAGCTTCAAATTTCCAGAACTTTGGTTTGCTTGTCATTTTCCCAAGTGGTGAAACACAGCAGGCAGTACTTGCCAAGTTTTTGGCTTCTTATTGAGGGAAAGATTGCCACAGTCTTATGACATTTATATAATTTTTGGCATATAAAGCTGATGATATACGACTGGATGGGATGGGGAGGGGGGTAAAGAGCATAGCAGTCCTAGCTGCCATCTAGGACAGCTATCAGATACTCAGAGAGAAATCTCTGCATACCTAGGAAGGATGCTTCTACCATTCACAGCTGGCACCCGTCCCCCCTCCCCTTTTTCTGTCAAATTATGTCACTTCCTCTGGTTTTCCAAAACCAACTTCTATTGCCGTTTAACACAGAGATACACACTTGTTTTTCCATTATGGGAGTGGGAGGTTTCCCCCCTTTTCTCAAAAGTGAGTTTTAGGGACATCTTTCCCTGAAAATTCAAGACATCCCTAAACAAATTGTCCACCCAAAGATATGAGAAACAGTGGGTTATGGAATGGAATATGAAAGCCACTTGGACCAAGGGTGTGACTACACTATTGAAATAAATGGGAATCTGGTTCAGGGTATTTTATTTTATTTTATTTTAGGAACGGATATAACATCACATTGCTTTTTTGAGAAGAGGTAGCCATGTTTGTCGGTGCTAGCATATCAGGTGAAAACAAAATAAAAAAATAATTGAATTAATTTAGCTGATGCCATTGATTACTGTATAATGCTTCCCAGGAAAGGGTCTTAAAGGTCACTGGGAAGTGTGAAATGCTTTACTTTCGACAACTTGTGCCCAGGGGAAAAAAGGTCTCTTTTTAAATGGAAAATATAGCCTCTTCTAATAATCCTCCCATGTATAAATGTATAAATTCTTATGTGCAAAGTGGACTTGTCCACAAAAGCTCACATTAAAATACAGTGGTACCTTGTATAAAGGAATTAATTCATTCCAAATGAAATTATGTTAAGCAAATTCTCCTTTATATAAATTTCCCATAGGAATGCATTGAAAATGGAGGAATCCCTAATCACGACCATTTTTATGTTGTATGGATTTGCCCAGAGGCGATTATGTTAAGCAAATTTCCCCTATCTCCGGAATTTTTTATGTTGTACAGATGTTATGTTAATACAAACTGTTTGTTATACGAGGGTCCACTCTATAGGAGTTAGTCTTTAAGGTGCCAAAATCTTTTTGTCTTCTTTATTTTTATTTGCTTTTCTCTGATATCACATGTCACTGTGTACATTCTCTGATATCATGTCACTGTGTGCATCGTCATGGAAGATGTGGCTTAGGAGGACCTCCTGCACCTCCCTATCTTGCCTTTATGTTTCTAAGTAGATGGTGTGGGGGTGTATTTCCCTTCCATTTGCTGAAGGCTTCTCCCAAGCCAGAGGGAGGGTGGTTAGGTGATGGTGGCTCCTCCATTATCTGAAGACTTAACACCCTACTTTCCAACCACCTTGAAACTGAGAGGGAGGGTACAGTCCTGTATCGTGGAGAGGAAGGCTTCTGGGAAGTGGTCCTATTGGATTCATTCAGTTGCATTAGTCTAGGGAGGAGAGCAGAGCAGGTTCCAAGACACAAAGCATTCTGTGGCCTGCATCACTAAGGCATGAAGTAGTCTGTAAATAACACGATATATGGTGATATATAAGCAGATATGTGACTTCAGGAGCCTCGTGGCACAGTGGTTAAATGCCTGCACTGCAGGTAAAACTGTGCTCACGACCTGGGGTTCAATCCCAGGTAGCAGTCTCATGGTTGACTCAGCCTTCCATCCTTCTAAGGTCGGCAAAATGAGTACCCAGCTTGCGGCGGGGGGGGGGAGGTGTAGCCTTCATTACTGTAATTAAAAACTGTAAACCACCCAGAGACTACTTGAAGTAGTATGGGGCGGTATATATGCAGAACACTTTTTTTTTTTTTGCCCAGGCTATGTATGACCTTTGCACACCTCCTTAGGCACTCTTGCCTTGGAAGAAACAGCCCTTTCTGTTGAAATTGTCTAGTTTCTCTTTCATCTCAGCTTCTTTACCAACAAAAGGGGAGGGGGATGTACTGCTCTGTGATATTGAAGCCTGCGTAGTGTTGAATGACATTCTGACATTCTCTTCAGCCATACCACTTCTGCTACTGAAATTGTTCCTTTTGCAATTTGCGACAATGGGACAGGAAATGGGTTGTAATGTCATTCTTGATACAATGAAATCTCTTCCCCTCTCATTGAGTTTATCGCAGCCAAAATGTCAGCAACAGATTGTCCAAAACTCTACTCACAGCCTCCTGGGCTGACATTTTGGCTGCAATAAACTCAATGAGAAATTACCAGCCTCCACAAGAGATATTGGTCCATTGAGCTTCTTTGAGTGAATATCCTGAGTGACTATCCTGTCAGTGAAGTAATGCAGGGTTGCCACTGCAAAAGACAAGGGTAGATTTCCTCCAGGGAGATCATCACTACCACAAAGGCACAGCATGCTGAAGCAGTACAATCCTCCACTACTTTTGTGGTAGAACTTTCCATTCAGTTGAAGGTTGGAGGAATACTGCCTATTGGCAGAGACACTGAGTAAATACTTTTCAGTGTGGCTTTGGCAATTTGAGTGAAATGCATCTATGGAAAACAATGGCTTTTTCTTTTGCGAAACTGAGCAGACATGTTCAGCAAACACAACAGAACTGACTGATGGATCAACCAGGCTAAGAAATTTGCAACTTTGTGAGGGATCAACAATGCTGACGATATCAAAGCTTCCATGAAGTCAAGACAGGAAGCAATGTTTTTGATTTTTTTCCAATTCCTTGCATGGGGTTGAACCAAGCAGTAGTATCCATCTGTAGCTGTGAGAGTACAAACAAAAGCACATGCTGAGGAAGGTATCAAAAAATCAAAAAAGCACTGGGCCATGGCATTATCCAAATCAGGTCATGGGAAGTATTCTGAATGACACTGAACAGCCTGTATTTTGATTCAGATGGCAGTCTTTCTGTTGGGATACTGTTGCTGGAGAGGGTCATGAAAATGGAACAAGTGTCAGAATTCCTCTTTTCAGATTTCACACTTCACCAGAGAGCATGACACACAGGAGCCTACTTTGGTAGTGCTTTGTGCTACAGCTAAGTAGGGATGATGACGAACCTTTGACTTTGAGCCCTTGCCAGGATAACCAAGGGTCAGGCATGGTAGAAGCCAGGTATGTTGGCAAGTCTTTGGTCTGAGTCCAAGTCCAAGTCCAAATCTTTGGTACCAAGTCTCAAGCCCCAAGTCTAAGTCCCTATTAAAAACAAGCACTTTTTCCCCAGAAAAAAAAGGGAGGGGTGGGTGCATTCCAAATTGCAAATAGAGTTTGAGTCATTGGGAACAAACCCCAAGTCAAGTTTGAGTCAAGTCACTGCTGCAATTTAAGTCTAACTTGGCAGCAAATTCTGCGACTTAAGTCCATGGTACACACTGTAGTTCACTAACCTCTGCAGAACCACTGTTCCCACCACTGTGTCAAAAGATATAAGCTTGTTAAAAAGTTAGAGATTTGAGTCCAAAAACTATTGGTAGCACCTACACCTTTTCTTAGGAGGTAAATATTCAGGGCACACAACTATTATGTCAGGAGACACAGGGTTTGAGGATACAGGCTGTTTTAAAGTACCAAGTGGAATCAATAGTCAAAACTGTTTGCTGCTGAGCTTTTAATATTGGGTTGACTTTGTTCTCCCTCCTGTAGTGTTAAATACACATTGTCTTTGTTATATGCCATTGACAATTTACTTAAAGAGATCTGAGATAGGAAAAGATATTTGAGCTCCCCCTCCCCCTTTAAAGATGACTAGGGAGTTGTGGAGTAGATACCAGGTTGCTACCTTCCCCATCAATATAAGAGGTTTTGTTTGTCTTTCTGCTGATAAGAGATGACTATGTCAACAAGGATGCAGCCCTTGTTCAAAGAAAGACAGTCTGGTTGACTTCAGCTAGGTACCTACTAAGCATAACTAAAGAACAGGGGAAAAACAGTCTACGGATTGGGTTTGTAGTGTTTTGTTGTTTCAGTTATTATAGCTGTTGTTTGGTTTTGTTCTGAGGTCTAGTTTGGTCCCTAGACTGCAGTGCTAACCATTGAACCATTGATTCTTGCCAAATGTCTCCTTATTCTTTGTGATCTGTTGTGCTGTGATGAAAGAAACTAACATGGTCCTATGAACAACCTTAAAAGCAGGGTTCAGCAATGGGTTTACTATGCTGTGTGCAGCATACAAAATGTGGCTGTGTCCATCTGTAACCTTTCTGGGACTTGAAAGTAGCACATTTAGCACACGGCCAGATTTTTCCATAGATTGGTAAATTGCTGCTTGGTTGCATCCCAGCCAGACTCTGTGAGTTGATTCTTATTGCCTTCATCACAAGGCTAGAGAACAATTCATACTGTGAGGTATCCATGGAGAAATGCCAAGTGCACCTCACCACCTGTCAGAGGAAATGATTGAATTATCCAATATATGCTAATGGTAAAACATAAATATTTAATTCAAACAGAAAATACAAGCATTTCTTATAATATAATGCTTATAAGAGGAACATGAAATTGCTGTCCAGTCCACTAGTTTTGCTGGACACAACAGGGCAGCCATATTTGTTTACTCTTTGAAGGCAAACTAGGAGGCAAGGTTGAGCCATGTTTTACCTTGCAGCTACGTTGGAGTAAAAGTTCCAAAAATGACAGAATTTGGACAGTGAGAAGTTGAGAGGAGACTGTTTCACAATTTTTAATCATGTGCATTAGAGATGGGCACGACTCAGAAAAAAATTTTCGTTTTCGTTTTCATTTTCGGCTAGGGTCCGTTTCGTTTCGTTTCCGTTTTCGTGAGCTAATTTCAAAATTTTTCGTTTTCGTTTTGTTACGTAACGAAAACGAAAAACCGAAAACGAAAACGAAAATTTTTTCGTTTCTCCCCATTTAGCTCCATTATGTGTTTTTCCAGTAACGAAAAACGAAAATTGGCTCAAAATTAGTCGTTTCGTTTCCGTTTTCGGTCCATTGTTGAACCGTTTTTCGTTTTCGTTTCGTTATGTAACAAAAACGAAAAAACGAAAACGAAAACAAAAATACCGCTAAGTCGTGCCCATCTCTAATGTGCATCATCTGGTACAGAAGATGGACCGGAAGACAGATACAAAAACTGATATATTTTTTTAAAAAATCTGATAATTCAATATTTAATTTGCAGGCATCATTACTAGACAGGAAAGTTCAGGGAGACTATAAGTAAAGTTGCTTCACAAGTCTCATTTATTTCAATGGGTGTTTTGGGAGATAAGTGCAAAAGATTGTGGTATAGTGGTATAGTTTTGAAATGTCCTGTCTCCACAGCTGGGCCCCTCCAAATTTATTGATTAAATTCATATACCTCCCGGTTAGTGTGACATACTATTCTGGGCAGTGTACAAAAAAGTGAAATGAGACAAACCCTAAATAAACAACAGTAAAATCATAAAATAAAATGAGTAATGCAGAAAAATTAAACCATACAGTTAAGAAGGAATAATTTTCATTTAAATGTCAAGCACAGTTGCATTGTTTGAAAGTTGTTGGGGATCTTTGTTGGATCAGTGGTTGCTGATGATTTTTAGTTGCTTTAATGAGAGAGACACCTCTTGTGTTAATATATAAAAAAACTGTTTAACTAGAAGGGAAGGGTACACAGGAGGTTTTCTAACTATAACTATTCTAACAGCCATCTTGCTAGTCGAGGAACATGCTTCTCCTCACTCTAAGAATACAAGGCACACACACTAACTAGACTTCTACCAGAACATTCCAAGTAGTGTGATCTCAGCAACCAATAGGCTTTACTCTTCATATTAAACCCAGCCCATAATACTCTGCATTCACATTAACCCTGTAATGGCTGAAATGTAAATCTTGCCAAATATTCCAACAAAAGGCCTCTCTGAAAAGCAGCATCTTCAGCAGCCTCCTAAAAAGCCAAGATGGAGAAAACCAGCTACAGCTCAACCATTCCAAGACGCTGGTGCCACTGCTGAGTAGGCCCAGATTTTCTGGCCTACTCCAGTGTGGCCATCTAGAAGAGCATTGCCTGGGAAGATCTGGTGACAGAGGTAGATGGCCTTAAGAAAAGCTGCTCCAAGAAGAAACAGTCTGACACCTTGGAGGGTTTTATAAGTGATCATCGGGACTTTGAACTTGACCCAGAACACAACCTGTGCCAGCAAGCCAGGTTCAGCCAAATTGCTTCATTGCTCACACCCACTTCCAGCCTTGCTGATTCATTATGGCCCTGCTGAAGTCTCTGGGTCATCAATACTTCCCATCAACTGCAGACTGCGTGTGCCCATTCTCTTTGGATTTATAACAGAAGAAACCACACAGTGTGGTTTATTAAGCTTTCAGTAGGATGCCTTTGATATCTAATAAGCTGCATTTGTCTGTAGGGGCTCCAAGTAATGGTGCTTAAGTTCCTCTCAGCTCACTTGGGTTGGGGTTTGCTTTTTGTTTTTAAATTGCAATCTTGTGCTTACCAATAGTTATTGCGGCATACATTCCCACAAGTATAGTATTCTGCTTGCAAACTGCATTACGTTCTGCAAGGTTAGGAGGTGCTCACTGTCTCCCCCCCCCATTAGTTACTGAATGGGTTTCTTTCTAATCCTTCCAGTCAGAGAAGGATGCTTCTCTTCAGTGGCAGCTTTGGGCGCTTTTACATGACCCCTAAGATCCGCTGGCAACTTAAATTCGGACCAGAGATCTTGGGGGTTTGCTCCTCTTGCTGTGTTCCCACCTCTCCGCACTCCCTTGCTCCTGTCTGCATGAGGGGAGGGTGAAAAAAAGGGAGAAAAGAATGCAGTCTCACCTCCACTCTGCGGTCAGGAGCTGCCCCGGGAAGCATTCCAGTCTCTTAAAGGGGCGGGGGGCAAAAAACAAACAAAGAGAAGGCGGGGAGAGCCCGGCACTCACTGCTTTGCAATCTGCATCAGAAATTTTTCACCTTTGGAGACCAGGTACTTGGAAAATGTGCTGGGACACACTTAGGTGGGCGTGGTCGTACTTAATTTTTTTAAAAAGTCTGGAGCTGGTGGGAAAACAATTTTAAGCTCTGCATCTGGGAGCCCTTTGCCTCGGATTTTAGGGGTCGTGTAAAAGCGAACTTTGAATTAGCACAATTAGCTTCCACTTACACAAGTTGAGACATAATATCAGTTTCCTGCTTACTGTACCCCTCCACTCCCTATCCCATGTTGTTCATGACGATTCCATAATTATCAAGATCACTTTCTCAGGAGAGGGAGGTTGATTTGTTGAATAAGAAGGATGGTGGGTTTAATGGAACTTACCCCTACCTCATCCTCATTTCTGTAAGTGCTTTCTGCTCATGTGCACTGCCTGCTAGGACCAACCAGAGGCGAACGACTGGTCCTTGGCAATGACTCTCTGATCTGTTGTGTTGTGGCTCAAACAGTGACAGCAGCCTCAGCCTCCCCTTCACAGCTCCTCCTGCTCTGTCTGGACACAATACAGAAACCCAACTGAAGTGAGGATCCTGTCATGTATTCATCATGATTCCAGATTGAGAAACCCAAAGTCAACATGACTAGATGCTATGTTGGATGGGAGATTGTGGGAGCTGTCATCCCAGAAAAATAACTGCTTCTAAACTCTATTCACGACTAAGATGCTGCTACTCCCACTGAGATTTCACCAGGATGAAATCTGCTGCATTAGATCTGTATATCTTACATGGCTCCTCCTTTCTCCTCTTTTTCTCCTGGCTCAGCAGGCGCAGCTCTTTTGTGCACATTTACGTATGTGTGTACTCTTTAATTTAGAGAGACCAGACATCCTCCAGCCATATCAGATGGCGGTTTCCCCTCATAATATCCATGACTGCACAGCTCTAGTAGCTCCTATTGTTGACTTGCATGTCTAGCAAGATCAGCTGTGTCTCCCGAGAATGGAAAACAGCTCCCTTTTCTGAACCCACTTGCAAATTCAGAAAAAGCGGACATGCCCCCAATTATGGTTTTGTGGGTTTTAAAAACATCTTACTCCATATACTCTATTGGAAGGCTTTCCATGAGCGACTGCCAAGCATGACTGAACTCTCGCTGTCCTCTTGCTTAAAGTAAATACATTTTTGCCCCCTGAAAGTGTTATCACAGTTGTTTGATTTCTTCCATTCCTCAGGGCAGTGATCTGTCTTGTCTTGTCGTTTTTATTTCACATTATTTTGTAAAGCATTATTATGATAAATAAGAACACCAGCAATAATACAAATCATAAAATTGAAACTCATGAAGACATGAGTGACGGGAACCTCATTAACCTCTTTTCTGTGAGGTGGATAAACGAAGGGTGCGACATAAACTGGAGCGCTCCCCGCAGAGTAGTGAACCCTGTAAAATATAAACAAGTCCAGAATGAGCATGCATTTCACTGATTAGAATACAAGGTTCCCAACATCCTCTCAGCCATCTTGGCAAACATGACTCACTGAACTCTCGTTCACAAACCTAAAGCTGAGAAATTTTCAAGGATGGCACTTTTAAAATAATCTGTATAACTTTAAAAACCCAAGATGCATAATTATATGATACTAAAGAAAATCCAGGTACTGTTGTCCCCCACCATTTTGCGTTTCATATACTGTACTGTGGTCCCGGTATATCGCGGGACCACAGTATATGAAACAAAGGGCTCCTGGGGCAAGCTGTGAGGGCCCATTTGAGGCCTCTTGCACACCCCAGGCCTGGCTTTGCCCTGAACGGGCCTCCGACGGGCTTCCTGGGCCTGTCGGAGGCCCCAGAAGTGGTTCCCAGATTCTTCTTTAGGTTATTGAGAGGTTTAAAAAAAAACAGAGCAGTAATCTCTGTATGTGTACAATGAAGTCCCCATTTTATTCTGATGTTTTCCTTATTTTTAGCACAATGTATTTCCAATAAATCTTCTCTTTTGACATTGTGGCTGTGGCAGGAAAATTGAACCAAGGCATGCTTCCATCCCAGGTAACTTGTCATTGATATGTTGAGATTTTATATTGTAAACCACCCAGAGTAGCCCTAGGGCTAGATGGTTGGTATAAAAGTCAAATAAAATAAAATAAATAAGCAAACATTCTACAACAAACAAACTGTCAGCTACAACATTCAGAATATCCAACTAGAATGGGCACTTGGAATGCTAGGATTTAATGGATTGTACTTTGAAAAAGTAACTAATCCCAGACATGCCCCACCCCTTGCTGGTAGGTCAGTAGAGGTGCAGAATACATGACTTTTCTTCTTGAGCACTCAGATATTACCTGAAGCGCTCAACAAGAGCACTTGGAACAAGATGTTTTGGTGTTTTAAGACTCCAGGGAAAACAACCTGAAGATTTTTGAATCTCTGGGTCTAAGTCTCAGGCAGGATTAGACAAATTCAAGCTATCTGTCCCCCTGTTAGTAAAATGCTAGGTAAGATGGTGCCCTCCAGCTGTTTTAGACTACAGTTTTCATGGCACAAACTTCTTGACCAACAGTGAGAGATTATAATGGCCAATGTTCAAAGCACCTAAAGAACACCAAAGTGTCCAGGCGGGTCTTGAAGAAGTTGTAACCATATGGCTAAATTGGAGGTACTGAAAGGCAATAGCATGATGTACCTCAGATCTGTCCCAACAGGACTACTGTAATGTGCTCTATGTTGGGCTACCGATGGAAAGTCTCAGGAAACTTAAATGGGCCCAGAACGCAGTGGCCAGAGTGCTGCCTGGGGCAGGTTACAAAGATCACATTACACCCCCCACTAAAGCAGCTCCACTGGCTATGAATCAGCTATCGAGCACAATTCAAGCTACTGACCTTAACCTAGAAGGCACAAAATGGCCTGGGTCCAAGCTACCTCAAAGATCACAATATGAACCAGCTCGGGTGCTAAGGTAATCAGGAGAGGTCTTTCTCTCAATCCGTCCACCTGCACATGTGCATCTTAGAAGAACACATGAAAGGGCCTCCTCTGTTGCTGTTCCCAGACTTTGAAACTCCTTCCTGCCGGAGGCCAGTACTGCCCCATCTCTGCTGTCTTTCTGGAAGTAGACAAAGACCTTCCTCTTTAGGCAAGCTTCCCCTGAATGAGGGGACTAGCTACAATATGACTTTACACATGGATTACCATACATGATTGCATTGACTGATTTCATGTGGCTTTTCACCCCTCATAATGGATTTTTCTTTTCTTCTTGCATACTCTTTGTAGCTCTAATGTTACCTTTTTAGTGTTCTAAGATGCCTCTTCAAATTCCCGGTTCTTAACTTGAATATGTCTTAAATATTCTGGATTCATTATTGCAAGCCACCATGGGTCCTTTTCCAAGGAGAAAGGTGGAGTAAAAATATAATAAATAAATAAATAAATAAACAAATAAAAGCCTTTCTCTTCTGTGAACTAAGCTTAGCTGTGTTGTGGGAACTCACATATGATCCTCTGAATGAATAAAAGAATAACTGCTTCAAAGCAAGTTTAGTTTGGGAAGAGCAAGAGAGTGTCTAGGGATTTATAAATATCCATGATAGATTTATTATGTAGAGTGTGTACATATGTCAGAGGACTTCTTCTGTAGTGTTTAAAAATACAAAGTACAAGACATTCACTTGCAAACTTGTACATGATGTTTTAAATGCAGTGCAGAACCGAATTGCAGTGTTGTTTAAAGTTACAATCTTTGTATTATGCACAAAGCAAGAAATGCATGTTGGCTCAAACTCCTTTGTTCTCTTCCACATCGATGAAAATATGTGATAAACTGCATTTTTAAACAGTAGAACCAGATAAAATTATGGCTGCATTAGAGATGGGGATGAACCGGTTGGTCTTGATTTGTGGTTCAAGACTGACAAACCATGAACCAGAAATTTCCCCACCATGAACCAATGAACCATGAATCTGTTCATCAATTCTTTTTTTTTAAGAGAGCCCATGGAGCTGTCTAAAAAATAGAAAGTTGAGTCTTCCTGCTCCCACATTCTGGCCCCTCTCCTTCCCTCTGCCCCATCACTTCCCTCCTTGTCCTGCTGCCTCCTCTTCTTCCTCCACCACTGCCTCAGTTCATCCCCTTCCACTGGACTGGAAGCTAGGTTGTTGGAGTGGCAGCTTCCGTTCCATTGCAAACAGTAGACAGGGGTGGGGAACTGCCTCAATGAGAGGGGGGAGAGAGAGAAGGAGAGACAGAGAGATACCCTTTTAAGACAGCCAAGCGTCCTTGCCCTGTCTGTCCTTGTCTCCATGAATCAGCTGATCTGCTGAATTCTACCCATTCCTGGCTATCTTTGCAAATTTTGTTGGTGGGGATTTTGATTCATACAGTCTATCCTTTCCCCTCTGCCTATGCCTCAGAGGAACAGCTGCTCCATGGGATCATAGTTAGCAAGAGGGAGGCTTAGCAGATGAATAAACAAATATAAAAAGGGCATATTCATCCAATCATATTCATTGAGGTCTCTGGAACTCATGAATACAAAGCAATGGATATCAGATGAATCAACAATATTCAACTAACATTGTGATTCATTTTTGCATTTGTCCCAATGTCTAAGCTGCATGTTATGGCTGCATGATAGTTCAGCATCAGCAATGTTGCTTTGCAGCACAGCAAATAAGAGTCTACAAAGCATTTCAAAAAACGGGTCAGCTGTGGCGAATGGGGAGATGTTTATGAATATTTATTGTTGTGTATGAACATTTATTTGTGTCCAATTGTCAAACGAGTGGGTATGGCTAGTAGTTTTTTGTATATGTAGAAACCCTGATGTGTAAGTGGTTGTTTATTTGAGAGTTAGCTGAGAGTCAGTTAAAAGTTAATTTACAGTTGCCACCATCGTAACTGTAAATTAAATTTATTATTTAATTGTAATGTTGTAGTAATTGATTGTACTTTTGCTTATTTATTTTTATGTACAGTGGTGCCCTGGGTTATGAAATTAATCTGTTCCTAGGGATGCTTCGCATTGCGAAAATTTTGTATCCCAAATCACGGTTCCCATAGGAATGCATTGAAAATCAATAACTCCATTCTGGAGGTCAGAACAAAGTCAAAAAAGGAAAATTGATTAATTGGTTTTCAATTCATTCCTATGGGAAGCTGCACTTTGGGATAAGAAAATTTTCAGCCCCTTGGCACTTGCCCACTCCAAAAAGGAGGTGGCTGGCATAGAGCCAAAGGCACAACAGTGGGGAGAGGCTTGTCCCTGCTGTGGTGCTTTCAGCTCCCCGCCACCCACCTCCTTTTTGGGACTGGGTAAAGGCGAGTATCGGGGGAGGGGGAAGCACCATGTGCCTGAAAGTCAAAAGCACTAAGCACTGAGAGTGGGAAGAGACGCTGCATGTTCAAAACTCAATCTGATTGAGCATCCACTTTTTGGCTATTCTAACTATCTGTGATATTTCTAAGTCTCTCCTCCAACACTATAGTTCAAATGAGCTGACCCCCACCCCCCATCCTTCTTCCCTGTCTTTCTTTCATCTAGTATGGATGATTTTGATCTTGGCTTCCAATCTTTGCTAAATCTGATTCCCCCTTTTTATTTCAAAAGGTGAGGGGACATCTGAAAAACCTGCACATAGGATGTTCATAGAGTTTTTGGTCTGATATAGCTTTTCTTCCTCATGTTGCTTGCCCCAGGGAAAGGTTTTGGAAATTGGAAGATGGTTTTCTAGTCTGCATTCTTAGGAGTGAGCATGGCAACATTATTTTATCTGAGAGATTGCCATGTTTTTTCATGGTATGAGTGCACTTTCATCTTTGTTTCACCATTTGGTTCAGTCCCAAACAACCCTTAAAAATATTTTGGCACAGAGGGACTGCAGTCACATTCCAGCTGTTCTTGCTACTGTCCTTTCCCACCAAACATAATAAAGATCTTGCAGTCATCTTCTAGGCATAGCCTTTAGCACTGGGTAATTGTACACGAGGAAAGTTTCTGCTGGGCTTTGGGTGTGGTGTATGTATACGTAAACATCCATTTTTAAAAGTTGGATGAATCATTTTTTTTAAAGTCTTTGTTTTATCACGGTAAAAAGGGGTGAGTCACATGGACATCACAGAACACAAATGCAAAACTAGGCTACAGGTGATACCTTTATGGGCCACTAATTAAAAAAAATCATTGCAAGCTTTTGAGTGCAATACAATCTTCTTGGAAGCATGCACCAAAAATCCAAACATGGCAAAATATGTTCTTTGCCAGGGAGTCATTAAAGTTCTAAGCCAGGCAGGGAAGTTGGAGGGCAGTTGTAAAAGCTGCTTCAGCATTGGGTTTATTTATTTATTTATTTATTTATTTCTATACCACCCATCTTCCAACAGGAACTCTGGGCGGTTTACAAGTAGTTAAAAATGACAATATAATAAAAAAAGAGGGCAAAGGCCCTCAGGCAAGAGGCGTCAAGGGGCGAGGAAAGGAAAAAAAGATACAATTAAATTAAATTAAATTAAAGGTTGCCATATGCCTCCCTAAAAAGCATGGCTTTCAAAGCCTTTTTGAAGGCGGTTTCACACCACATTCTTCAAACAAAGGAACATGGGTCATATACCACTACCCGGCAGATTCCTGGAGGGGAAAGTCAATCACAGGTTACAAACCATGATGATGTGTAATCTCCAGGCTTAAAACCAGGGTACTTCAAGGGCCAGATGCAGGGGAGTGGTAGCAGGAGACAGATATCTAGTCTCGTGCACTCCCAGACACATTTGGTGGGGCCACTGTGAGATACAGGAAGCTGGACTAGATGGGCCTTTGGCCTGATCCAGCATGGCTCTTCTTTGGTTCTTATGTTTCTATATCTCTAGGAAAAGAAGTCCAGTTGCCATGACTCAACTTCCAGATAAACGCACCTGGATGAGCGAGAATCTTCACAGACATGTTAATAATACACCTGCATTTACTGCACCCCTTCCCGCCTAGTCTCCATTCTCATAACCATGCATGTAAACCTCTGGTTTGTATATTTTACCCCTTTTGTTAACAGAGAAAAACTGAATTGGTTAGCCTTAAAGATGCCACAAGCCATTTCTTTTCTTTTTCTTTTTGTTACATAAGCTGAAATAGACTGGTGATCTTTAACAAAACACTTCTCTCCAAGTCAACCCACAAAAATGTAGACAGAGTAGCAACTGTGAAAAAATGATATGACAATTAGAAATGTTGCAATTTTCAGCCGGGGCCATATTTCAGACAAAGTGTGTTCTAGTAAAGCTATTTCTGACTGTGGCCACATGGTATCTAATATTTTTGAGCTCGGCCTGTGTTCATAAAGTAGAGGGTACTTACAGAAACCCACAAATCCTGCACAGACCCACAAAACTGGCCCTCTCACTTTTAACTAAACAGTGCTCCCTGTAATCTTCTCGAAAGTGCAGCTAAAAGAGAGGGGACCCTTCTGAATTCCTTGTAAATTAAGCATTGCAATTACTTGAGCGCTTAAAACCATCTCATCAAACAAATAGGGAAATGTCCGTTTCATTCATTTCTGATTCCTTACCAGTATCAGCTCTGTCTCACAAATAATGTGGTACACTCTCATTTGTATAAGTACAAGAGTTTAAAATATTACATTATTTGCCACAAATGGAGCTTTGGTTGTGTGTTCCTTTCCTCAGCTGCTGTTGCTTTTCCTCTCCCATCCCACAGAGGCAGTATCTTAAAGAGGTTTGGGGAAATTTCGACAAGAGATGAAAGACTCTTCCTTCCCAAGCAAACTCAAAGTTGGATTCCCTCGACCCATTAAAGTTACAATATCCTTTTCTACACACAGTGTTGCTTTCAAATGTTGTCACCAGGACGTATGAAAAGAAACCGGAATTGATGTCTTCCTTTTCAGAGCATCAGTGAGTCAGCATTCAGTCACATCCTTGTCTAGGACACTCCATTCCATTCCTCCTCCACCAACATATTTTAACCTCTCATCACCATAGTTACGAAGCATGCATGACCATTGGATGTGCTCAGTCTTCATTAGGCTGTCGGAGCCTGCTCCCCTCCTCTCAGCTTCTTGTACTGCTATGTTACATCTGCATCCACCAAGTAGAATGATACGTCCTCTTTGACAGGAATTGTTCAGTTCTGGCCACATTCAGAAAGACAGGAAATGTATATGAACAATGTGATATTATACGTTCCACATACTTTTGGGCTAGATGCTTTTTTTTCTTAATATGTCTTTCAGTACTATAATGAAGACCATCTGTTCTAGCATTACGTGACAGAAACTGGATACAAGGAACTGAGATTTAAGTTATAAACATTCCTCAGGAGGGTCTCTAGAGCCAAAAGGCTTTTCTATAGAAACATATCCCATGCAATGTACAGAAGACTGGTACTGGGAACATAACATTGCTTTTACTAAGGATCTATATATGGATGAGAGCAAGATAATTTTGATCCTTGTGTTCTAGGTATATGAGGTCTTATTTAATATGACAGCCAAAATGAGGAAGGTTTGAAAAATGTTCACGTCAACTTTCCACACAGTTTAGTTAATGTTTAAATGGCCTTTAACCTGTGTACTAGACCATTTACATTGTAGTGTCCCTTCTGTCTTGCTCATATGCTTTATACTAGAGATGGGCACGACTTAGCGGAATTCCCGTTTCCGTTTCTGTTCCTCGTTTCCGTTACGGAACGGAAAAGGAAACGGGAATTACTCCGCCAGAACTCGAACTCAAACCGACTAAAGAATAATTGGGTCTGATTTGTCGTGGTCGTTCCTGGCATCGCGGCGATCCCGCGATGCCAAGCGGAACAGAAAAAAAGTTTTAAAAAGTTAAAAAAAAAACCGATTCACGGCCAAAAAGCAGGCGGAAATATGCCTGCCTGAGTGAGGGCACCTACCAGAGGGGTGGTTTCTGGGGGGGGGGTCCCCGGCCTCCCCCCCTCTCCTGTCCTCCTGGGCTGCTCTGGTGGTGGTGGGGGTCTGGGGAAAATCCTCGTCGTAGTCACTCGCCGCAAGTTCGCAACAGCACCGGACTCGCCGCCAGCCGCCACAATTCAAGCGGAAGCGGCACAGAAAAAAAGTTTTAAACTCCCCCCCCCCATTCCCGGCCAAAAAGCAGGCGAAAATATGCCTGCCTGAGTGAGGGCTCAGGGCACTTACCAGAGGGGTGGTTTCTGGAGGGGGGGTCCCCGGGGCAGCCGGACTTGAGTCGCCATGCCATGCGGTGCGGGCGGGGGATCCAAAATGGGGCAGCGACCGCAATATTTTTTTTGAAATCATGGTCCAAAAACACACAAGCACCACAGAAACAGGCAAAAATTGGTAATGCTATTGCTAAAACTGCCAGAATTTTTACAGTAGCAGTGGGTTTTTCTTGCAACAAAATGTCTCCTCTCTGTCCTCTCTCCATTGATTTTATTTTATTTTATTTTATTTTATTTTATTTACACCTGCACAATGATGGGCTGGCCAAGTGGCCATGTGGGAGTGGACCATGCAAATTTTTGGAGCCATTCCACCAATCGCATGGCCACTTGGCGACTGAGACTTCTGGGATGTGCCAAAAAGCCCACTAAACCCTGCCCTAGCCCACTAACCCTAACCCTAATCCTTGATTCCTTACCCATACGCCACAGTACACTGTCCTCTTAGTGGGTCAGAGACGCAACCAGAGGTGCACCCCAATAATCACCCTAACCTCACCAGTAACTAGCCTAACCCTAGCCCTTGCACTAACCCGTCTTAACCCTAAGCCAGATCTACTTGCATTGCACTACGGAAGTACGATTCCCTTCTTTGTGAGACACAGCGGGTGCGAGAGCCTTAGGCATCACCCTATGGCTTTGGCTTCTGCCAGTCCACTGGTCTCATAGTCTGCAACTGGTATGCATATCCATATGGCTATGCATGCCCTTTTGCAGCAGCAGGTGAGGAGAGGAGACCCCCATGCCATGAGGGGTCTCCAGGAGCCTGCTTTCCCTTCCTAGCGGGTGAGGATAGGAGGCACCCACCCCCCAAAAAGAGGTGCCTCCAGGAGCCCGCTACCCCTAAACCAGTTTAACGACAGATGAAAAAGCGAAAAACAAAATGACTATTTTTGCGAAGTTTCGCGAAAAACGGAAATGAGCCAACACGGGCCGCCTCCGACACACGACAACTCGAAAATGTCATTTTCCCTAGTCGTGCCCATCTCTACTTTATACTAGTGTCAAACAACGCATTGTCATGGATTGACACATGAGGGGGAAAAACCCTCTAACTAATAGACCCAAATTGGCAGCTTAGTTTACTGGAGAGCTAACAAAATTGAAAGACTTGGCCCGTAGAGCTGAAAGGCGTTGGCAGAAAACCCAGAGTGAAACAGACAAATAAACAGTGAAAGGCCTTTGGAAGGCTTACTCGAAGGCAGTGGAGGCAGCAAAGAAATCATTTTTCTCTACCACCATTGATTTGGCACAAAATCACCCAGTGCAGCTTTTCTGAATGTTCAAAAGTCTGCTACATGCTGACCCACGAGTGGATAACACAGGCCACTCTGTATCACACTGTGAAGAATTTGCACAACACTTTGCAGGTAAAATTGAACAGATCTGGGTGACCTTGGATGTTGCTATTGATCCAGAGCCTGTAAATAAAACACCCTGCCTTACTTGTCCTATATTAATGGATGAATTTCTGCTCCTACAGTTGGATGATGTGGTCAGGACCCTTGGTGAGATGAGGTCCACCACATGTGTGTTGGATCCTTGCTGTTCATGGATCACAAAAACTGCCTGAGAGGGTATGGCAGACCGGTTATGAAGAGTAGTGAATGCCTCCTTACAACAGGGCAGGATTCTGGCATGCTTAAAGGAGACAATAGTAAAACCACTGTTTAAAAAGCCCTCCTTAGACCCAACAGTACTGAACAATTACTGACTGGTATTGAATATCCCATTCTTGGTGAAAGTCCTAGTGCGGGTTGTGGCCTCACAACTCCAGAGGTTTCTTATGGTCTTATGTTCTTATGTATGAGATAAACTACCTGAATCCATTTCAATCTGGCTTCAGGCCTGACTATGGGACTGAGACAGCACTGGTTGCATTGGTAGATGACTTCAGCAGGGAAATGGATAGGGGATCGGTTTTACTAAACCTTTCAGCTACTTTTGACACTACAGACCATGGTATCCTCCTGACTTGTCTCTCTGAAATAGGACTTGAGGGGTGCTGCATTAAAGTGGCTCTGGTCCTTCTGCAGGAAAGAATGCAGAAAGTGGTATTAGGAGATCCAGGTTTGACACCATGGCTGCTGATGTGTGGAGTCCCCTGGGGTTCTGTTCTGTCTCCTTTGTTATTTAATATCTATATGAAATCACTGAAGGAGATTATCAGGACTTTTGGGGTTAAGTGCCACCAGTCTCCCAGATTCTAAGGGAGTTACTATCTCAACTTTACATGAGTGTTTAGCTACAGTAATGAACTGGATGAGGATGAACAAAATGAAACTAAACCCAGATGAAAGGGAGAACAAGGGACAGGGATGCAGCCTGTACTGGATGGGGTCACCTTCCAATTGAAAAAAATGTACACAGCTTGGGGGTGTTCTTGGGCTCAACCTTGAGCTTGCATGTCCAAGTCACAGGTGTGGCCAGGAGCACATTTGTACAATTAAGGCTAGTATGCAAGTTACGCCCCTTTTTTGAGAAACTAGCTCTGGCCACGGTGACACATGCCGTAGTGACGTCCCAGCTAGACTACTGTAATGCACTCTATGTGGGGCTACCACATGTGATATCTGGAAGCTTCGAGCAAGAAGACAAGAGGTCAGAGAGAAGCATGATTATGCTTAGGTTCGCCTTGAGCAATGGAGCTCGCCTCAGGTAGAGTAGGAAAAGTTAGTTTAGGAGAAATCATGAATAGAGATGGGCACGAAACGCCAAAATGGCATTTCGTTTCATTTTTCATTTCTCCTTATCCCAGTTCATTTTCTTTATTACAATATGAATTTTTATTTTTTGTTTATTTTTTGTTTTTTTGGACTTCCCAGGGCCCCATTGGTGCTTTTCTTATTTCTATTGTTTTTATTTTTGTTTTTTATTACTGCAAGCACCCAGCAGGAGGTCCACACTACAGCAAATCAGGGCTTTTAAAAAAAGCCCCGACCAGCTCTAACACACCCTGTGCTCGCCAATTTTTTTAAAAAATTATTTTTACAATTTTTTTGTATTTTTTATTTTTGCCCCTGCAGGCCCAGCAGGGGGCCTGTGCTACAGCTGATCGGGACTGTTTAAGAAAAGCCCCAACCAGCTCTAGCGCGCCCCATGCTTGGCATTTTTTAAAATTTATTTTAATTTTAATTTTATTTTATTTTAATTTTAATTTTTTAAAAGGCCTGATCAGCTGTAGGGTGGCCTCCAGCCCATGCTAGGACTGATCGCTGGGGCATGGGGGGAACAGGTTTTCCCCATAGGAATGTTGTAATACTGATCGGGGCTGAATAGCTGTAGCACACCCCATGCTCGGCGCTTTTTTAAAAATTTATTTATTTGTATTTTTATTTTATTTTTAATTTTTTTCCCTGCAAGCCCAGCAGAGGGCCTGCATTACAGCTGATTGGAGCTTTTTTTTTTTTTTAAAAAAAAAGCCCTGATCAGCTCTAGCGCACGCTGTGCTCGGCGCTTTTTTTTAAAAAATATATTCTTATTTTTATTTTTATTTTATTTTTTCTTCCCCCCTTTCAAACCTGTACTACAGCTGATCAGGGCTTTTTAAAAAAGGTCTGATCAGCTGTAGGGTGGCCCCCAGCCCACGCTAGGGCTGATCGCCGGGGCACGGGGGGAACAGGTATTCCCCATAGGAATAGTCTAATGCATTCCTATGGAGAAACAGAACGGAACAGAAGTAAACAGAAATTTCTGTTTTGTTTTGTTTCCTTTCTCTTCCAGAGTGAGGTTCGTTATTCATTTTGTTATGGAATGAAATGAATAATAAATAACAAAATGAATTAAAAATTCATTTCATGCCCATCTCTAATCTTGAATGTAATCAGTCAGGATGACCTAGATTTATTATTTTTTGGGAAATAAAACTGTGATTGAGATCTGTTAAGATTTTGTTACTTTTTTATACTTCTTTGAATTCTCTTTTTGCATCTTAAAATAGAGAATAAAATACAACTTTTGAAAAGTTAACGTGGCCTCTTGTTTTGAAAAGAACCCAAGAGTAAATCAGAAGGTGAAGATGTTTTGGAGTGTTTTGTCTCAGAGAGAAGGAATTCTCTTTACTTTTGCACTTGGCCAGTGCAACCCCTTTTGATTTACTGTGCACCATTCTTCTTGGCTCTTCTTTTACTACATATAAGCCAGAAGAGCAGTTCTACTAGAAGACTGTCCTGTTGGCAGATTGTCAAAATTAGCAAGCAGAAGAGGACTTTCCTGTTGGCAGAAGAAACTAGTGCTGACAGCTTACTTCTACAATATCTGAATTTCTGAGTTAAAATTGCAGCACCAACTGAACACAACCTCTTGAATCGTGTGATGTAATAAAAGGACCTGGACAAAACCCACTAAAATACCGAAGTGCAAAGACCAGCATCAGTCATTCAAGAAAGAAATGAGTAAAATGATGTGCAATCAAAAGACCCTGGAAGCATAGGAGATGTGCAGCCCAGTTTGAAATGCATTCCAGAGGGCATGGGTAATAGATCAAAATGATGATTTCTGAATCACTGGTATGTGATAATCTAACAAATGTGGTTCCTCTGGCAAAATAACCTCTTAATGAATGTAAAGACTGCAAGGGTCCATTAAAAATGGACCATAAATTGTTCAAGGCTTTACAGGTTAACAAAAAGATCTTGAAGACTAACTAGTAGCAAACATACAACCTGTGTAATTTTTTCAGCACTGGCATTTTGTATGAATGGCATAGTGACACTGTTAATGGCCATACATCCATACTTTATATATGCTACTCGCCATTTTGAAAACCTTTGCAAAAGTCAATATATTGGATTCATCAATGCATTAGCCACCCTGCATATTTTTCTTTCTTCATACCATTGTTGGGGTTTAAGATATTAACAGGTGACTGTTGTTAATATCTTCTTGTTTTGTCTTCTGGTTAGACAGTGGCCACAGTCCACCATAAAAATAAGCAGATGCTTATAATTGTTTGAGGATATGCATAAAAACAAGGCTTCAATTTTGAACAATTTTGGGAGTAATACAGTGGTTCTTTTTTTTTAGGTGACCTGTGTAGGCTTGCATTGTAAGTGTACTTACACTTTGCTTGCAGCAATTTTAAGTATGCTTAACAGTGTCAGCCTGTTCTGTTATATTCTGCCTCCCAACAGCTTTTTGTTAAAAATGACCTGAGTTATACAGTAGGACTCTGGTATCCGCTGGGATTCAGTTCCAGGCCTTCCTGTGGATAATAAAAACTGTGGATAAGATAGAACATCAACACCCCCCCCCAAAAAAAACCCAGCTGTTTTGTGACGGTAGCTTGCTTTACAGCTGCTTTTGTGATAGTAGCATGCTTTACAGCTACTGTTTGTGACAGTAACTTGCTTTGAGGCTGCTGGATTATTTATTTAAGTTTTTAACCCTGCCAACCATTGATAACTGTGGTTTATGAATCTGTGGATACAGGGCTCTTACTATAGTGCAAAATACTGTGTATTTAGTGGGAGTTCTGCAAGTATTTTTGTTTGTTTTTGCAATTTTGTGGCTCATTTTCATGTGCCTGGGTGCAAAACCAAGTGTGTGACAGAATGATAATGTATATCAATTTCATAATTTTGAATTTATGTTATGCAAGCCCATTAAGATTCTGGTCAACAATTGGTCAAAAAGAACACAATGGAAGCTCATAACTGTATTGCAATCATGGCCAGCAAGTGCAGGTTTAACACACAGTGCCTGAGAAAAAGTTGTTGTTACATTTATGAGCAAAGCTAGTAATGATTATTTAAGAATGCAGATGCTCATGCTTTGTGTAGCAGTAATTTATGGTGTACGTTTATTAGTAGTGACCCACTTCATTATCAAAGCTGATTTACATTTCATTGCTGCACTGAAAGGAACGTAGGAGCAAACTCCCAACTTCTAGTGAAACTATTTTTATAAGCTTATGCACATATGCGAATGCGATAGATTAACGTGAGGATTTATAAAAAATCCTGTGTTTTTCTGTTGGACTATAACAAAGTGAATAAAGGAGAGGAGTATTATCAATGACCTCATGAAAATAGTACTCATTCAGGGAAAGTGATGTTTAGAATTGGGTCTTTTAAAACAATAGATAAATAATATGGATTTTTAAAATGGTTTAAATACTCAACCCTGTCTTGTTAGAAGTCATCTTGCTAGATTCAGCATGCAAGTGGATATGGGATTGCAGGACCCATTTCCAAGGGAAGTTGGGGAGGAACTGTGCCCCTTGCTTTCCAAGTATTCTTGGAACCTTTGGACCCATTTCTCTCCCCATTCCTGAAATACAGGAGAGAAAAACGAGAACAAGATATCCATGTCTCCTGTAAACCATTGTAATTTCATTTAAGGAAATGTATTTATTTATTTTTATTTATTTATACAACCAAAATGAACAGTTAAAAACAGTTAAAACATTAAAGAGGCAATGGACAATAAAAACAATAAAACATTTAAACACAAAACACTAAAATTGCCACCAGGACTCACAGTCTAAAATTCTGAAGTTAAAAAACTTCAGAAACAGGAAGGTTTTTACCTGGCGCTGAAATGTCATCACTGTTGGCGCCAGGCAGATGTCACTTGGGAGGGCATTCCATAACCTGGGGGAAGCTGCAGAAAAGGCCCTAGACCTACAAGCCATCCCTTTCATCTCCTTCAGTGATGGCTTTTTCAGGAGGGCTCCCTGGCTAGATCTTAATTGCTGGGTAGATTCATATAGAAGGACGCGGTCCTTCAGGTATCTAGGTCCTAAGCCATTTAGGGCTTTATATGCCAAAACAAGCACTTTGAATTGGGCTCGGGCAACAACTGGTAACCAACGCAAGTTACGCAGAATCGGTGTGATGTGAGCCCTGGCAGCCCCACCACTCACCAGCCGGGCTGCATGATTCTGAACCAGTTGCAATCACCAAACCGTCTTCAAAGGCTGCCCTACGTAGAGCGCATTTCAGTAATCAATGCCCACAATGTATTTTTTTCTCACTCTAAACATTCCCTCACCCTGTGCCAACATCCACACACACACACAGTCAGAAGAGATAGCTCCATACTTAAGTGGATTGCCTCTTTTATTATTTAATGGCTGAAATACTCTTGTTTAGCTTAACACATAGTCCCATTGAATACATATGTGTCCAGAATAATTGGGTTTAGGTGACTCAACTATTCCATAGGTTCCATTGATTTAAGTGGCCTACTAGCAAGTTGTGTTTGATTATCCTAAACAACCAGATTTCAGATATTGTCTGGTACTTTAATGCAGGGGTGGAGACTCAAGTCATGGGATTCTCTGTCAAGTCAGATTTAAGTCGTAGTGGTGACTCAACTCAAACTTAACTCGATCCCCCCTCCCAGTGACTCAGACACAACTAATGACTTGGAACCCACTCATCCCTCTTTTTTTTCTGGGGGGGGCTTGTTTTTAATATAGACTTGGACTTGGGGCTTGGGGCTTGGTACCAAAGGCTTTAAAATGGACTTGGGACTTGAACCCAAAGACGTGACAACATCTCTGCTTTCTTGTCTACAGCCTCTTATATAAAACTGAAACTAAACCTCCACTTGCCGTAGAGTTAATTTGATGACTAATAGATTCTCTGTAGGTGGTGTACACTCAGCTTTCATGGGCCTTAATTGGGCAGCAGTGTTAATCATCACCTCTAAAAGGCAGTACACCTGAATAATTTTCTACAGAGGAAATAGAAATTTAGGCATGACTCATCCCTGTGAAATGAAAGGACAACGTAAAGTGTTCACAATCAAAAAGGGGTCATTTGGCCTTGGATGCTGTGCAGTTATCTGGAAAACGTGCTTTGAAGTGGGCACACATTTATTATTGACTAAAAGATGAAAAATGACACAACAGCTAAATGGGGAGCTACAGTGATGGAAAGCAAGTCTAGGACCAATATGGCATATAGCTGGAGCAGAAGACAGCTAAAGGACATTCTGTAGGTGCATCTTGACTAATCTCAATCCCAAAACAAGGTTTATTTGGGAGGTTGAATAATATATGGCAGAATTATTAACAAGTGTCTTTTCCTTCTTGTAATATTAGGGGTTTGTACAAATTCCAAAATTTGAATCATCATGGTAGATGCATGTTCTATGGCACAAATCCAATTGTATAGTAGGGTAAATTGCATGAGAGTAGCCCCATGGAATAAATAAGGATTTGATATCCACCATAACTTCTATTGTCTCAAATAGGCCTATGCTAACTGCAGTTTCCTATGCTAAAGTTTCGTTCTGTTAGTATTGTAATGGTTTGCAGTTTTGTCTGTGTTTTTAAAAATTTGTAATGGCACCCTGAGTCCGAGTTTTTGGGGAAATGGGATATATGTCTTTTAAATAAGTAAATGATCCGCAAACATCTGGACAACTCCGGGCTGAAAAAGTCTGCTCTTCTGTGTTTCCTTCTTGCTAAAATGCTATGTGTTCTTTTGGAACAAAATAGCCTTGTGCAACAGTTAATGAACTGAGGCAAAGTATAGCTCTCCCACTAAAACATAAAGATACATTTTAAGAGAAAATCCATCTTTTGACCTTTGGGGGGTTCTGGTGTCCCCGTGGGATGCTTTATTTCCCAGCAAGATTCGGATTATGAGGCGAGAGAGTTCTGTCCTTTACTTTCCTCAGGAAATTGTTTGTGTGTGACAGCTTGTTTTTATATATTAGGATAGCCAAGGAACATAGAGTTCTGGGAGAGAGAGAGGGAAAGAAGGAGAAACAAGTAGATCTGGATGAATTCTTTACATGAAAAGGAAAACAACCCTTCTGAAAGAACTAATCTAATAGGACACTCAGAGGCAGTGTGCACCTGCACCCATCTTGTTGCTTGTATTTCTGTGTTACATAAGGGAAAATTTGATGAACTAGTGGCAGAATTTAGGACTGTGCGTCAAAGTTTGGGCAGTTTTAATAATTTCCCAAAGGTGCCAACTAAATTGACGTCCATAGAAGCAAAATAGTAACTGGATTGGACAACATCAATCAACTGGCCTTAAACAGGAACTATTTAGTCAAGCAAGCAAGAGAACTAAAATCATGAATATTGCAAAGGAATACAAATCTGCAGCTTTATTACACCATTCATGCCACTACTTGAGTAATCTTACTTACACTTTTGAATAAATGCATCCCAGTCACTGCCCCCCTGCCCCCCCCAAGATGGTGCCTTTGAGCAGCTGGGGTCATTCCTGCTAGGGATTTATCCATGTTGATCTCTAAGTAGAGAACAGAACATACTGCAATGTCCTGTCTTGAGAATGTTGGGGGTTGGGGGGGTTGGTTTCCAAAAGGGATTTTTCAAATGTCTGGTATAGAGGTGATTGTAACCCTGCAATAGAAATTAGGATAGGTGTAGACCACAGCAGATTTATCAAGGTGAAGAATATACTACTGCTTGTGGGAGTTCTGCTGGATAACTTCTTAAGGCCAAGCTGGCCTGATTACAGAACGAAACACACACACACACACACACACACACACACACACACAGAGAGAGAGAGAGAGAGAGAGAGAGGGGGGGAGAGAGAGAGAAAGGTGCGTTTTTCTCAGCCAGCAGAGAAGAGGCACAAAGACTGCCTGAGCTCCTCCCAGAAGGTTTGTTTTATTTCATCTTATCTAAGTTCATAAGCAGGCATTGGATCATTTATGATAACATTGATTCTAATAGGATGCAAGTGCCCTTTAGCCCTTTGGCCCTGCCTCATAGCAGAAGGTCAGGGAAAATAGAAGGTCACTTCCTTCTCAGATATGCCACATTGGCAAAAGTCAGGAGTGTGTGCACTGATCTGAAACTTCCCCAAAAGCATACTCTGAAGAAATGTTCCCACAACTGCTGATGAATAAAGACCAAGAACTGAAGACACATAAAATAGAAGATTGGAATTCTTTAACTGAATAATGAGATTAGTAACAGCTGAACATTCAAGGCAAAATATGTGGGACAAGGAGAAAAGAAAAGCATGCTGGCTTATAACACATGCAAATTGGTTTGGAAGTGAGAGAATACCATTGTTTTGAGCTGCTGCATCCACAGTCCCACCTGGTGGGAGCTGGAGGAAGAGGAGGGCAGGAAAACAAGAACACCTACTTAAGCCTTGTGTTGTCTCTTCCGGCCTCCCTGTCTTGTTGGGGAAAGTTTATGAGAAGTGGGAACCATTTTCAAGTGAACGTGGTTACAAATTTCTGAGTGACTGGAAATGTTGCTTTATCAGGCTAGCTGCAGCATCCCTTTTCAGTAGGAAAATAATGAAATTCTCCTACATTCCTGGCTGATTGAGAGGATCCCAACAAGGAGAGTTAGAACTGGAAATGACCAGAAAAGTCTTCATCTCACACACTTTTCTGGCACTATGTATGAGGGACTCTTCAGTAGACATTGGACCTGCTCTCTTTTCTCCCATCCACTGCCCAAACTGGCAGATATCAGTCCTTAAGAGGAGGTGGCAAAGCGACTTTCTCTTTTAAGGAAAATGATGTGAGACTCTTTAATGCTCTATATTCCAATGCTTGGTAAATGCTGAAAGCTATAGCAAGTGGTAAAGCTTTAGCATTCCCAATATATCTAAGGAATCATGTATATTAAGTAAAATGGGAGAAAGGAATGTACAGAGGAAGATTGATATGCACAGTCTCTAGAGTTCAACCCTAGCTTAAGGAACACCTTGTCATCCCTTCTTTTCTCCCATGGTTGTCCAGCATGCCAGATTGAGATTTCAGAGCTCTGTTGTGATTCTTTCTCTATCTTTGATAATAATAACTTTATAGTTTACACATTGAGAGGTTTGTGTGGATATTCACACACACAACCCATTAATTAAATAGGGCTGCTATAGTTGCTTGCCACAACTGATTTTAGCCATATGTGATTTTTTTTTACAACTCCTGCTGTTAATATACTGAATAACACTTCTAAAAAGAAGCTAGAAGTTTTTGGGATATATTGAAGAAAAAGAGAGAGAAAATCTAGGATTTTATGTCATGTTCCAACTAACTATAATGAGTTCCATGGATAATCCACTAATAACTATGGAGATTTGAAAAGACACCTTTCACACTACAAATTCCAGGATACCACCTCACCGAGGACTATCCTCGCTGGAGATTTTTGGGTGACTGTTTAAAAAGATCAAAAAATCATCAAATCATCATAGGGTCGGAAGAGACAATGCTAACAACAACCTATCTAGGGTTTAAAATTGACAAGTGTCTATGAAACAAAACAGCAGCCATCAAAGTTTGCTTTGCTTTATTTCTCTGTTGCTTATTTTTGTGCAACAATGTGTCCACACTAGAGATGGGCATGAAACAAAAAAACTTTCATTCCATTATTCGTTATTCATTTCATTACGTAACGAAATGAATAATGAAAATTGTGATGAAATTGGAATGAACCGAACAGAACCACGAAAATTAGGTTCATTATGTTTCGTTTTTGTTAATGGTGATGCAATGAAATGATTTTTTTTTAAATGTTAAAAAAGGTCCCGAATATCCGTAAAAACACAGCAATAATTATTTATTCTGCCTGATAATACCTACCAGGGGGGTTGGGGTCCTTAAAACGTGCATTTATATCTTTGCTCAGATCGCTGGTTTTTTTTCCCCTTTAAGGGGAGTTAGGGGACATCGACCCAAAATGGCTCCCAGATGCGTAATATTGATTTCTTGGGTATTAAAACGCCCTGGACATCCGTAAAAATGCAGTGATAATTATTTGAAATTATTACATACCAGGGGGTTGGGGGTCCTTAAAACATTTGTTTTTGTCTTTTTCCCATCGCGATGTATTTTTTATTTTCCCTTTAAGGATGACACAAAATGGATTCCAGCCACGAGATGGATGCAAGCCATGTGATGGGATCATGTAAATTCTTGGACAATTTCAACCAATAGCATGCCCAGTTTGCAGACTGGGTAGGTGTGGCAGCCACAGAGGGCATAAAAAGCTTTGGCAGCCCCCGTCCTCCTTGCAGTCTGCGGTGGGAGTTAGGGTGGGATTCCTGTTTCTGCGACTCGTTACTTTAGGCCAGACAGACAGGTGTGTGTGTCTGTGTTCCTGCTGGCTGCAGCCTGGCTTTTAGGGGAGAGAAAGAAGAGATTTCTCTTGCAGCCTCCCTGTGTGCGTGCGTACCTCTCAGTAAGTACCCTCCCCCGCCCCACAGTGCAGTCATTCTGCGGCTGCCTTACACCACTGCCTTTGCAGCCTCCCTGCATACCTAGTCTATACTGTGTCTCTGCCAGCATCATTTTTTTAGTGTTTTCCCTCTGGTCTGGGGTGTTGGGGGACATCCGTGCGCTGAAATGCTTTAAGTCGCGCAAAAAGCGGGTAAAAATGAAAAACGAAAAACGAAAAAATGAAACAAAGTTTTTTCAAAACATTCACGAGAAATGAAAACTGAAACGGACCTGCAACGAAAAACAAAAAAACGAAATGTCATTTTTTCGATTTGTTCCCGTCTCTAGTCCACACAAATGCAAGACAATGGCAGGGGGCAGTCACATCCTTACTAGGCATGTGTCTTAGAGTCACTATAAAAAATGTAAATGATGGCTCACATGTGTCCAACAGTGACTGCAATGCTGCTGTCCGTTAGGGACTAACATGCATTTGTGTCACATATAACATCTTATGATAGAGGGGGTTCACCAGACATTAGCTTTTTAGGACTCTTTCAAGTCTGGAGAGCTACATGGGTTTTAGAGGAATAGTAAGTATGAATTTTATTCATTCAGTTAATAAGTTATGAATAGGAAACAGGAAAGGCACTTTGGCAAAATGATATGAATATATCTTCTTCACTGTACTGCAAGTCTCTATAAACATCTGGAGGGACTGCAACAGAGCATGGATTTTGCCAAGACCTAGCTTCTTAAACTGAAGGCAGGATTATTTGGTAACAACTAAAAATATTTTCCATATTTATAAAGCTATAACCCTAAACCCTTTTAAACCCTAAATCAGAACACTAGAAGTTATAATGGTATAAATAATTGTAGCTAACTAATCAGCAAGCTTATTCAGTGTAAAATCAGCATTACAGAATTGCTAGAGCCATACATCCAAATTTCACCAGTGCAGAAGATTAAAAACATATTGTTAGTGTCACAAAAGTATTCCCTGATCACATTCTAAGATAATTTATTAGAGGCTTAAGTGGAACAGATGATTTCTCAACTTTGTTACCAGTTTCTGTCTTAAAAGCACAACCCTTGATACACTTCTGTGTTTCTTCATCTTGGCATTGCTGCAAGCCGAGATTTCATAGACTCACTCTGTGATCAGGATTAAGCTTTACCATGTGTGCACAGTTTTCCCTTCCTCTCTTCCTCACAACAAGCTTGAGGTTTCATACAGCCAAATTCTATGCTCAGAAGAAAGTTGTAGTCACTGGGACTTAATTCCCCAGTAAACATGTTAAGCTTGGACAGCTGTATATTTGTGTAGTGTTCATTGACAGTAGGGAAAATAATAACTGAAGTAAGGGACTGGCAGAAATTTTGTTATGATTTTAAATACTTTAGGTTTTATAACATTATGTGGAAAGAAAAAAAGATGGCACATAATGACTGGGACTTCCACAAAACACCCTCACCACCCCAACCACCACCCCCATCCTTGCATGTGAAAGTGTTTTTTAAGAACAGAACTAAACCACATAGGCCAGTGGTTCTGCTGCCCTCCACACCATTTTCTGAGGGCTCCTGCCAAGCTGTCGATGGCTGGAGCAGCTAAAGTAGGACTTTATATTTGACCATCAGAACACTTAAATTAAATTTGTTTTTCATAGCTAAGATAAATATGCAGATCTCAAGGATAACAGTATGTGAACCAGATAAAGTTAAAATAAGAACAACGGATTACATTTCAAGTTCCTTCTGTAAAATATTACATGGTAAATTTTAATTAAGTGTTGTATTTGCATCTCTGATGATTTCCACAAGTACTAGTGTTTATAAGTTATCAGTGGCTACAGCTGCAATGCACATTGTGTCCTATTAAATATGAAGTAGAAGGATTTGGGACTGATTAATCAGGATAAAGGCTTAGGAAGTGGCCAACTGGAATATGAATATGTATGACCAATCTTGTTGGATAAACTGTTGAGTGCTGAATCCAAAGTCTGAGTCTCATTGGTCATCTGAGTCTGTCTTTCTCAGAAAAGAGTCAATGCTACCATATTTGAGAAGAGAAAAAGAATGTGTATGCACCATTTCATTTGATAGATTTTGGCTGCTATATATGACTCTTGATGTTAACCAGCCATCTTAGCTGATACGGTAAGAGTGAACTGGTACATAAGATCACTATACATGCATAGCATCGGATATCTGTCACTGATGTGTGATAAACCACAACTTACATTATAACTTCCATCTAGCACAACTATGCTGCCTGTGGATGAATAGCATAGCCATTATCTCATACTCACTGATTTTCTCTTTTATTTTCTTTTGATCCTTGTTTTTTATCATTTTGTGAAACATTATATTTTTTCTTGCCCTAAAACTTCACATATTTGTAAATAATTTCGCACATTCCTCTGCAACTTACCCAGTTCTCCCCACTGACTAAAGTATGGGCTGCATGTTTTTCTCCATTATGCCCAATATAGTTGCGTGCACTTTACACATTCTCGTGGTTTGATGCACAGTTCATTTCTCAGAAATGCTCTAAAAGTCTCACAAACGATGGAGCTGTTTTCCTTCTCACAGCAAGACATAAGAAATATGAAAAGCTCCTTTTGTCAAGATTGCTGACTCCCTTTAAGTTTCCCCCTCTTTGGTGGCAACCACTTTAAAGATATTTTAATCCACAAATTGTCAGATTTAGTTGATTGCTTGATTTATCTATTCATTTCAGATAAATTTGCATACATCCCTGCTTCCAGGTTGTAGCCCCTCCTTGGGGTGCCAAGGCAATATGTTAAGAGTGCTTCTGCTTGGGGAAGCCAATCATACAGATCCTGTGTAGAAAAGCAATTAAGTCCTACAAGCAGCTTTGCATCCAACAGGGAGTAGCCAGTCTGAGGTCAGCAATCCACAGTGATCAATCATCCAAGAGAACGGGTGAAAAACCAAACAAAGCAATAAACAATCCAAATCAGTTCTGGCAATGAGGAATCCAACAGGGGTTGGGAAGCCAAAGTCAAGGCAAGCTGAATTGTTTGTTCCCAACACTGTCGATCGATATAGCAGAAGCTTAAATGGCTGGGAACTGCGCCCAAGTTCAAATGTGGGCCATTAAGGCTTAGGTTTCTTTGTGGCCAGTGGTTCGGTATCTCATGGACCGTTCAGTCTTGAGGAAGCCATTAGGAGTCCTCCTCTGGAGCTTTGTATTCCATCTCATGCTACATCCCACTTCAAGAGGCATGTTGTACTGAACCTCATAGGGGACAAGGCTATAGGGAATCGTGGAGCCTCCCTTCACGGTTGCACTGGAAAGCCAATAGATGCTTTAGCAGTACATTTCCTGAATCAACAGAAAGTTGGACTAGATGTTGCCTGGGGGCCTTGTTAAGTTAAAAGGTTTGTCAGCAGAGATGCATGGATTCCATATATTAAAATAATAGGTATAATTATTTGACCTTTGTATCATTTTCCGAGCTACTATCTGCAATTACCACTGCCTTTATATTATTTATAACATTGTTGTAACTGTGTTTGGACCATTTATACTTCAGTTCTTGGCTTCTTTTCCTACAGTAAGCCCTGCTGAATGTAAGAGACTTACAACCAGAGTATGTATGACTGTGCCTTTAGCATGCTTTGGAAGATGTTCTTCTAATATTGGAGCATCTGGAGAGCCCAATTATTCTAACCTATATAAATCTAGATTGTACTAAACACAGTATGATATTGGGGCAATGTAATGATTATCCACACTTCAACTGACCCTCTTTAGCACAATCTTTTAGGCCAATCAATCAATCAATCAATCAATCTATCTATCTATATCATCCATCTGGCAGCAAGGCCACCTCAGGGTGATTTGCAACAATACAAACAAACATACAATAATAAGCAACAAATAAGCAATAAAATAAATCAAAATAAACATTTAACAAAAACTATATATAACATATTAAAACATTTAGCAAAATGCAGTGATAGGCATTGAGGCATATATGCAACACATATGTCACTGCAGCAATGTTCCAGTCTCTGAAAAGGCCTGCATGAATAACAAGTCAAATGCATGGATAACAAATTAAAACAGTTAGCAATATGTGGTGACAAGCGTTGAGGGATATGTGCAATGCATGTGTGGCACTGCACCCATCTTCCCGTCTTTGGAAAGGCCTGCATGAATAACCAGGTTTTTAAAAACCACTTAAATGTTCCCAGTGAGGGGCCAGGTGTATTTCAGAAGGTAGGGTGTGTTCCAAAGGCATGATGATAAAGTCAAGAATGACCTTAAATAAATTGGCATTCGGGTGGTTCTTTATAAATTGCCAATGCACCATTGGTGGTTCATCAAAATTGCCACACTGAGTTAGTTATATAGCAAAAGGTTTATTAAAGACAGGTAAAGATACAACACAGAACACATACAGTACAGAAAATAGGTTAGTAGACATCTTAGCTTAAGGGTTCAAGGGCCCCTTAAGGTTCCAAGACATAGCACATACCAGATGGTTCGATCTGCCCTGCTGTCCTGGACCCCCTGACTAAATGGCTTCTGATGATGGTTATATACTCTTTTGCATGGTGCATGATCTAAGACTGACACATTCTGTATGCCCCTACATGTGCCTACATGTGCTTTCATGTGCTTGTTCATCAGCTCATGTTCTTGGTGTCAAGCCCCGCACACAGAGCACACACACAAACAGGGTTCATTTCTTTGCCAAGATCTTTAGTGGAAAGCCAGGCAACTTCAAGTCCTTTGCCAACAATCAAGTGCCAGATAAATAACAGAATCCAACTCCCAGCAATTAACAGTCCAAGTCAAAACCAGAATATCTCACGGAAACCAGATGCCAAACCCAAGGGAATAGATTAAGCCGTTGTCCAGGAAGCCAGTCCGAAATCAGGAAACAGAGCCAAGGTCACAGACAGGAATGTGTTTGCAAGTTCAAATGACATGTTGCTCCCACAGAGAGCTCAAGGTGAGCTTACCAGCCTTATCCCAAAACAGGGAACACACCCTTACTTCTGGAAAGTCTCCTGCTAGTACTCAGGGCTTCCCAACCTGATTCCCTGTCTAGCATCAAAGACCCTTCCCCTAGCTCTCCTGGTAGCACGTCTTTGCAGAATCCTGCTCATGGCCCTTCTAGAGGGAGAAGATATGTTTTCAGCTGAGTCATCAGACCCAGCTGCCTGCTGACTTGAGCTGCAAGTCTCCTCCAGCAGCTCTTCACCATTTAACCTCTCAGAGTCAGGTTCTATGACAGGCAGGGTCCTGGCACTTGGCTTATAGCCATTTGGCCATCTGTGAGATAGATACCTAAATAACGGACTTTCTTAGCTACCTTGAAATTACATTTTTGTTCCAGATTTTGGGCTTCTGTCTCTGTCATGTTCTTTACTAACATTTGAGTCTTTTCTTTATTTATTTTCAGGCCTGCTACTCGTCCATATTCCTGTACAGAGTCCATCAAATTTGCAATTGTATCTATTGGGTTTTCTAATATTATCATCAAATCATCTGCAAATGCTTGTATTTTGAATTCGTGTTTCTTAATTTTAATTCCCGTGATTTCAGGATTCTTTCTAATGTTTCTCATCAAGACTTCCAATGTAAAAATAAATAATAATGGGGAAAGAGGGCATCCTTGTCTTCTACCTTTTGATATCTTTATTGTTTTGGTTAGGTCCCCATTGAGATTTACTTTCATACTTTGATGTTGGTATATTGCTGAGATAACTCTTCCAAATATTTCCCCAAAGTCCATTATTCTGAGTTGTTCATGTAGAAATGCCCAAGATACATTGTCGAATGCTTTTTCTGCATCTAAGAAGATCCAAGCAGCAGGTTTGTCAACTTTCTGATCATAGTATTCCAGAGAGTTAAGTGCAATTCTTATATTATGGCTGAGTTGTCTTCTAGGAAGAAAACCGTTTTGATCTTTATGTATAAAATCTGTTAGAACATTTTTCAATCTATCTGCCATGATTGATGTGAAGATTTTATAGTCAACGTTTAATAGTGAAATTGGTCTATAATTTTGTATTAACTCTGGATCTTTCCCTTCTTTTGGTATGAGTGTAACTGTTGCTTCTTGCCATGACTTTGGCATTATTCCTTCTTCCATTATTTCTGCTATAGCTTCTTTTAGCGGTATATCCAAAATTCCTTCAAATTGTTTAAAAAATTCTGGTGTAAGACCATCTGGTCCCGCTGATTTTTCATTTTTCTGTTTTTTAATAGCTTCTGTTATTTCCATCATTGAGACTGGGCTATTTAACTTTTCTTTCTGTTCTGATGTTATTTTTGGAAGATCTTGACTTTCTAGGTATTCTGATATTTCATTTCTTACTGTTTGTTCCTTAGAATATAGATTTTGAAAGAAGTCCTCAACTATTGTTTTCATCTTATCCATGGTGTTACAATTATTTCCATGTTTGTCTTTAAGACTTGTTATGAAATTTCTCTGTTTTTGTGCCCGTAGTTTGTTTGCTAGCCACTTCCCAGGTTTATTTGCGTATTCAAAATATTTTTGTCTGGCTATCTTAATTTTGAAGGCAACTTCTTGAGAAATCAATAAGTTGTACTGATGTTGTAGTATCTTAATCTGATTTTGTAGACTTGTCTTTGTTGGGTTTTCTTGGAATTCCATTTCTATCTTCATCAATTCCTTTAAGATGTCAGTATATTTTTGTTTTCTTTCCCTATTTTTCTTTGTGTTGTAGCTTATAACCAGTCCTCGAAGATAAGCTTTGCCTGCATCCCAAACTATGCCTGGACTTGTCCCTTTGTTTCTATTATTCTCATAGTATTCTTGAAGTTTCCTCTTGCACTGAGTTATAAATTCCTTATCTTTTAGCAAAAAGTTATTGAATCTCCATCTTGTTGTCTTAGGTTTGTTGAGAATTGTCCACAGAATTGGATTATGGTCTGCAATTGATTTAGGTAGTATTTCAATGTCTTTTGTTTCTATCAGTAAATCCACTGAAGACCAACACATATCTATTCTGGAGAAGGAGTTATGACGGTGTGAAAAATAAGTATACATCTTCTTCTGTGGGTTTCTTCTTCTCCAGATATCATTTAGATTCCATTCTTGAACTAGTTGGAAAAACGAGTGTGGTAATTTCCCTTTTCTGGTATTTTTTCTAGGTTTCAGGCTGTTTTTATCTATCATTGGAGAGGATACTCCATTGAAATCACCTATTATAAAGATTGAAGAGTGCTCATATTCTGATAGAGTTTCTCGTATATTTTGGAAGAAGATATTTTTTTCTTTATTGTCATTTGGTGCATAAATAGCACAGCATAGTGTTGGTTTCTTGTTAATTTGAATTTCGATCAAGAGGAACCTTCCATCTTTATCAGACTTAATCAGACGTGGGTTTAGATAAGGTTTAATATAAACAGCCAATCCTTTTTTCTTTTTCTTTTCATCTAAAGAATGGAATAAAATACCAAATTTTTCCTGTGTTAAGTACTTTGAGTCACTAAGTTTAGTATGCGTTTCTTGCAAGCATATTAAGTCCAATTTCAGTTTTTTGAGTTTTTGGAAAATTTGCCTTCGTTTTTCTGGAGTGTTCAATCCATTAACGTTGCAGGAAAAAAAATGTAATTCCATTATATTTTATAGTTTTTGTTTTTGATTACCCTTAGATTATAGGCGTCTCCTCCAGTTGCCTCCTGTGTTTTTTCTACTTTTGTTTTGTCCTGTCCCTCTTTTGGTAGTTGGGTTGCTTTTTTCTTTCTTTCTTTCTTTGTTTCTATTTCTTCTTCATCTTGTGATTCTTCCTCTTCTTCCTCTTCCATAATTTCTCTTTGATCCAATTCTTGATATCTTAATTTCTGCTTGTTCCTCTCCAGAAACTTGCTGGCCTTGTTCAGTGAGTTAAGTCTATAATGTCTATCTTCCCAGGTAAAGTCCAATCCCTCCGGATACATCCATCTATATTGTATTTGATTTGCAATTAGTACTTTCACTATGTAATTGTATTCCTTTCTGATTTGTCGGATTTTCCAAGGTATATCTTTGAGAATTCTTATTTTTTGGTTTTTGATTTCTATCTGTGTTTCTCTTGTATCTCTCAATATTTTATCTCTTGTAGATCTCCTAGTAAATTTGACGTGGACTTCTGGTGGATATTTATTTTTCTTTGTAAAAGAAGTAGTCACTCTATATGTTGTATCTATTTCATAATGTGCTTCTTCTGGAGATATATTTAGTATTTTTGAAATTTCCTCTGTCATCAGACTAAGTAGATTTTCCCCTTCTTGCTGAGGGATTGATTGAAATCTCAGAATATAAGCTGATCTATCCAGTTCTAATTGGTTAATGTCCCTTGAAGCTCTTTGTGCTGATATTTCAATGGCTTCTGTTCTCAATTCCAATTCAATCATCTTATCTTCATTGGCATTTAATTGACATTTAAAATCTCTGCAAGTCTTCTCCAGCAGCTCTTCACCATTTAACCTCTCAGAGTCAGGTTCTATGACAGGCAGGGTCCTGGCACTTGGCTTATAGCCATTTGGCCATCAAAGCCTAGAATGACCTGACCCTAGTTTGTTTGATTTCAAGTTGGTTCCTTATTCCTGGCTAACTGCCATGTTGTTGTTCTCAGCAAATTGACACCTCCGCACTATAAGGTAGTGCCAACAGTCTTAGACGATGGGTCACCGTGACCATAGTCTTGTCTCCTACTTCCTAGCTTGGCTTCATTTTAGCTAACCACAAAATATTTGCTGTTCTTCATAGACTGGCACCCACGCACTGTAAGAGATGGTGCCAAGTCTTAGAGGATGGGTTATGCCAAGTTTGCTGGGTCATTTTGACCTTACACCTTGTCAGCATATTTGGGTCTGTTAATATTTCAATGCTTATAATATATTTTGATTTTTCTCATGTTTATAAATCCTTATCAATGACATTATCAGCCGGCAGGATTCCTAGTTCTGTCCTTATGTGCCTCTATCAGGATTAAATTCCCCAGTTGCTCTGCTTGGAGGAATGAGTGACACAGGCAGTTCTTTTTGAAAGGAGATGTTCAGATAGGTACTGAGATCTCAAACTGTTTAGGGCTTTGTATATCATGATCATCACCTTCAAGCTGATGTCGAAGTGGACTGGTAAACATTTTAAGGAGGCCAATTCAGGGGATATACAGTGGTACCTCGCAAGACGAATGCCCCCTAAGATGAAAAAGTTGTAAGATGAATGGGATTTCTGGGGATAGGAAAAACTCATCAGACAATTTTTTCCATATGGGTTCCATTCGTCTTATGAGGTATCATTGATCCTTGGCCAGCAAGGGAATAGGGGCTCTGCACAGAGACATGGGTGAAGAGGAGGTGGCTGCTCCCTCAATCACCAGCAGCCAAAGTCTCCTCCACACAGCCAAGACAGACAGCAGATTTTGACTGCTCTGAGCTGTCAAAATCAGCTGTCTGTCAGTTGCAGTGGGGGGCGGAAATAGCCTTCCGCTGTCCCTTGATTGAGGGACATATTAATTGGTTTTCAATGCATTCCTATGGGAAACCGTGCCTCGTAAAATGAATATTTTGTAAGACAAATTGACCCATAGAATGAATTAAATTTGTCTTATGAGGTACTACTGTATCTGGAAGTTGAGTCATGGCAACTGGACTTCTTTTCTTGAGAGACTGAAATGTTTCACTGCTCAACTAAGCAGATTTGTTGCTCCGAGGAAAGCTAATTGTGAGTCCTCAATTTTATAGTTCACTTTGACCTCTTGCCACCCTAGTCTGAAATAGGCTCATAAAATGAACAATGGCCTGAATAAGCTTGTTAGGTGGACAGTAGTCTCAATAGGCTCATTAGGTGGACACTGGACCACCTTTACAACCTTCCCAACACCCATAAACGATGAGTAATTAGCCATGGTCTTGCTGGGGTGGTGTGAAGTATTCTTGGTTTGTCTGAGGATTGTTGAAATGGCCACTTGATAAGTTGCAGACAGATTGTTCCTGATCCCCCTAACTCTGTTGAGGGATGTGGGGGCTCAGAAATGCTTAAAATGATTTTTAAGAAACACCACATCCCTGTTTACTTCAAACCCACAAACACACTAAGGCAGAGACTCACCCACCCAAAGGACCCGACACCAAAACACAAAAGGAGCAATATAATATATACAGCCCAATGCAATTAGGATTATGCAGACCTTGAATACTTGAATACTGTTTCTTGCAGGATTTAAAGAGGCTACTTGGGGGAGGGGTTTTCAAACTACTTGGAAAATTCCTGAGAGCACGTGGGCTTAGAGGTTTTGGCTGTATCTTAGTATTGACAGCAGTGCACGCCTGATGGTATGCAAATAAAAAAATAAATTTAAAAAAGGGGAAAGGTAGATTCCTTGATAATTTACCAATACTGAGGGTAGCAGAGAAGATTAAGTGACATGATTGGTTTTTACATTATCTTTTTCTTTCTTCCTTCCATTTTCAAGTAACTGACAAATTAGTCAGGATGGAGGGTCAGGGGGCATATGTAGTTACTTGCAACATCTGCACCATGTTCGCTTTTTTGCCAAACCATGTGCCGGGATACACATACTCAAAGTGCAAGCTGGTGGCCTTCTTGGAGGTCAAGTTCAGGCAGCTGGAGGCCTGTGTTTTCAATCTTCACAACGTTAGCAAGCAGGAGGGTTTATTGCAGGAAGCAGAGAAAAACTTTGTCAACACTGGTGACAGGGATAATCTCAATTAGGATGAGGGCATTTCACAAATACAGGAGAGATACTTGGAAGAACGTCACAGTTAGTAAGGGAAGAACTAGGAAACAGACAGACAGCTCTATGATTCTATGATTCTATGACCTGTACACTGGAGAAACTAAATAGCCGTTAAACAGGAGGATGGCCCAACACAGGAGGGGCAACAGCTCAGGACTAGATTCAGCAGTGTACCTCCACTTGAAGGACAAAGGGTACTCGTTCAAACGTACACATATTAGACAGAGAGGATAGGTGGTTTGAGAGAGAGGTCAGGGAAGCCATTCATGTCAGTATTGAAAACCTCTATCTTATTTTTCTTTTTTGCAGTGGTAACATTCTTCCCAAACTTCATGTGTCTTGATTGACTGACTGTATACAGATACAGATTTATAAATATACTCTGTAACTAGGCCTAAAGCTTCTGTGCTAGATTGTCAGAAACATGTGTGTGTTAGTTTTCTCCAATATTTAATTAACAAGAGCCAATATAAACATCTCTGCACTGTTCAGTGACCCTATTTAATTTTGTGGATATTTCTTTGCAGTGAGTTTCTTCAACAATTTCTAGGCTCTTAAAATACATAGCAATCTCTCTCTCTCTCTCTCTCTCTCTCTCACTCACTCACTCACTCACTCACTCACTCACTCATACACACACACACACACACACACACACACACACACACATTGTATGAGACGGCCGAGCCATGTTGTGTGGTGATTTTTGCATGCCATTTAATATAAGGTACTTTAATTTGGAGTTTGGGTACCAGAATACTATGAAATACTTATGCAGGTGAAACATTTTATCCAGTGAAAACAAGGGGAATCAACAAACTGGAAATAATCCACAAAAGGTCAAAACTCAGTGATTCCCACCAAGCCACAAGCAACAGTGATCAGTCCACACAATAGAGCAGCTAACAACAGCCATCAGCTACACAAAAGGATCATTGCTACCCCTGATTGCCTTTAAAATTAGTAATCCCTTCATCACAATACAATGCCTAACACCTATTCTCCTGCATAGGACAAGTTTCCTCTTTCCCACAAATTTAAAAACCCCAGTCTCACTCCCGCTATACCCCAGAGTGCAGAGAGAACTCCTAGTTCTCTGAGCTCCTTGCCCTCTGAAGATTCCTGGCGAACCTCAGGAAGAAAAAGTTCCAGCACCCAACCAAAGAGACTGAAAAACTCACAACAACTATCAGATCTTGGCCATGAAAGCCTTTGAGAATATGTTAAAACTTTTGTTTTCAGTGCTAACTGAATTTTCAAAACCAGTGCTTGTCTTTCCTCAAATCAGATATTCCACTTTTCTGGTTTTAAAGGACAGAACGATAGCATGCTTCTGCCTTTTAAAAATACATTCAACAAAAAGATTGTTCAGTTAGTCACTGTACAGTATCATTAGAGGTGGAAATCTCAACAAGCAGTAAAAAGTCACAACCATATGTTTGTCTTGTTTTTTTCCTAGGAAATCGGAGTAGATGGTAAAAGTTAGGGTCTTTACTGTATATTCAGTGCAATGTTTTTCTATTTTGAAGCACTGATTATCCCTTGAAGCAGAGGGCAAATGATGATCACAGGTTTTCTTTCTAAGCAAGGTCTTGCTATCCCTGCCACCTAGCATTTATTGTGAAACCATTCCTGTCATGTATTGGATTGCCGAGATGGATGAACTCAATAAAAGAAGCCAGGGGCTTTAGTTTGCAAGACCTGAGCAGGATCCTATGGAGGTTATTAATTCATGGGCTTGCTGTAAGTCAGAATCAGTGGGCAGCACATAACAACAGCTTAAACTTCTGTGTATCTCCCACTTGAAGGGTGACCCTTGCAGGCAGAGTGACCCTGGAAACTGCCTTTGCTGGGCAGGCAAAGGCCACGACTGTTCTACCCATATGTCTTTGGTCTTATGATATATTGAATTGCTGTTGAAAGGGGACATCTTAGGATAGGGATGGCGAACCTTTTTGACACCGAGTGCCCAAACTTGGTGATGGAGATGGCGGCGGTGCCGGGGTGGTGGTCAGGATCAGCGGCAGTGGGGGCGGGGATGGGGGGGATGAAGGCAGCAGGGCAATGTGGGTGGCGGGCTCAGGGTCATCAGCAGCAGTGGCAGGGGGCAGGGATGGTGATGGTAATGGCGGTGGAGATGGGGTTGGCGGCAGCGGCAGCAGGGGCAGCAATGGCAATGGTGATGGGGTTGGGGAGCAGGGGTGGGAGCGAGGGCAGCAATGGTAATGGGCTGACGGGATCAGGGTCACTGGCGGCGGCGGTGGGCAGGGATGTTGGCGGTGATGGCAGCGGAGGTGGGGGTCAGTGGAGGCGGGGTCGGCAGGGGGCAGGGGCAAGGGCAGCGATTGGGACGGCAGTGGTAGGGTTGGCCTGGCACACGACATGCTCCATGCCCCCCTACTTCCCCCTCCTCAAATTTGTCATGACTGGTCTAGCGGAGGGGGAAGTGGGGGGAAGGGAGCCTGTCGCGTGCCAGGAAAAATCTCTCCACGTGCCATCTTTGGCACGTGTGTCATAGATTCACCATCCCTGTCCTAGGAGATGGAGTACATTTTGCTGGCCTTCATTCTTTGCATCCTAAGATAGGCACTTCAGCCTGTGTGGTAGCAAACCTTGGGTAAATACTATCACTGACATTTTTGCTTTACTACTCATGCATCTGAAATGTTCCAGAGGACCCTCTGTCAGCATTACTAGATCTGGAGATAATAATCTAGGACAATGAGACTGTTAAGGGACAAAACAGACTCCCTACTCATAATCTCAAATGTTCATATATGGCTTTGGGTAATCCATCCTTCCTCACCTTTATACTTCGGGGTGCACCACAATATACATTCTGTTAATAATTTTTTAGGGATTCTCCAGCAATGTTTCCTGAGAGTTGCATTCTATGAGTCATTTATCACATAATGATAATCTTGTACTTGTACTGTCACATAATGGTTTTGAAATAATTTTCTGAAAGAAAAACATTTCACGTAACATGTGGATAAAAAGAGAACTATGCTGCATTACAGGGTTTCTAGTTCAGCACTCAAGTCCCATAATGGCAAAACAGCTGTCTATATGATGTTAAAGGAGTAGCAGAAGTATTACAAAACTCACACACATTGTGTTCCCCTGAAGTCATTAATTCTGACTAATTTTGTTTATTGCGCATCATAAATGCTCAAGCAAAACCTAAAACTTTGTATATACAATCTACCCAACATTATCATTTGAAATGTAGAGTAGCAGGAAAGATGATATCATAATGAGGACAGCCAATGACCTACAGAGTATTGCCCTGTATTTTAACTTCTGCATGTAATGGGGAAAATAGAACAAGCACAAGAGGAGAAAAGATCCAGATCTTACTGCAATGAAGATGCCACAGATGGTCCCTTTCATGCTGTTTTGGTGGGGTAGAGAGAGGTGGACACAAAGGAAGCTGGGGATGGGGGCTCAGTGGAGCCAAGCTGGTCTCCCTTTAACAGGGAGCAGCTTTTTTACCCCAGCCTCTTTTGGGGCTTGTTCAACCATGAAGGGATGTCACGATTTGGAGCCAAGGCTGTTTTGATTTTGAGCTGCTTCATGTTGCCTGTGTTGAGAGAGGCTGGAGGCTAGTTGGCTTGCTGGGGAGTGATCACCCCCAGGTTTGGAGCACAAGGGCTTTGTGAAGTTGACTTGTGACAAGGGGAGCGTTTTTAGTGTGGGGGGTTGTGCGGCAGTTTGGGGTTTGGTTTGTTCGGATTAATTTAAATAAACACAAAGAGGCAAAACGTACTTATGGAGCAGGTGGCATGGGGAGGGTAGAGGTGATTCTCAAGGGTGATGGGGGGGCTTGTTTGCTCCCTCTTCCCCCCCCCTCTGTTAGTGCCTGCTTTTTAAAATCTGTCCTCCCCACCACAACTCCCCCCTTAATGTTCCATTTCATTTTTGAAGCAAACTTGCAGTTGCTGTTCATGTGGAGGGCATGGTTCCTCCCTCCCCTCTTTGAATTTGGGTTTTTTTGTAAGGTTGAAGGCAAGGGTGCAATGATAGGTAGGGTGGGCTGCTAGCTAATTGATCAATTGAATTTGTATTATAATTGGAATAAATATTTCAATAAGTAGTTATATAATTATTGATAATAAATAAATAAATAAATAAATAAACAAACAAACCTTTGGGTGGTATGTGGTCAGGCATACAATGTAATTGCAACAGCTGAATTAATAAATGCTTATTTAGGGTTACTGGCATTTTTCTGGTGGTGTTTTATTAAGGCATGCCTTGCATCTGTTATTACATTAGTTGTTTCAGGTTGAATTGCTCAGGCTGGCATAAGGGGCATAATAAGGAGGTGTTCTTTGTGAGTTTTAAGGTTGCTTCACAGGATTAGCATTTGCTTACGACCTTCAGTTAATTGGCTGGGGAAGTACAGCATGATGGGTCCCAAGAAAAGGCATGGGAATGAAAAAGGCAAGCGGTTAAGAGAAAAGTTGTTCCTGTGCGGCCTATTTGCCACCTTCTTCAGATGAGGAAGATTGGCCAGAATTTGGCTCCATTTTAAACAAGCTCAGTGCACTGGAAAGGGAGAGAACCTTTGCCAGGGGGCTGTCAGTCAGGCTGGTGGAGTGGCAGGTCTAGTCAGGTGACAAAGGCAAAAAGTTGGGAGAATTGAAACCGCTCGCTGATGTTTTGTTATCTCACATTGTGGTGTTTGAGGGCAAGCATGCAAGTCCAGCTTCAATGGCAGCAGCGGAGGATGCAGATGCCTGGATTGTGAATGCTGTAGTGACCATGGCCGATCCTGCTCCACGTAGTGGAGGAACTCCAGCACATCAGGAGGACCCAGTGGAGATCTCACCAGTCCAAGCGGTAGAAGAAGTGTTAGCTAGATGCCGTGGTGTTGGTGGAGGTGGAGACAGTGTGGGTGCAACTGTGCTTGTGCCACATGGCGTAGGGGTTCCATGTGAGTTTCCCACCACATACACTAACATGCAGAATTCAGGGATATGGCTATGGGGGCTGGTGACCCCTCACAGTTTGTGTACCTCTGGGGATAGGTCTCCTGACCCTAGCTGTGATGAGTACGCTGGTTTGGGCTACTGGGTTAGTGGGGGATAGGTCCTGGAAAGCTCCTTATTCTCCCTGGTCTACTTTGGATCAGATACTGGGCAGGTCTGAGGTTCCTCATGTGGGGGATACAGGGTACAACTCAGTGGCGAGGAATGCCCTATCTTGTAGTGACCAGTTGCTTCCGCTTGGTTACCACCTCTTCCCAGCTATAGTTGAGAAGATTTGGAGGGGTGAATTTGTGGACATATTTGAATTGCTTAATAGGGAGGTGGAGCAGAAGGGCACTGAGAAAGAGGAGGAAAGGGACAGGGAGAAGTTATAAAGGAAAAAGACAGATGGGTGCTGTGCTAATTGGCTGCCCAGTTTTCTCATACTGTATATGCAGGGCCCAGCCCAGCAGTGCTTTCTTGCTTTTTCAGTATTTGCACCTCATCTATAGGACCTATACAGATTTCCTGGGACATGCATGGCTGCTTTATGATGAGGACCTCCGTATGAGAGGTACAATTCATAGGAACCTGCTGTGGGATATGCAGCATAATGTGTTGTGGCTGAGGGTCATGATGCCTGTGTGTCCCATGTTAGGTGATTGCTTTGATAGTGGTCACCTGATACAGTGTGCTTCTCAGCAGATGGCTCCCTGCACTTTGGTGGGCCAGATGGTTCACCCCACTTGGTTGGCTGGGAGTTCAGTTCCAGGGGAGCTTGTAACAGAAAACCATGTTGTTTCCACCACCAATGCAGTATTTGCAGGGAGCAGCACACAGCGGTTAACTGCTTCAAGGGAAGGCAAGCAGCTGGAGCTAGAGAGGCCAGGGGTACCAGCGTACCCCCTGCTGGAGCAGGTGGTGCTGAAAAAGGGGCCCAGCCCAATTAAAATTTCAGTTTTGGAAAGGTAATTAAGGTTTTATCTGGATAGGGAGTCACCACATTATTTGTTTGTTGGCTTTAGGGAAGGGTTCTGCATTCCAATGTGTGGTAAAAGGATGTCTATGTTGTCTAGAAATTTGAAGTTGGTTGTTCGCATGGAAGGGGTCGTTCAGGACAAAATAGATAAGGAGGTAGCAGAAGGATGGGGTTTGGGGCCATTTGAGGTACCTAAAATTCCCAATCTCAGGGTGACCCCTTTGTGCATGGTGCTGAAGAAGGCAGCCAGTGAATTTTGTCTGATTTACCATGTGTCTTATCCTGCAGGGGGTTTGGTAAATGATAGCATCCCCCAGGAGCTATGTAGTCTACATTACACATCATTTGACACAGCAGTGTCGTGGTTAAGGCATGCAGAGTAGGGGATCTGCTAGTGAAATGTGACATAAAAAGTCAGCATTTCAACTCCTTCCGTTTCATCCATTGGATTTTAATTTGATAGGTTTTTCTTTTAGGGCCCTTATTACGTGGATAGAGCATTGCCCATGGGATTTTTACTATCCTGTGTGGCATTTTAGCATTTTAGCACATTTTTGGAGTGGGCTTTGAAATGGAAAACTGGGTTGTCCCACATGGTGAATTTTTTAGATGATTATTTGTCTTGTGGAGCTTGGGATTCAGAGGATTGTACCACCTTGCTGACAGAATTTCAGAACTTAGCTTTGGAGTTAGTTATCCTGTTGGCAGCTGAGAAGACTGAGGGTGTGACCACTGTAATAATTTACTTGGACATTGATCTCGATATTCAGCATCAATTGAGTTGGTTACCTGAGGCTGGTTGATCTGAGGGTTAGCTTGTGAAGTTTATTGGACAAAATGAAGGTTACTTTAAAGGGAGGGCCCAGCCCAGCAGTGCTTTCTTTAGGGATGAAGGAGGATTTGAGGTTGTGGCTACTTGTTTAGAGAAATTTAATGGAACTTCTTTTTGGAGAGCTGAATGGCATTTAGGCAAGGAATTCCAGGTGCATACTGGTGGTTCTGGGGTGCTGGGATATGGCTTGTATTTCCAAGGTAGCTGGTGCGCTGGAGTGAGGCCAGCTGGATGGCATGTGGCAGGTATTACTTTTTAAAAATGTTTCCCTAATTTGGGGTTTTATGGTTGCTAGAAGGTGGCCTAATTCGGCTGTCACGTTTTGGTGTGACAACCATGCTGTGGTACGTGTGGTTAACTCGCCCACATCCAAATCCCCTAGGGTAATATGTTTGATTAGAGCATTTACTTTGTGTTGTTTGCAGTTTAATGTGGTGGTTCACACTCATCATGTTCCCAGGCTGGATAACTCGATAGCTGACACCCTGTCCCATCAACAGATCAGTTGGTTCAGTGCATTGGCTCTGGGAGCTCAAGGGCTGCTAGAAGGTTTTCCACTGGAGGTGTGGAGCCTTGGAGAGTGAAGGTTAACGAGGCCATAGCATCAGCGGTTGCGCCTAGCACTCAAAAAGCTTATGCAGTGGCATGTGATGAGTTTTTCTCCTTTCAGATCAAGGAAGGGTTGGGCTTGATCTGGCCTGTCCTGGTAGATCATTTACTGCAGTTTGGCCTACACTTGCATGAGAAAGGTTTGGCTGCAGGTTCCATCTGAGGTAGGATGTCGGCTTTAGCACTCTAAAAATATGCAATTTTAAAATACTGATCTGAGCCATATTTCACCCCCAAAGTGGCAGGGTTAGCTTCCTCTAGTGATTTTAGGGAACCCTTGAAATTTGATTCATGTTCAGGGAATGGAGTTAATAAGCTCCGTAGGAGGTGCAGGGGTGCTTAATTGAAGCAGTGTCGACTCGCACGCTTTACCATAGAGAGGGGAAGCTGTAAATTAACTCTATAATTGGTAAAGCATGCTGAACACACTCCTTCAATTAAGCACCCCCGCACCTCATTTGGAGCTTAATAACTTCATTCTCTAAACCCCAATCCTTTTCACATTTCAAGGAGTTCCCTAAAATTGCTTGCAGGAAGTACCCCAGTCTTTTGCATGCCTTGGATCAGTAATTCTCCACTGCATATTTTTAAAACAACTTAAAAATATATGCAATGGAAAATTACTGCTCTGAGGCATGTGAATGGCAGGGATACCTTCTGGAAGCTCTCTACTGTAACCCCTTGAGATTTGGAACGGTTTGGGATTCAGGGAATGGAGTTATTAAGCTCCAAATGAGTTGTGGAGCTGGTTAATTGAAGGAGTGTGTTCGGCGTGCTTTACCAATTATAGAGTTAATTTACATGGTGAACTGTGCCAATCCACACTTCTTCAATTAAGTACCCTGCACACCCTTGGAACTTAATAACTCCATTCCCTGAAACCCAAGCCTTTTCAAATTTCAAGGGGTTACAGGGAAGCACTTGAGGAAGCTCCCCTGCCATTTCCTCTAGAACAGGGGTGTCCAAACTTTTTGCAAGTAGGACCAGATTCGGTGAGGTGAAAATGTGTGGGAGCTGACCATTCAGGTGCATTTGGCCCCCCAGGCCTGACTTTGCACAAGCCCCTAGGACATACAAGGAAGCAGGGAGGATGCTACAGCAACAGAGGCTGGGGAAGGTAGGCTGGGCAGGTGGCTGAGGGGGATGGACAGAGGCAGGGAGGGCAGGCAAACCGTAAAACTGCAAGCTGACGTCTCTATCTGGTATGGGGAGGGGCCAGCTGGCAGGGATGTGTGACAGTGTGAGCTGGTGGGGAGAAGAGGTTGCGGGGTGCTCAAAATTTGACAATGGGCCGCATTTGGCCCCTGGGCCTGACTTTGGACATGGCTGCTCTAGAACAAATTGTTTCATTTTAGAGAAGAAAATGGTGTTTGGTTTTGTTTCATAATGAAATGCTGGCTGGCATTTGTTTCATTTTGAAACATTTCATAACCTTATGACATCCTTGATCTTCATAGACAGATTCCAATATCAGGAAAAGGACACATCAAAAGATTGAACTTTATTTCTCTTGCCTTAAATAAAGATGTGAGGTGTTTTTATACTTTATATATATTATTGCCCTACTGATCTACCTGTTTCATTTTGCCTTACCCCCATAACTGAAGCAACATGCATAAAAACTCCTTGAAGTATAGGCCAAATTCTTCCATTAGGATATATGTGCTAATCTGTGTACTGATTCTTACATACACATGTCACTCGCCATTGACCTATGAATGACTCTGAATAACCACCAGATAAATTTTTTGCTTGTCTTACTTGAGGATTGCCAATAATCATTAAGGACCATTGACTAACCATACATGTGCCATACCTCTTATACTTCAGTAGTGTTTCCTCTTCTATCTTCCCTGCTGCCGGTTAAATGTCTGTCTACTGAGATAATACTACATAGATTTGAAGAATGGGGCCCTGTTCAAATCTCTCTCTGTTCAGAACATACTATCCTGGCAAAATGACTGAGGGGTATGTGGACGCCTGAAAACTCCAATTTTTAGAGCTTCTGGGATGGAATACCTCTCTCGATGTGATTTGCACCAATTTTGCAAGCTGCACTTTGCTCTTTCTTGCTTCACTCCAGATCATGTAGGAAATCAAAATAAATTTGAAAGTTGTAACACAACAAATTAGAAGCCTAGTAAAGATGTATATACTATATGACTATATGGTAAGATCTAAGCAAACTGATTGAAAGTGATCTCAAGATTCTCTTTCTTTCTTTCTTTCTTTCTTTCTTTCTTTCTTTCTTTCTTTCTTTCTTTCTTTCTTTCTTTGACTTTGGCACAAGTCACTCAGTAACTGATTCCCTCCCCTTTTGAAATCTGTAAGACTTAAAATTGGCTAGCTTCAGTATTGTTTTCCATTCATGGTTTTTTCTTCTTTTCGTGTGCTCTTTTTAGCTTTAATGTTAGCTTTTAATGTTGTGAGATACCTCTTCTAATACCCCGTTCATAACTTGAACATGTCTTAAATGTTCTGGGGTGTATATTGTCCCTCACTATTGTAAGCCACCTTGGGTCCTTTTTCAAGGAGAAAGGTGGGGTAAAAATATTCGTAAATAAATAAATAAATAAATAAATAAATAAATAAATAAATAAATAAATAAATAAATAAATAAATAGTTCCATTTGAAACATTTTAGCCAGTGTGAACACAATGCAGAGAGAGCTTCATTTTCATATTAAAGGAGAAAATATGTAAATATCTTAAAGTAATACAACCATCTGTTATTGGCTGCTAAATGAGAACTTGGCAAGGAGTAAATGAAAAACAAACAAGCATCCCCTTCCCTTTATGAATGGGAGAGGAAAGAACTAATGTGTATGCCCAATGATCTGGAATGGAATATCCTGACGGTGATAAATCAAGAATTCATCTGTGCTCTCTGCTTTATTACAAGAACCAATAGCCATTAGATGAAAACATGATAAAGCAAATGTAAAGTGTGCTAAATGCAACATGACACTCTGCAGAAAGTAATCATGCTGTGGATCTCAAGGACACACGATATCACTGAAGCTTAAGATTATTTCAAAGGGATTAAGGCAGTTGAACAGATAATGAGAATCTCTGCTGCTTCATTTGACAGAAAAAGGTATGCTTTGTGTGCTAGTGAAAATATAATGTCAGCAAAGAGGCTCCAACTACCACTGGTGGAATAGTAAAATGCAATGGAGCTAGGAGTCAGTGATTTCCTGCTGCACTCCCCTGTGCATCCCACAGTCTGAAGAGGACTAAAACCTTCCAGAACTCTTAGATGATTACTTCACATCCACTCTCGTCCTGGGAGGAGGTTTGTTGTGTGTTGATGTCGGTCGCGGTCATGTGGTCTTCTTGTGCTTCTGTCCCTGTTATCATGTACGCATGGGCGTGATTGATGATACCGGCATGACTGATACAACACATCCTTGTTCCATGATGAGATGTGAAATTCCATGCCTTTGTTCTCCATTTTTTTTGACCCAACCTTCCATTTTTCGATGTTTCAATTCTCTGAAGCCTTGCCTTCAATGTGTTACGGAGCTAAATTTGAGGCATTTGTCTTTTAATCTCTCTGCACTGCATTGCTGACTCCATAGGAAATGTACTGGTGAATGGCACTTCGCACTCCTGCCACTAGATGGAGAATGGCACGTTGCATACCGAGCCTTACCTCACGGGCACTCATATTGGAACAAGAAACGAGATGAGGAAATTCCCGAGGCAAGGGAGGGGAATCTCTCATCGCACTTAGATCGCGGTTCAGGGTGTGTGGTCGGGATGAACTCCCTTTGTCCCGCAATGGACATGCGGTTATATTTCTTCGTACCGGTCCCCAGCGGGACTGCGAACAGCAATGAGATGGACATGAATTATCAGCCTTACTTGGTATGGGGATGGAATGGGCAAGAGGGGGAGAAGGAAGTTCAAAAAGTGACATCACCAGAATTGGACATTTAGACTTTAAGCTTTCAATTGATGCTTATACCAATCAGAAGGCCTATGGAATCCATTCCTGAGTGCTAAAACAAGATTAATGTAACTCCCATTAATTCAGTGGCCTACTCAACATGGGATTAATAACTGGATTTAGGCCAAGGGATTTACTTTGAAGTACAACTACATAGGACTGCCCATAGCATCTCAAACAATTGCTACTTTGAAAAATAGTTTGCTCTGTGTTCAATTGACCACTTTGAAACTGCAAAGCATGGAGCCCAATCAATATAAATATAAGACTAATCAATATAAAATCATACCTTCTATATACAAATGGCATTAATTACCGCCACTTTAAATGGTTGATTATTTTTTTCCAGGTGCAGCCTGACCTGTATTTCAAGGCCATTATTTATTTATATTATGTTTCCTTCTCATGTTCTTGCTTTGCAACCATAATTTGCTACCCGATAGCAACAACAATCTTTGAACGTTAGGTCTTCAGACCCTTCAAAAGTTAAAGATCGGGACTTGCAGGTGCAATTGGCTAACAGTCAAATCTCGGTGCCTTTTAACATTATTCTTCTCTTTGAAATGTCTGTAGCTTCCTCTTTGTTTTAATTCTTTTTCTTCTGAAGCTTTACAGTTTTGGATTCTCCCCACCACCACCACCTCTTTTGTGTTATTACTGTATTTTAAAGATTCCTTTTCACTGCCACCCTCTACGGAGCACTCACGGCATGTTTTCTTTGTATTATTCTTTTCTTCATCTTTTGTACATTCTGCCTTTTTGATTTCTGTTGGTTGAAAAATTCTTTTCCACCCCTCTAGACATTTATTGTCTTCTTCACCCATTTCTTTTATCAGTGAACTCTAATTAATTTATTGCTGGTCTGAAGAGTTGCCTGTGATGTTTTCCAAATTTAACAGGGGCAAGACTAAAAGAAGGCACAGAAACTCTGTAAAAGTAACTGTCAAATTATAATTTGTCTGTTCCCATGCTAGAGTTTGGAATCAAGGCTTTTGTTTTTACTAATCAGATGTTGGTACTCTCACTAGAGTGTGAATTGTGTCTAGAAAACCTCTAGCTGTGCAGCTGAGATCTGCAGAGCAGAATTAACTCCAAGCTTTCCCACAGTAGAACACCCCTTTTTGGTTGTCTTGCCAACGGGCACTTACAATTTGCTCACTCTGAGACATTGGGAAGTGAACAAAATTAAAACTGGACTAGGGGTGATACCTTCATAGGGTGCTGGTAGAAAAATAAAAAAAGTTTGCTGACCTTTCAAGAGCACAAGCTCTCTTTTTCAAAGCAGGTATAAAAGTCTATACATGGCAAGGGATGTAATTTGCCAGGAGAGAGTTCTTAAAAGTTCACTTGGCAAAGATGGAGGCCAGGCATCTTCTTGGAAGGCTCAGAGCAGCATGGTCCGATAGGGCTGGACTTCAGAGGATTCAAACAAAGAGCTGCATGGTGTGAGCACCTGCCTTCTGCTTACAACCATCATCTCTATTGGCTCTTCGAAGCACAAGGCTCCTGATTGGCCAGAGATGGGTTAGAAGTAGGAGGTTACTGCAACAAAAACATTATCTCCACTGGGGGGGAGAGGGGGGGAAAAGAATTTTTTTTTGGGGGGGGGAGAAAGAATGAAAATAATATTGCAGAAAAATGACTGGTCACACAACGACTTAACTGAGGGCTTAGCTGCATATTGATTACATGACTATAGGCTCTAACATGAATCAAATAGTGACTGCTGACTCATTTCCCATCCCTCTTTAATTAAATTAAACCATCCAAAGACTTTGCCCCATTTATTTATTTATTTATTTATTTATTTATTTATTTATTTATTTATTTATTTATTCAACTTATATGCCGCCCACTACCCAAAGGTCTCTGGGCGGCTTACAATCAAAGAATTAAAACAATTTAAAATAGTTATAAATAAAATATCAGTAAATCACCAAACAGTAATAAAAACCTTCTTTAAAAACATTATCCTAAAATTGTCATCAGCGGACCCACAATCTATATTGTATCAATTAAAAACCTTCTGGAACAGGAGGGTTTTTACCTGGCACCCAAATATAATCAGTGTTGGCGCCAGGCGGATCTCAATAGGGAGGGCATTCCATAACTTGGGAGCAGCTGCCGAGAAGGCCCTTTGTCTACAAGCCATCCCTCTCACCTCCTTGAGGGATGGCTCATTCTCCCCCCCCCCCCCGGCTCGATCTTAATCGCTGGGTAGGTTCGTATGGAAGGAGGCGGTCCTTCAGGTATCTAGGTCCTAGGTCCTAGGCCCTAAATCTCCTAGAGTGAAGAGTCAAGTACTGATGTATCAAGACTAGAGATGGGCACAAACCAAAAAAAGGCAATTCATTTTGATTTGGTTTGTTTTAAGGTTCAGTTCATTTTTTTTTCATTTTAAATGATTTCCCCCCCAAAATATTTGTTTCATTGGTTTGTTTTGATTCATTTATTTATTTTTCTTTATTTTAGTGTGCCGACCCAGCCACCCCTGGGGCTGGGGTGGCAGTACTTTTAAAAAAATATATTTGATTTTTTTTCAAGCACTGACCACGTGGCCCCTGGGGCCGGGTTGGCACTGGTTTTAATTTTTCATTTTTTTTTTGTTTTTTGTTTTTTGTTTTTTGTTTTGTTTTAGAGGGCCAACCTGGTACCGGGGCCTGCACACTGGATCTTTTATTTTATTTTAGTTTTATTTTTTTACTACCAACCATGTGGCCCACGCTACAGCTGTAGTGCAGGCCAGTTGGCTTTTTTTTCTGGAGCCCCCTACCTGCAGCCAGGAGGACCGGACCAGGAAGAAGACCACCCCAGGACCCAGTGGGGAGACACCATTTCATTTTGCTTCATTTATCTTAGAGGGGACAGTTCGTTATTCATTTTGTTACATAACAAAACAAATAACAAATAACAAAACAAACCAAAAGTTCGTTTCATGCCCTTCTCTTATCAAGACACCTGGATCCATTCCTGGAAAGAAGGGAGAAATCAACATAGTGAAGTTCAATAGCTGTGCATTTCTTGGGTTGTTTGGCCATGTTCTGGAAGTTTTTCTTCCTGACGTTTCACCAGATTCTGTGGCTGGCATCTTTAGAGGGCGAGGAGCTCAGGGAACTCTCTCTGCTCTGGGGTTCAGTAATCCCTTTAGATATACTTAGGTTAACTGAGATTTTTCTCAATGGATTTTCAAAACATTGCTCCTTACTCACACGTGCCTAAACTCCAATGAGGAAGAAGCCTCTGATGTCATCCTTCCTTCTCCCTGGTGCTCCCAGGGAGGCGGGATGATGTATTTCCATGCACAGCTCCTGATTGGCCAGCCAGGGAGAAGGAACGATGATGTCAGAGGCCTCTTCTTTGTTAAAGCTCAGTCCCATTCAGGGATTGGTTGATTGCATTTCGGAGGCTCCTGAACACCAGGTGGGTTCCCACATTTCATTTCAGATCCAGTGGGTTCCAAAACAAACAGCCTATCCCTACTAGCAAGTTGTTGGCTTTCAGCTTCTTTGTTTCAGTTGATGTGATAATGCACTATTCTATTTACATTAGGGTTATTTCCTATAATATAGTTCCCAAATTTCCCCTAAGTATGGCTGCCAGTAAGGCTAATAATAGAAGGATTCTGGAAGATGTACTCAAAAACTGACAGACTTTTCTAACTTTTATCTATACCAATACTGTACATTTCTGTAAGATTACTCTGAAGGAACAATGGTTGCCTTGTGCTATGCAGGAACCATCAGAAGGCTTCTGCTGGGAAGATGCTTTCAGGACTGGTCTAACAATAGATTACCCTGATTTTCTTTGCCAAACTGCATTGACTGTAACATCAAGCAGCTTCTTGTTGTAAAAAGAAAAAGAAAAAAAAAAGAAATCCAGAAACCATTTGACTCTAAGCTTAAATGCATTAACAATAGTCCTGAATAGGACTATTGTGACTCTTCAATGGCATTAACTAGGAGTATAATAAGTGTTTTTAATGTGCAAATTACACAAAGTGGTAAGACGTGTGAGCTGAAAACTTTGATTATATGCATGTCACAGAGATCTGGTGAAGTTGTTTTCAGAAAAAATCATTTAACAGAAGGAGAAGATTTTCTATGAAAAACATCATTAGCCAAGAGTACATGAAGATATTTAGAGTGGTGAATAAAACATCGCACTTAACCTATATACATTGACAAACTAATCGTGACCATTTTTATGTTGTATGGATTCGCCCCATAGACAATTCTGTTAAGCATATTTCCCCCATCTCCAGAATTTTTTTATGTTGTATAGATTTTATGTTATACAAACAGTTTGTTATATGAGGGTCCACTGTACTTAGAAGGTCAGTACAGTGACTTGAACTGCAGAACTAGATCCCTTTAGCCGGGAATTCTAACTTCAAATCCCCTGAATATATAATGGAGCCATGGCATTAAAAGTGGTATCAAACTGCTCAAGATTCTTTCTCCTCAATGCACTAAGACAGGCAGAATGAAAATGAATAAATGTTGTATAAAAGGAGCAGAGGTAAGGCTCCCATGGCAGGATCAAATATGTCTGCTTTGTTCCTGTCAAGGCAGACAGTATTAGAGAAAGATCCTAGTTGATAACTTTCCTTCCAATAGTGTCTATGTGTGTTATAAATGAGCAAATGGTGTGCTCAAGCATACTTGAGTGAAACCACCGCAGGAACTTTCAGTACATGTGAATTATCACCTTGTTCTTTATGGTAATTAACACTTCCAGCTGTAGAATAATTAAGATGTCCATCAATTCAGAAGCAGCAAAAGTGTTCTGAAAGACTGAAAACTAAGCAACTGTGTGCATCAAACAGCTGAGGTTCTTACGCCTGCCTACTTAAGCATATAAAGATCATTTGAAGTTTGCTAGTGCTGCTACCTTGGTGAGGGTGGGGACAGTGGAGTTAGGTGAATCTGAGAGAAGGCACTCGCCTTGAATAATAAGCCTTTTCTGCCAGAAACTCCTCTTTGTTTCACAGTCTTGTTCCTAACCTGGATGTATATTTGCGCGCAGGGGAATTTGCATAAGAAATTTGTATAAGATTTATTTATTTATTTATTTATTGGATTATAATACCACCCATCTTCCTGACACTTCGCCAGACCCTGTGGCCAGCATCTTCAGAGGGCAGGGAGCTCAGGAAACTAGACTTCTTTCTGTGCTCTGGGGTATAGCGTGAGTGAGCAGAGAGCACAAAGAGAACTCCTAGTTCCTTGAGCTCTTTGCCCTCTGAAGATGCCAGCCACAGAGTCTGGTGCAATGTTAGGAAGAAAAACTTCAAGAACACGGCTAAACAGCTTGTAGAACTCACAACAACTATCAGATCCCGGCCGTGAAAGCCTTCAAGAATAGAATGAGAATATGTTTTTTAATTAGCTGATAATTACTAATAAATATGTGCTGCAACCCCTTCTTAAAATATATAATCCTTCATGACTTACAGATTGAAAGCAACTAGAGATGGGCACGACTCGGGAAAATGACGTTTTCGAGTTGTCGTGTGTCGGAGGCAGCCCGTGTCGGCTCGTTTCCGTTTTTCGCGAAAAACCGCAAAAATTAGTCGGTTCGTTTTTTCGTTTTTTCGTTATCGTTATACTGGTTTTTTTGGGGGGGTAGCGGGCTCCTGGAGGCACCTCTGTGGGATGGGTGCCTCCGCCGGCCCGCTATAAAGGAAGGGACAGCAGCAGCAGGCTCCAAGAGACCCTGCTTAGAGTATATATTATATAAGCGGGATATAAATACAATAAATAAATAAATAAATAAATAAACATGGGGGTCTCCCATCCTCACCTGCTGCTGCTGCAAAATGGCATGCACAACCATATGGTTATGCATACCATTTGCAGGCAGTGAGACCTGCTCAAGTACCTGATACCCTGGTACGAGCGTGTCGCCAGCCATTTGCAGGCCAGGCAGTGCCACTGCACCTGCTCAAGTACCTGGTCCCTTGGTACGAGCGGGTCGCACCTGCCATGTCCCACAAAGAAGGGAATCGTACTTGCGTGTGTAGTGCAATGCAAGTAGATCTGGCTATGGGCTAAGGTGGATTAGGGTTAGGGCTAGGGTTAGGCTAATGACGGGTAAGGTTATGGTGGGCTAGTGGGTTGCACCTCTGGGTGCCTCTCTGACCCACTAAGAAGACAGTCTGTGACGTATGGGTAAGGAGTCAAGGATTAGGGTTAGCGGGTTAGGGGGCTAGGGCAAGTTTTAGGGGGCTTTTTGGCACATCCCAGAAGTCTCAGTGGCCAAGTGGCCATGCGATTGGTGAGATGGCTCCAAAAATTTGCATGGTCGTCCCCTCCCACATGGCTGGCCAGGCCACTGGGCCAGCCCATCATTGCACACTGCGCAGGTGTAAAAAAAAAATAAAATAAAATAAAATCAATGGAGGACACAGGAGGAGAGGAGAGACATTTTGTTGCAAGAAAAAACCCACTGCTACTGTGAAAAATCTGGCAGTTCATACATTTCCGCGTGTTTCTGTTGTGCTTGTGTGTTTTTGGACCACGATTTCAAAAACAATATTGCATTCGCCGCCCCATTTTCGATCCCCCGCCCGCACCGCATGGCATGGCGACGAGGCGACTCGAGTCCGGCTGCCCAGGACGGGGGAAGCCGGGACACCCCCCTCCAGACCAGAAACCCCCCCTCCGGTAGGTGCCCTACTGAGTGAGTGCCCTTAGTCAAGCGGGCATTTTCCGCCTGCTTTTTGGCCCGGGAATGGGTGGGGGGGAGACCCGGGGGAGAGTTTAAAAAAGTTTTTTCCTGCGCCGTCCGTGCCGCTTGTGTTTGCGGCGGCCGTCGGCGTCTCGGCGAGAGTGGGCTTTTTGCGAG
>JAHTLZ010000379.1:39179281-39190692 GCA_023846285.1 Phrynocephalus versicolor | reverse complement strand
TGGGTGGGGGGGAGACCCGGGGGAGAGTTTAAAAAAGTTTTTTCCTGCGCCGTCCGTGCCGCTTGTGTTTGCGGCGGCCGGCGGCGTCTCGGCGAGAGTGGGCTTTTTGCGAGCCTGCGGCGAGTCCCACCAGACCAGAGCAGCCCAGGACGGAGGGGGGGGAAGCCGGGACACCCCCCCTCCAGACCAGAAACCCCCCTCCGGTAGGTGCCCTACTGAGTGAGTGCCCTTAGTCAAGCGGGCATTTTCCGCCTGCTTTTTGGCCCGGGAATGGGTGGGGGGGAGACCCGGGGGAGAGTTTAAAAAAGTTTTTTCCTGTGCCGCCCGTGCCGCTTGGTTGCGCTTTGGCGGCCGGCGGCGAGACTGGGCTTTTTGCGGCGGGCGAGTCCCACCACCACACCAGAGCATCCCAGGACGGAGGAGGGGGGGAGGCCGGGCTGGGACCTCCAGAAACCACCCCTCTGGTAGGTGCCCTGAGGCACGGCAGGCATATTTCCGCCTGCTTTTTGGCCGGGAACCGGGTTTTTTAACTTTTAAAAACTTTTTTTCTGTGCCGCTTGGCATTGCGCGCGATCGCGCGATGCAAGTAACGAGCACGACAAATCAGACCAAATTGTTCGTTCGTCGGTTCGAGCTCGAAGTCTGGCGGAGTAATTCCCGTTTCCGTTTCCGTAGAGTAACGGAAACGAGTAACGGAAACGGAAACGGAAATACCGCTAAGTCGTGCCCATCTCTAAAAGCAACCTTTAAAAGGTAGGTTTTCACCTGCTGGTGAAAGGACTGGAAAGAGGGACCACTGTAGTGTCATTAAACAAGGGATTCTATTAAAATAGGAATAGCCATTAAAAATTGTAGGGAGTCCACGTGGAGGCTCTGAGCCCCCAAAGAACCTGGCAGCACTGAGGCAGCCATAAAACCCTGGACAAGTATGTCCAGAGTGGGGCAGGGAACCCAGTGTGAAGAGCCAGGCCAGAAGTGATTCCCAGTGAGCTCTGGATAACCCCGGGCACAGGCAAGGCCAGCAGTCACAGGCATGGCTCAGGAGGCCAGGGGAAACAGCTGACCACCCAAGATATTAGGCCTGATCAGGGGACATCTGGTCTGGTGGCATACATGACCAGCTCAAAGCCCCTTCCTCTCCCCTGTCAATGATTCCCCACTTAGATAAGGCTTCCCTACCCCAGGCATTCATCAGCTTTGTGACCCAGGCAAATAGTCCTGTCTCCATCTCCTACGGTGTTGTTTACCACACCTAATAAAAGCCTCAGCCCTGCTTGGCAGGGGACGCTGAGCATGCTTGAACCCAATCCATGTGTTGTGTAGTTTGCATCGCTACAGAAAATGCCTTCTCAGGTTCTTATCAAATATACATGTGATGGCAGGAGCACTGAGAGAAGATCTCTGAAAGTAGGAGGTTGGGACTGATCTGTGTTGGGTCCTTTTAAAGGAGAAAGACAGGATAAAAATACTATAAATAAATAAATAAATAAATAAATAAATAAATAAATAAATAAATATTATTCTCCTCTCATTATGCCTGACACCAACTGACCAACTGTCCTTTGTCTCCCTCTTGAAGCAAGAATATGGAATTTCATAGAATCATAGAGTTGGAAGAGACCTCAAGGGCCATCCAGTCCAGCCCCCTGCCATGCAGGAACCCTCATCACAGTATTTCTGACAGATGGCCATCCAGCCTCTGCTTAAAAACCTCCAAATAAGGAGACTCCACCATCCTCCGTGGCAGCATATTCCACTGCCGAACAGCTGGTCTGGTGGCATACATGACCACCAGACACAGCTTTATGGAAACTTGTGTGAAAAAGGTTTTACTACAAAAAACAAAAACAAAAGAGGTAACTCCCATAAGAACCCAGAATGAAAGAAATAAAATTTTCTCCAGGCACATCCTTAATCCATAGGTTTAGTGGGGATCATGTAGCATTACCAAAGAGCCATTGTGTATTTCAAATACCAGTGAAGATTCAGTAAAAAAAAAAAACTGATTTAAAATTCTTCACCTTGTTGACTCACTGGGATTATGTGGGTGAAATACCAAATCTTGGCACCCAAAACAGTAACACTGATAAGGTAAAAGAAACCAAAAAAAACCACACAAGTTGAGACTTGTCTGGATGGGGATTTGTGCTCTTAGTCAAGTAAAATGAAAAGAGCTGCCTTTCTGTATTGAGGCCCCAGGAAGGACTGTGTATTTTAGTAAACCAGGGTTGCATGAAGCTGTCACAGAAGAATTCTGGTCACCGCATCTCAAAAAAGACATAGTGGAACTGGAAAATGTGCAGAAGAGAGCGACTAAAATGATTACTGGGCTGGGGGACCTCCCTTGTGAGGAAAGGCTAAAACATTTGGGGCTCTTTAGTCTGGAAAAAAGGTGCCTGAGGGGGGATATGATTGAGACGTACAAAATAATGCAGGGCATGAGTAAAGTGGATAGAGGGGCATTCTTCTCCCTCTCACAAAATACCAAAACTAGGTGACATCCACTCAAACTGTGGGTTGGGAAAGTGAGAACAGACAAAAGAAAATATTTTTTTACCCAGCGTGGTGTTAGTCTGTGGAGCTCCCTGCCACAAGATGTGGTGATGGCATTTAGCCTGGATGCCTTCAAAAGGGGATTGGACAGATTCCTGGAGGAGAAGTCCATCACAGGTTACAAACCATGATGGAGATGTGTAATCTCCGGGCTTAAAACCAGGGTACTTCAAGGGCCAGATGCAGAGGAGTGGTATCAGGAGACAGATATTTAGTCTCTTGTGCTCCCAGAGGCATTTTGTGGAGCCAGTGTGAGATACAGGAAGCTGGACTAGATGGGCCTTTGGCCTGATCCAGCATGGCTCTTCTTATGTTCTTAAGAATTAATGAATCCTACAGACATGTCTTAAGACTGGTTTCAACCAGTCACCCCAGCTTCTCCTTTCTGTCTCAAGCCATTGAGTCATGATGTTTAGGTGAGATTGGCAACCTTCAAGCCTCTAGCCAGTTGTCTACAGCTGGAGTCAGAAGGCAGATAAAAATGGTGTCTTATTCTACCCACTTCTAATGGGTCTGCGCTCAAGCAATGAAGCTTTGATGTAATGCATGCCATTCCTTGACATTTTAAGGTCAACTCTTGAGACTAGGGGCAGGTTCATGTGATGTTCTGTGGTTACCTCTTGTTATATTCCAGGGTCAGTGCAGCCAACAGTTAGAGAAGGGCTTCTGGATTGGATTATTCTGGAATGGGATTTTCAGGTCAAGTAGGTAAATTGATCAAAAAATCAAGATGAAACCTGTCTAACCAGAAAATATATGTAACAAACAACAAGGAAAAGGCTTTTTGGTAGCTGCTCCAGGAGGAAAATGGGTCCAAAAATGGATGCAACTGATTACTAGAATTTCCACTCCAATATATGGTCTTATATCCTAGCCAGATGACACAAATGGAGTTTTATAGGCACTGGAGCTTGTATTTGTGGAACATTCACTGCAGGCACATATATAATTTCCCCCTTCAGGCCCCGTGCCTCTGTTGCTAGATCTCTGAAACAAGAAGTCCTATTAATTGCTCCACTCTGACTCATTCCAAATGGCATGATGGGACCTAAATGCATGCAACTACCTTCGCTTGATCCTGACTTTTTGACAGGATCAGTGCATGTGCAAACACCTGCACACTGAACAGAGGTGTCAGTTGAGAGAAAGGTGGGTACATAGGTGTTAAACCCACTTCACACAAACACCCCAAACCAATCTTACTACTTTCCCAACCCAATGCTCTCTTGATAGTCCAGACTGAAACACCCATCATTTTGAGCCAACATGGACACTGGAGATGATGGAATGATGGAAACCACAGTACAGAGTTCAGGAAGGCCCTTTAGAATTGACTGTGAAAGGGTCAGTTTGGTTTGTTCGTGTCTTTTCTCTCTTTTTTTCCATTATATCCTTATTACTTTTTTGAGTTAGAGCTGCCTTTTCTTTCCAGCTGAAGATGGGGGTGGGGAGACATAAATTCCCAGTTAAAGGAAATAATTGTCTCAAGGTACTGATGATTTCTATAAACAAGAAAATATCTTGATCTCACCCATCAGTATAAAAATGCGTTTAAAGCTTAAACATCACAACTTTCCCGGAACACCAACTCCTTCCTTGTTTACTTCTTTTTGCTCCATCAGTGGGAGACAGATTCGGAGCACAGAGATACATTGTTTGTCCTTTCGTATGAATTTACTCATTTCTAGAAACCCATTTATTTCAGCATCCAGTAAGTGATTTGCCGTGTTTCTGATATTTTTCTCCACAGGAGAAAGATCCTGTAATTGTTCTCATTGGTTGCTAGGAATCCAATACATTTCCCCCCTCCATATTCCATTACTGGCTAATCAAAAGCACCATATCAGAGGATGAATAAAATAAAAGATGATTTTTTTTTAAAAAAGGACCTAGACCGTTCCTCCAGTTGTGTTACATCTGAAGCAGGCTAGTACAAACTGTGACTTATCAAGGTGAGTGCAGGCCACTAGCCATGTATGGGAGGGCATGAGGGACCTAATAAGCCTTCTGCTCACTGATCCCTTAGTTCTGCTAAATAATTGGACAGAAGGTAGCCTGGAATTTCTTGCTAGTAGGATAAGTGAGACTTCTAAACTAAATTTTGTATCCTACATTTTAATAGAGGATATTATAATAGAGAATGTATTATTCAAAATGGAATTGAGTTGTCCAATTCTGGCAATACATCCTTGGAACACATATTTCCAGGTTTTATTTTTTTAAATATTTTTCTGGCAGAAGAAAAGTGAATCTGTGCATATTGATCCCATGGGCACGGTGGTCCATCTGCATATCAAAAGTTACTGATATTTTCCAAAGCATGTAATAAGGTGACCCCCACTTTTCCAACCCAAAATTACAGTTTTGCATAGCTGTAAAGTTTGGCTGTGCAGGTGCAATTAAAATGGACCTTCTTCAGCCAATAGTCCTATATACAAAAAGTCAAAACAAACCTGGCCTTGAGTCAAAGCAGCAACGATCCTTGCACATATAGGTACATAAATTGGAGCTAGTCGAGCTATTTAGTACAAGGTTCGTAATCCAAGAAGTGTTTTTCCTTCTCCCTTTTGGTTAAACTACAATAACAACAAATTATATAAGTCTGTTGCCATTTCATGATGCTTACAATCTGACACTAGAGGCAGATGTATCACTTTGTTTAATGGTGGGGCTGGTCCCGAACCATGTGAAGGCATAGTAGGGTTAAGCCATCTGCTTACTTGAGGTCTACTTGAACAACCTTCCCTGAACAATGAAAAGCTTTGACTTCTTCCATTCATAAATTCTGAACAAGAAACAAAATGCTAAGAAAACCCATCCCTGTACCCTGACACAAGCTGATTACATTAGAATGTTCATAATACTGTGTGGAATATCTACATTTTTGTGACTTATAAAAAGGTATCAAGAACCAGCATGAAAAGTGGTGTGTGTATGAGAGAGAGTGTGATAAATGCAGTGTTAGCATCTAGCATCCCAATAACTACAATTCTCAGTTTCCAGAATAGCAAATCAGGGGGCGGGGAGACAGCAGAGACTTCTCTTTCTCAAGGGAGGCTTCTCCCCCCCCCCCCGGGATTGTTACAAAGCAGTAAACAGATTACCAATACTTCTATACCCAGAGGACTATTTAAATATTGCTGCAAGTAAGGCTTTGAAATCTTCCTAGCTCTCATGTTAAATCTGTAAGAGAATACAATCAACTGCCGTGAATTCTCTGGAGGAAACACTGACAAGAGAGTACTGATGTGAATTTGTTGCTGTGCTGGACAGAAGTGGAAGAGGCAACAGAAAATACAAGTTTTATATCCACGGAGAGGACAAGAAATCCCTTGAGTGTAAACTAGGGTTATTATTCACTTAAAATGTTTACTCTGAACAAATGTATTTGGAAGAAACACACATAGAACAGCAGTTACAATAAAAATAACATCCTCTTTGGGTGGAAGAAGACCAGGGATGTACAGTGGTGCCAAAATTCAGAATCTAGATCCAGAATTGCAGGCCTTTGGGTTCAGAAAGCAGATTTTTTTTTTTTAAAAGAATTTGACATCACCAGATATCAGTACTTCCATTAGAGGCAATGTGAATACTATATTGCTATTATTTTATTCCTTGAAAAAAACAAACAAACAGGCAAAACACCCGACAACTTCCCAATAAATGTGGGGGGGAAACAGTGTCTGTGTATTAGGAAATGACTGCAATGTGCATACTGATCAAACCCTGAACCGTGAGAATGCCAGGAGGAAATGCCAGCAGAATTTTGAAGCCGAGGGCAAGTTGCACTTGGAGTGGGTCAATGCCCTGGGCAGCACTGGCAGGCAGATTGGAGCAGCAGATAGCCTGTGGTGGGTGAGAACTACGCCAACAATATGGGGGTACCACATAGATGAGTGCATGAGCATAAATTTGGAGCAGCAGTTGGAAGAATGAAAGAGGCAGAAGGAAGGGGTAATTTACTGAAGCATGGCATACCTAGCATTTTGAACAGAGTATCCCATTCTCTGTTTCTTAAAGGGAAAGCCCAACTATGGTAGGCTAAGGAATATAGGTTTTTCTACATTGTCTCCTACCTAAGACAACATTTTCTCACTGTCCACATTAGATGGTGGGCAAGACAGCGATCCCACTGCCACCTTGGCTAGACCTCCTTCTCAATTCAGTAATAGAAACCTACAGACACCAGTGTTCTCTGGCAGAGAGAATGGCTGGTCATTGGGTTTACAGTGGTACCTTGTATAAAGGAATTAATTCGTTCCAAATGAAATTATGTTAAGCAAATTTTCCTTTATACAAATTCCCATAGGAATGCATTGAAAGCAGAGTAATCCCATTTTTATGTTGTACGGATTTTCCCCATAGGCAATTATGTTAAGCAAATTTCCCCTATCTCTGGAATTTTTATGTTGTACAAATTTTCTGTTATACAAGCTGTCTGTTATACAAGGTACCACTGTATATATGAATACATTAATAGAATTTTTGACTATCTATCTATCTATCTATCTATCCATCTGGCAGCAAGGCCACCTCAGAGCGATTTACAACAATACAAACAAGCATATAATAATAAGCAACAAACAAACAATAAAATCAATCTATCTATCAAGTTGAGGGTTACAATATTAATGTGAGTTAAGAAAAAAAGCTGAAGGGCAGGCTTGCACCACAGCATATCCTACCAGCAAATGCACAGGGGTTTTATAAGCAGCAATGTGCACCTTTCAATTGGATAAAGCCACCGTTAAAAATATGTATTTTCTGGTGTCTGTGCCTGCATCTAGATTTCATTGGTACAGACAGACAGCATTTACAGGTTTTGATCTCACCACAGCTCACCTCCCTTGGAAAACCCATGATAACCCCAATCAGGAGACAGTGAGTTCTCTGCCTCCATTATCCTTGGTACCATGTTTTGATAATTTGTCAACTATGCCATTGATATAAAAATTGAACAAAGTTGGGGCTAGAATACAACCCTGTTTTACACCATTGAACACTGGGATTGAATTAGATAAAGCTCCTGTTGACTTGCAAAGAACTTGCAACTTGGTGTTTTCATAAAGGCGTTGAATTAAAAGAAGGAGCCTCCTGTCTATGGTGGTTTCCTCAAACTTAGCCCAGAGTTTGCATCTTGGGATAAGATCGAAAGCTGACTTAAAGTCAATAAAAGCTGCATACAAGGCACCTCCCTTAGGGGATGAGTATTTCTGAGCAAGATGATGAAAAATAAGTCCCTGATCTAGTGTGGACCTTCCGGACCTAAAGCCGGCCTGCTCCTCTGCCAAGAGGTTCTCTGCTTGTAACCAGTCAAACGTAGATGTATAACTGATAGAGGTTTGAGCTCTCGTAATTATATATAGTGTTTTACCCATAAATTGTCGTTTTTGCAAGTTATGTATTTTCCAGTAATATATTTTATACTGTTTTATCATATTATTTTATACTTTTTTATCATATTATTTTATACTGTTTTATCATACTATTTTATACTGTTTTATCATATTATATTTTTATTCTATTACAATTTTTGTATCATGTTTGATTTGGTTAATAACCGTAAATAAACATTCATTCTTGGTACCAGAATGTCCTTAAGGTTTATTTCTCAAGAAATTACTCCAGGATGGCTCAATGATCAGTTTCGCTTTCATTCTTCCTCTAGTAAAGAGAAACCTATCCTTTTGCTTTCCAATAAATGGGAGAAAATATTAGGCACCAGGGATGGGCACCTTACAAAAATGACACACTGTTTCATAAGCATTTTGTTTTGGAAGCTTACAAAACCTTACAAAATGAAACAAAACACAAACAGCATGTCGTCAAGCAATGCAATGAAGCACATTTTTAAAATTGTTTCAGAAATTTAAAAAGTGTCCTAGCCTCTTGATCCAGCCATCTTGAGAACAGGAGGTTTATTTTTAAATGGATTGATTTGTTTTCCTTTCCTCCCATGCCTCAGCTGTTGATCTTGATCTGCCTGAAGCTAGCCAGGAACTGAGCTCTTCTCTTTGCTGGCTGTGTCTGTAAGTTGATTTAAACTGATTGTTTTCCTTTCCTTTTTAAGTAGGACTGTGCTGTGGAAATTAATTTTTAAAATATTTTCTTTACTTCCCTCACTGCACTGTTAAGCTGTTGAACTTATCTATCTTATCTCTCCATGCAGCAGCTAGCTATTAGGTTTCTAGCTTGTTTACAGAGGGTTATTTGCTTGAAAGCAAATTGATTGGAAGGTTTGAAGGGTTTTGATTTAGGGCAGTGGGCTCCCTATTAAATTAAAAAAAGGAAAGCTCCCCATTATTTATAGCCTTTAGAAGTGTTTTGTTTCATTTCATTTCATGATGAAAATTCTTTTTAAAAATCCATTATCAACAAAACAAAATGAAATGAAGACAGAAACAAAATGAAACACTATATTTCCATTTTGTGCCCATCTCTATTAGGCACCAATATTACTCAGAATATGAAGAATTATTACTATAGGTATTGAGAACTGATATACAATATTTGGAACTATCAAAACGTGGCATTATTTGGCAAATTCTGAATATTTCTTAATCGAAATGCACATCCCTATAGAAAATACAGCTTTATTAGAAGATGACTATCTTTAATGGTGGAAAAGGACTTACCTGGATTAACAGGTACATATTATTAATATCTTTTAAAAAAAACCCAAAGAAGAATGATTTCTTATTTATATTAGGGCTAGTTATGGATTGGTCCCATTTCTCTTAAATGGGTGGCTATTGGCCAGCTGTGAATTCATTTTTGTTGAGTAAGAATGAGTTCAAGAAATATATAAAAATCCTAAAGTAAGCTGCCAATAAATTTTTCTTTTCTTTTCCTCTGTTTTCTTTACATGATTGAATATTCCCTTTTGATTCCTTTCTCAGCCAGGTCTCACTCAGTCTTTCACTACCTTGCCAGTCAGTTAGAAAACTAACAACTTGTTGGTTATTTGCCATATTACTGGTTGGCTGTTTTAAGGGAACAAAGAACAAATGGCATGGGCAAGCTTGTTCTGTTTTCTTTTGTTTGGATCTTGTTATGCACATCCTGTTATTTCTTCTTCAAACCCACAACCTTCTTCTTAATTCTCAAGTTCAATGTGCTCTTAAGTAATATGGAATGACAGCAAAATGCCCTAAAGCACTTTGAGCCTATGAATTTACAGGCCATTTTATTTAATACAAGAGACAATAATAAAGCAATTTCACCTATCCTATGAAGAGGTGAATCACTCTTATGTTGTACATGCATCTTTAATGGTGAGTGTGAGTCATACTAAAGTTTTCCAGAAATTGGATATAAAAAACAGACAGGAGAGCTTTTAAGTAAAATTTCTGTGTATGACGAATTTCCACGGCCAAATTTGGGTATGGCAAGTAAAATATTTTAGGAGAGAGGTGTGGATCAATTTCCCAAGGATCTAAATGGCATGATGGACCTAAATGTTCTCATGCTTTTATTGGAGAAGGCAAAAGACAACATTTGAAATAGTGTGAATCTGACTGTCTCAGTCGTGGAGCACTTCCTGCATGTATTACAGTGTACAGTAGTTGCACCCTGAGGAAAGTACCTCACTGCCTGGACTTGCCTTTTAAGAATTCTGAAGGCATCATTAATGGCAGAGAAAGATGAAGGGGTGAAGGTGTTCCTGTTTTGTCCGTTGTTCATCTTTCCTCCTCTTTCTAGAAGCTAATTTCCTTGCCTGTTCCTCTCTCTCTGAACTGAGAAAAGTAGATTACTTAGATATGACTCGTAGAAAGGTAGTATATATTTACGCTATTCAGTTCATTAATAGATACATAAATAGCTGCTGAGGAGAAGAGATAAAGTAAAACGGGCACTAAAAACGGATTTTCCTCCCCTGCATGTTTGACTGCAGACTTCTTTAATTTTTTTCTGCCCCTTGGTAATGCATGAATTCTCACCAGGCAGAACTGGGCTGTTCTCACATGATACTCATAATACTTAGTTCAGTAATTTGAAGTTTTTATGATTAAGTACTGTTCTACCTGGATTGCCTTCCAAGCCTCATTGTGTTGCTTTCTGTTCTAGACTGGTTCTCTCCAGAACTTGCCCAACCTTGGATGGTTTTTCGACCATGTGAAAAGAGGTTAATCCATGCCATTGGCATGGGCCAGAGGGTTATCTAACTTCCCTGAAGTTGTGGCTTGCCGAGTATGGGAGCAGGCTCATTTCATCCACTGAATCGAGATGGCTTACTTGAATGGAAAGCAGGGATAAACCAGTTGGCTGAGGAAGGTAGCAAGACCTTTGTTTCTCTACTCTAGAAACATCTAGGTTCCCATATTTAAAGACACACGCAGCTTTCTGACAAATGGTTAATAATACCAATAAAGTACAGCTTGCAAGCTGTTAAATATCATCCCATTCGATAAAGAAAGTTTACCCCACTTCTAAAACCATCACAATGGCTAGTGTATCTTTCTCAGTTATAGGTCATTTTTCTCATCCAAATGAAAATGTTTATTTTGATTCTTTCAGATAGGCAATAAAATGCTTTGGTCAGAAACCTGAATGTTCAGTCATGGGACAAGAAGATGGCTGCTGGATTTTCTTCTTCTAAAACATTTCTCTGTTGTCATGTCCTCCTAGGACTTGGTAATATAACTAAGCACCTGAACACGCACAAGCAAAATAAATACACATCATCTCCAAGCTTACACTGGTGAGGAACTCCGCCCACCCACTCTTTGCATCAAATTTTAGATTGTAAGATTGTGAAGGCAAAAACCTGACCTTTTGTATTTTGTATATGTCAGGAATAATGACAGTGTCAATAATAATAATAATAATAATAATAATAATAATAATAATAATAATAA
>JAHTLZ010000379.1:39143289-39171196 GCA_023846285.1 Phrynocephalus versicolor | reverse complement strand
AATACTCTGCAATTCACTGACAATTGTCTTATTTACTAAGTAACAACAAGTAATTGCCTTTTCCTAGTACCTCATAGCTGCTACCTGAGGCAGCTAACTCCCCTTGATTGATGATAGGGTTGGATCTCTTCTCCCTTCCCCAGTACCTCAGCTCTGTAAGTGCAGAGTAGCTTTCAAATGATAAAAACGTACGCATACAATATTGTAAACTCTTCCAGAGATGTGTTATTCTATTGTTTTCTGCTTCCCCCCCAGCAAAAGATGACAACCTATGAAGCTCAAAAATTGCTACTAACTGTAGTAGCACCATGCAGCCCATGCACTTAGCACTACTTTCATAACACTCTGAATTATACTTTATCAAGAACACTGTAGTTTTCCACTGGCTGGGTCCAGGTGCACTGCAAAGCGATAATGTACATCCCTTCTGGGAAGAGGTGGAGCAGAAGGAGAAGGCGGATTCTTGACTGTGTTTTCCAGTTACCCCTTGATACCCATCCACTAAATAGATTTTTTGGCAGGCTCAGAGAGAAAGACATTTGTTGTTCTCTTCCAGCTGGACACCAGGATCCTGCTGACATCCAGCTGCTAGGGAGGAGACAAACCTATCAAAAGGCAACTCATACTGAGAAAGTAGGTAGGAGCCATCAATAAGGAATCCCGAGCCAACTGCTGTCAAAACAAGAGATGACAAACACAATAAGGGAAGAAAATTTATTTTTGCAGGGGGTGGGGGGGAGTAGAATCCATGTTTTTAACATCTTGCTTCAAAGATTTGGGGTTTTCTAAAGGAGTGATTGTTTTCGAAATACAATCAGAATTCTGGAAATATTTGCATTTGACCTTTGCTTTCACTAGACAAGCCAGGCTAAAGGCTGTTTTCTAAGAATAGAGCACCACCTTGTGTTGATAAGCTATTACACCTCGGAAAGCCCTTAAGCTCAAGAGTGTTCCATAGAAATGGATCTAAAATCAGAATGGGCACACAACAGCGGCAGAGCTACAGCAGCAGCAGCAGCAAAAACAACAACCAAGTTGAGGGAGGCAACAACCATAATAATTGGGAAGTGTTTGGCATACTATATATGTGATACTTAAAAAACACAGAACATCAACCCACCTCAGGTCTACTCTTGAGACTAATAAAGTCTGTTATAAGAGTTTGTGGTCCACAGTTCCCTTCATCAGCTGCATGACGGTATTACAGTTGCACAAAAGCATATGCAAATAAAATGTGTTGGTCTTTACAATTCTGGAAGCCTCTTCATTGGTTTTCCTTTACTAGAATAACAAAATCATGCCCATGAAAAAATGTCTCCCATCACTGTTTCTGTGAGTTCAGCTAAGTAGCTTGTATTAGGGTTGAATATGTCAGTTTAGTATGGGAAACTTGGTTCTTGAATGAACAGGATTATTTACAATACTTGAGTGTGCTAGGATGATTTTCACAAAGGTATATTGCCACTAAATCTGAACCAATTTATTACACAGGTGAATATATTTGCATGCAAAGGAATGTTCTAAAGCAGGCATGTCCAAACTTCAGCCCTCCTGATGTTTTGGACCACAACTCCCAGAATTCCAAGTCTGTACTTCTAATGGCAAAGGACTGTGGGAGTTGTGGTCCGAAACATTTGGAGGGCTGAAGTTTGGACATGCCTGTTCTAAAGCTTTCTTGGTTTGGAAGAATTGCATTGGTGGAGATGGAAATTTTGCCAAAGAGCATCTCTCTTTCTAAATGTGGTCTATTCAGTTAACAGAAGTAGAGTTTAAGTCTGGACAGGGACTGATAAACAAATTTTGTAATGAAGGTAAAAGGGCAAGAATAAGCAAAAGCTATTGGTATAAGTCACAAAAGATAGGAGGTATAGGTATACCTAACATTAGAAATTATTTTGCAGCAAACCAACTTGGATACATAGGGGAAATAATATATAAACCAGAGAGATTATTATGGTGGGAAATGGAATCACAAGAGCTACAAGATAATAATAACTACTTATTTCGGACAACCAAGAGGATAGCTGAGGTAAAGAATCCATTTTTCAGCCCTATATTAAATACATGGTTTAAATATGTTAAAAATTATGTCCCCCTAGATCACCTTTGAGTCTAGTCACTGAAGTAGAGAATTTTCCTACAAATATGAAAGTTTATTTAGGACTATTTAAGGCAAAAAAGTGGCTAGACTGAAAGAATGAGTGAATAAAATGAAATCAAAAGAACAAATTAAACAAACACTTCAAAGTAATGATTTATCGTAGTTAAGCCATGCCCAGTTAGAAAGATGGACTAAAGAATGGCTGAAGAATAATAGAGAATGTAGATATTATACAAACAATGTACAATTTTTATTATCCCATCAGAATATGTAGAAGAATGAAAGGAGAAAGGAGCAGTAAGCAGGGTTTATAAATTTATTGGTGATTAAATTTGTGAATAGAGATGGGCACGACTCAAAAAAATAATTTTTCATTTTTCGTTTGTCATTTCGGGGTCCATTTCGGTTCATTTTCATTTTTCGGGGTTTTTTTGCGCATTTTTCGTTTTCATTTTCGTTGCGAAATGAAATGAAAAAAACAAAACGAAAACAAAAATTTTTCATTTTCGTTAGCATTCTTTTCGTTGGAATGTGTCTGCCATAACAAAAATGAAAAACAGGGCAAAAATTTTCGTTTCGTTTTCATTTTGTTTTCTGGAAAATTTTCATTTTCATTTTTGTTGCGTGACGGAAACAAAAAACGAAAACAAAAATGAAAATTTCGCTGAGTCGTGCCCATCTCTAATTGTGAAACATAAGGATAGAACAAGAAGGACTAAAGTCAGTTGGTAACAAGATTTTAAAAGGGAGCTAGAAGAAGATTGGAAAAGGTTATGGAAAATGAAAGTGTTACAATCTATGTCTGTGAGAATAAAAAAGAATTATTTTATTGTGTTTAAGGTGGTACATGACACCAGTTAAACTAAACAGAATAAATCTTAAGTATCCTAATATCTGTTGGAAATGTGAAAAGGAAATTGGCACTTATTTTCATTTATGGTGGGGATGTTAAAAGGTTCAAAAATTTTGGCAGTTAATTTATAAAGAATTAAGTGATATATTGGAAACGAATACAGATTGTAACCCAGAAAGTGCATTGCTATCAGTATATTTATGATTAAGAATATTTATGATAATAAGATTTAAGAATTAATCTCTAATATACTGACAACAGCAAGACTAATAATAGCAAGAAATTGCAAATCGAAATAAGAATTTAAGATGGAGGAAACAAAAATTTAAGATTTCCATAATGAAATATGGAATATAAACGATAAACTGTCTTCTAATTTAAAGGTTAAGAGAGGGGAATTTAAGAAAGATATTTTTACGATATATGGGAGAAATATATTGAGTACATTTTAATAAAAGGGAAAGGGAAAGAACCTAATACAGTGCACCCTTGTATAACAAACAATTTGTATAACATAAAATCTGTACAACATAAAAAAATTCCAGAGATAGGGGAAATTTGCTTAACAGAATCGCCTATGGGGCGAATCCATACAACATAAAAATGGTCGTGATTAGGGATTACTCCATTTTCAATGCATTCCTATGGGAAATTTGTATAAAGGAAAATTTGCTTAACATAATTTCATTTGGAACGAATTATTTCCTTTATATAATTACTCTATACACTTCTGGAAAAGAGAACTATAAAGATTTGTAGAAGAAGAGGAGGAGGAGGAGGAAAATGATGACGCAAAAAGATTACCAGATGGTCCTGGGGGTGGGGAGCACTGGTATATGTATGTATTTTTTATATTGTTATTGGGTTTTTTCCCCTGTGTTGTTTAGAAAAAATAAAAATAAAAAAATACACTCAAGACAATTGCTTTGGGTTTGGATGACATGTGGTTAACTAGTAAAAAAAAGGAGTCGGCTTCTGGGATTTCCCCATGTTTGGTATCTCTTTATGAATGGTGGTGAGCACAAGGCGGTATCTTGTATACCATCAGGCTCCACTTTGCTGTGTAAAGCTTGGCATCCCTTTTTTCTGCAGGCAAGGGGGTCACAGTATTGTGTAGCAATATCAAAAAAATTCCTGGTGTTTTGAGTCTTTGATATAGAAGCACAATATCCCACATTCATAAGCCAGAGCTTGACAATGATATGAAGTTGTCCCAGGCTCACCTTGACCTAGCCCATGACTGTGTGAAATGGAAGACCAAAATAAGAATAGTGGGCTCCACCACCAAGTGGGACAAAGGCTAAGGAAAAGAAGAAGAAGAAGAAGAAAAGCCAGATGTTTTTGCAATGACTGAATCTACAGTGTGTAGTATTGCAGCAGTGACATGTGACTAAAACACTGGAACCTGGTTGCCGGAAGGCCTTAATTCAGTCTCCTAGTGCAGTAGTGGGAAGGGTTAAATGTGGTGAGGAACCATCACTTCCTTTACGTTCTATCATTGAACAGGCTAGCTAGTGATTATGAACATTGGATTTTAGCCATTTCTGGCAGGCCATAGCTTTTCCAGTCACAGGAATTCTTACTTTACTTCAGAACATGCATGTTGCAGTTACTTGCAGGGACTATCAGAGTTTGCTGGACAATTTTCCAGGAGGACAAACATGTTAGTGTGTTGCTCTGAAGCCAACAAACATCTAGTGGCACCTTATTTGCCCACTGTTAATATGTGTCTTTTTGAGAATTTATTTGCTTCAGTAAGCTTCTATGATCTTTGAATTTCTGAAGCATAATTGAAGCTTTGTGTAGACCTTCCATTTTCATCTGCTCTCACTCATGGATGTGTAAGCAGATTTCACTTCCTGCAAATAATAAGCTGACACATGTTTAAACTACGTGTGTTCTCACATGCATTGGCCTGACCTAATCTTTCTTTAATAATTCATATTAAGGAAGTACACAGGTCCTGACTATGTTCAGATATGTTCAGAGAACAATCTGACATTTTGAGATTGACCCCAATTCAGGTTTTATTTATTTAGTGGAGGGAAGACAGAGGCTTCTGGGTACCCCCACCTTCTTAAATGGCAAGTTCTCTTGCTAAGTGGGCTTGCGAGTTAACAGCCTGAAGCTGGCAGAGATCCATGGCTTGAAGCTGGCTGATGTTGGTGATGGACCAGAGGGAAACCGGTGGATGTTGGCCGACAGAAGCCAGCAGAGAATAAAGACACTGGTTTCTCATAAGCTGTGTTGCAGTGCCACCATCTCAGATGGTCAAAAGCATTACAAATAGTCAAGGTGTTTTGCTGTCTGAGGAAAAAAAAGAAGATCCTCTCTGTTCCATGTTCATCAGTTAACTGCCCTGGCAAATGAACCTTGTACACCACATTCCAAAAGAATGTTCTTGTTCAGGACTGGAATTGAGAGAGATCCAGGACTAAGTAGTTCAGTTAATGCCACATCAGATGGTGTTTCTCTTTGGGAGGGTAGTGAAGAATCAAACACCTACCCGCTGGCTCTACAGCCAGGTGTTCCAGCTTAATTTATACAGCCTTATTTAAACTTCCCTACTTTCCCATTTTTGTTGTTCCTGGATGTTTTTGGATGGGAGACATCTTGTCAAATTATTGTTGGTGAACTGAAATGCATTTTCTTCTTGCTTCTTAAGTCTGACAGTAGGGATGAACTGTCAAACAACTCTTCAAGGCTCCTGGCAGATTTATAGCAGGGGCTGTCAGGTTGTCAAGTTTCCCCACTAAATAAAGTTAAACACCTTATCCAAATGTAGTAGAGTTATGACCAAAACCTGCTTTGTAGTCCTGTAGATTTGTATGGAGATGTACTGCACCTTGTCCTGAAAGTTTCTTTGAGAAGCTGCTCAGCAAGTGGTGACATGTATTTGAAAAGGTAATGTTAAAGATTCCCAATTTGTTGCCTTGAGAACTAGTTCCTAAATAGGCGAACTCTCCATGTCCCATTCCAAAGAATAGAAACTCAGCTTCATTCTACTGATTAGGAAAAGGATCAATAAACATTTTGATCCACCTTTCCCCTCCTTGCTAGAAAGGCTTCTGCCACAGAGAATGTATCCATGTGGCATACACATAGTAGTTTGATACGAGTTCAATTGCTGTGGCTCCATCCTATAGCATCTTGGCATGTGTACTTTGGTAAGATATTTAGAATTCTATGATAGAGCATGTTACTGTACTCCCCTGAATTACCAAACTACAAATCTCCATAGTATGGAACCATGGGAGTTAAATGATGGAAAACAGATGCCATTCCATTGATGAGTTGGGGGGGCATTCATAGAAAAAAATTAAGCTTTATAAAAAAGGAACAAAAGGAACAAAAAGTGGAAAAATTGCATAATCCTTGTACAACATCCAAAGGGAAATACTGATGATACCTTTGGTAGGCCTCTAAAATCATCACATGCATATGCTTTTCTCTAGAAGTCTTCATCAGGTTGAAGATGGTGCAGAAAATAAACGATAGTTCAGAAACAATAACCAGATGTGCATGCCTGATTTCACTTGTTAGGCAAGAGGTTGCAGGTAACTCAACATCCTTCTTTTCCTTTGAAGCACAAGTTTCCTTTTGAGCTAGGCCAGGCATGCCCAAGCTTTGGCCCTCCAGATGTTTTGGACCACAACTCCCACAGTCCTTTGCCATTGGAAATACACGCTTGGAATTCTGGGAGTTGTGTTCCAAAACCTCTGGAGGGCCAAAGTTTGGACATACCTGAGCTAGGCACTAAATCACAGAAATGTGGCAAATAGGGATGGGCATTTCATTTCGGAACCAGTAGGTTGCGAAACAAACCACACGAGCCCAGATGGTCCTTGGAACCGGCTGATACACACAGATCCAATTGCTTTACCTTTCTCTGTCTCATGCATGCTGTGATGTCATCTGGGCTAGATATATGATGCTGGCCAATCAGGAGCTGTGCAGGGATAGGCATCATCCCACCTCCCTCTCGATTGGTCAGCAGCACGAAGCAGCAAAAATGACATCACAATGTGTTTCCTCATTGGATTTTAACACTGCGCAAGAAAGAGAAAGGTAAAGCAATTGGATCTATGGGTATCAGCCGGTTCCAAGGACCACCTGGGCTCATGTGGTTTGTTTCATAACCTACTGATTCTGAAACAAAATGCCCATCCGTAGTGGCAAACCTGGCTGGATGAATACCTGGACTAGACTGAAAGCTAACTTGTGTATGTGACTGTTTTAAATGGTCTGCTAGTAGTGGGGTACTGCAACCAAGATATCAGAAGAAGTCTGAGACTAGGGCCCCTATCCCACGGCTGGAAGAAACAGCTTAAAATAAAAGGCAGTTTTGCTGTGGCAAAAGTCGTCTTATTAAAGGCGGTTTATGTGTCCTAACGAACTCTGTTTTCTTAACCACCTCTGATGTGCCCCCACAACCCTGAAGCTGCATCAAAGCAGCTGGGATGGGGATGTGGGAAGAGGGAAGGGGGAGAGATAAAAGAACCAGGGTGGGTATAGGATGTGAACTCTCCCTCTCTCTTTTTCATGTTTTGTTTCCCTGTACAGGTTATATTGAACAATGAGCGAATTCTGATGGTAGCTGGTAGGGTGTCAAGTTCTCCCCTTGCCCCCTCCCCCCCTCTCTCTTTCTGTGCACTCAACAGAGAAAAGAGGAATTGCCAGCGGGGTGTTTTTCTGGTCTCTGCCCTCAGCTCCCCACTCTCTGTGTGTGTCTGCACACACATGAGCGTGTTTTGTGTGTGTGTGTGCACACACATGCACACACACAGCCTCCTTGTCCCTTTGCTGCTGCTGCTGCAGAGCCAGACTGCTCAAAGCATAAGCAGATTTTAGAATCCCCACTGACGTTTGCTTCAGCTAAAAAGCCGAGGCAAATTATTCCCACCTCTGCGGCTGGTACTTGGAAAACTCGTTAAAGGAGACATGGTCACATTTTTTAAAAGCCGGCTGCTTGTGGGGGCATGATTTTGGGGGGCAGTTTATCGTGAAGTAAGAAGCAGATTTTAGTGGTTGTGGGATAGAAGCCTAGGAAGGGCAGAGATGAAGTAATTAGAAGAGATCATCAAGTAAGCATGTGCTACTGGAAACCAAGACAAAGATCATCCACATCTGATCACTATGTATGAGTGTAAGAGGTTGAGCTGTGAAGAAAATGGACAGAAGAAATGCTGATTCATTTGAGTGTGGTGTTGGAGACCTTTCCAGATACCCTGGATCACACCATAAAGATGAACAAGTGATATCTCTGGACTATCTCTGAAGGCAAAATATGATGAAGGAACCCATCAGCAAGAGCTGACCTGAGGTATTGAGGGCAGAATATGATGGAGATCACTCATTTATAGGTTTACAATAAGTTGGAGGTTACTTCATGACATATAACAACAGCAGTGGAGAAGTGGTGGCTCCCCAGCATCCATAGTTGCTGGATTCTGCCTCTCATAATCCATGACCATTGTTCTTTCTGGTTAGGGTAGTTGGAGTCAGAATTCAATATATGGAAGGCCACAAGCTTTGCACTCCAGCATTACACACAAAATATCCCAATATTTGGGACTCTTGACTGATACCTGCAATCAAAGGGGGGATATTGGGTAACAGTGCTCTAAGAGAGAATTTAGAACCCAAGACACTTTCCTGCCTGGGAAGATTTCATGATGAATCATACATTTATGGGAGCTGGTCTTTTCTCCCTCATTACCTGCTATGTTGCGGTACATTGCTTTTGTACCTGCAGGCTTCATGTACATGTCATGGCTAGCAGCATTGATGGACCTGTCCTCCATACATTTGTCTAATCCTTTTAAGAAGCCATCTTGGCTGATGCTAAAATGTCTTCTGGCAGAGAATTGCATGTTAATTAGATCTTAGGTAAAGAAAAGTACTGCATCTCCTACTAACTGGTATAATTGTAATTGATAGCCCTGTAGTCATTTCCACTCCTTATTCTTATTCATCTGAAGTAAATCATGGCCTTACATCACTACTTACTGGCTATTACCTGGTTTAGCAGGGTGTGTATGGGCATAATTTCAAAGGAAAGGAAAGGAACAATAATCTGGATATTCATTACAATGCCAGAGTTTATATGCTCTCATTAAGCATTAATTGGTAGTTGATGGCTATTGCTATTTTTAACACCACTCATTCATAGCAATACAATTAGTAACACTAAGTACAGGAACAACATTAATAGCATTACTAATTGTAAATCTGAAGAGAGAAACACAACACGACTGGTTAATTTCTTGGCAGTATCTCATGATAATTGGCTACAGGGACACAAGTGCTGAAGTAGAAAGGTAAATAATTTAAAATATTTCCTTGGAGTTTGCATTACTAATATTCTTGAAAGCACCACAGCCATATCATACATTCCATGCTTTTATGGGATTACACGTTTTTATCTGTCTATTAGCCTCTATAAAGTAGCTAGTCTCTGTTTTCTAAAAGCAATTACTTCATTTAAGTATGGAGGCAAATGACACTTAAAGAGGGAAGACAGGAAACAGTCCTACTATTGGTAGTTATTTCATGCAGTTGCCATCTCCAGCATAGTGCCTTCCAGATCTTTTTGACTACAAATATGGCCATAGAGGACACTGAAAAGAGGTAATATAAGCACTGTTCAAGTCTTAAGGGGGTTTGTGGTGGTACTGTCAGTACAGCAATTTGCTCATGCTTTCTCCAAGTGAGCACAATTCGGTGTAGGTCTGGCAGATGGACCTCCCAGATGGAAGAATGCTGGGATTTTGAGTCCAAAACAAACAAACAATCAATCAAAAACAGCTAACCCCTGACTATGATGTCACAGCTCAGATCCCACTAGATCAGGGGTGTCCAAACTTCGGCCCTCCAGACGTTTTGAACCACAACTCCCAGAATTCCAAGCCTGTATGGCCAATGACAAAGGACTGTGGGAGTTGTGAGCAAGATCAGGGAGGAACAATCCTCATTTTCAGCTTTTGCAGTGTACTGTGCTGTTTCTCTTTTAAAAATGATGTACTTGCATGCACAAAGCCGAGCCACATAGTCTTTCTGTACTTACCTTGCATACTATTCCAAGGTGTGATGGGGCTCATCAGGTGATGCAGTGTTAGGTTTTACCTTAGATTGCACATAGACTTACTGAGCAATGGGAAGGTAGACACTTTAGAGCTTCCACCTTAAACATTTCTAATTCCTCCACCTGCTACATTGCTTCTCTATCACATCTTGCAACAGCAGAGTGACAAGAAGGACATCACACTAGCCTTCTCCCCACCTCCAGCTTGCTCCTTACCGCTTGCTTTAAACACCCATCTGATGAAAGGAAAATGTCCCCAAAGCTTTGTGTATTTCTTTTCCTCCTCATAATATGGCCACAACAAATGTCAGAACACAAGGATTAAATGGATGGAGCTGTAAGCAAAAGGTTTCCATCTGACTGTTGCTCTCTTAGATGAACAGCTGTTATTGAAATGAAAAAGCTGCTTTTTTTCTGACTGGCAGTTACATTACATCAGAGCTGCTGTGTTGAGGAAGGCACATGCAAGCCATGGGTCAAATGGGAACCAAAACTGGGTGCTTCCTACAGCAATCATCATCCCTCTTTTTCTGTCATTCTCTCTTCTTTCTCTATATCTCTCTTTGAGCCTGATACACAGCCACAAACAAACAAACAAATAAACAAAACTGGCTGGGATTTGACCTTTCTTAAAAACTGTGCTGAGTTTCGCACAATCTAATTCAAAGTAGGAGCCTCGTGGTGCAGTGGTTAAATGCCTGTACTGCAAGTAAAACTGTGCTCACGACCTGGGTTCAATCCCTGGTAGCAGGCTCAAGGTTCACTCAGCCTTCCATCCGTCCGAGGTCGGTAAAATGAGTACCCAGCTTGCTGGGGGGGGGAATGTGTAGCCTGCACACTGTAATTAAAAAAATGTAAACCGCCAGAGACTACTTGTAGTGGTATGGGGCGGTATATAAGCAGACCACTTTGCTTAATTCAAAGTGCCCCCATTCCCACTTGAGTTGTTTCATTTTCTTAGGAAATGAGTTAAAATAAACAGCCATCAGAGGGCCATTTATTTTAGCACAATGTTTTCTTAATAGAATCTGCCAGTTTGTGAGCTTAACTGTCAGTTTTAAAAGGGAGCTTCTTCATGCATACCCAATTTAAGACCACCAGGTGGAGCTCTAATGAATTTTCTCCTCTCTTTTGTGGGAAATGTAATCAATAGATTAACTGAAGTAGTAGGAACACAGGCAACAGATCAAAAACCAAATGGCTTGTTTCAGCTTAGAATTGAAATGCTACATATTATATGATTTTTAAAATGTAGATAGGCTTTATATCTTTTCCTCTTCCTCCTCACTTACCAAGCCCACAGGGTTACATAACCCTTTCTCCACTCCATCAGTTTGTCTTCCCTCTTTCCCTCCATTCATTCCTCTATTTATTTGTATCCTGGCTCTCCAGAAACTTTTGATCAGTGAGGCTACAAAATAAAACAGGCTGAACTGTGCTTTCATCATTGTAAGGCTAATTACACTGGTGACAATGAGGCCTGTAATAAGACTTCCTGGGGTAGGAACTGGCAAGCCACCCCAGTATCCCTGCCAAGAACATTCTATGGACAGAGACAAAAGGCTAAAAGATATGATGCTGGAAAATGAGCCCCTCAGGTTGGAAGGCGTCCAACATGCTACTGAGGAAGAGTGGAGGACAAGTACAAGTAGCTCCAGAGCTAATGAAGTGGCTGGGCCAAAGCCGAAAGGACGCTCAGCTGCAGACGTGCCTGGAAGAGAAAGGAAAGTCCAATGCTGCAAAGAAATATACTGCATAGGAACCTGGAATGTGAGATCTATGAACCAGGGTAAGCTGGATGTTGTCAAACATGAGATGGAAAGAATAAACATTGACATCTTGGGCATCAGCAAACTTAAATGGACAGGAATGGGTGAATTCAGTTTGGATGACTATCACATCTACTACAGTGGGCAAGAATCCCATAGAAGAAATGGAGTAGCCCTCATAGTCAACAATAGAGTGAGAAAAGCAGTGCTGGGATGCAACCTAAAAAAATGATAGAATGATTTCAGTACGATTCCAAGGCAGTCCTTTCAACATCACAGTAATCCAAGTTTATGCACCAACTACCGGTGCTGAAGAGTCTGAGACTGACCAATTTTATGAAGACTTACAACAATTTCTGGAACTGACACCAAAGAAAGATGTTCTTCTCATCATAGGGGATTGGAATGCTAAAGTAGGGAGTCAAATGATAAAAGGAATAACTGGCAAGTTTGGCCTTGGAGTTCCAAATGAAGCAGGGCAAAGGCTAATTGAGTTTTGTCAAGATAACAAGCTGATCATTGCAAACACTCTTTTCCAACAACCCAAAAGGCGACTCTATACACGGACATCACCAGATGGACAATACCGGAATCAGATTGATTATGTTCTCTGCAGCCAAAGATGGAGGAGCTCTATACAGTCAGCAAAAACAAGACCTGGTGCTGACTGTGGCTCAGATCATCAGCTTCTTATTTCAGAATACAAACTTAAACTGAAGAAAGTAGGGAAAACCACTGGGCCAGTCAGGTATAATCTAAGTCTAATCCCTTATGAATACACAGTGGAAGTGAAGAATAGATTTAAGGAACTAGATTTGTTGGACAGAACAACTGAAGAACTTGTAACATTGTACAGGAGGCTGCAATGAAAACTATGCCAAAGAAAAGAAAATGCAAGAAAGCAAAGTGGTTGTCCAACAAGGCCCTACAAATAGCAGATGAGAGAAGGGAATGCAAAATGCAAGGGAAAGATACAGAAAATTGAATGCAGACTTCCAAAGAATAGCAAGGAGAGACAGGGCGGCCTTCTTGAACGAACAGTGCAAAGAAATAGAGGAAAACAACAGAAAAGGAAAAACCAGAGATCTATTCAAGAAAATTGGAGATATTAAAGGGGCATCTCATGCAAAGATGGATATGATAAAGGACAAAAATGGTAGGGAGGGACCTAACTGAAGCAGAAGAGATCAAGAAGAGATGGCAAGAATATACAGAGGAATTATATCAGAAAGATCTGGATGTCCCTGATAACCAAGATAGCGTAGTTGCTGACCTGGAGCCAGACATCCTGGAAAGTGAAGTCAAGTGGGCCTTAGAAAGCATTGCAAACAACAAGGCCAGTGGAGGCGACAGCATTCCAATTGAACTCTTTAAAATCTTAAAAGAGGATGCTGTAAAGGTGCTGCACACATTATGCCAGCAAATTTGGAAAACCCAGCAGTGGCCAGAGGACTGGAAAAGATCGGTCTACATCCCAATCCCAAAGAAAGGAAACACCAAAGAATGCTCCAACTATCACACAGTTGCACTCATTTCACACGCTAGCAAGGTTATGCTCAAAATTCTACAAGGCAGGCTTCAGCAGTATGTGGACAGAGAACTTCCAGAAGTGCAAGCTGGATTTCGAAGGGGCAGAGGAACTAGAGTTCAAATCGCCAACATGCGCTGGATTATGGAGAAAGCCAGAGAGTTCCAGAAAAACATTTACTTCTGCTTCATTGACTATGCCAAAGCCTTTGACTGTGTGGACCACAACAAACTATGGCAAGTTCTTAAAGGAATGGGAGTACCTGACCACCTTATCTGTCTCCCAAGAAATCTATATTTGGGACAAGCAGCAACTGTCAGAACTGGATATGGAACAACTGACTGGTTTAAAATTGGGAAAGGAATACGACAAGGCTGTATACTGTCACCTTGCCTATTTAACTTATATGCAGAGTACGTCATGCGAAAGGCAGGTCTGGGTGAATCACAAGCCGGAATTAAGATTGCCAGAAGAAATATCAACAACCTCAGACACGCAGATGATACTACTCTGATAGCAGAAAGTGAGGAGGAATTAAAGAACCTCTTAATGAGGGTGAAAGAGGAGAGTGAATAAAATGGGCTGAAGCTCAACATCAAAAACACTAAGATCATGGCCACCGGTCACATCACCTCCTGGCAAATAGAAGGGGAAGAAATGGAGGCAATGACAGAGTTTATTTTCTTGGGCTCCTTGATCGCTGCAGATGGCGACTGCAGCAATGAAATAAAAAGACGCCTGCTTCTTGGGAGGAAAGCAATGGCAAGTCTAGATAGCATCCTAAAGAGCAGAGACATCACTTTGCCAACTAAGGTCAGCATTGTCAAAGCTATGGTTTTTCCAGTCGTGATGCATGGAAGTGAAAGCAGGACTATAAAGAAGGCTGATCGCTGCAGAATTGATGCTTTTGAGCTGTGGTGCTGGAGGAGAGTCTTGAGAGTCCCCTGGACTGCAAGGAGATCAAACCTATCTATCCTGAAAGAAATCAACCTCGAATGTTCACTGGAAGGACAGATTTTGAAGCTGAAGCTCCAGTACTTTGGCCACCTCATAAGGAGAGAGGACTCCTTGGAAAAGTCCCTGATGTTGGGAAAGATTGAAGGCAAAAGGAAAAGAGGACGGCAGAGAATGAGATGGTTGGACGGTGTCATTGATGCAACCAATATGGATTTGACAAAACTCCAGGAGGCGGTGGAAGATAGGAAGGCCTGGTGAGCTCTGGTCCATGGGGTCACAAAGAGTCAGACATGACTGAACGACTGAACAACAACCATCTTCCCTCATGCTGGATATTTCAACTAATTTCTTGCATACATATCATCAATACAATGCAACCTTTTTGAATCCTCCCAGGATTCAAAAATCTCTCACCATCTCCCAAAAATAGTAGGCCAGGGCAGCACGTAAGGTTCTATATCTGGAGGTTGTTTATCTGGAGCACTTGTTGGAATGAATTATTCTGAAAAACACATCAAAGGAAGAATCACTGACAAGACATTGTTGCCTCCTCTTCCTGTTTGTACTGCTGAAAACAAAAGAATGGACTAGAAGATCTTCTGGTCTGATTTAGAATATTGTATTCTTCTGAAAGATAACCTATATTACTATATGCATAAGGGATGGGGAATTTCTCATTCAGATTATCCTCTAGGTTTGGTACCACATATTTGGGATAGACATGGGCACGACCAGAAAAAATGACATTTCGAGTTTTCGTTTGTCGGAACGGGTCCATTTTGGGTCGTTTCCGTTTGTCGTGAAATTTTTCAAAAATTTCTCATTTCGTTGTTTCATTTGTCATTTGTCATTTCCACCATGATTTTGCGCGATTTGACTTCCCAGAGCATAGGGGCGTCCCGCAATCAGGGCCGGCGCTAGGTGTTTTTGCGTCCTAGGCAGCGGACGGGGCAGGAGAGCAGGCAGCGGTGGCGGTGGGCCATGGGCAGGCGGCGACAGCGGCAGGGGAAGGCGCGGGCAGGCGAGCGGGCGGGTAGCGGCCACAGGCGGGCGAGTGGGCGGGCGGCGGTGCAGGCCGCAGGCGGGTGGCAGTGCGGGCAGGCGGGCGAGTGGGCAGTTAGGATATCACTTAGGATAGAGGTTCTGTTCTTGGCTTGGACCCCAAATGTGTGTGTGTGCAAGCAAATTGAAGTTGGGAAAATAGAAAATAAATGGTAGTATATAATATATTATTAAAATAAATCCACACCTCCCACTCCCAGTCGAACCTCCCCCTGTATCCAATATCAGAAAAAAATCCTCACAAACTGCCAGAGAAGAAATAATGAATAAACTGCTATTCCCTTCAGCAGACAAAGCTGCAGGGAATCAAAGAAATTATTTTCTAAATTCAATTTCCTCCCTGCCTGCCTATCTTAAATCCTAAAGCCTCTAGCCTCCCTCCTCAATCTCGATCGGATCACACCAGCACCAGTAGCCAGCCCTCCTCCCTCAACCACATCCATATACCCGACAGCGATTTCTGGAAGGTGCCTCGCCTTTTTATGCCCTCCGAGACATCCAGAAGTATCAGTCAAAAACCTGGCGATGCCATTGGTGGAATGGTTCAAAAAATTGCATGGTCCCATCCCATGCCCAGCCCAAATGGGCAGGTCTAATAAAATAAAATAAAATAAAATAAAATAAAATCAATACGACGTTTTATTGCTATAAAAAAATCCACTGCTGATACTATTAAAATTCAGGCATTTAAAATAAATAAATTTCACATGTTTCTGTGGTGATTTGGTGTGTTTTTTGACCACGATTTCAAAAGAAAAATTGTGGTGTCCATTTTGGATCCCCCCCACCGCATGGCATGGCGAGACGACGAGGATGACCCCCCCTAGCCTGGTGCAAACAGTCCAGGACAGGAGAAGAGGGGGGGAAGGCTGGGGACCCCCCAGAAACCACCCCTCTGGTAGGTGGCAAAGCCTCAGGCAGGCATATTTTTGCCTGCTTTTTTGGCCGGGAGTCGGTTTTTTTTAAAAAAAAAAACTTTTAAAAACTTTTTCTGTGCTTCGCATTGCGCGATCGCCACGATGCCACAAACGAAAATGAAAAACCCGACCAAAATTTTCTTTTTTCGGTTCGAGTTCGAGTTCTGACGGCTTAATTATCGTTACCGTTTCCGTTACGTAATGGAAACGAAAAACGGAAACGAAAATGAAAATTTTGCCGAGTTGTGCCCATGTCTAATTTGGGAAGGTCAAATATTTATGCATAAATATAATTTCATTCCTTTTGGGAAGGAGACAGTTGACATTTTTACACATATGTTTGCCACCCAAAAATAAAGGGAGGACACGTTCATTTCTCTTTAGGTTCACCCAGAATTTATAGAAATTCACCAAATTAAAATATGAGAGAGGCGAACCTGCGCCCCATCCTTACTCAGAACACTTCATGTAATGTAGGACATGTTCAGTCTTTCTAGAGTCTTTCTTTGAAAATTCTTTCCTCACAATTACTGCCCCCCCTTTATTAAATGAAGAGAAAAATCCCATGTAAACTTTTGCGCTTTGAAGACTGCCTCATAGTCTGACAATCCGCCCCTAGGATGGTTGCCATGATTAATGTGCCAAGGTCCCTTGCCTCTCAACTAATGTGTTTTAACATACTGGACTCATCACTGTCAGCTGTTTTTGTTGCTTTCCCAATGAAGCTGCAACACAAACACGACAACTCTCAGAAGAAGAAGCCAGACTGTGTGCAGGCAAGCAGCACACAGTCTGGCTTCTTGGTAATTTCAGATGGTTGAGTTCTGAAGAAAATGCATGGAAGTGGGATGCCTCATCTCCATCAAAGATATACATGTGTCTTGCAGGAGCAAAAGAATTCCCACATGTCCAATCAATGAGCCTACAATGGCATGTGTAGTCACCCGGCTTTTATTGTGTCGGCACACAGCTCCAACTGAAAAAAAGACCCTCCCTCTCCAGCTATCACTGCCATCACTGAGACCACCACAGAGAAGAAAGATCATGCCTTTTATTGCCTTCCAATTGTGTTCAAGTAATTGCGCACATGCTGTAGGCATATTATTGCTATTAAAAGAGGAAATGATCCAGTATTCCTCCAGCCTTTAAACACAAAGCAGTGACACAATTCTGATTCTTCTGAGAAAATAAGCAGAAAATCCAGACTAGTGGATTGTGAGCTGTCAGCTATTCTAGTTACAAAAGCATTTGTTTTATGCTTTCTTGCTCTAAGCATGAACAAAACATTAAAAAAAACAAATTGTATACCAAATGCAGGTGGTCCAAGACTTTCCAGGGACCCAGTATTAAGGTGGGCTGGGAGTGAGTTGCTGTGTACAGCAGTGTGTGACATCCAAAGGGTCTATGTTTGTCTGTTCTTTTGTCTGTTCTCGCTCAAATTGAGGGTTGGGAGAGTGAGCACAGACAAAAGAAAATATTTTTTTACCCAGCGTGTTGTTAGTCTGTGGAACTCCCTGCCACAGGCTGTGGTGATGGCACCTGGCCTGAATGCCTTCAAAAGAGGATTAGATAGATTTCTGGAAGAAAAATCCATCACAGGTTACAAGCCATGATGGGGATGTGTAATCTCCAGGCTTAAAACCCCAGTACTTCAAGGGCCAGATGCAGGGGAGTGGTATCAGGAGACAGATATCTAGTTTTGTACGCTCCCAGAGGCATTTGGTGTGGCCACTGTGAGATACAGGATGCTGAACTAGATGGGCCCTTGTCCAGATGCAGCATGGCTCGTCTTATGTTCTTATTAGGGATGGGCACCTTATGAAAAACAACACACTGTTTCATTGTGTCGTAAGGTTATGAAATATTTTGAAACATTTTGAAACAAAACAAAATGCCAGTGTTTTGTTACAAATTGCCAGTGTTACAAAACGCCAGTGTTTTGTTACAAATTGAAATCAAACACCATTCCCCCCTCTAAAATGAAACAATTTGTTCTAGAGGAAATAGCAGGGCAGCTTCCTCAGACTCTCCCCTGTAACCTTTGACAGTTGGAAAGGTTTGGGTTTTATGGAATGGAGTTATTAAGCTCTAAAGGGGGTGCAGGGGCACTTAATTGAAGGTGTGTGGATCAGCGCGCATTACCAATAGAGAGGGGAAGCTGTAAATTAACCCTATATAATTGGTGAAACTCCCCAAACATGCCCCTTCAATTAAGCACCCCCTCACCTCCTTTGGAGCTTAATAACTCAATTCCCTGAACCCCAAACTTTTCCAAATTTCAAGGGATTAGAGGGGAGAATTTGCAGAAGTGCAGAAGTTAACCCTGTCATTTGTATGCCTCAGGTCACTTTCCATTGCATATTTTTTTCCCCATTGCCCTGAGTCCTAGTCTCTGAAGCCATGGAAAACAAACCAGTCCCATCTTCAATATGACATCCTTTGAAATATTTAAACATGGCTATCATATCCCCTTTCAACCTTCTTTTTCTAAGGCTAAACATCCCCAGCTCCCTAAGCCTCTCCTCATAAGACATTTCTTCCAGACGTTTAACTAACCCAGTCACCCTCCTTTGGACCTGTTCAAGGTTGTCAACATCCTTTTGAAATTGAGGTGGGCATAACTGGACACAGTACTCCAGGTGGGGTCTGACCAGAGCAGAATAGAGTGGTACTATCACTTCCCTTTCTCTAGTAGACACCATGCTTCTCTTGATGCAACCAAGAATCACATTGGCTTTCTTGGCTGCTGCATCACACTGCTGACATGTTCAATTTGTGCTATTCTCCATCCAGGTGTCTCCCATCCTATATCTGCACAATTCATTTTTGTACCTGGCACCCTACATTTTCTTTTGAAACCCATTCTGTTAGCTTTGGCCCAGTGCTCTAGTCTGTCAAGGTTGTTTTGGATTTTCATCCTATCCTCTAGGGAATTAGCAACCCCTCCCAATTTGGTATCATCTGCAAATTTAATCAGCATTCTCTCTATTCCTTCCTCCACCATGTAAATCTCAGCCTCCTTAAATTTCAGAAAATAGAACTACAATACTATCCTGGGAAACTTAAGTTATCAAGCATAAAACAGCAGATTCTAAAAAGCCAGATACTGTACTTCTGGATAAGCCTCAAAGAAAAGAATGATCTGAGCAACCTCAGAAGAAAAGTTGAACAGCACTGGACCCAGAACAGAACCCTGGAGCGCCCCATTGGTCACGTCTCTCCATGCCAAAGAGAAGCCATTTATGATCTCCCCTTGGCAAAGTTCCAGACATTCAGTTATCTGCAACCTGAGGTGACCACCCCTTCCTGATAATACGGCTGGTCCTGCAAGAGTATTTATTTATTTATTAGACTTTTATACCACATCATCTAGCAACAGGGCCATTCTGGGCGGTTAACAAAATTAACAAATACCAAGTACAAAATAGTATACAATATATATAAACAATACAATATAATGAACACAATAAACATAACTACATCAGATCAGATCAATAGAAGACTGCTACCACATTTTAGATTTGAAACACCTTTTCCTTAAATACAAAGTGCCTTAAAAATCACTCTCCGCTTTTCAAATAGCTTTTCCTGAAGAGCCCCCTTGGCCATGCCCATTTTTGACTACTGTGTCGGTTTTTCTTGCAACGACCACTGGGGGTGGTGTTTTTTTTTAATTGGTTCCTGCACCCCCTTTTAAAGCGATTTGTTTGTGTTTGCGGACATTCTACGCTGCCTTTTTTCGGTTTCCCCCTGTTTCTGCCATTTCCCTGTCGTTATTTAAAGTGGTTCAGCCAAGCGTGGACAGGGTAGCTGATTGCTAAGCAACTGCTGAAGTGTGGACTGCCAAACCGCTGTAGCGACCACATGACAGTGGGAGGAGATAAAGTGATGCAAATTAGAAAGCGGCTGCTCAAGGAAGTGCGGTAGCGGCCCAAGATCAGAAATGAAGAACTAAATGCAGAACAACACAAGGGAGAATAAGTAGCAAAGCATATGATAAATTAGTAACCAGGGAAAGTCTTGCTACTGTATATATCCATGTTTTAAGGCCTTGTTTTCCTTTTCTGTGAAGACTACATGATCTTCTGTCTAGGTTCTGGCCCTTCTCTACAGCATATTATAGAGAAACTATAACTTATTAATTCTCCATTGGTTCTTTTCTGGTTCAGGCTATGTTTCCGACATATACCTCAGCCTGGCGAGCTAGGACAGAAAGTAGCCTGTTCCCTGGAAATGTCAAGCTAAGAGGTTTGCAGTCTCAGAGGATTCCTGTTTTTTCCTTGGTATCTGTGTTTGCTCTCCATGTTGAGTTCTGCTATAGTTTTAACTGTTCATCCTTCTCTGAGTTGGATGTATTCAATGTTTCTGTATGGAGATTTAAACCATCTGCATGTTAGAAATGCCTGGTTTATGGGGCCAGATTTTGTACTGCCGAATCTATTATTTTCCTAATTATTGCAGAATAATTTATAATTGACCTGAACAGTGAGCTGATCTGCAGATTCTATGGAGCTGATCTATGGAATACCTTTTCTCCTCCTCCTCCTCCTCCTCCTCCTCCTCCTCCTCCTCCTCTGTCTCTGCAATTACAATATCTTCTCCCTTTTCCTCACCGGTATGCAGTCCTCCCCCATCATGGTCAAAATTCATAGATATTGGGAATTGTAGAGCTGAATCTCTTTAATTTCCTATACAAAAGTGGAACAGGTGATACCTTTAGGCTACTAGAAAAATAACAAAAATGTTGTTAATATTTCGAGGGTGAAACCTCCTTCCTCAGAGCAGTACCAGTAGGTTATAACATGGCACAAGATGGATTTTCCAGGAGTTATTTCTTTGATGTAAGGTCCTTGGCAAGATGGGGAAAAAACCAGGCAGTTTCTCAGTTGAGACTTGGAGCTTGGATGTTCTTAGGCTGCATCCAAAATGAAGGGACAGAGGTATTTTATAGTCACAGTCCTTCCAAAGACATGTTACGGCTCTCACACACACATTCACACCTCTTCTCAATGTGGTTCATCGAGGCCAATGGGAAGGGGGAGGGAGGTCAATGCAGAAGGGCCATGCCTTCTGCACCAACTCATGCCTATGAGATTTAATGGCAAATGTGTTAACAAAAATGAAATGAGGTTGTTCATTATTATTAATTCTGGCTTCACCTTATCTTATCTAGTTAATTAACCCCCAGAAAATACAACATACTCCACAGTTACTATTCAAAAATGTTATCTGTCTTTACCTTTTGCTCTGCGAGTATCATGGTGTATTTTGTGTTTTGCCTGAGGCTGGAGATAAATATGTTTATCAAATGAAGACTGAAGAAGCTACTTGGAGGAGAAGTGAAATGTTTTGATCCCGCAAGAAAAGAAGTCCCGTTGCTATGACGCAACTTCCAGATAACCTCATCTGGATGATTCAGAATCTTCACAGACATGTTTAACAATTTTTTTGTATCTCCAGAAGTGGGGGAATTAGCCATTACAGGTGCATTTATGCAATCAGTCCTAGATATATACTGAAGCTGCCTGATACCGTCTGCACATCCTTTTTCATTCCACCTTGTAACATGCTCTTGGGTTACTTATTAAAAGTACAGCCCCAGGGATAATAATAGTTTATCTTATTTCATCATTTATTCAAGTCAGTGAAAACGTAAAAGTAATAACTATAGAAACAATCTCCATGGTAGGTTGGCTAAGTAAATTTAAACACACCAAGACCTCAGTGAATGTTATATGGATAGCTCTCCTTTGAATCATGGCAGAGGTGGACATCAAAAAGATGGGGAGTTTTAGTGGGCTTTTAACATGTTGATAATACTCTTGGGATTTCTGTACTGATGGGATGCAGGAACTTTTTGGGCTTCATAGCTATATTCCTACCAGTAGATGTCTCTGTAAGGCAATAATTCCTTAGTCAAAGAATCACAGTTTCCTTTAGTGAGATTTCTTTTGACTCTGCTCTTTGCAAAATAGGGGGCAGCACAGATTTTAAAACAACTAGGCCATGCTTTCTAATGTTCTTCAAGAATCACAAACACACACACAAGGAATTTTTATTCAAAAACAAAATATTGTTTTATCTTTCCAAGCAAAGAAAGCAGAGGGTTTCAAAGTTGTCAAAAATGTTCTGTTATTCCACATGTACCCTGAGAGGAGGGAATTAGAGGCAAAGTTTTGGGGCATAACTATGCTAGGACTCCAGTCAAATATTACCTTCAAGGCATCTGTTTGCAAAATAACATGGGTTCATCAGACAGAAGCTCCACTTGTGAGCCTTGTATGAGTCTTGTGATCTATGAAAAATCTTTCTTTCATCTCTTGTTATTATGTTGCAAAATTAATACAGGTGGTGAGATGTAATTTTATGCATATAGCAATTACTTATCTCAGTGGGTTGAGGGACATGAGAAAAAATACATAAGATTAGAACTAATGGCATTTTGTTTTGGTCTCTGAATCCAAGGCAAGGCATCCTTTAATAATATTGTGCAGTTTTGTCATGGTATGAAAACCCCCAAATTGGTCAGGAAAAGAAGAGATGGAAGCATTGCTCTAGAAAGCAGTTTGCAAAAAGCTGAGTTCAAGTGTTTTAATTTATCTTGAGAATTTACATGTACGTAACCCAGATGTGAGAACAAATAGGAGTGTTAAAGTTACTTCTTCCGTGATGCTTGTCAGAAACTAACCACCTGTATTAATTTTACAGTATAATATCAAGAGATATAAGACATAGTTTCCATTGATCACAGGGCTCACACAGATACAGCACAAGGCATGAACACTAACAGGAATTTCACTAAGACAATGAATATGCTGTTGCAGGGTCTTCACAATGTTATCTATGAATAATCCTTAAAACTTGGAAAGCGTTCATTAAAAGTACTTCAACATTGTTGCTGTTTCGTAGGTTTTCTCCCAAGAGCTCTTTTTTTTTTTTGCTCAAAGGGAATTATCCAATTTTACCTTAGGAAGAATCATTTGATATTAATTATACTGAGAGGTTGAGACTGGCCAATAAGTTTCAGGCTTTTGCATCTAGAGTCTCCCAATTACTTATGCCACACTGTCATTCACTCATGACATGCTGCCCCATATTGGTTCTATTAAGCACGCTTGCTGTGTTAGATCCCGTAAGATTGTCCCAGCTAGGCAACCCTCCTTGGCCTCAACATTTCTTGACATATCAAAGGATGTTATTTCTATGCAAAGTTACCACCGACACTTTGAAGTTTCAAAATCAGCAATGGGAGGTTTTCTTCTTAGGCAGAAAGGGTATAGGAGATGAGACTCTTGGGGAGATCTGTAGATATTTTGGGAGAGGTTAATGGAATTTTGATAAGATTTGCTATGGTTCTGTGTGCACTGACATGAAAAAAACAACTTGACTTTCTTTCAAAGCAAGTAAGAAATTCCAGCCAAATGGAAGAAGAGGTACATGCCAAAAGCAAAACAAGCAAAGATTAAGTGCCATCACAAGAATAGCCCACAAAACCCATCAATCTTGAGCCCTAAGGTTCCACTTGGCACTATATTTAGGGTGCAACTACACTAGAAACTACTTGACTTGTGTCTTCTTCCTAGCCTTTTCGCACAGGTGTGGGTCTACTTTTCAGATCCTAAAGCACCACGTTTGCCTGATTGACCTTGTCTTGAAGGTGCAGGCTGACAGTTTGCATGTCCTTACTGTCCATGGTCACCTACATAGCTGCTAGCCATCAAATTTCAAGTGGTAAGCAGTTTTGGCAATGGTGTCTGAAATATATACAAACAATCATGTATTATGTCTCAAGTAGACACAGGTGAGGACTGGCTGGGATTTCAAACAAGAACTCCTGAATCAATTCACTGTTCATACCAGCTGCAACATGATTCACATCCCAGCTCACAGCTCCCCTTCTTTTCTTCCTTCCTCTGGTCCCACCTCTGTCAATCCTTTTGTGGGGCAATAATAATAATGAGAGGCAAGCAATAAGGTGATAGGGAGGTCTAGTGCTAATCTCATTTATTTATAATTTTTTTAAATGTAAAAAAAATTGGAGAGCAATCAGGGAGATTAAAGAATGTATGTTCCTCTGATCCTGATCATCATACCCTAATTTCCAACACTATCAGAACATCTCATAACTAATCCCATGAGATAAAGGCCCCTTTGAATTTTTCCAGTTTGCAAAAGTTTGAGCCTTCCAAGTGGCAGAGAGAGAAAAAAGCAGCTTCAGGAGCAAAACAGGTTGAAACAATATGAATCTGCCTTTGTGTCATGTGATCAGTTAATAAAATAGATTTCACCCATTTTATAAGCAGAGCAAATCCCACAGCATTTGATCATATAGCCACAGGCTTAGTTATGTTATTTGATTGAACTGAATCCTTTGCAGAAATAAATTCAGTGCCAATGCTACTTAACTACAATCCTCTAATTTGCCTTCCTCAAATAACATGAAATTCACTCTTCTTAACTATCTGAAACTGTGATTGGTAAAATGATATAATCTGGAATAGAATATTCAGTAAACCTGTTCATGGACGGTGGAAGCAAAACACTATTTGTTCCAAGGCATATTTTCATTTTCATTTTTTTTAGTAAGATTATAGAGGAGTGAATATCTTCATTGATTTTGTTCAGAATTTAACAAAATTCACAAAATACAGATGTGAAAGAAAATCAAATAAAATTAAATGGAACTTGATGAATGTGGATGAAAATAAAACTTGCTCTCATCTCTTGGTGAGACTTAGAAGCATACTGTTTCTGTGGAGCTCTCCTATTATTAGCCCTCTATTAATAATAATAAGAAACCTAATAATAGGACATCATGTGCCCCACAATAAATGAACCATCATTAATCATTCTATCGAATTTTCCAGATTATATAAGATTCCCTTTCGTCAGTTATGAGAAATGGAATGAGAATTTTCTTAGACTTGTTATTCTCAATTAAAGCAAACTTTGTGCACCTCTTGATACTTGTGGCAAGAAAAAAATAACTTTTCTTTGATAATGCACACATTTGCAAGAATGGTGAGAAATTCTGAATTAAAAAGAATAAAATTGCATAGCCAACAATTGAACAGTTAAAAATATATATCTAAAATGTATATGCAAAAATAAATGTAAGTCAGTTTGGAGAAGGTAGGAAAATGTTTACTGGTAAATAAATGTGTACATTACTCAAAATATGTAAATAAATGAACACATGAAGACAATGCAGGGGGGAAATATGTATGAACTTCAACACAGGAAGGAAAAATTCCCATGGGTTTTGGGGAAATCTAGCAAAGGGGAAATTGAGAAATTTTTATGACCTTACAAAATTACTGCTTCTTCTTAAACACAATAACCATAGAGCTATTGTTTTTTGCTCTATTAATTATGCACACACTTAGAACAGTTTTTAAAAATATAATGCTTAGAAAAGGGATGCACAGTGCTAACATTAGAAGCAATAGAATCGTGTTTGCTTTGAAGAAGCTTGTTTCCACATGTCTTCTTGTGAGGCAGTAATAGATGGATTCTTCCACCTGCGTATTTCACTATTCTTGTGGCTGTGACTTAATTTATCTTATAGTAGAGCAGCAGGATGCATTTTCTGTTCCCAATGTTTAGGAGCATGTGCAATTCCTTGATACCTTTCTGATGCTCAAGAGATTTACGGAAGTATAAAAATAAATGGTAAAAAAAAACCCTTTCAAACTCAAACAAAAGATCTAAAATAGGAGAAAACACCCAGTATCCATAGTGCACTTATTGACTATTAAAGAGGGGATTACAAAATAGGTAGTATGATATGGAGAATCCTGCAGGAGGATACTAAAGGGGCATGTGACAAACGGAAATTTGAATGGAATTTGGTTTTCAATGAAATGCAAGAAATATTAGGGGAAAAGATTCCAATGTCCCCCCAGCTGGCACTGTTAAACATAGTTGCAGATACACAACTGAAGAAAGAGGAGGGTGAACTGGTAATTATAACAGTTACTACTGCAAGGCTGATGTTTGCCAAATATTGGAAATCTAATAATCAATTAGTAATGGAAGAATGGTATAAGGAGTTATGGAATTTAGCTATTAAGAATAAATTGACTTGTGAAATTAAAATTAGGAAAGGGCTGAGCAAGTCTAATGACTTTAATGGAATATGGGATAAATTATTGGTATATGTATTTCAAAAAGGCAAGGGGTATACACCTGGTGAAGACTCAATGTATTTCTGGAGAGAAACGGGCTGGTTAATATCATGAAAGTTGTAATCTTGTTCAAGTCCCGAGGGGGGTGGGTTGCACTGGGTTTATGTATGCTTATTTGTTATATTTTTGTTATATTGTTATTTGTTATTTTCTATCTTTACGTTATTTTGCTGTTTTATCTCTTCTTTTACAAATAAATAAAAAAAAATATATTTTTTTTAAAAGAGGGGATTACAAAATAGGTGGTAAGATATGGAGAACCCTGCAGGGGGATATCAAATTGACACCACTATGTTTTGGTCTTGTCATCAGGAGTTGATAAAGATAAGCGAGAAATTTAATATGAGCAAGCTGAATTCCAAGAAGGACATTGGCTGTGTGGTGTATGTGGGGAGTTCCAGTAATAAGAATATCCAGAGAGGGCTGGACAAAGTATCTTGTCTGAAGCCTTGGAAAGCTATTGGTAATTAATGCAGACATATTAAGGAAGATGGACCACAGGATCTCAGGAAGCTTTTTGCATTCTATTTGATACTAGTGTGCCACCCAGTCATTCAGCAATGTGGACAAAATTCCCTACTGCGTAATAGGTGAAAGGTGCAGAGTTTCCTGAGAAATTTCACAGAAATGATCCATATACATCAAAAATGCACTCAAAATGTACTTACCTTGGGCTCCAAAGTAGCAGGGGTGCCTCCCTCAAGTGGTTTTAGGTAACCCCCTGAAATCTGGAAAGATTTGGCATTCAGGGGACTACATAAGAACATAAGAACATAAGAACATAAGAAGAGCCATGCTGGATCAGGCCAAAGGCCCATCTAGTCCAGCTTCCTGTATCTCACAGCGGCCCCACCAGGTGCGTTTGGGAGTGCATGAGACTAGATATCTGTCTCCTGATACCACTCCCCTGCATCTGGCCCTTGAAGTAACCCGGTTTAAAGCCTGGAGACTCCACATCTCCATCATGGTTTGTAACCTGTGATGGACTTTTCCTCCAGGAATCTGTCCAATCCCCTTTTGAAGGCATCCAGGCCAGATGCCATCACCACATCCTGTGGCAGGGAGTTCCATAGACTTACAACGCGCTGGGTGAAAAAATATTTTCTTTTGTCTGTTCTTACTCTCCCAGCCCTCAATTTGAGTGTATGTCCCCTAGTTCTGGTATTTTGGGAGAGAGAGAAGAGCTTCCCTCTATCCACTTTACTCATACCCTGCATTATTTTGTATGTCTCAATCATATCCCCCCTCAAGCGCCTTTTTTCCAGACTAAAGAGGCCCAAATGTTTTAGCCTTTCTTCATAAGGGAGGTGCCCCAGCCCAGTAATCATTTTAGTCGCTCTCTTCTGCACCTTTTCCAGTTCCACTATGTCTTTCTTGAGATGCGGTGACCAGAATTGTACACAATACTCCAGGTGGGGCCTTACTATTGTTTTGTATAATGGCATTATA
>JAHTLZ010000379.1:39123618-39136113 GCA_023846285.1 Phrynocephalus versicolor | reverse complement strand
TATCTATCTATCTATCTATCTATCTATCTATCTATCTATCTATCTATTATGGATTATTTGTATTTCTGTGAGGATTACATGTTACTAATTTGTTTTACAGTTACATGGTGCACACAGACACACACACACACACACAGAGAGAGAGGGGGGGGAGAGAAACTTTGTGTGTTATGAGTGATGTATATACAGAGCACATGCACATATATATTTGCCTAGCCTAAAATAAGACCTGCTTCAGGTTTCCCAAGCCTCAGAGAGCCTGCTCATTCGTCTCCCTATGTCTCAGGTCATGCCTAAGTTGCTGCATTGTGCGTTCTCTGCCTGGGGCCGTAGCCTACCATTGATGCACAAGTAATACGCACCCACCTACAGAAACTGACTGAGCACTGCAGGGGGAGATACTCAGCAAAGCATACCAAAAGTGTACTCTCCACCTTTCTTTCCTTTGCTTGTAAATCCTGAGGTCTTTCAGCTTCTCACCTAGTTGCCGAGATCGGTTGGCATGTCTGCATTTCCTGTCTCTCTTATAATAATCTTATCTGTGTGCTATCCCACCTTTGAGTACATAGGTTATTAGTATTACTGCAGGGTGGGAGCAGGAATATATATCACTAATTTGTCTTACAATTACATGGCATTGTATTATGCAGGTCATTTGATACAGATACCAAGTACATCTTGTGTTCTCTGAAGGGGTGCTAATGGTTCTCTCTCTCTCTCTCTCTCTCTCTCTCTCTCTCTCTCTCTCTCTCTCTCTCTTTCTCTCTCTCTTTGCCAAGTATCTCTCCCCATAGCCCCAGGTGTTGTGCAAGCTGAAGAGTTTATTTCTTATTTGTTCCTGGAATTGTGCAGGTACCGAAATTCTTCTGACTTCCAAAGTAAAAAATATTAGATTGTTCATACTACATCTTTGTCCTTATTTTCTGGGTTCACAGTGTCTCTTGGATTTGTTGTTGTATTCACATTACTTTAAAAAAAGTCCAGTTTATTTTTGCTCCTCTCTGGTTATCTTGTATTTCTAAAAGTTGAGATTTTCATTTACTGTTAGTAATCATTACTGAAATCCTGTTCCTTAATGTAGTAAATTGCATTAGAATAGGCTCCTTGAATCATTGGGAATGTGTGGATTCAAGTATTTTGTACATTTCAATGATTCAATAAGGCTTAACCTTCTGTACCCATCAAGTGCACCTATGAAGGTGGTGGATGATGATCTTAACACCTGGTTAGGCTCACAAAGGGAGATACAGTTTTTGAGAGAGCTTGAACCCAAGCGATTTAGAGGTTTGTAGATTCAAACCAACATTCTGACTTACTACGCTAAGCAACATGATTTCAACCATAAAATCATAGAATTGGAAGGACCTCAAGGATCACTGAGTCCAATCCCCTGTCAATGCAGGAAGGAGATAAAATATCACATGGGGAGATAGTATCATCACTGAGAGAAGCGCTAGCCTTGTTCATCTTCCTGTTAATAAAAATTTGAAGTCAAGTTGTAGAAGACTGGATTGAATTGCAGGAGGTAAAACAGGTCTGCTCTTAGTCTCCCATTTGACTTGTGAGAAGGTAAAAATACAGAAGAAGAATGCTTCAGATAGTGTACACAAACTCTCATTCACTCTCCATCTCAGTGTGCACAAACTTTGTTAAACAATCTTCTTTTGCTTTCAGTTTCTTTCAACATATTTCATTTCAAATGATTTGGAAGCACCATGCCAGTTAGAAGGTCTACTGAAACTTTACAGTGTCCCAGGTCCTGGAAGTTTATATTGTTAAATTCACAGTGCCATACCATATCTTCACTGATACATGCATAGCAGAGATGGGCATGACTCAAATCCTGCCACTTTGTCAACAATTGATGTCGGGTACCATGTGTATGACTTTTGACGAGCAAATTAAATTTGTATTTACCTTCTAGCAACCTATCACAAAAAGGAGTATATAAAATCTAACATGCTTCGTACTCTATGAGCATATGGGATGGGGTGGGGAATGTAAGTAGGCAGGCATCTTCTTGTTGAATATGCCCATGTGCCAGGAGGAGCCTGTGCTTAAAAAATCTGAAAGGCATTGTTTACAAGGTTGTTCAAAAATGGTTTGGAGCATGTTAGATACATCATAGTTCTATCTAGTATGGACAGCAGTTGAGAATAATGGGAATTGTATGACAACATCTAGGGAGTTATAGGTTTCTCCACACCAGTTACTTCCTCCCCCCTTCTGTCTACCTGTATGGCTCTATATGTCCCTTCATATCCCTTTCTTAAAATGTCTAACTCACCAGCACATTATCCATCACCCCCCCCCCCAAAAAAAAAGATAGAGTAGGATGTTGTCCAAAGGGATGCTATGGATGGCAGAATAAAATGTTTATTAAAAATATTGCAGTAGCTAATGAATTAATATTTCATATTTGGCTCACACTAGTTTTATTGCTTAAATTTTGTGTGCTTTCATTTCTTGACTCTCTTTAATTTATCTCTCCAGTGGGTTTACAGGCCCAGCTGACTTTCAGCATTTTTAAAAAAAAGTAAATTCTGCTTACTCTGCAAATTAAGTGAGCTCTTCTTTTAATGGCAGGGATTATTTTGTGAAATTCCGTTATAAGTGTTGCTGTTCAGCAATACATTTTGGCAGCGGTTCACTATTAAGGCTAAATTGTCCTTTGGTTTTTAACTACTACAGTTCATCTGGTTGGTCAAAGAAAGCACTGTGAGTGTTCGAATTTGGAGATAACTCGCAGTAGCTAGCTAAGTGTAAATCCAACATTCGGACACACTGGTCAATTTAATATTTTGAATTGTTCCCTTTATATGTGAAAGGTGAGCTCTTAATCTACCTCAGTGAATTTTGATAAATCAACAATATTCTGATACGGAGTGGCTGGATTCCAAACGTGCAAAAAAAAAAAAAAAGATGCCGAGGGTATAGTCTCAAACTTTTGCAGGCCTCCTGTGCATTTACCAGGGATGGGAACTTGTGTCATGGAGTTGCTGTCAACTCAGACTTAGGTGACACTGTTAAAGTACAGTGAACCCTTGTATAACAAATAGCTTGTATAACATAAAATTTGTACAACATAAAAAACTCCGGAGATAGGGGAAATTTGCTTAACATAATCGCCTATGGGGCTAATTTGTACAACATAAAAATGGGATCACTCTGTTTTCAATGCATTCTTATGGGAATTTGTATAAAGGAAAATTTGCTTAACATAATTTCATTTGGAACGAATTAATTCCTTTATACAAGGTACCACTGTATATAACTCTATTATGCAGATAGGGATTTGTTATGTTGAAGGAAATATATAAACCACTAGCTGAGATTAGCAGTGTTGTGGGATAATAAATGCACTTAGTGATTATGGAGCTAAGAGACAAATGAACAAGGCAATAGTACTTAGTACAAAACATATATTACATATGTACACGTGACAAAGAGTAATATACAAAGCACAGCATAACAGAGAATGGGGAAAGCTGCTTCTCACCTTAGGCAGTCCCAATTGACACTAGTTTGCTTGATACTAGAGATGGGCACGGAATGAACATTTTTTCGTTTCCGTTATTCGTTAGTCATTCTATTACGTAACGAAACGACTAATGAAAATTGTGATGAAAATGCAACGAAACGAACAGAACCACGAAAATTGTGGCTGTTACATTTCGTTTCTGTTAACGGCGACGCACAATGAAATCAGCTGTTTTAAATGTTAAAAAATGCCCTGGACATCCATAAAAATGCAGTGATAGTTATTTACTGTATATTGTCTGATAATACCTACCAGGGGGTTGGGGTCCTTAAAAGGTGCATTTATGTCTTTTCTCAGATTGCTGTATTTTTCCCTTTAAGGGGAGTTAGGGGACATCGACCCAAAATGGCTCCCAGATGCCTAATATTTATTGATTTCTTGGGTATTAAAACACCCTGGACATCTGTAAAAATGCAGCGATAATGTAATAATTATTTGAAATTATTACCTACCAGGGGGTTGGGGTCCTTAAAACGTTTGTTTTTGTCTTCTCCAATTGCAATGTATTTTTCTTTTCCCTTTAAAATGGATGTTGCCACCAGCCACAAAATGGAGGCAAGCCATGTAATGGGATCATGTTCAACCAATAGCATGCCCAGGTTGCAGACTGGGCAGGTCTGGCAGCCACAGAGGGCATAAAAAGCTCTGGCAGCCCCCGTCCTCCTTGCAGTCTCCGGTGGGAGTTAGGGTGGGATTGCTGTCTCTGCGATTCTAGCTTCAGTCCTGCAGCCTCCCTGTGTGTGTGTGTGCGTACCTCTTGGTGAGTACCCTCCCCTGCCCCACAGTGCAGTCACTCTGCGGCTGCCTTGCACCCTGGGCAATGCCCGCCGCTGCCTTTGCAGCCTCCCTGCGTACCTAGTCTATACTGTGTCCCTGCCAGCATCCATTTTTTTAGTGTTTTCCCTCTGGTCTGGGGCGTTGGGGGACGCCCCCACATGGAAATGCTTTAAAAAGCGCACAAAAAGCGGGTAGAAACTGCAAACAAAAAAACAAAAAACGGAAATGAAATTTTTCCAAAAATTCACATCAAACAGAAACGAACCAAAACAGACCTCTCAATGACAAACGAAAAACTGAAACACTATTTTTTGATTTGTGCCCATCTCTACTTGATACCTATATACGCAAAGCCATATGGTGTAAGCCAATCACACACTACATGGGATGAGGTGATTTAGCTATACTACCTGTGCCAATCATCCTGACCTTCCAGTACTGTGACCTAGACCTAATAAACATTCTTGTCTAGCTCATAACATAACATTTTACACAGGATCCATTTTGTAATCTGTTAAATATATATTACAGACATTTTGTCAACACTACAATGCTTGACAAACACTGGTGACTCAACTTGTACTCAATGTGCACTTTCTATGACTCAGACTTGGAACCCACTCACCCTTTCTTTGGGGAGGGTTGCTTTTAATAGGGATGCAAACTTGGGCCTTAGGGCTTGGGACTTGGTGCCAACAACTTGGACCTTAGGGATTTGGTACCAAAGACTTGGACTCAGACATGGGACTCTAAATTCTAAGACATGCCACCATCCATGGCATTTACCAATATGACCTTCTCACTAAGTAATCCTAACAGCTTTCTTATACCTGATACCATAAGAATATAAAGCAATATAATAAAAGATGGATTTTAAAAGCAAGTAGAATTTTTTAGAAAGCCAGGCAAAATCTAGTGACAAAGAAAGCAGTTGCAACCAATTACAATCTACATACAGGGGTATATGGGGTGGAGGGTTGCCCGTGTAAATCTGTGTTTGCTTAATAGTAGAAAGTATAGTATAGGTGGGCAGTTGTAGCCTTCCGGAGATTTTCTCAGCAGCTCCAGGTGGTTATGGGAGTTGCAGCCTAAAACATATAGAAAGCCAGTTTACCATCTGAGTCCAGTTCAACATCCAGCTGCTTCAGAAAAATCTATGGCTCCAGCAAGCTAGATAGATGGCCAATACACCTTCTGGGACATATTTTGATATCCTAACATGAAGGTATGCCCCAAATAGGCCATATCTATGTTGCCAGCTCTATCCCCTGCTTTTAACTTGCCATACTCAGATCCTCTTTCTTTTCAGTGCCACCCTAACAGACTTGCAGTAATATAGGACATCAGGTACAAAATAGATGGGGATTATCTGGAGACCAGGCTTGGCTTCATTATCTTGTAATATAAAATCATATTCATAAAGTTTAAAAAGCAGAGATAGAAACACGGCATAGCAAAGTATATATTCATTTGTTTTATTTGCTTATTTAGATTTGTCACTGTCCATCTCCCCTGAGAGGATTCTGTGCAATTTATGATATAAAACACAATAAAACAATGGGTATTTTAAAAATATAAAAAACCATCTAAAACTAACTATATACACATACATAATTATTAAGTGGCAAACCTTTAAAACCTATGATCATGTTACCCATCTTCAGGAGTGATGGCTGCTTGTTCCACCCTAGGCAAGCTGGTATAACCATGTCTTGAGGCTTTTCTGGAAGGCCAGAAGTGAGGGGGACTGGCTCAACTCGGAGGGCATGCTGCTCCAGAGTACTTAAATTAATGCAAATTCAACAATCCCAGTTCACCTGATCTGTAATACCAGTTTCTTCACTGTACAATAATATTCCTATGGCACAGAGGGTTTGCCTATGCAGGCGACTGCAGAGTAGATTCAACCCTAAAGGGAAGATATGTTATACTGCCAGTTCTATCATGAACCAGAGCTTTTGTGGTGAATGGCCAAAAAGCCACCTGAAAACAGTTTAAAAACAATAACTGAATAAAATACATCTGTAATACATAATGTGAAACATTTCTCAGCTGACATACACATATTTCATTTGAGAATGTGACAGGCATAATTTATTTCAGCTCTAGTGAACATCATAACCTATTCCATGACCATTAAAATCAATGGGTCAGTTTATCATGACACCATGTTAAGTGGCTATTGATTGGCTGCCCTATGAACCTTAAAAATGAACCTTAAAAATGAACCTTAATTAAGACCCTTGTTGCAGCCACATTGACAGCTTTTACGTTAATCAGATCACTCATCTTCTTGAACTCAGTCAACCTTTTCATCACTGCTGCATCGGTAGAATGGATGTGCTGAAAATAATAATCCATACCTGCTATATAGTTCCTCACCATTTGCTGTCCAGGATCAAAGCTGACCAGAATGCTCAGTTTCAGTTTCAAAATGGTGCTTCCCTAAGTAGTGACACTAGTTTTCTTCAACTGTGCAGCTAAAGACCTGCATGCTTTGTGGTGAATCCAGGACAACGTCATGTCATTGTCAAGTGTGTTCATCCGATGCTGTTTTGGTTGTCTCCTCAGTTGGGATCCACTGACCTCCAGAGTGAGACCCTTTTTGGACAGTTTTCTCATCAGCATGCAAGATGTGTCCATACCAACACAGTCAGGTTTCACACCTCTTATTGGTGATTGGTGTGGTACCATAGAGCGGAACAGATCATATGACAATATGATAGTTATTTTAAACGGTCATTGATCTTTTTGTCATGCATGACACAATGTTGTGCACCATTTTTTTCCAGGAACCATTGATCCTTGATATGACTTCAGAGTTCAGACTCCTGTTGGCTGTGATTGTAGAATTGAGGTAGAATCTTATCTACCTTCACTGTCAAAATAATAACTGGCTCTAATACTAGTGTAGTGTTATCCTGCAATCATTATGACTAATCGTGATTGTCATCCTTATTCAACATTGATAGAGATGGGCACGAACCAGAAAACCCATGGTTCGGGTTCATCTGGTTCGGGCCCACACTTGGTTCGGTTTGAGTTCGGGTTCCAACAATTTTTTTAAAAAAATTCTTTTGAACCTGAACCAGTTCGAGTTCTTCTTACCAGTGGTGGTGGCGGCAGCGGCAGCAGCAGCTCAGTGGCAGCTGCGGCAGATCCTGGCCCCTGCAGCAGGGGCTTTTTGAAGAAAAACAAAACAAAACAAAACAAAACAAAAGCCCTGTGCTACAGCTGTAGCATGGGTCCTGAACCCGGAAGGGGGGGGTATCGGGAAGTCTGATAAGAGCGTAGCCAAATATTTTTCTTTCTTGGCATTTAACCACTTTATTGGGGTTAATGAAATCCGCAAGGTTCCTAAAGTTAAAAAAAAAAAAAAACAATAGTAAGGCTGCACCTGGAGTATTGTGTACAATTCTGGTCACCGCATCTCAAAAAAGATATAGTAGAACTGGAAAAGGTGCAAAAGAGAGCAACCATAATGATTGATTACTGGACTGCGGGATGTCCCTTATTAGGAAAGGCTAAAACATTTGGGGCTCTTTAGTCTGACATTAAAATTGCATTATAATGTTGGCTGTTTTATTTTCATATATTACATTGATTGGGTTTCTTCATGTGCCTCAGAAGTGCTTCTCCAAGTGTTCTCATTAACTTTTTCTTTCAGTAATAAGTATCTCTTTTTTGCCTTCTTCAAGCTATGTGGCAAGAGAGCCTTGGGAATCCTATCCCAAAGTTCTGTCCACTGAAGAAGACTATTGCACCCAACCCTTATTCCATTAGGAAGGAATATGATGAGCAGATGGCAAAAGCTCACATGTAATTAGCTTGCCTCTTTGAATTGGAAAAGACAGTGACTCCAGACCAGCACATAAGATTTCACAATAAAGAAACTTCTTCCATGCCATCAAGTTAAGGTGACCCATCTACTGTGTAAAGGGATTTTACAGTATCACTGTAAGAACACCTTGTGGAAAATGGGAGAGCTATATTGAGTTCTGAGTTCCACAATGGAAGAAGGAACTGACATGGCTGGGTGAAGATGAACAGGATGCTGTGGAGACTGGGAACCAAGTTCCATGAGGAATAGCTAAAAGACCTAGATACTGTTCAATCAGAAAAATAATTTTGAAATATAACAGGCATTTTTGTTGTTGTTCCAGAGGCGAGGACTAAGATTAATGTCTGGTTTGGGTGATGTGAATTCATTAGGTGTACATGTCCATGATTCTCATCAGGACAGTGCCAGTGAAGTCACAAAAAACCCTTGTTTCATTGTTCTCATGCCAATCCGTCTTCAAACGAAAGAGCCACCCATCGCATTGGGCAACCATGAGAGTACCTGTGTGTTGTGCTGCAGAGGGAAAATAGCATCTAGAAATTTGAATAAGGGAGTTATCATGGGAAAATGGAAAATTCTTAGTTGATGCTGAAAGGGATGACATTTAACCAATTATATGTTTATAAATATATATGGCTGCATTAGTAACCACAGGTATAGACAAGCCCTCATGTATTCAATAACAATGTATTCTAAGCAATATATATACCCACACTAGTGACACAAATAATGTAGTTATATTCACTTAAGCACTATGTATCACAAGTATCTACATTTGTATTCTTGTAAACTTAAAATCTTTGGTCAAGCCTATTCTTTGGTCAAGCCTTTCCGGCTAGAATAGAGAAAGGAACTTCCGCTAAGTCAGCAAAGCAATTATGAATTCAAGGATCCAATTAGGTTCCTAAGCTTTGAGGATCACACACAAGCAATTAACATGTGTTCAAGGCGTACCAGGAAGGCCTTATCTCAATCCATGAGCTAGCCTGAGCGTCTGGTGTTTATCACTGTCAAGTGTCCAAGGACATAGGATGAACCTACCCTCCCTGCCTGTGAAAGGGGGGATCAAACGTACCAGTTAGAACTTTTAGGCAAGTGTCAGAAATACGAAATAAATGACTAAAAAGTGTCAATTAGTATTTGATGTATGTAACAGGTGTGTGTGTGATGTAATTTCAATTAGTAGGGAGGGCAAGGAGTGAAGGAACCCTATAAAATATGTCGCCTCCCAATGCTTGGGTGGACACCTCGCCCGGAATCTGTTCCGAGTCAGGTCTCCCTGATTGATCAACCAATAAATTCCTTTCTCGTCTTCGGACTCAGACTTGAATTTTTTGCAGCCCACGGAGCGCAGGCACACTGGCACGGGACCCCCCATAAACTTAAATTCCTTTCAATGCCACCTTCAGTCTCTAACAAACACTGAAATTAAATGTTTACAAAGCAGTCACAAAACAGATATGCAGTTTCATCTTATTTTACCTTTGATATTCACTACCTGAGCTACAGTCTCTGTTTATGTGTGCATTTTGTGAGGTTGTCACATCAAAGCTCAGGTCTAGGGAGGAAAACCCCAGAGGGATGAAGATGATGATTTCGATTACATACTGTCCTATGTACTGTCTCGTGGCGCTAGAACACTCTCTGGGTGGTTTAGAATGTAGTTATGTAAGGGGCGATTTCTTCCCCAGTGTACTCATTTTAATGACCTTAAAAGGATGAAAAACGGAGTCAATGTGCTGAGATCAAACTCAGGTCATAATCAGAATCTTGACTACAGTACTGCAGTATCAGTACTGTGTATCAACTGCAGTATCAACTACTGTGCCATGATTCCCTTGAATCAAATGCAAATATATCATTGTAGAACTTCCAAAAAGCCCAGCCCAAATATTAAAATGACCTTTATATTGATGTGGAAATAATAGCCAAACCAGATACTGCAGTGAATGCCGTTAAGTAGTTTTCACTTCTGACAAGATTTCCTAAGAGATGTGCTTCATCAAGCAATCTTGCCCTTGTTTAACTTCCAATGACTAGCTGCACAATAAAGCACCTTAAATGTAAGCCCTGGTTTCCTATTGTTACTTCCAGCTAGGGTAGATCAACTGACTAGGTGGGATTTACATAAATTTTGACCTAGCACTCAGTGATTGATTCACTGGGTTGGGACTAGCAACACAGTACAACCAATATATGTGGGTGAGGAAAGTCACATCTTATGACAGACATATTTCACTGCTTGAAGTAGCAACTCTTCCAGAAATATCCAAAACATATCATCTCGCTTGACCTTGAATCTGGCCAAAATTTTATCATGCTTGCTGGGTGCAATGAAATATAAATAGGGATTTCTCAACATTGATTTGTTTTCCTCATTCATTTTGGCTTTATCTGCTTTCAGAACTGGGTTATTAGGCTATTAGTTTGCACTTTTGTTGCTGTGAATCATATCACAGCATAAAGGTCATGTTCACCTTGTTCAAGAGATGGCAGACATCAGATATTTCTTAAATTTGTCTGGATACATACCAACAGCATTTTGAGCCTCTCTCAATTTGAAACTATTGCTTTTTTTAAAAAAAAATCCCGACACGAGAGCAGGCATGAAATAGCATCTTGTTTAGTGCTGGACAGCATCATTTAGAAAGCCTTGGGTAAGGTCTTCTGTCATCCAACATTAACCAGAAGTCATTGTTACCGCTGACAACACTGACAACAGGAACAGTTAGGTTGCATTGGGCCTCATTATTCTACATTTTGTTACCTCATGATATTACTGTAATAGGTCATTACTGTACTTGTTACAGAGAAATAGATTTGGGTAAGTGATGCATGTCTTTTTGTTTTGTATCGCAGTGCAGCCTGTACGGTGAAGCCCCAATGCCTTGTCACATCATTAGAGTACGTTCCCATGAAGGGGAAAAATATCCTATTTACTGAAAGCAGCAGGAGCACTAGGTGTCATCTCTTGACAGCTCTGGTTTAAATTTGAATATGTTAATGGAAGACTGAATAATACCAGGATTATAAGGCACCTTGTCATGTACACACCCCAAAATTTGTTGTGTGGCTTTGTTGAAGAAGAGCTGAAGAGATGTCAGCAAATCTCCTGGCCCTTCACTTTTCTCCCCCTTTCCTCAGAAAATCAACAAATGAAAAAAGAAAACGGACTCTAAGTGCTTGCTTGGGATTATTATTTTTAGTTGGCTGGCATCTCAATCTCTGAAGTGTACTTAAATGTACTTTTTAATTTCATTTGGTTTTAAAGCTACCATTTAGAAATCTGGCATAAAAGTGCTTAAGTGACTCTATTAACTATAAAAGTAACTTTGAAAAGCCTGATTTTTAATGGAGAGACTGTCATAAGATTTATTGTACTCTCACAGAAATTGCACTGTTATAATAAGGGTTAAGGCTCAATTGTTCACTTTCCAGAAGCAATAGCTTTCCTCTCACTGGAATGTGGAAAAAAACCCCTGTAAATAAAATGACACAGAAGGCTTAAGTTGTATCTTCACAACAGTTAGCTTCCCCCTTTCTTCTTTTCTTCTTTTTTTCTCCCTGCAGAAACTGTTCTAAGGTCTAGTGCTATAGCCCTCTTGAAAAATTGCACTGGCTTGCCAAATATCTTAATGACTTTCCTCTCAGCAGTTGGTAATGGTGAAATGTTATTCTAGTAACCATAATGTTTCTCATAAAACAATTGCATACAAGATGTACTGTACTTCTATTTTAGTGAGCTCTTCTATCAGCCATGTGCTGCCAGTAGCCATTTACCATTTTACGGCAAACTGCTTAGCAGTCCTTCAAGTGTAATATTGCAGAAGCAGTGAAGAAATGTGTGATTAAGAACATTCTTGGAGAGGAGACCATTTAGTATATACTAGGCTGCAAAATAAACTGGCCTCCACATATGCAGGAGCTCGTCACATAAATGACAGTTCTATGTGGTCATTTAATTTTACGATCTCAATTCTCGCATATATTGCTAACATAAATATAGTGTCCTCCTGCCGGGAGGTCTGTTGGGTGTGATAAAATCAGTGAGACCTCAATGGGTTCAAATGGACATCTTTTATAATTATTGCTATAAAATTTCTTGACAATGCATTCTTGGTTGTCCAATGGGTAAAGAAAACGATTTTCCGAAAGAACAGGTTTCAACAAAGAGGCCAACAAAGCTCGGGCTTGTATTTAAATTGCCTGTGTTACTCTTACCTATTGGATAGAAAGACATGAAAGAAAGAGAGAAAGAAAGAGAGAAAGGGAGAAGTTTTCCCTCCTCCCTTTCTTTCTTTCTTTCTTTCTTTCTTTCTTTCTTTCTTTCTTTCTT
>JAHTLZ010000379.1:39070216-39109498 GCA_023846285.1 Phrynocephalus versicolor | reverse complement strand
ATTTTTGAAGTTTTAACACATCACCCAGCTTTATTATCAAATATAAATACAAAGTCAGCACTCTCTTCCTCTGCTTAAAATCCTAGCTTTTCCTGAGTAGAAAAATGGGTTTGAGATACCTAATAGTTCTTCAAGGGTGATGCTTGCAACTAGCAAAAAGTGCATAGAGATCTGGGAAAGACAGTTTTTTCTTTCTTTCTGTGCAGGCCAGTTCTATAAGTCTGAGAGTTCTTTTATAATCATCCCAATCTGTCTTCCTATTTGTAGTCTGTGTAATAAGCACAGTAGGTGGCACGTGGTTACCAAAAAGCTCACCCTAATGCAGTTAGGTAGGTCTCTCCACGTCCATTTGGAAGCACTCAGCCATTTCCAAAATGGGCAGCTTCCTCTTAGTTCCTGATTGGTTCTTATTTTTGTTCTTCCAGAAAGAGGGTTTTTTTGGGGGGTGGGGGGTGGGCAGCATTGGGAGAAAAAGTGACAGCAGAGAAGGTCAAAGGAAAAGAAGACTCTATCTTGTGAGTTTGGTAGTTTCAGACATGAAAACACTGCCATTGTCATAATAAATAAATAAATAAATAAATAAATAAATAAATAAATAAATAAATGTGGAACCTTGTCGTGATAATGACAGACCATAACAAAAGCCACACATTTCTCACAGCGTGAGTTCCACTCCACATACAGTACATACAAAAATTAAGCAGTGCAACATTAATATTCCTGCAGCACTTCAGTGAAACTGTCTTAAATGTACAAAACAAGCAGAGCCTTGACGGCTGCTTTTTAAAAGAACTTAGTCATTGTCCAGGTCCAGGTAGGCTCAAAACACAGATGAGGAAGTACATTTTCATGAAACACAAATTGTGGAATTCACTGACACAAGATTTAGTGATGGCTCCCAAGTTTTACAGCTCTGAAGGGAGATTAGATAAATCATTGAGCCAAAATTCTAGTGGGGAAAATGCAGGTGTAAAAGCAATCACTTAGCAGTAGAGGTGGGCATGAAACAGAAAACCAATTGTTTGGTTGGTTCTGTTTTGGCCCCACCCTTGATTCAGTTCAGTTTGGGTTCGTACGAATTTTAAAAAATGTGTACAAACCCGAACTGAGCCGAATGATTCGAATTACCTACCTTACGTCGGCGGTGGCCACGGTGGCAGCAGGTGGCAATTGCGGTGGTGGCGGTGGTGGAGATCCTGATGGCAGTGGCTGTGGCCCAGAAGGCCTCCTCCTCCAGAGGCCCAGTGTCAGCCATGACAGGTGGCAGTGGACTGCCCCACCACCACCTCCGGAAGCCCAGCAAAGGCCACACTGGGCAGTTGGAGGCCTCCAGAGCTCCAGCTGCAGCCACCCTACCTCCGCCTCTGGAGGCCCAGCACTTTTAATTTTCTAAATTTTTAATTTTTTTGTTTAATGTTTAAAAGTCCCTGACACTGGGGGCTTTTTGAAGCCAGTGCCTCTGGAGGAGCTAGTTTCCCTGCACCTCAGTTTTTTTTTTTTTAAATTTACTTTTCCAGTGCTGACCACGCGGCCCCTGGGATCTGGTCGGAACTCATTTTATGTTTTTGACTTTGTTTTAATTTTAAATTTGTATTTTATCTTTAAAAAAACTCCGCCAATTTGTAACAGAAGTTGGAGGCTTAGAGGAAAGCACACTTTACAGGCTGCTGCAAAAAGATCTTGTCTTTCAATATCTAACAATCTAAGCTTTAGCATCCTGTATGCCTGTGCAAAGGCTAGTGCCCCCAGTTGTTCAGATGGGATGCCCATGGTTGAAATGTTTTGAAGAAACAGTTTGAGGCCAGGAGAATAAAAATGGTCAGAGAGAATACCCTCTATTAGTGGGTCTTTGTTTAAAATAAAACATATTCTCAGCCAGTATCTAAATTGTCTTAATTGTGCTTGAGTATTCAGTCTAATTATTCCAGCCTCCAAGCAAGGGTTTTTAAAAAATTATTTTATTTCCTCCTGGCCAGCTGAACTCACTCATTTATTTATTTATTTATTTATTTATTTATTTATTTATTTATTTATTTATTTATTTATTTATTTATTTTAAAAAGTCCACTGTGTGGGCCTTCCCCCCCCCAGCCCACGGTGGCTGCCAGAATTCCAGGGGTTCCAGCGGTGGTGACAAGGTGGGGAGGGGTAATGAAAAATGAAGTGAACAAAACAGAAATTTCCATTTTGTTTCTTTCATTTTTCTTTGATGGGTTGGTTCATTATTCATTTCGTTAGCTAACGAAATGAATAACAAATAATGAAACAAATTAAAAGTTCATTTCGTGCCTATCTCTACTTAGCAGCTTTCCCCTCACCACTTGAGTGAGAACACGACTGATTCCCTAATCCAAGGAAGCCGTGGAGCAAAACAGATGTTCCTGTTGCCACTTCTTGACTTCTTGGGGTGGGGGGGGGAGTTGATACTGTCAACCATGGTATCCTGCTGGGGAAGCTCTATGAGCTGGGAATTGGTGGCCTTGCCTTGGCATGGTTCTAGTCTTCCTTGGAGGAACTTCCCCAGAGAGCGATGAGATGATTTCCATCCCTTGGCTCCTCAACTGTAGGGTTTCACAGGGCTTGTTCATCTCTCCAATGCAATTTTAACATCCATATTAGGGAGAGGTTGTGCAGTGGATGTGGCCCATCCCTTGAGTGCTGCCTGGAAGCCATGCAGAGTGGATGACAATGAATTGACTGAGGATGAATCTGTACCAGATGGTAATCCAGTGAATGGGGGCACCAATTGTTAGTGGGCTGGGAAATTTCTTTTCTTTTGGGGGAGTAATTCTCTCCACTAAGGCTGATGTCTGCAGCTTGGTCATTTTATTATATCCAGAGCTTACCATGGAATCACAGGTGGCTTCTGTGGTCCATTCTGCCCACTTCCAACTGCAATAGATTGCACAGCTGCATCCCTGCCTAGACACCACTATGTTGGTCCATGCAGATTAGACAAATGCAGTGATCTTTACATGGATCTGTCTACAAGGTTATTGAAGCTTCAGCTAGTGCTGAAAACAGTGGGCAGATTATTAACCATGATGGGACAACAACACCACATCACCCCACACTGGCAGACTGGTTTGCTTCCACATTGATGTAAAGATGTTAACGATAACATGCAAAGCCCTAAACAATTTAGGAACTCAGTATCTGTCAGAATGTCTTCTCGCACTGAGAAATACCTGAGTCACTTGTTGTTCCCAAGCCATGCAACTGAGGGCTCCGATCCTGAGGGAGGCCCAAAAAGCAACAACTAAAAATCAGACCTTCTCGGTGGTTTCCCGTCTGCTATGGAACTGACTGTCCCCTGACATCTGCCAGGGCCCTTCAATGGGAATAGTCAAATAAACACTGAAAATAGTTTTTTTTCAAGCAGACTTTTCCTGAATCCTGATTACAACTTCAGGGACACATCACATTATTAGATTCCATCTTCCTCTGCTTTCCCAACTATTTCCGGATCCCCCTTGGTGCTGTTTATCTTGTGATTACACACACACACACACACACACACACACACACACACACACACACACACACACACACACACACACACACACACACCAAGCATTAAAGGAGAAGGTGACTGTGAAGAAAAACACAAATAATCCATCCAATGGTTTTGAGTTTACTATTGTTTTTGTTGCTGTTGTTCTTGGTGGTGGTGTGTCCTGTCAAGCCCAAACTGACTTATATTGACCTTATCTGGACTTTCAAAGCAAGTGGGATGTTTAAGGAGTGGTTGTACCAGTTCCACTCCCCCAGTAAGTTTCCATGGCTAAATGGGGATTTGAACCCTGTGTTCCATAGTCCATTACTCTATGCACTGCACCATACTAGAAATCCAGAGAGCTGGCTGAATAGCTCAGTGGTTTAGGTATCTAACCATGGAGCCAGTGGTTGGGAATTTGATTCCCCACTAAGCCACCAGGGAGAAGAGCCAGCATATTGCGGGCCAGCCCAAAACAAAACAAAACAAACAAACAAAAAAGATCCGGCGTGTGGACCCAGTACCGGCCTGCGAGCACCGGACCTGGCACACGGGTCGCTGAACTGGCCCTGGGCCAAAAGTTTTTTTAAAAAATAGCTGACTGGCCCACGCTACAGCTGGTAGGCAGGCCACATGGTCGGCAGTAAAAAATAAAATAAAATAAATTTTAAAAAGGAGTGCCAACCTGGCCCCAGGGTTGGCCACGTTGGTGCTCTAAAATAAAGAAAAAATAAAATAAAACAAGCACTGACCCAGCCCCAAGCGCTGTGCAGTCGGCGCTATAAAAACAAAATAATAATAAAATAAAATTTTAAAAAAAGGAGCACTGACCTGGCCCCAGGGGCCACACGGTAGGTGTTTGAAAAGAAAAAGATGCACTGGCCCCAAGCCAGCACCTCAAAAAGCCCCTGCCACAAGGGCCAGGATTGGCCGCCGCTGCTGCTACTACGCTGCCGCCACCCAGTAAGGACCTGAACCGGTTTGGATCAGTTTGGGTTCATACGATTTTTTTTTTAAAAAATTGTACGAACCCGAACCCAAACTGAACCAAGTGTGGGCCCGAAACAGACGAACCCGAACCATGGGTTTTCTGTTTCGTGCCCACCTCTAATAGTTATTCCAATGTTCAAAAATTAGTCTTACAAGTACACAATTTCTCTCCATCACCAACCAAAAAATAACTCTACTTTCTTCTCATGGTAATAAGGAAAAGTCTTTCCATTTCTATTTAAGTGTGCAAGAGTGAGTCAGACTCAAGACATACATCTCTACTTACAGAAGAGCTTTTCCTATATTTCCACTAACCATAACTGTATGTTCATGGGATCTGCAAACCTATCAACACACAATGTGCCAGTGTCCCTCTTTGTCCAATATATGGATGTTCATGCAACCAGAGCCATCAGTCAGAATTACACATGACTACCTAACAAATTATTATGATTTGTAACTATGGAGGCACCTTGCAAAAAAGTTACTGAGTTCTTGTAGCAAGAGACTAAGAACACTAAGCAGAATTTTTTAAAAAAAACTGATAGATCTAATAAAGTGAACTTGGCTGGTCAGGCAAGGAGATAGCCTGCCTGCAGAACATTTAACTGATGAAGAATTAATTATGTGGTTGGTTGAGCACTCCTGATAAACAATTGTGACACCTTACAGAGCTGGTCTCTTAATAAAAGGTTTCAGTCCTCAGAATCTCCTGTTATTAGAGATGGGCACGACTTAGCGGTATTTTCGTTTTCGTTTTCGTTTTTCATTTCCGTTACGTAACGAAACGAAAAATGAAAAACGGCTCAGAACTGGAACGGAAACGGAAACGAAACGACTAATTTCGAGCCAATTTTTGTTTTTCGTTACTGGAAAAACACATAATGGAGCTAAATGGGAAGAAACGAAAAAATGTTCGTTTTTGTTTTCATTTTTTCATTTTCGTTACGTAACGAAACGAAAACGAAAAATTTTGAAATTAGCTCACGAAAACGGAAACGAGCCGAAACGGACCCCAAGCCGAAAACAAAAACGAAAACGAACAATTTTTCTGAGTCGTGCCCATCTCTACCTGTTATAACTAGTATCACCTAGTGGTGAACGTGAGTGGAGCTGTATTAACACAGAGGGAATGCACTATGTACTTCACTTGGTAATGGCTATCAAGACATAATGGGATACAAGATTCTGGGTTTGGGCTGTAACCTACATATGTACAAGGGAGCATGGCTCTCTGAACTCAGTGGGACGTACTTCTGAGTAGGGAGTTGTTAAAGGTACACCTAGCAGATATTTTAATTGCATTCAGGGGGAAAATGTGTGCACATGTGTGCTAAAAAAGCTTTGGAGTTGCATGGTTGTGATCTGTTGTAGTGGAAAAGCATGAGGCTTGTAGAAATCAGTACATAGTAGGATATATAAATTAGAGAAAGAGATATACCTGTATTAGTCATTGGACATTTTGGCTGGAAATGCTGCTGTTAATGAATGTTGTCATTTACGATGAAATTTGTGAACTGTGTTTTAACCAATGCTGGCCACGTGCCTTTCCCTTGTGACAAAAACAAATGATTATGAAAGGAACATCCAATTAAAGAAAGTTAATGAGATTGTGTTCTTTGTGAATTGTGGAATCTAAAATAATTTATTAATTGAAATAAACCATCTGAATAATTGTTCCATAAAACTGGCAAATCTGTAATGCTGTGACAATGTTGATTTGAAAATGAAACCAGCCATAATATTGGCAAGTTATTTCTCTTCTACCTCTTTGAACCTAAACAGTACCTCCAGCTCAGAGAAAAGTTCCTCATTACATAATGTGATGCCTTTTAAAACTGTAAATAAGGGATAAACAGCAAAAGACAGATTTTGGTAACACTGTGCAATATCCTTATCTGACCTTATCCAACATTCTTATTTGACTCAAGCCCTAGTCAGTCTTTCCTGATTTGGGGAGAGTTTACACAAACCCCTCCTTTTCAGATAAACCACTTACCAGGTGGAGAAAATAATAAGAGGAAAAGGAGTGGATACGTACTTACCATTGGAGACAATGGATGTACAGTATGTTATAACTTCAATCTTACTGACTGGATACCAGTGACATTTCATTTCAATGCTGGTAGTAGGAACGTTTAGAAAAAAAATGCAGGGTGTATTTTTCACCACATCACACTCTATCCATTTTCTCCTAGCTACTTCTCCGTGCCTTCTGGCATCCACAGTTTCATTCCTCTCAATGAAAAGGCCAGCCTGCTCCCCTCCAATGATTGTTCATGTGCTGGCTTTACTTCTGATATAGTAAAAAAACAATGTCTGGAGGAGGGTTTTAACTAGGGATAGTGACAAATTAGAAAAATGTGGACTCGTGACATTGATTTGTGATTCACCAAGGTAAACAAATCACAAAAATTAAATTTACATTTTTTTCCTGATGCATTGATTTGTATTTTATTTTACTTTGAGACCCTATAACATGGCCTGCAAGCTTCACCAATATGAACCCTGCAAATTTGATGAAGTTTTTGTTCTGGATATCTGAGTTATTTATTAGAGATCCTTAGAGTTATTTAAGCATAACACTCTTTTATTAGAGGCACTTAGAGTCATCAATTTTCAGGGAAGCCCCTGTCACTCTCCTCTACAAACAATGCAAATTTTGTGAAGATTGGGATTTAGACATATGAGTTATACACCCACAGAAAGTGCCCTTTCGCAACTGGCTTTAGAAAAACCCAATGCCCACCATACTTGGATCTTTGTAGAGGAGAGTCAAAGGAAGCATCTCTTCAGGTCTGATGTTACTTGGTACTTTGGGAAAATCTACCTGGGGGGTTGTTTGGGGGTATATAGCTAAGAAACCAGAAGTGCAATCTTCTCCAGTGTTGGAGAGAATATAAAGAAGAGTGAGGGGAAGCTGCCCTGTAAAAATTGTGTTTCTAGATACCTTGTGGGGCATTTTATACCCCAATGAATCAAAAATTGCTAAAATTCACCAATTCATATTTGTTTGCAAGATCACTTCATATGATTATGAATTGATAAATTAGAAATTTTTGAACAAATTTCACAATTGATTTTTTTAATTTGTGCTCGTCTCTACTTTTAATCCAATCTGTTGTGCATGCTTAAAGCCTAACTGCTTATGACTAGAACTTGCTTCAGGCGTTTTTGTTAAAGCCTAACAGATCTCCACACAGGGGAAAGATGCAAGCAGGGATAGGGTGAGCAGTGCTGCTCCCAGGGCTCGAAAAAGTTATGTTTTACACTAAAAAAATAATAAAATAAAACAACAATAAGCACACAAAACCCAGCATAATCATATAATACCAGAAATTTGTACACTTATGATCAGTAGGAAGACCTACTATTCTTGTAACTAGAGATGGGCACTACCAGAAAAAATGATGTTTCAAGTTGTCGTTTGTCGGGACGGGTCTGTTTCGGGTCGTTTCCGTTTGTCGCGGAAATTTTCAAAAATTTCTCATTTCTGTTTGTCGTTTGGGTTGGGGTTGGGGTTGGGGTTGGGGTAAGTGGGCTCTGGGAGGCACCTCTCTGGCTGCCTCTGACGTCTGACCCACTAAGAAGGGAAGGGAAGCGTTTCGCATAGCCGCCATGTACCATACATTACATTATGTTAGGGTTGGGGGGTAAGTGGCAGAGGCACCTCTCTGGGTGCCTCTGACTCACTAAGAAGGGAAGCGAATTAGCGTACTGGCGTACAGGTTAGGGAATGGGATAGGGGTAAGGGATAGTGGGCTCTTGGAGGCACCTCTCTGGGTGCCTCTGACCCACTAAGAAGGGAAGTGTACTTGCGTACGGATCTGGGTTAGGGTTGGGGTTAGGGTAAGGGCTAGGCTTAGGGTTACGGTTAAGGTTAGGGTGGGTTAGTGGGATGCAACTGTGGGTGCCTCTGACCCACTAAGAAGGACAGTGTACTGGCATATGGGTTAGGTTTAGGGTTAGGGTTAGGGTTAGGGTTAGGGTTAGTGGGCTTTTTATGCCCTCTGGGACATCCAGAAGTCTCAGTCAAAACCTGGCCATACGATTGGTGGAATGGGTCAAAAAATTTGCATGGTCCCATCCCATGGCCAGCCCATAATTGCGCAGGGGTAAAAAAATAAAAATAAAAATAAAATAAAATAAAATAAAATCAATGGAGATGTTTTATTGCAAGAAAAACCCACTGCTGCTACTATAAAAAATCAGGCATTTAAAATACCTAATTTTCAAATGTTTCTGTGGTGCTTTGGTGGGTTTTTGGACCAAGATTTAAAAATAAATATTGCAGTCGCATTTTAGATCCCCCCCCACCGCATGGCAAATGGAGACGACGAGGATGCCCCCCCAGCCTGGTACCAGTCCAGCAGCCCAGGACATGAGAGGGGGGGAAGGCCGGGGACCCCCCCCCAGAAACCACCCCTCTCTGGTAGGTGCCCTCACTCAGGCAGGCATATTTTCACCTGCTTTTTTGGCCAGGAATTGGTTTTTTTTTTAATTTTTAAAACTTTTTTCTGTGCTGCTTGGCATTGCGCGATCGCCGCGAACCGCGATGCCATGAACAACAACGAAAAATCAGACCCAATTTATCTTTATCGGGTCAGGTTCGAGCTGGAGCGGAGTAATTCTTGTTACCGTTATCGTTACCTAATGGAAACAACAAATGGTAACGGAAACGAGAATTTTGCCACTCCGTGCCCATGTCTACTTGTAACACTCCTCATTCAGTTCTGCACTCCTAATAAATAAATAAAATGCTAAGTGGTGGCTCTTGACCCAAGCAGTGCCTAGAAGAGGGGCCACACAGTATCAGGTACAGATATGTGGTTCACCTAGTGGAACTCTTGCTCTTTTCTTGGGACACCATGGCTTTGCATATGGAGACAGCTAGTGAATCCCCTTGCATCTGTTACATGTACTGAGAGGAAGTATATAAATATGGACTAAAAGCCTCCTGGACCTTCACAAGGAGTATCTCTTCGCAGCATTTGTAGTGTCCCTGTAAATCCCCCATCAGAACAAATACTTAGAGAAAGGCCAGCCATTTGGACAACCTCCCACAAATGGAAAAAAAAAACTGCTTGTGGAAATGTGTTTAGGATACCAGTCTCCTGTGGGATCTAAGAAACTTCAAGTCTTGTGCGACAGAAATTGCATGTGAAGAGGGGTACAATTGGTTCCTGGCCATTATTGTCCTGAATCTCCTCTTTGCTGTGGTAGGATAACTTATTGAATTAACTCTATGTAAATGAGATCCACACTCATTCATACTCCAAACCACATGTATGTACATGTGTTTCTGTATTACGTATATCTAAAAATTAATTGTTACAGGGAATGAAAAAAAATCATTAATGTAGAGCCAAATTGCCTGCAAATGACTTAAGGAATATGTTAATGATCCCACTCCAAATGAATAATTATAAAGCAGGTGCACTTCAGATGTGTTCATTTTAAATGACAGCCAGCAGCTTCTAATCTCCTGAATATCCATGATAATGGTGATGTCATAGAAGCTAGTTAATATCATCGCTCACATCCTCCATTTAATACTCAAGAGAACTCTAGGTGTAATCTCCGCGTAGAGTCATTGGCCTGCCTATTTAAATAGCAGCTAATTTATATACAAATCAATGAGACAGCCTGTATTGTTTTAGTGCAATATATTTCTAATGAAGTGCATCATCCAAGATGGGGAAATAAACATTGACTGTAAAAGACATTAATGCATCATTGTGACATTAACACTGGAGGTGAACTTTCCCTGTGTAACAAAAGGGAACGCAGCTTTAACTGAAAACAATGTATGTCACCTACTTCACTAAGTATCAGAAGCATGTGTGTAGTATACAGGTATCTGGGATGTAAGCACACAGTGGAAGGAGGAAGGAGGATGAGTAACTGAGGATACAAGGGGTGAGCTACCATCTCACAGTAGTGAAATGAGATAACTAGGGATGGGGCTTTCAGGTTTTTAGATCTCCCATTCCCAGAATTCACCCAGAATCCCCAGGTAGGCTTTCTGGAAGGAACAACCAACCAACACCTAAACAAGGGGGCTTCAAGACCTTTGTACTTTCATGGTCTACCTGAGTTGCTTCTGTTGTTAAAGGAAGGAAACTGCTCCAGTGCTCTCTGGGTGTTCCATGCTTATCTGCGACTTCCAAACTTTTTTTTGGGGGGGGATAGATGCATTGAAAGCACCACTGAGCATTTCTTTTCTATCCCAGATTGGCCGGGAAGACCATGAAGAGTGTATCTGAAACTTCTTTCTTTTTGGACTGTCAATCCTGAATTATGCCTGGGCAAAGGGGTTGGGATGAATTCTGGGTCCCCCAAACCCTTAAAGTCTCTCTAGATGCAACCTCTTGCTTGAAACATGAATTGTTGGTGCAGAGGGAACATTTCAGCCATCCCTTTTAAAGAATGGGACCTTATAGCCTTTGCAGGCAGCTTTCCCAAGATAGATTTTAAAGCTATTAAGGCATCTGACTTTTTTTAAAAAGACACCCTTTGAGCTATGAGGACAGAGCATAGCACATGTTTTCTATCAAAGCAAGGGACTTCCCTCATGTGAAAGCCCAAAGAACTGTCAGTCAATGCAGGCAACTCTTGACTGAAGATTGATCTAGCAAGGGACAAAACCATTTCCTGTGTTCCTAGGAAATGCTTCCACTCTGAACAAATATCCCCCTTTTAAAATGTCCCTTCCCTTTTTTCCTTATACATTTTAGGTTTATGGGGTTTGCAGTAGACCTTGAAGTGTTTGATTGGAGTAGCATATAAAGAGACACCAGTTGTCTGAACATGTGTCCCTTGAGACCATATTCATTGACTCTCAGTGCTTACTGTAAATTAAATGAACCATCTACTTAAATCATGCATTTTGTTATCCTTTGTAAGGGATATATTCTCTGTGTATCCTGCACCACTGTAGTTATATCTAAAAGGTTTTCCAAAGATAGCATTTCAACTGCTATTTGTTCTGTGTTTTGGAACTTTTCCAATGTCCAAATGATATACTTCTTATTAGAGATTGGCATGAATAAAAAAATGGCATTTCATTTGTCGTTTGTCGTTTGGAGGGTCCGTTTCCATTTTTCATGAATTTTTGCAGAAAATTCATTATTGTTTTCGTTCATTTTGTTACCATTTTGTTACCATTAATTTTGATTATTTTGTGGTTTTTTTTAGCATTTTAAGCAATTCACTCATATTGCAGTAACGGAAACGAAACGCCCGACAAAATTTCCGGTGTTTCTGTTCGTTTCATTTCATTTTAGAGACAAAATTTGTTTGTCGTTTTGAACTATATTTATATTCAGTGGGTGTTTGCTAGACAGACACTGACATGTATAACTATAATACAAGTGCAGTGTTGAAGCAGTGAAGCAGTCTGCTGGTAGACCATCCCTCATTGTGATATGACATCATCAACTAATCCCACAAATGTTGATCAACAAGTTTAAAAAAGGAAGCGAAACTTAGAGGTATGATTGATCTACGTGGAAGAACTCTAAGAAGCAGCAATTTACTGACAGAGAAAATTGATTGTAATGGAATGGCAAGGGAGAATCATTAGTCTTCTTATAGACTACATGAGACAGCTGTGGTGTCACCGAAGCTGCTATTGAGAGAATAACCATGGTCTGGGCCACAGTTATCATTAGGGTTGGGATGATTTTGGGGGAAGCATAATTTTAATATATTGACCAACTATTTGTTGCCAAGCCTGTGCCTACTCTGTTATACTTTGAAATGCATATTCCATTGTTGTAGCTCTAAGTTCAAATAGGTTGTACTCACTGAAGTAGCAGAACTTGTAGAAAATACATAAGCTTCAAGGCACTCATTTCATGGTAAGTGGTAAACTTCAAAACAGGTATCTCTGCTTTATTTTGAGGAAGACATCATTTTGAAGCAATTGTTCTCACAGCAGCATATATGAGAAAACTCTAGGAAAGATATTTGATCCAAAGCCTCATAAAACAGGTGCACCTTAATAGGTCTACGAGGAATGTTTTAGCTGTTACCATTTATAGACAATTTTGGCTAAGTCCTGATTTCATAACAAGGTTGGTTGCATATTAAACTTGTAATTGCTCTTCCTGGAATTATGATCATTTGGAAGAAGCAGAAGCAGAAGGAGAAGGAGGAGGAAGAGGAGGAAGAGAAGGAGAAGCATATAACAATAAAAACTGTCTTTTAAATAACAGATGAAAATATTATTTATGTATTTATAAAATGTTGCCATCTAGAGATCCCACTGATAGTTGTGGTGAAAGATCTGCCTTAGGGCACATAACCCAGCCTGTACATTGCCAAGATGGCAATCTGTTTTATGACAAAACGGATTCATTTGTCTCCCAAATAAATAAATTACTTTTGTGAACGTTTAAAAACATTTGCATAATTAGGCTGTAAGATCTTAGCAGCCTTTTTCATAATAATTAAACCAATCTAATCTTGGACAGGGTACACAGACTTAGGAAGACAAAAGCAGCCTTCGGGCAAGGAAGTTACCACATTCTACAGGAACTGTAAGGCTGATGATGTTTGTTAATTATGTAGGGCTTTTACTCCCCAGTAATGGCAATGTTTGTATTGCCTGAAGCAGAGATAGTTACTTCCAGGAACATAAGATCATGTTGTGTGTGTGTGTGTGGTTTTTCTTTTGACATTCTTTGAAACGCACACATGCACATGCATACAGCAGAGTCTTCAAATAATTATACACTTCCAGAGGAAAAAAATCACCAACCTTGCATCAACCATCAACAGATCACATATCTACATACAGTTGGTTCATTTTCTAGGTATTCAGTGTTGATTGTCTTTAGCTCAGGGAAACTTTTAAGCACAAATCTTAAGCATCAACAAATAAGCAACATATGCAAAGGATGTTGCCTCCTCCTGAATAGTACAACAACAACAACAACAATCTTTATTTATGGTCACAGACCCAACCAATTAAAATAGAAAATGCATACGTGTAGTTTTAAAAGGATATAAAAGATATAACAATAAAAAAATTCAAGATAGTTAAAACAGTTTAGGTAATAAAATGAATTGCACAAAGACCTTTGGGGGGGGAGATACGATTATATTAAGAACTAACAGAAGCCAAAATTGTCGTCTGTATTCTTTGGGCAGCCACTGATTCAGTTGTCCCCTTTTTTGTGTCACTTAGTAAATATTTTAAGTGCCAGTTCAAAGTCCTACCAGAGAAGGCACTCATTATAGGCTTGAATAATTTAATACGCTCAAAAATTACATACAAAGGGGACATGATTCAATGTTTCAATTTCTTTGTTATTACAAGAGCACAGTTTGTGAAGATTCTCAGTCATCTAGGTGAGTTTATTTGTAGGTTGAGTCATGGCAACTGGACTTCTTTTCCTTGAGAGATTGAAACATTTCGCTGCTCATCCAAACAGCTTCACCAGTCTGAAGAACGCTAGTGTGTGTGTCCTTCATTTTATAGTTCACTTTCACGTCTTGTCACCCTGGTCTGAAATAGGCTCATAAGATGAACAATGGCCCGAATAGGCTTGTTAGGGAGACAACAGTCTCAATAGCCTTAAGGTGAATAATGGCTTAAAGTGCTGAAACCCATAAAGTATGGGTCGTTAGCTATGGCCTTGGTAGGGAAGGTGTGAAGTATTTTTGATTTGTCTAGGTATTGTTGAAATTGCAGTCTGATATGTGGCAGATAGACTGTGCCTGAGCCAACCCATCTCTGTTCAGAAAGGGGCTTTTCAATACTCACATGAATGGCTTCCCTGATCCCTCTCTCAAACCACCTATCTTCTGTCTAATATGTGTACATCCTCATCTTTGAATGAGTGCCTTTTGTCCTTTAAGCGAAAGTGCACTGTTGATTCTGTTCCTGAGCTGTTACCCCTCCTATGTTGGGCCATCCTTCTGTTCAATGGCTGTTTAGTTTCTCCAATGTACAGGTCTGCACACTCCTCACTGCATTGGACTGCCTATACTATATTGCTCCTTTTGTGTTTTGCTATTGAGTTCTTTGGATGGACGAGTCTCTGCATTAGTGTATTTGTGGGTTTGAAATAAACAGGGATGTGGTGTTTCCCAAAATTCCTTTATGAGAGGGGATGTTTGCCAAAAATACTTCATGGGTTTCAGCACCTTAGGTCTGGCTAACAATATGAAATAAAGCAGATACCACCTAAACATTGTTTTCTTGAACTGCTGGATAGCTCGGTGGTTTAGGTATCTGACTTTGGAGCAAGGGGTTGGGAATTTGATTCCCTACTGTGATTCCTTGATGGGGCTGGACTTGATAATTCATAGGGTCCCTTCGAGCTCTCCAGTTCTTAGAAGAAGAAGAAGTGATAGTGTTACAGCAATTTGGTGTGAAATAGAAGGCATTTGCCAACTGTTTGCATCATGCCCCCAGTATTCTAGATAAGCAGTTGTGGTTGAGAGCAGGTGAACAATCAGGCACAGAACTGGCAAATTGTGAAAGCCATTATATGAGGTATTCCCTTATATGCGGTATTCTACAGCATGATTTGGAGCAATAAATTACAACATTAATACACAACTGTTATTTGCCATCACTTCACTTCTGATTTTTGTTAGTCCTACAAATTATTGACACTCGAAAGGTCTGGTTATTAGCAGCCCTTCTCATGTCTTGCAAACAATAAGCCATGGCTTCCTTTATTTGAGACAATGCATCGCAGGCTAGATTTTTCCTCCTTTCTTTCTGCCTTCTGCTTTCCCCACCATTCTTGCCATTAAAATCCGTGTTTGCAACCACATCACTATCCTCATCATCCTTATTCATTAGCAAGAAATGAAACAAAGGGGGAAAAGAAATCAGCATGATGATTAAAATAAAAATAAAAACACACATTCTTTGAAGGCAATAATATGACCAATCCACCAACCCAAACTCCTGCATTGTGGGGTTTTGGGAAGATGGCTCTCTCTCTTAACACTAGAATGGTTTCAGTCCAGCAGTGGAGGCACTAGTCTATCCGGTGAAGGACTGGCAGGCAGGAACTTGAGGCAACAGTATAGGAAATGGGGAGGGGGGGAATCTTTCCAAAAAGCAAAGCAAAGTGTTCTGCTTATATACCACCCCATACCATTTCAAGTAGACTCTGGGAAGGTTTACAGTTTAATTACAGTAAGCAGGCTGCACATTACCCCCCTCCCCCAGCAAGCTGAGTACTCATTTTACCTACCTCAGAAGAACAGAAGGCTGAGTCAGCCATGAGCCTACATTGCTGTACTGAAACTAATTAATTAAAACAGCCTTTTTGTCAATCTCAGGCATGTGACTGAGGGAATTCTATGGAATGAAAGTTAATGGAAGAAGTATAAAAACAAATAAGAAATAAAAGGGAAAAACCAAGTAAATAGTAGTTATCTTTAAAAAATTCTTTTTGTTATCTTAAAAAATATTCTGAAAGTTCTATTCCTATGATAGCTTCAGTTTTAGTTTCTGCTTCAAGGAAGAATTCAGGCTTGATCTGAACTATTTATTTGTGTTTTGGGGAGAAGTTCCATGGCATCTGTACAGCCGTTCTCCAATATCACATTTCAAATAAATGGTTTTCCTGTCATCTATCTTCATTGTCCAGATTTCCCATCAGTATATAGTAATCAGTATATAATAAGCAATGAGGATTGGTCTTGGGCTTGGTCTCTAGCAACATCTTGAATCTTAAGGACTTTTTCTAGTTATTTCTTAGATACCCTTCCTAGTGTCAGTGTTCTGATTTCTTGGCTGCACACTCTGTTTCAACTGATGATTGAAACAAGGTACAGAACTTTAGAATTGTATATTTCTTCTATGGCCAGAAGTGTAGTTCACCCGTAGTCATGTTTTTATACCTCTTCCATTCACTTTCATTCCATAGAGTTCCCTCAGTCACATGCCCGAGACTGACAAAAAAAGGCTGATTTCATTAATTAAAACTTGCCAGTACAACACATATTCATAATTACTATCTTTCTAGAGCTTGAAGGGAGGAATCTGTGTCTCTAGACCACTGTGCCACATGGGGTTGCACCAAGGGTGGTGAGACGAGTGCATTTGACAGTGCCAAAATTTTGCCTAAAGGAAGATTAGTGCCCTAAAAGAAGCAGAATGTGTTATGTATTATCTTAGCTTTTTTCATAAAGCATTGTTTATCCACTTACACAGTAATTCAGAAAATTCAGTAGCTCCCAGTGGGGTTTCCCAGGCATTATTGCACTAATAAGATTTCACCGTATCAATAAGTGAGTGTTGATATTGCTAATGGCATGAAAAATTCTGTTTCCAAACCAGCTTGAAAAATACATAGGACAAATTGATTGCATGGATTACACCTTGGAATAAAGGGATATCAGAATGAAGCTTTCTTAAATAATTTGAAAACAAAACAAAACAAACATGGACCAGAATATTATGGGCTCATCACCTTCAATCTCCATTGTCAAGCAGTTACAGTGGACCCTCGTATAATAAACAGCGTGTATAACATAAAGTGTTATACATAAAATCTATCAACATTAAAAAAATTCAGTTCTTTGGGCTTTCACATGAGGGGAAATTTACTTAATAGAATCGCCTATGGGGCGAATCTGTACAACATAAAAATGGTAGCGATTAGGGATTACTCTGTTTTCAGTGCATTCCTATGGGAAATTTGTATAAAGGAAAAATTGCTTAACAGAATTTCATTTGGAACGAATTAATTCCTTTATACAAGGTACCACTGTACTTAGAATCTCAGTCCATAGTTCTACTCTGGCAAGTCTATTATGTCCCCTGGGCTAAGAGTGTAGTCAGCTTATCAACAAAGCCTGCTAACTTCCTCTCATTTAAAACTCAGTGCTCCAAATGCTCTTAATCACACCCACCAGCATAATGTGATTGGCATACATCTCATTGGTGAATTGCACACCCAATCTCGCCTGATTTCGGAAGCTAAGCAGGGTCGACTCTGTTTAGTACTTGGATGGGAGACCGCCAGGGAATACCAGGTGTTGTAGGCGCCTGGAATGTGAACTGGCAAACCACTCCAGTATTCCTGCCAAGAAAACTCCATGGACATGGGGTCACAAAGAGTCAGTCACGACTGTAATGACAAAACACAGTGAGCAAGAAGTCAGGGCAGCGGATTGTTGCTGTTGTGCACTGAATTGTGTAACTTGGCCTACAAGACCAAGCCTATCCTGTCTGGAAGTTGAGTCATGGCTACTGGACCTTTTTTTTAAACTTGAAGCAATTAGCATCATGATTTACTCCCGCTGTGCTGTGAGGATAAAATATAATCCTATTACAACTAATGTCAAGTGGCAAAATATCTGGATATTTTAAAGCCATGGGATGAGGATACTGTTTGTTTTCCCATTTGTTTTCCCATTTCTATATCACCCCCTTAGTGTTGTCACTCGGAGGAATGGGGATGGAGGCATTTGGAAAATATATGAAACATTTGCAATATTTACTTATCAAACCTAAACATATTTCATTATTTTTCATTATTTATATTTATACTATAGTGTGTATATTTAGCATATACAACTGTACTTCATGGAATTTTTTTGTCCAAACTCCTATTGACAGTGTTAAGTCAAATGACATAATTTTTGGCAGTGAACTGCTGAAGGTTTCAAAGTGAGAATAGATATTATTTGATGCATGCTGCATTCTGTAACTTAGTGGGACTCAGGGTACAATAGATAATGCCTTGCAGCAATGCAACAGTAAGGGAAATTTGTGATCTGTAATTTGTGACTGTTGTAAATTGCCTGGAGTTCCTCCTGGAAGATGTTTGGTATATAAATGTATAAACAAACAAATTATCAAATGAACAAATAGGCTTTTGACCTTTGGAATATACAGAGCAATTTTTATTTGTCTGTCCATCTTTCCACCCATGCTATCCCATCTGTTCATCCATATGTCTATCTGTCTATTTGGCCGTCTGTCCATCCCTCCATCCATTCATTTGTTCCTTTGTTCCTGCTATCTAAATATGTGCTTTAGCTCTCAATCTAGTTTAGGCGAAAGTTCAACAAACTAAAATGCATAAAATATCACTTATTTTGCACACTTTTTTGCTGTTTTGCATAGAGATAGTCAAAATCCTACTGCCAGTATGGCAGTGATTTGCTTCAGGTTACAAAGTCAGTGTAGACACTGAGGGATCCTGGCATGGTTTAAAAATTTCACTGTATCAGTTATGTAAATAGTAAAGATGAAAACAAAAGATAGCTCCCCCCCCCCAAAAAAAAACTCCCTTTCAATGCCAGCAGCCCACCTAATATATTGCAGGGTTTTCTCCCCAGTGTAACTTTGGTGAAAGTACCCATCTGAGAAACCTAAAGAAATAGCTATTTAGTATCTCAATGAACCATGCAAAATAGATTGCATGCCCTAACTCTGAGCCAGTTTGGTGTGGGACAGCTCTTAAAAGGATAGGGTAGATCATTCTAAGTAGAAACATGAGTGGATGATGTTTTTTATTTCATGCCATAGTGTACTATCATGGTTCCATAGATGCCATAACTATATGCTATAATCTTACATAGCATGGATAATTTTGACCTTGGTTTCTGGTGATATTCTTTGTAAACTCCAACCTCTTCCTTTAAAAGAAAAATCCTAAAAGCAAATGGACGTCTTTTTAGAAACAAGCACACATATGAGTAAAGCTTTTGGTCCAAGATAGCTTCTGTTCTTCAGCTTTCCTAACTCAAAGAAAGTGTTTGGAAAGTGGAATATAGCTTCCTGGTCTTCATTTTGCAGAGGGAGCATGGCGGCAATAGCTTACCTAAGATGTTAAAGGGGGTATATTTGTTTTTTTCATTGTATTTTTCCTTTTCTACTTGTACCTTTACTTCACCACTACTTTAAGTCCAAAATTTGTGTGTAGCATATGCCAATTTAAACTCCCATTTTAAAAAAACCTAGGAAAATAAGTTGTTCAAAAAACATCCAGTTTGGGAATGTGGGTTACTGTGCTTCTGCATTCATAATTTAAAAAGCCAGGAAATGGCCTTGTATTGTTACACAATATAATGCCCATCTTGCCAGTGTGGAAAAGGATAACAAATTTTATATAACAAAGTACAGCTTGAATGCTGACAACACTGATGGCACTGGTCAAGACGGCCTACAAGATTATTTATTTTTATTTTATTTTTGAGTATTTTTAACCCACCTTTCTCCTTGGAAAAGGAGCCAAGGCAGGTTACAGTAATGAGGGACAGAATACAGTCCAATACAATTAAGAAATATTCAAGTAAATGAGATCAGGGAATTGAGGGACTGTTTTACAAGGAACTGCTTTGGGAGCTGGGAATGTTTAGCCTTTCAAAAAGAAGGGTGAGAGGGGATATGGTAGCTATGTTTAACTATTTGAAAGGATGTCATACTGAAGAGGGAACAGGTTTGTTTTCCATGGCTTCAGAGACTAGGACTCAGGGCAATGGTTACAAACTACAGGAAAAGAGATTCAATTTAAACATTAGGAAGAACTTCCTGATAGAGCTGTTCGGCAGTGGAATAGGCTGCCACGGAGGACGGAGGTTTTTAAGCAGAGGCTGGATGGCCATCTGTCGGGAGTCCTGTGATGGGGGTTCCTGCATGGCAGGGGGTTGGACTGGGTGGCCCTTGAGGTCTCTTCCAACTCTATGATTCTATGATTCCATGATTCTATGACATTACATTAAAGAGAATGAGGTAGTTAAAAAGAGAGTGTAAAAACAGCCCTGACAATTGCTCTGGTAGTTAACTGATGAAACAAGAGCTAAGACAACTTTTGGGATTTTCCCTTGCATGGTATCACTTTGTGAATTGTAGTGATCAGAAATGAGAAAGACATTTAGACTATAATACTCCAGTACTCCTGAATTGACATGATTATGGGCATGCTGGCTGGAGTGCTCTGGGAATTGTAGTCCAAAAAAAAAATCCCAAAGTTTCTCCACTTCGTGACCAGCAAAAGATGCTACCAATGTATTGATGTACATTGGGGAAGATTATCCACCAATGTACCTTAATATACAATGTTTGCTAGCAATATTTGTACCACATTTGGAGAATGTCTATGGGAATGTTTTCTTCCATACGTCAACATTTCAAAAACTAAAATATGACTAGCCTAACAGCTGAAGAGGCATTGGTTGAGGTGTATTGCCATACACAGCTGAAGGCTGCTCTGTCTACTTCCAACTGCATTTGATTTTTCTCCAATTGCATGTCTCTGACAGCTTTAAAAGCTAGAACACAGGTTGTCCTTGTCATTTAGGCAGTAGGAAGAATAGATTTTCGGTATTGTAAATAAAAAGGAAATGGTTAGCCACTTTATTTCTTGTTACTGTATCATTACTGTCATGGATACAGATAACTGGACTTGTTGAAGTTTCCCCCAAAAATATGATACCTGGCTATTTTACTCCCTCAGGGGCAAAACCTTTGCCCATTCCTGCACTGTACAATTTAGCACTCCTTGCACTGCAAGGTCATCACAGGTAGTCTCTAAAAATGTACCCGAAGAGAAGAAAAATCAATCCAGATGATTCATGCAAAATATTCTATATTAGAGATAAAATAATAGTGCAATATTCTAGTCATGGCAAAGTTCATGTGATTGAACATTCTAAGTATACACTAGTTATTTGAATCAAAATTTTCTTGCTACAAGATGGAAATCATACCATAAATTCTGTTTTCCCCCCTCTGATTTTGTTTTGGTACACTGAATTGCTTCTCATTTAATGGTAGACTGTAAAAGTGGAATTTATTTTATATAACAAGCAATTACTTATGCAGCACACAGCTTATCTCCGCACAGGCATTCCAAAACAGATGGGGAAATGCTGAACGTAAATCCTGTACAAGCAACATAAGATGCAGTTACACCAAGAAAAATATTTTCATAGTCTAGATTTAATTATCAGCATGTCTTTTTGGCTACATAAAACTTGTACTATCTTTCAGCTTCTTCATTTCTTATCTTCTTATTCACTATTTCTAAAGGCAATGCAGCACCCTCAGGTTTTGTTCTAGCCCCAGTTCACTGAGCCTCTCTGGAGTCCAGCCAAGTTGACTTGCTTCCTGAACTTAAGTTGTTGTGAGTAATCTTAAAATGGCATGTCTGACTTTGACTGGACATGTTTAAATGGCTGATACTGATCTGCCTAGTCCCCCCTGGTGCCAACTGGGCCATTTTTAAAGGGGTTCAGCTGAAGGCAGGTCAGCAGGATCCCTCTGAAAATGGTCCGGACACCAGTGGGATACCTCCAAACTGGCATCCTGCCATTTTTAGAGAAGTCCTGCTGACCTGTCATTTGCTGTACCCCTTTAAAAATGACCCAGTCCAGCTGATGACAGGTCGGCAGGAGATATCTGAAAATGGTCGGGACACCAGTTTGGAGCTCTCTCGCTGGTATCCGGAGCATTTTCAGTCTACTGCCGACCTGTCATTGGCTGGTAAGGAACAAAACATTTAGTTATTGCATTTAGTTTTATGCAAAAATTTGTATGAAACGGAACAAAATGAAATGCGGTGTGGGGACGAAATGGAACAAAATAAAACAGTGTTTTTCCATTTCGTGCCCATCTCTACTGTCTAATATGTGTACATCCTCATATTTGAATAAGTGCACTTTATCCTTCAGGTGGATGTATACCGCTAACTCTGGTCCTGAGCTGTTGCTCCTCCTATGTTGGGCCATCCTCCTGTTCAATGGCTGTTTAGTTTCTCCATTGTAGAGGTCTGCACACCCCTCACTGCATTGGACTGCATATGCTATATTGCTCCTTTTGTGTTTTGGTGTCGGGTCTTTTGGGTGGACGAATCTCTGCATTAGTGTATTCGTGGGTTTGAAATAAACAAGGATGTGATGTTTCCCAAAAATCCTTTATGAAATGTGGTGTTTGCCAAAAATACTTCATGGGTTTCAGCACCTTAGGTCATTGTTCACCTAATGGCCTATGTAGACTATTATCCACCTAACAAACCCTTTCAGGCCATTGTTCATCTTATCAACCTATTTCAGACAAGGGTGACATGAGGTCAAAGTGAACTATAAAATGGAGGACTCACAACTAGCTTTCCTCAGACCAACAACAGCTGCTTTCACATAACCACTAAAAAATGCAGCAAAGTGCTCTCAGATGTGGACCAGAAAATTGTTTTTCCACAAGCAGCAGACTTTTAAAAAATTAAGTGTGACCACACCTACTTAAGTGCAACCCAGTGCATTTTACAAGTACCTGGTCTCGAGGAGGTAAAATTTTGTCACTGTTCTGATGCAGATTTTAAAGCAGTACACGAGTCCGTGGGAAAAGGAAACATCCACACAAAAACCCTTTCACCCCCCATTCCAGTGCCTTTCATTTATTTTTTATCTTTTTTATAACTGGCAAGTATGGGATACAGGTACGGAAAAACCTATTTGTCATATTTGCATAGCAAGCGGGCACTCCCTGCCCCATGTGGTGCATGCCTGGACCTCTTCTGCCTTCTGTATGTCCCCCCACCTTTTTTAGCAGACAAGAATTCCTAATGGGCTTCCTGTCCTGCAACAATTAACTGCTGCTGACTGGAGAAAGCATGTTGGGCAGGCAGAGGCGAGCCTGCCTTTTTTTTCTCCCTCCCCTCAGTAATTCACAACAGACAGAAACAACAGAATCGGACGGTGGAGGGCGGGAACACAGGAACCACAACAACAACCACATGATTACTGGTGTGTGGTGTGGAATCCTCATTTAAGTTTCCAGCAGATTTTAGTGGTCATGTGAAAGCAGCCTAAGTAGAGATGGGCACGACTTGAAAAAATTTTTTTTTCGAGTTGTCGTTAGTCGGGCCGGTTCCGTTTCGGCTCGTTTCCATTTTTCACGAAAAATCGCAAAAATTAGTCGGTTTGTTTTTTTGTTTTTCGTTTTTGTTAGTACTGGTTTTTTTGGGGGGGTAGCAGGCTCCTGGAGGCACCTCTGTGGGCTGGGTGCCTCCTCTGGCCCGCTAGGAAGGGAAAGCGGGCTCCTGGAGGCACCCGTAGGTGCCTCCTATCCTCACCCACTAGGAAGGGGAAGCAGCAGGCTCCAAGAGACCCCTCAACTGGACGGGGGGGAGGCGGGACCCCCCCTCCAGAAACCATCCCTCCGGTAGGTGCCCTGAGGGACGGCAGGCATTTTTCCGCCTGCGTTTTGGCCCGGGAATGGGTGGGGGGAGACCCGTGAGAGTTTAAAAGTTTTTTCCTGTGCCACCCGTGCCGCTTGCTTGTGCTTTGGCGGCCGGCGGCGAGACTGGGCTTTTTGCTGACTGCGAGCCTGCGGCGAGTCCCACCAGACCAGAGCAGCCCAGGACGGAGGGGGGAGGCCGGGACCCCCCCCCTCCAGAAACAAACCATCCCTCCGGTAGGTGCCCTGAGGCACGGCAGGCATTTTTCCGCCTGCTTTTTGGCCGGAAACCGGGTTTTTTTAACTTTTAAAACTTTTTTCTGTGCCGCGTGGCATCGCGCGATGCAAGTAACGAGCACGACAAATCAGATCAAAATTGTTCGTTCGTCAGTTCGAGCTCGAATTCTGGCGGAGTAATTCCCGTTACCGTTTCCGTAGAGTAACGGAACCGAGTAATGGAAACGGAAACGGGAATACCGCTAAGTCGTGCCCATCTCTAAGCCTAAGCTATTTGGATGAGCAGCGAAACATTTCAATCTCTCAAGAAAAGAAATCCAGTTGCCATGACTCAACTTTGAAATGCACTCAGAGATCTAGGCCATTGAGCTATCCATTGGTTCAGATGGGAAAATGCTCTTCAATTCCAATTTGGGAAAGAGCCCGAGACCTCCCCAAATAACAGATTTTTATACCCTGTTCAGTTCATGTGCCATTCAAATACATTGTTTCATTTACACATGGCCGATTATAGTTTGGGACTTGTATAATTTGCAATACATTTTAGACTGTACAAGTTGTGGTTTGGGTTAACTTCTGGTCAAGCTCCTTTCTAAAACATCTGTTGTAGTGATCAATTTCTGTCGTTCATTTCCAGACTGCTGCAAGAGTTTCTCAATAGCGCTTCACTCAGAAGCCTCAACTTTGTAAGAGAGATCAAAGTAGAACTCCTATGTGCTTGTTCTTAATACATTTCTCGATTAATATGGTTAATATGGCTAATAAAAACATTTTTCTGATCACATGAGAAACATAAAGCCCACACACACACATGCAACTACAGAGAAGAGAGAATCATTTACATCCCAGTTAGCTACTTGTCTGTCTCGCATCTGTCATGAAGGAAAGGGCACCACAGAAAGACACAGTATGATGAAGAACGGAAGAGGCACCCATCTGAGTAGCATAACCTGATAATTCCTTTTTTATGTCAGCACACAATAACCCTATTCAAAGTTTAGCCCTCATAAGAAGATCAGAGAAACCCTACAGGTAAAGTGGCACACAGCTCAAATAAAGGTGTCCTGTTGCAATGTGGCATTCTTGACCTGGAATTCCATGGTCTCACAGTGCTAAAAGGCAGCAAGGCAAAGTTCAAGCATCTTCAACAATTTGAAAAATGTGGCTTGAAAACGGAGAGCACTGCGGTATTAGTTTATGGCACAGTTTAAGCCATGGGGTGGGCTTCCTCCCCTGCACAGTTCAAGCCCTGCTTTCACTTTTTCACACACACACAAATCTGCAGGCTTGGAGTTAGCACTTGGAGAACACCTTCTTAGATTGCTTTGATTGATGTCCTTTTAAAAAGGGACCCACTGGGTAACTGAATATGTGGCAGAAACATTGGACTAGGAAAAATTCCAAAAGGAGTCTGGGATCGCCCCTGTTGGCCATTCATATAAATAGTTTGGTATTCAATTGCAAACTAACCTAGGGCTTTGAAATGTTGTCTTTGGACTATACGTCCCATCATTCTCTTCCCTCTTCCCTATGCTTTCCTCTTTCTTCTTTTTGAAATGGTTACTTTAGCTTGCTGTACTGATATATTCTTTCCACTGTCAGAGAATTTCCCCAGTCCACTCAGCTGGAGGCCGTTAAACTCCATCACGGGTCCTGCTAAGTCATCTCACAATTACAGTTATGTGCACTCACCTTTCCTCTCAGTCTAGTCTGGCCTGTGCTGTCTAGGAGGTTTAGTCGGCATAAACTCCTCCAGGCACCCTGCTTGATATTTCAGTCCTAGAGTAGAATGTCCAGTGCCTAATGTTCTTTCAAACTCTAATTTGTAGCTTTTCTGGCCACGCACATAGAAAAATAATAGACAGATGTTCAAGCTGGTATTTGACTACATGTGTGTGTTCATTAATTTTCTCACCTAAATATTAATAACAGAAAATACTTGAAAAGCGGTTGCGAAGACATATCTATTCTTTATTACTTATTACAAATGAGTAATATTGCACTAAAAGTTCGAACGTAGGCTTTAGAGCTTTTCATTTAGGAAGTGGACAGCTTCTGAAACGAAATGCAGGAGTCCAGGTGGCATTTGGAACTGGAGGAACAAAATCAACCAACCCTTTACCTTGTGCAGGGCTCGTGCGGTGTTAAAAACCAATGAGAAACAAGCCGCTGACATCATCTTTCCTTCTCCCTGGTGATGCATTGGCTAAAATGAAATTTCTCCAAGACACTGTATGCTATAAACTTCTGGGAAAATATTTAATGCCAGTTTTTGTCTTTGAGAGATGGTGCTATTTAATTCCAGTCAATGATCCCTCTAAATTTCTGACCCCCTGTGCAGGAACCTCTGCATGTGGCTGGAAGTACACAAACCAGCTGCCCATGAGTAGAGATGGGCACGACTTAGCGGTATTTTCGTTTTCGTTTTCGTTTTTCGTTTCCGTTACGTAATGAAATGAAAAACGAAAAACGGCTCAGAACTGGAATGAAAACGGAAACGAAACGACTAATTTCGAGCCAATTTTCATTTTTCGTTACTGGAAAAACACATAATGGAGCTAAATGGGAAGAAACGAAAAAATTTCATTTTCGTTTTCATTTTTTCGTTTTCGTTACGTAACGAAACGAAAATGAAATTTTTTGAAATTAGCTCACGAAAACGGAAACGAGCCGAAACAGACCCCTAGCCGAAAACGGAAACGAAACCGAACAATTTTTCTGAGTCGTGCCCATCTCTACCCATGAGCCATCCTGATGGAGTTCTGGGCAAACATGCAGCTGTACAGCTTAGACATAACCTTGGTCCCAGTATTTTGTTGCTAAAGGATGTCACAGTAAACTTGACAAACTACTTGTAAAAACTTTTGTGGCACATTTTAGGTCTGAATGTCACTGCTATCCCTGCTGGTCCTATTTCATCCTTGATGCAGGGGCTGAGAACAAAAGAGGGCATCATTTAACTGGAATGTTATGTTTGAAACACATGGGGATCCCCATCTCTTGCAGTCTATTTGTAGTTTGCTAATGTTAACATAAGAACATAAGAACATAAGAAGAGCCATGCTGGGTCAGGCCAAAGGCCCATCTAGTCCAGCTTCCTGTATCTCACAGTGGTCCTACCAAATGCATCAGGGAGTGCACGAGACTAGGTATCTGTCTCCTGATACCACTCCCTTACATCTAGCCCTTGAAGTACCCCGGTTTTAAGACTGGAGATTACACATCTCCATCATGGTTTGTAACCTGAGATGGGCTTTTCCTCCAGGAATCTGTCTAATCCTCTTTTGAAGGCATCCAGGCCAGATGCCTTCAGCACATCCTGTGGCAGGGAGTTCCACAGACTAACAAAACGCTGGGTAAAAATATATTTTGTCTGTTCTCACTCTCCCAGCCCTCAATTTGAGTGTATGTCTCCTAGTTCTGGTATTTCGTGAGAGGGATATGAGCGTCCCTCTATCCACTTTAGTCATATCCCCCCTCAAGTACCTTTTTTCCATACTTAATGTTCTTAAGAATCTATTGATCGCAGCATCAAAGTTTGGGTGGCTGAATTACTGGCGCTTTTATCAAAAATGTCATTTGCACAACAATCAGGTAGTGTTATTATTTCATCACTTCATTTCATTTTGAGAAGCATCAAGTATAGGGCCAAAGGAATAAAGAAATGACCATCCCTTAACGCTTTGCAGTTCCTATCGATTTTAGAAAGCTCTGACTGTGCCCTTCTCTGTGCTTAATAGCTGTCACTGCAGGGAGAAACTTAGCAAATGACAGGTGTATATCCTGAAACTCCTCTGAGGACTTGGACATTTAGACCACAGCTGCCAGGATTCTAGCAGGGAAAATTCCTGCTGAATTCTGGTAACTGAAAATCCCATGTCTAGGTTTTCTATAATGCAAATTTTACAGAAATGTCCAAGAGCCACACAATGTGTGTGAAATCTCTAAAACTGGCAGCAACATCCTGTCACCTCCAAAGGAAGAGTATTTTTGTGTGTGTTTATAACATCCCTCATCCTAGAGGCAATCCAAAATTGAAACTGAAAAAGACCAATTGGTCATGTTCATATGGGTAAAACAGAAGCAAAAGTTGAAGACAATAGTGCAGGAACACGGAGGGAAAATATCAGGAACACCAGATCACATTTTGCCTCTTCTCAAAAAAAAAAAGAAAAAAAAGGGAGAATGCTACAGTCAGTTTCAAACCCACAAGCCAAAAGTCAACGGAGGGGGGACAGGGTGCATCTTGCAAGGAGGGGGGAGTCAGGGTCCCCCACCCTGACATTATTAGATCAAAACAATATCTAAGCAATAGACAGTATTTATTAGCTTGTAAAGCTGGAGATAATGATCCCATTCAATCAGAACTCATGAATTATTCAGCAGTCCCAACTTCACATAATTCCTGCCTTCACTTTTTAAGCTAGTAAAGCTACATTTGGGGATGAGGTAGGGGGAGGGAGGTTATATGTAAAGAATAAAGGAGACAATAGTAAGCAGGAAAACAAAGCCGATTTTGCTGCTCTCTCTCTCTCTCTCTCTAATGTAAGATGAGCAAAGCTCCTTTTTTAATGTTTGGGTTTTCCTTTGTATTTTGGGGTATGTGAAAGAAACAGATACCTAAATAAATAAAACATTCTTAAGCACAGAATCAATTCTAATTGTTTTAATATACTGTAGTGCTGTATTTATTCTGATTCTTGTAATTACTATGAATGGTTTGAAACTGATAAAGCGGATGGTTCAGAAAGAACTGGATTTTTGGATTTCAAACAAATTTGTCACCAAAATCTAATTAATACAATTGCACTGTATTTTCCTTTCCTATTAACATTTTGTAACAATGGGCAGGCTTAAGTATTCCACAAATGCATAGTGGGAAATCCAGCCAGCTGGAGATGAACTACAAGGAAGGTATACTCAGAAAGTAGAGTATATAAAGAGAAACATTTGTCCAGGAACTTTGGGGCCAGCCCTTCTACCTGGCACCACCTCTTTTCTCCACACACGTGTGTTTAGTGAGCAGGGAATTATTGTAAAATATCAATGAGAATCTTACATCTATGGTTAGTAGAGATTGGCACGAATTAAAAAATGAACCTGGAAGTTCATAGAAAACTGCTAGTTCAATGGCTTGGTCCCAAACTGACCTAAACCATTAACTTTTTTAGTGTTTTCTTGAATATTCTGGTTCATTTCTCCTGCCCCCACAGCCTGCCCCAGCCCCTTTCCACTGCTTCTTCCTGCTACTTCTGCCACTTCCTTTTACTACCACCTCCTCCTGTGCCACCATCTTGAGAGGCAGACTGCCTCATTTTTTTAATGAAGGGAAGCTCAGATGGCTGCCTTTGTGCATATGGCTGCCTCTTCTCTGGGCCGGTACCTTTTTTAAAAGGTCAGCCACTGGGCAATCTAAAGAAAATATTCCTGAATGAACCAGCAATCCAAGTTGTTGTTCATTTGGGAAAAATCCAGAGGTTTGTGGTTTGTGGACTTCAACGAACCCAGATGAACCACTATTTTGCTAGTTCCTGTAAAAGGTTAAGGTAAAGGTTCCCCCCCGCACACACGTGCTAGTCATGTCCGACTCTAGGGGCTGTGCTCATCTACGTATTCAAGCCGAAGAGCCAGTGTTGTGCAAGTCCATGGCCATGTGGGCAGCAAGGTTGCAAGGAAACACTGTTTTATCTACTTGCATTTACATGCTTTCGAACTTCTAGGATGGCAGGAGCTGGGGTTATCAGCGGGAGCTTGCTCTGCTGTGTGGCATCCGGGATTTGAACTGCCGAGCTTCTGACTTTGCAGCCGACAGTTTTTGGAGCCTTAGTCTGATGGTCACCACATTAGTTCCTGAGGTGTTAGCTATTCACAAAGTGATGACCCAACAAAATACTGGACTGTTGTTGGTCAAAGACATTGAATGGGAGCCAAAAATCAAGCCAAGATCTCATTGATTGAGATAGAATTATAGTAGGTGAATAGTCATAGCCACCTCAAGGGAAAAAATCATCTCTTGTATGGTTCTTCAGAGAGGGGGGAAAAACTTTCCTTGAGGGTCAAGACAGTCATCGGCAGCACCAGTAATGCCTCTTTTTAAGACTTGAAAATCTGCTGATCTCCTAATTCTTTCAGAACTCAAGATCACACAGCAAGCATGGCTATGCTTGTGGTGCCCCTTTATACCTGAAATCATGGAGTTTGAAGTACAGCTTCCATGAAAAGTGAGACTGCAACAGCATTGGGAACATATATACACCACCACCTAACTCTGAGACCAAGATCCTATTGCCAACATGCGGGTTGGAAGGACAATCACACCAGCATCCTCTCCTTCTGCTCTCTCAGACTCCTTGTTTCATGTCCAATTGTGCAATCGATTCCACTACCAGAATGAGAATGGGCACATACCAAGGAGCTTGCAGAGCAAGGGCAACACTTATGCTCTTACCTTACACCTTGTTTGGTAACAAGAGGTCGATCAAAGAAATTAATTTGGGTAGCATTTCCTAAAAATGTACGGCTATCCCTTCTAAATTTTGTTCAAGTTTTCAATGATACAGCCTACCTTATACTAAGCCAGACCATTCTGATGTACCAAGTTTTGTCCATCCTGATTGACAGTGGCTTTCTGAGGTGTGAGATGGGTGTCCTTCCCATTCCCATCCCTCGCAGGGTACATGCATTTTTGCAGGGAATGGCAGGACTCAAAAGTGGCACCTTCTCTGTGCAAAGAAGAGCAGCTGCCACCAAACTTTGACAGTTAGGAGATAATTTCCAACATCAGCTTGAACAAGTGTCCTAGTGTGGCACATTCGTATCAGGCGTTAATTAAGGACCACTTGAAGTTCTGTCCTAGCTTCATCTCTAAATTAGGGAAATGGTTCAAAGGAACCAATTAAGGCTTGCAAATCAAGTCTTGAAGATTGGAAGTGATCTGTGAAAAGGCCTCTTTAAATCAGAAATCACAGATTTTTCCATCTAACCTTGACATGAGAACAAAGGCTAAGAAATTAAAGGGGCAAAATATCTGCTAATTGTGTATGACAGCCTTCTCCAAACTAGGATTCTCCTGAAGGGGTGGAGTACAGCCTTATACCTGGTTGGCTGGGGTTTATGGAAACTGTAGTCTGTCAAAACTGGAGATGCCTGAGGTTTGAGTAACATTGTTTTATAGGATTATAGCAGAAGCTACCTTGCCATTCACTGTAGCACATGTGATCCGCAGAAGCCCACAATGTATTGGACTTATGTGTCCCTAGTCTTCCCCTTCTTCTTCCTTACCTAGAGAAGAGGAAAGCCACCTTCTGGGGAAGAGTAAAGGATGGAAAATGACAAAGGGTTCAAGTGAACAGGAGAAAAACCAGGCAGGTATCTTTGCTCGTGGCAAATAGCACACTTCACATTTCTGGCCACCATATCATATAGACATGCTATTATGACCAAATTTGACCTGAAAAAGGAACAGGGCAACCTCTCAGTTTTGCTTGCATTTCTGTGATGCATTCAAACATTTTAAACTATAGATTTCTTCTTTCCCTATTATGGGATCAGTAAATTTTGACAAATTCTTTAAAAATGACCTGAACCAAATCTGATTAAACCAAATGCAGTTGACAAAGGTGTTCCCATCATGAATGGGACTGTGATATCTCTCTCTCTCTCTCTCTCACAGTACTAAAGCTAAGTGGCCTTTTTGAAGGCAGGAGTGGGGTTCATATTCAGACTTCTAACATCACAGCATTCAAAACCTAACAGGGAGATATATAACTTTGCATGTATTCATTTTTTGTTTAATTTTAGTTTAATTTTTTTCTATTCTTTTTTAAAAAATTATATTTTATTGTTATAGGTAAAGGATAAATATGGGAGAATAGCTTGGGTTACAGAAAAAAGGGGGATGTAGGTTGGGTAGAACATTTAAAATATCAGAGTCATCTTACAATTATAGACAATTCAATTCAGGCATATATGTACATATCAATAACTAAACAGTTTTGGCTAGAGATGGGCATGAAATGATTTTTTTATTCATTTTGTTATTTGTTATTTATTTCATTACATAACGAAATGAATAATGGACCTAGGAGTAAAATCCAAACAAAATGAAATGAACCAGGAAAAATTGGTTCGCTACATTTTGTTTTGTTAATGGCGGGGCATGAAGAAATGAGCTGTTTTTAAATGCTTTAAATGGATGAGAAACGCTTCAAAAATATCGTAATTTTTTATGCCTGATTATAGCTATTAGGTTGATGCCAGTGATTTAAAACATCTAAAATGTGTTTTTAAAGAAGATATCTTTTTTTAAAAGGGGACAAAATGGCTGCTGCATACTTTTGTTAATGGTGGCAAATCTGTGCAGAATGGCCTTTTTAAGGTATTAAAACGTCCTGAATATACTTAAAAACCCAGCGAAAATTATTTTTTCTGCCTGATAATACCTAGCAGGGGGGTGAGGAGTGCTTAAAACATCGATTTATGTGTTTTCTCTGACTGCTTTTTAATTTTCTTAAAAAATGTTTTCTGTCTGGTCTGGGGTGTTGGGACGCCTGTGCATGGTCAAATGCATTAAATAGCGCAAAGTGAGTAAAAACGAATAATGAATTAATGAACCGATGAAATGAGTTTTTTCAAAAAAATTAGTTAAAAATGAAACAAATGAAGCCTTAAACAAATGAAGCCTTAAACAAAATGAAATGAAACAAATTGCCATTTTTTCGGTTTGTGCCCATCTCTAGTTTTGGCTTTTGTCATATTTTCAATTTAACTTTGTCTTTTTTCTAACCACATATAAAACTTGTTCCAACATTCCTAGTGTTTCACCTTCTGGATTTTAGTTAGCAACTCCTGTTCCTTTGGTATTCCTGATTCTTTCCAGTGTTTTGCAAAGACACTTCTCACTGCTGTTATGGTATAAATTACTAAATATACACTTAGCTAATCCATTGTGTCTGGCATTATGTTTAGAAAAAAGAATTCAGGTTTTGGATCTATTGGGCTTGCTAGAACATCTTGCAATAGCTGTCTCATCTTACTCCAATATTTTTGAGCTTTTTAAAACAACCACTATATATGGAATAATGAACCTTCTTTTTGTTTGCATTTCCAACAGGCATTCAATATCTGAGTGTTCATTTTAGCTAAAATTGTTGGTGTCTTATACCATCTATAAAACATTTTGTACATGTTTTCTTTGAATACAACTGATTTAGTGCGTTGTATATTGTTTTTCCATACCTTTTCCCATCATTCTAACTCAATACCATAGCCTATATCTTGAGTCGATTTCACCATACATTCTTTTACCATCTCATCTTTTGTATCAAAATCTAACAGAAAATTGTATAGTTGCTTAATATTTTTGTATTATTGATATGAAAGAGTGTACATTTCTATGCTTGGAAAATTCTTATATCTAAAATTCTCAACTACCTCTAATATATTCACTATGTGTGTGTCTGCGTCCCTTGTGGGTGTGGAGAGGCTCTTATGGGTCAGGGAAAGAATCTCTCACCCTGAAAAAAATGCTTGTATAATTTTTAAATCTTATAAACCATGATCTTAGTGCAAGACCTTAGGTTTGCAGTGCAATCCTCATCAGACAAACCTGGCCTCAATTTCTCTTGTTTATTTCCTGACATTAATTAGCATTATTGAGGAGAGTACTGAGTAATGTATCTGTGTGAATTTTCAAACATGGTGATATGTGATGAGAAGGCAGATTTTTAAATTATTATTTGTACAGCTTCTGGCCCTCTTTTCAGCCTTTGTTGTGGTGGGAGGTTCTGTTATATGCCTTGATCTAGGCAGCCTGAAGAAAATATTATCTCATGTGAGCCTGCCTCACCTTTGAGATCCTCGAGTGATGATCTCTCAGTTCTGCCATCTTCAAAGTATTGTTTTATATGGACATAAGAGAGTGCCTTCTTGATGGTTAACCTCAGGCTAGAGCAATATCTTCCAAGATAGTCTCCTTTACTTCTTTTCACCATCAAAAAGACAGATGGCAAAAAAAATAAAAACGGCCATTAATTAAGCAATCTGATGACAACACACCATCTGGTGAAGAAAGCCGTTTTCCTGACAGTTGTTGTATTGTCCTTATTTATATGTTTAAAATCACATTTTTTATTCCATTAGCCAGTAATATATTGCTAAACTAGTAAAAGTAGTCCCACTGAATCAGTTGCTAAATGGTAAGTCAAACTGTGTGGAAATTTCAGTGGGTCAATGAATCTTCCCTTTTTGGGACCAACACTAAGAGGCTGGCCACTACTTTAATAGTTGGGCTGTTTTTCATGTTATTTTTTTTTCAGCTTTCTTCCCTTCGGTCATTCAGCCATCTTTCTACTGATATACACGCCAGCTTCCTACTGATAAGTATCATATCAGTGTCCTACTGATACTGTTTGGTTTAAAACTTGTTTCTGTGCCTTCTATTTTTTAATGATGATGATGGTGATGATGTGCCACGAAGTCAATCCTGACATGACAACACATCCCAGAATGTTTAGGTAGAGGTTTGTTTGTGTGTTGTGTCGTTACAGTCGTGACTGACTCTAGGTGACTCCATGTCCATGGAGTTTTCTTGTCAGGAGTACTGGAGTGGCTTGCCAGTTCCTACTCCAGGTGCCTACAGCACCTGATATTCCCTGGTGGTCGCCCATCCAAGTACTAACCCGGGCCAACCCTGATTAGCTTCCGAAATCAAGCAAGATTGGGTGTGCTTAGGGCATCTAGGCCATTCCCTTTTTGGGGGGGGGGATTTGCCCTGGGGTAGTACAGCTTTCCCAAGGCCATACAGCTTCACTGCTTTCTGAGGAAGCACAACATCAGATCAACTCACAATCTCTTATTCCTCTGTCAGATAGTTAACTAACTGGGGAAAAAAACCTATTTTCATTTTCTGCATTATAGAGATTTCATGAATTTGCAGAAACTCATCAAAGCACATCCCAGTGTTTTATGGACCCAACACCACTTGGGTAAGAAAACAAATTATCTATCACTGGACCCAACAGCAATGATTTACTAGGAGTCATTCGAGATACTGTATGTCACCTGCAATGTGTCATCTTGGTGATTTAATCAATGGTCTGTTTTCTGTGGGATCTCATAAAACTTGCAGGTTTTGTTTAGTTTTCATCTTAACTTTATTTTGAAAATTGAATTAAATTATTATTGAAGTTAAATTAAAGTTAAATTATTAATTAAAGTTAAATTAAATTGATATTAAATTATGGCAGATTATGAAAGTACTATAGCTGGTATCAGTTATCCCATATTTGATTCTTCAGCATCACTGTGATTAATTTACATCCAATGCTTAAAAAAAATGACCAGATTAAGCAAAAATTCTGCTGTGGTGTTGTGCGAGTATTACTAATGATGCTGTAAGCCTTTAGAAATTGTGGGCTCAATCCTGCTGTTTCCTATAGTACTTGTGGCCATTCCAGTCAACTTCAGTTAGAAAAGCATCAAACCTTAAGTCACTAAATAACATTTTCCATGGTAATAATTAATAACAGTAGTTTTGAAGTGAAAAGAAATTAGGGGTTTACTCTTTTTCTGCAGTGCAACTTCCCAGAACTGCTTGTTGATGTATGACAAGTAAAATAATCATCTATACCATGTTCAGAGATGACAAGCTTTTAAAAAATCCCAGAGCATATCCAAGGCTTTTGACTGAGCAGAAACTCAGGATGGATTAAAAATATAAAAGGTAAGTATTATTGATTGGGGGAGGGCTAAGAAAATAATATGCAAATTTCCAAGATCAGAAGTCCTAGTAAGAGACATTTTTGAAAGAATATGCACAGTGGGAGGGGGTTTCTGAAATCAAATGTCTGAAACAAGACTGTGAAGGGGAAGGGTAGTTTCTAAAATACGCATTTTGCCTTGTCGTGTGGATAGATAATGAATGCAAAGCTTCTTCCCTGGTTTTAAAGTCTGGATTGCTGACACAGGGAAACTAGTACATTTTCTGTGACAAATAACAACATGTTGATCCTATGACAGAGTCACAAGGAGGGATGATTTCTAGGGTTGAGTTTAATGTGGCCACAGCAGCAAATCTTTAATGCAAGTATTATGTTCACAGTAACCTGCAAGAAGGTAATCTCACAGTGATTTTTGTGTCATAGCTTCAGCATCCAGTGAAGGCTCAGAGGTGGTAGGGGATGAACCACTGGAGTCATTGGCTCTCATTCCGTGGCTCCTAATATCTGAACCAATGCTATGAACCTGGAGATCCTGTGCAGAATCCTCACAGATAATCTTCCTGAAACCACAGTCATCCAAGCACACAAACAAATCATGTACTACAACTCCTGCCCTCCAGCAGATGAAATCTGGGCAAAAGCCACTGAATCAAAATCAATGTTCTCACTTAGGAGGCAATTCTAGGCAAACCTGAGTCACGGAATTACTCCAAGACTAATTTGGTGCACCAGTGTTGTCAAGGGGTGGTAGTGGTAGTGATATTAAGCATTTTCCTTCCTTTAAAGCAGGAGAGGGAAAAGTTGATAACCGGAAAGATAAACTGTTTAGAGCTTATAGTAAGAGGGTTAGGTTGTTTTAGTCAGTATTAGAGATGGGCACGAAATGTTTCGTTATTCATTATTCATTTCATTAGGTAATGAAACGAATAACAAACCTAGGGGTAAATTTAAAATGAAACAAAATGAACCGAAAAAAATGGTTCGTTAATGGGGCGGAGATGTCTCCTACCTGGTGCTAGTCCATAGGTCCAGTCTTCCTGGCTTCAGGGACGGCAACCAAGAAAAGAAAAAAAGCTGATGGCTGTGCTACAGCTGTAAAAGTAAATAAATAAATACATAAATAAATAATAAAAAGAAGCACCGACCCAGCCCCAGGTGTGGCTGGGTTGGCACCCTAAAATCAAGAAAAAAAAACCTGCCTCAGGGGTCGTGTGGTCGGCACTTGAAAAATGAATAAAAACAAATAAACAAAAAAAAAAACCTGATCTGGTACATGGGACCGGAACCGATGCATGGGTGTGGAACCAGCATGGCGGGGAATAAAAAAGCAGACTGGCCCACGCTACAGCTGTAGGGTGGGGGGAAAATCAAATCAAATCAAAATAAATTAAAAAAATAAAAAAATAAAAAATAAAATGGAGCACTGACCTGGTCCCAGGGGTGGCCTGGTTGGCACCCTAAAATAAAGAGGAAAAAAATAAAACCAGTGCCGACTCGGCCCCAGGGGCTGGACGGTCACCGCTTAAAAAAATAAGTTTTTTTTAAAAAGGAGCACCGATGAGGCCCGAGGGGTGGCCTGGTTGGCACTTGAAAAGAAAAAGAAAAAAAGAAGTGCTGGCCCCATGCCAGCACCTCAAAAAGCCCCAGCTGTAATGTGGCTGGAACCCAGATGTAAATAAAATAAAATAAAATAAAATAAAATAAAATAAAATAAAATAAAAAAGGACCGCCAACCCTGCCCCAGGGGTGGCTGAGTCAGTTTTCTAAAATCAAGAAAAAATTAAATAAAATAAAACAAGCGCTGGCCCCATACCAGCACTTTAAAAAGCCTCTGCTGCAGGGGCCAGGAACCACCGCTGCCACCGCTGCTGCCGGTAAGAACCCGAACCTGAACCCAAACTGAACCAAGGGTGGGCCCGAAACAGACAAACCCAAACCATGGGTTTTCTGGTTCGTGCCCACCTCTAGTCAGTATATTTTGTTAAAGCACATTGTCATCTTGTCTGCTACTACCAGTAATAAAACTAGTATCTCCATGTGATTCTTGGTTGCATCAACAGAAGCATAGTGTCTAGATCAAGGGAAGTGATAGTACCACTCTATTCTGCTCTGGTCAGTCCCCACCCATCCATGCTTGGGCATGGATCAGGTTGCATTGGTAAAACTATTTCTTAAGTATCTCACTTACCTTGAAAACCCTATTAAAGTCACTGTATGGGTGATACAACTAAATAGCATGAAATGCCTCAAATTTATTTGTCTTTCCTTTAACCTGATCTTTTTTAGTAGTTCAGCTATTTTGTTTTTAGTTGTTTTAATATTGATGAGCTTTATGAATGGAATCTGATATATTGGCAAATACATTTGATGGCCTATAGCTAAGCCTTCTTCCGTCTATACAAATGACACAATCAAACATGTTATGGAATACAAAAGGCCACAACTTTATTGGTAACAGCAGCAGTTATCTGACTAGGCATTGGAGATGGATACAACCATCGAGGGTCCCGTTTGCCCACGATGACAACGTTCCCAACAAGTAAACTCCCAGGTGGGATCCCAGATGCCATGCAGACGTAGGCCACATCATGGCATCATACCTTGAGGGGGGGGGTTACCAGGCATCTCCCCGAGCTGGGACGCCTCACCTTCCTGCCCCCTCACCACCGGTTTTCCTTTGAAGTCCACCAGCAGGCTACTGCCTGCCTTCCAAAAGCCATTGAATCCATCCCAATGCCTGAAAAAACGCCAATTGTTGTGACAAACAAACACTATACAGCAAATGAACTCTAACATTAACAAACTGGGAGGGAGGGTTGGGTATTGCTGCTTCAGTGGGACTGAGCTCCTTCCGGCCCACCTCCTCTTTTTAAACTCTTGATGTCGCACAGCTGTGATGTCATTCCACCTCCTTCCTTGGAGCCGGCAGTCCCGCCCTCCTGCTTTCCATGGGCCAATCCCTTCAGCTGGCTACATCCGGGTCTCTTTCTTCCTTGCTGGTAGCTCCACGTGGCAGACGCCATTACCACAGCCACTCCGACTCCAGGGCCGCCCCGGCATCAATGCAGGACCCTGGTAAGTCAGGGTCCTATCTTTAACAATATATAAATTTGCAACATCCATAATAATATATGGAAAGCTAAAATAATATTCATCAAATTGATTGCGGAAAGTTTCAGACATTGTTGTTTTCAAAAGATGGATGCCCTTATCTGTAGGATCAGTATCTGGTGATGTACTTATCTATGGTCTGAAAATAATAAAAATATTTGTGATGTACTATGCAAAACTGTAAACATGAGAAGATATAATAAGCATGTCCTCCTCTGGGCAAACATTTCCCAACAGTACTCTTTGCTGGGGAAAGGACATGTGTTACATTTTATTTTCGGAAATACAGGAGAGGTTATACCTTTTATTAGATCACTGAAAAATCAAACAACCAGCAGGCTTTCATGGGTCAAGTCTGTTTCTTTAGACTACCTTCTTTTTGATTGGGCTAAACATTCATTTGAAGAGTTTCTCTGTTATCTGTTTTGTTACAACCTTCATTAGTAATGTAATTCATTATGCCAGTTAACTGAATTTCAAAACTGGTGATAGTCTGATAGTTACTAAATTCAGTTCAAAATCTATCTATCTATCTATCTATCTATCTATCTATCTATCTATCTATC
>JAHTLZ010000379.1:39049819-39062536 GCA_023846285.1 Phrynocephalus versicolor | reverse complement strand
ATTATTATTATTATTATTATTATTATTATTATTATTATTATTATTATCCCCTTCCCGCCATCTTCTACTTTTAACTGCTATCTTTAATTGTTTAGTTTGTTTTTGTTATTTGCTTAATTGTTTATTCAATTGCCTGTTATTGCTTATATTGTCTTGTTGTAAACCACCCGGAGTTCCCCCGGGAAGACCGGCGGTATATAAGCCCAATAAATAAATAAATAAATAAATAAAATATGACACAAGAAGATTGACAACAGACTGAAGAGATATTGAGAGGGATGTATAGAGCTAGATATTGAAAGAACGCCAGAATCTAATCAGGTCTAAGACTGAAGAGTCTTGGGCGAGGTGAAATTCAAGCACTGTCGATATGAACAGAAGCTCAACCTCAACCCTTTTTCATAGGAAATGAAAAATATTCAGGCTAGATACTTCTTTATTAAATAAAACAGCAACTTTTACTAACAGTACATCCTTACTCCCACCCCATTCCTGTTATTCTGTACAGTGAGGAGCTACGTTTCCATATTTCTTTCTTCTAATAGTTATAGCATAAATTGAAGGGACGAAAGAAAGCCAGCAAAGGAAGTGACAGGAGAGAAGGGGCAGCCTCCAAAATTCTGAAGGTGTGGTCAGACAGCAAAGGTAACCTAAGCTAAACTAAGCTAAACTATACTAAACTAAGATAAGATAAGATAAGATAAATCTTTATTGATCCCACATTGGGAAAATTTACTTGTTACACAGCTCCCAATATAAAAAACAAGGAAGAAGGGTAAGTGCACAAAAAGTGTAAGGTGAGAAAGAAAAAATAGACAATATAAATTAAATTAAATAAAAATAGACAATATAGAAATATATGCTATAAAATTTGGATATAAAAAATAAACTACAGCATACTCCATATAAAACTACAGTATACTGTACTCCCAATGGCCTAAGGTACTTTATGGGTTTCAGCACCTTTGGCCATTGTTCACCTAAAGGCCTATGGAGACCATTGTCTACCTAACGAGCCTATTCTGGCCATTGTTTATCTTATGAGCCTATTTCAGACCAGGGTGACATAGGGTCAAAGTGAACTATAAAAGGAAGGACTTGCCACTAGCTTTCCTCAGACTAACCAAGCTGTTTGGATGAGCAGCGAAATGTTACAATCTCTCAAGAAAAGAAGTCCAGTTGCCATGACTCCACTTCCAGACAGGACTGTGTAGCTTGCCCAAAGCCACAATGGGTGGTTTTGCTTCTTGTCACAAGAAGAGAGTGGGAAATCAAATTCCCAACCTCTGGTTTTGCTGTCAAACCACTGTCCAGTCAACCATAATTATGTGCCATCAATCCAATTCCAATTCACGGTGACCCTTTCCAAGGCACAAGGAACAGGGAATTGAACTCCTCTGACTCTGCAGCCAGATACCTAAGTCAGTGGTGACCAAACTTTGGCCCTCCAGATGTTTTGGACCACATCTCCCACAGTCCTTTGTCATTGGCAATACAGGCTTGGAATTCTGGGAGTTGTGGTCCAAAACATCTGGAGGGCCGAAGTTTGGCCACCACTGACCTAAGCCATTTACCTATCCAGCCACATCCCCTATTTTGTCAGATTCCAGTCTGATGAAGAGCTCATGAAGACTCAAAAGCTGACTTTCCTCCATTTCTTTTCCTCTCTAGGAGCCTCATTGTGCAGTGGTTAAACTGCTGTGCTGCAGCAAAAACTGTGCACATGACCCACGGTTTAGTCCCAGGTAGCTCAATCTTCTATCCTTCTGAGGTCGGTAAATTGAGTATCCAGCTTGCTGGGTGAGGGGAGATGTGTAGCCTGCATAATTAATTTGTAAACCACCCTGGAAATGTTTTAGGTGCTATGGGATAGTATACATATAAAGGAAGAAAAATGAATGATTATCACAATCTTTAAACTAGGTCAAATCTGGTAATGTACATAAAAGCTCACTTTTTAAATGATGTGTTAGTGTCCATTAAAGGTATTATACAAATTCAGGTTTTGATCCTGTTCGCATGAGTAACAGATGAATATAGGGCTAATGCTGATGTCACACCTGACACTTGAATCAAGTGAAAAGTGTAAGTCTGAAAAAGCAAACTTGTCTTCTGCTGCCATTTGATGTCCTACACGAGGGGGGTGGGGGGTGGAATCTTCTGTAGCTCAAATGGGCTTATTTAAAACCAGAGCTTTTGATGTTCTAATGTGCAGTCTAAATTCAGCACCCCCCTCCCTTTTTCAAAGAGGAGCCTCTTAAATTAGTAATAAACATAACAATGAAAATAACTGCCATGAAGAACATGACTTATATCACACTTAATGTTGCAATCAATGTCGGAAATGCAAGTTAAGCTAAATGAATTTAATTTGTGTTTGCACGCAGGATGTTTAAACATGTTGTTATTTCTGGCACTCGGTCCAGTGTCTCTGAAATGGGAACATCTAAGAACTTCAAAGGAATTGGAAATTCTATGCTCCTTAGTAGCTCTTTGGAGTTGTTTTCATGAACTGTTTTCTGGATTTTGTGCATGCACGTGACCATATTCCACCCTTGCTATTTTGGTTTCTTTCTTCTGTCACACCACTCTGCGTGAAAGCGATGATTTCCGGAAAATATTCCACATTTAAGAATTCATTAGAAATGTACACATAGAGAGAAAGAGAGAGAGAGAAAGAGAGATGTTCCATTTCATTTGGCTAGAGCTAACTTGGACATGGAAAAAGAAAACTTCCCTCCATTTGACTCCAACTATATTTCCAGATGTTAAGGTCAAAAGCTGTAGATAAAAGTATCAGGTTTTGGCTTACACTAACTGGAATCTAGGATCAAATGCCAGAGTTCCTCTCTGGAGGGGATTCCTTTGTACTGATTCAGCTCACCTTGTTTTGCCTTCCCCAGTGAGAGGTCCCATTCCAGGCTGCTGAATTTTATTATTTCACATCCACCACTTGAAAAATACTTGTGCCAGCTGTACCTTTAAACACCTCCATTTTTGGAATGTCATTAACATCTCTTTTCTCGGTGGAGCTGTATTGATATGTTGGTCAGGGACCCATAATCTGTCATGAAGCATTCCTACTCCATGGCAACAAAGACTGATGTTAGAAACGTGCACAATTGCTAAGATTTTTTTTTAAGGTGGAAGAAGTGCTAATGCAAGCAACACAACTTAGATGTGTGTCCACACTTGCTGAACTGAATAAGGAAGACTAGTTGGGATGTCTACCAATGGCTCGGGGTGGGGGTGGCATGGTGGCTCAGCAGCCTAGAGTGCTGAAACTCTCAGCTGCAAAGTCAGCAGCTCAGTGGTTCAAATCCCGGGTGCCACATAGTTAGCTCTTGCTGTTAACCCCACCTCTTGACAACATTGCAGTTCGAAAGCATGTACATGCAAGTAGATAAATAGGTACCACTGTAAAAAGTGGGAAGCTAAACAGTGTTCTGTGTGCAGAAATACATTCAGCCATGCTGGCCTCATGGCCACTGACTTGCACAACATTGTCTGTTTAAATTAGAAATGGAGATGAGCACTGCCACTAGAGTTGGACATGGCTAGCACACAAGTGTGGGGGGTAGAGATGGGCACGAAACACCAAAATGGTGTTTCGTGCTCGTTATTCGGGCCTTGGGGCCCGCTTTGGGTTGTTTCTGTTTTTCGGGTCCCGGGGGCCCGCTCCATTTTCGGGCGTTGTTTTTTGGCACCCGGCGGGAAAGTGTTCCTGCGGCCACAGGGAGCCCTCCCAGGGCCAGGCGCCGCTGGTGCTGATGGCAAGCCTCCTGGGAGAGCTGTCCCACAGCCGTGAGGAGCCCTCCTGGGACCGGGCGCCACCGGAGCCGGTGGCAAGCCTGCCGGGACAATGATCCCGTGGCCACGGGGAGCCCTCCTGGAACTGTGCACTGCCGGAGCCACCAGCAAGCCAGCCAGGGAGCGCTCTCCTGGCCAGCTTGACAGTGCCGGTGGTGCCCGGGAGGGCTGGGGGAAGATTTACAAGCCCGCTCTTCCCCCACCCCATTAGGTGGGAGGAGAGAGTGGGCTTTTTAAATCTTCTCCCCTCCCGAAGCTAGCACCTAGTGGCTACTGGGTGCTGGCTCCAGGAGGGGGGAAGTGGGGGAGAGAGCACAGGAGGGGAAGATCCCTTTCAGACCCCCCTTTGCCCTCTGCATGCAGAGGGGAGAAGGGGGGACTCGGCTTCCCCGCGAGGCTCAGCCAATCTTCTCCGCCCTGGGTCACAGCTGCCCGGCGGTCACCCGGGGTGGAGGAGATCGAGCCGCAGTCTCACCTCCACGCACGGAGGTGAGACCATGGCCGAGGCTCAGCTGATCTCCTCCTCCCCAAGTGACAGCTGCCTGGCCATCACTCGGGGGCGAAGGAGATCGAGGAAAGACCGCAGCCAAGGCTCAGCCGATCTCCTCCACCCCGGGTGACAGCTGCCCGGCCGTCACCCCAGGTGGAGGAGATTGGATGAATGAACCGAACATAACTGAACTAATTTGTTCCGGTTCTGTTTGATTCGTGCCCAAATTACTCTGGGCTCCGTTATTCGTTCCGTTACCTTTACCTACCAATAGCTCACTAGCAAGGGACACAGTGGACTGAGAAGTATCACCTGCAGAATTATGTTGGTCACATAATTGCACCTGCCTAAATAATTGTAATACTGTAGTTGCAAAGCTGCTAGGTTATTATTTCTTTATGTCAAATAGCAAAAGAATGTGTATCACAGAACAGCATGGAAACAGCAAGGCAAACACAGAAGAATAATGACAGAAACCCCATGAGCATTGGGTCCAGGAAATGTTAATATTCCCAAGCAACTAGGTTTATTCTCCAAGGAATTTTTTGAAGTAGCCTGTACACCCTAGGCTCTTACAAGAGAGGACCTTGGGAAAAGGATGTAGTTCTGACTTTGAAATTGATGGTTTGGACCTTGTAAAAAACTGAAGAGTATAATTCTGTCAACACATTTCAACAATGTTGCAATAGGACACGTGGAAACATTTATATCAAGATGAAGTCCTGTGTATACTTTACAAGATTTGTCATCCCAGCACTAGGTCACAAATGACCCTGGTTGAAAATAATTAATTAGTGGGGAATTTTCATAGAATTTTCAAGTTGTGAAGAAGGCTATATTTCATATGGTCTCCATGTATTTATTTGAAATATTTCTACCCCACTTTTCTCCTTGAAAAGACCCAAAGCAGCTTATACCATTAAAAATACAATATCTAAAAAATAATTTTAAAAAAATGCACAATGGATTGATTGAAAGGTTTTAGGAACTTCTGGAGTTCCACAAGCATTACAGCCCCAATGGAGTCAGCTGGACACAGAAATGGCAACAAGACGTGGGTGCTCAGCTACAAAGAGATTGGTATTGGAGAAAGGCTGACTGCAGAGTATTTTGATTAGATGGGTCCAAGCATCAACTTTCCATTTCCAGTTATACTTCCATTAGTAATACTTCCAGTTTCTAAGTCAGGACCATATGAGAAGGGGAAATATCATCAAGACTTCCTTGATTATATGCATATCTTATTGAAACCCCGCAGTCCATATGGATTGTGGTTAGAGGTGAGATGTACAACACATTGACTACGACACCTGTACTCATCCTCCATCTACCCCTGAGTGCTAAATATGGGCATTTCTGACCATAGCATCCACTATTACATGTGGGAGAGATAGAGAAAATCAGTGCATGGGAAGGGAAATGATTGCTTGCATGGATGGCCCTTGGCTGATCAGATCATCAGAGTTTATGCATATGATCTTGAGAGTTAATGAGCAAGTTCTTGAGCAATCAACATCCACACATTTGCTCTTTATTTCCCTAATTTCCTGTGTATATTATTATAAACAACACATTCACAGCAGCCAACAGATGCATTAAGAAACATAAATGAATGACAAAGTGCTTCCCATTTGTTGACAACAAAAATGCTTGTACAAAATGGGTTATGTACCCCAAGAGATGCATAGCAGGCAATGTTTTGGTTTCGTTTTTTTCCCCCTGTGGGAAAAAACAGCCTACTTTCCTCTGTGTGACTATGAAATGAGAATGCATGTGTGTGCATATATGCACAGTTACTCAGAAGAGCATTATAAGCAACATATTCTGATGCAAATTAATAATCCATTGACTAGAATCTTAAATTGCTTTTTAACCACATTTACAAAAGATCTCCACAGGTTGTAGCCATATTTACAATTTACCACCAACCAGTATACAATGTGCAGTAATAGAGATGGCGTTAAGGGGAAAATGCACTACGAGTGAGGCACATTTGCTGAGTCTGAAAAGACTCAATATTCTTACTCCAAAATCTGCATATGAAATTCAGTTTGTCAGAAACCTCTGGTTTATGAATGTGGCATATTTTGTATCCATGATTCAAAATGCCAGGAAATGGCTCCACATTGCTCCACAATGTTATGTCCACATTGCCAATAGGAAAAAGGGATCTTATTCTTCAAGTGCCATGTCCTCGCAGAATGTTGGCGATCAGTAGCCTGAACTGGTTTCTGTATAAAACTATTCTACACAGAGCAGCTCTGTTCACTGCAGACCATTGGCTTAAATTCTTAAGCCAGAATGTTCTTCTACACCTTGGACCATGCTCCCCATCTATTTTTCCTTGAAGGATAACTTGCAGCAGATGGTATTTATTATTGTGCATTATGTGTCCGAAATACTGCAATATTCTTCTCTTTTTACAGTATTGAGGATTTCTAACTTTTATTCATATGCTGTAATACAGCCACATTAGTGACTCTGGTTGACCAAGGTATCTTCAGAATTCTTCTGTACATCCACATTTTGAATGTTTCCAGCTTCCTGCATAATGTTTCTGTAAGGGTCCAAGTTTCAACTCCATAGAGAAGTATGCTGAATACATAGGATTAAAGTATTCAAGTACAATGTCTGATAAATAAGTCCCGGTTTGTCAAGACTTTCCTCATTTTCTGGAATGAATTTCTAGGTTGTTCAATTCTACAACAATTTTCACATGATGCAGCCCAGTTATCTTTGACAAAGCATCCCAATGATTATAAGATGGTACTGTCTCAATTATATCTTGAGAAGGTTCTGTGATTCATTTTGGGCTCTTTTATATGACCTCTAAAATCTGCTGGAAACTTAAATTCAGACCAGAGATCATGGGGGTTTGTCCCCCTTCCAGTGTTCCCACCCCTCCGCACTCCATTGTTCCTGTTTGTGGCGAGGGGAGGGAGGGAAAAAAAGGGAGAAAAGAATGCAGACTCACCTCCACTCACCTCCATCTGCCATCCAAGAAGCCCTGAGCAGTCCCGTAGGGATTCCTGTCTCTTAAAGGGGTGGCAGGGACAAAAAACAAACAGAAGGTGAGGGGAGCCCAGCATCCACAGCTTTACAATCCGCATCGGAAGATTTTTTACCTCTGGAGACCAGGTACTTGTAAAGTGCACTGGGGCGCGCTTAGGTGGGCATGGTCGTACTTAATTTTTTTTAAAGTTCGGATCTGGTGGGAAAACAATTTTAAGCTCCAGATCTGGGAGCCCTTTGCCTTGGATTTTAGGGGTCGTGTAAAAACGGCCTTTCTTTTTGACTGATAAACATTCATTTTGTCTTCACATTAAGTCACAATCCCATGGCACTGCTTTCTGCAGCAACAGAATCCAATAATCCTTGCAAATCTGCCAGACGTGTTGCAAGGAGGACAGTGTCATCAGCGTACCTTATGTTATCAACAAGTCCATTCACTTTCACACCTTGGTTTTTTCCTTCATGAGTATCCCATAAAATTCTTTCTGAATAGCTATTAAAAAGTAGAAGGGAGAGAATAAAATACTGATGAACACCTTTCATAATTGACACCTCTTCTGATATATAACCATCTATCTGGACACCAGCATGCTGACTCCAATAAAAGTTCTGATATCACTATTGTCCAAGTCCAGTCCTTTAAGAATATTAATAAGTTTATCATGTTTAACTGAGACAAATGCTTTTTCATAATCAATGAAGCAAACAAAAACATCAACATTGACATTGAGACATTGCTGAACTGGTATCCATACACTAAATAATGCCTCCCGAGTTCCGAATCCATTCCGGAATCCAAAATGGGTATTTACAAGGCTCTCTTCACACTTCCAATATATTCTTAAATGCAGGACTTTTAAAAATAACTTCAGGATGTGACTCATCAAACTGTCCAGTATTCATTACAACTCTTTGTATTACGTTTCTTTGGAAGTCATATACAAGTGGATTTGAGCCAGTCCTGTGGGTGGTTCCATTTCTATAGATGCTGTTGTATAAATTGGCCATAAGGGAAAGGGATTGTTATTCCTTAAGCAATTTCAAAACTTCCATGTATTTATTCAGGGCCTGGGGTTTTGCCACACTTTGATAGTTTAATGGCATGTTCTACGTCTTCCCTCATGATAGCAACACCATCATCTAACTTGACACCATGGTCAATACTTCTGTTCTCTTTAAGGGATGTTCTTTCCACTCCTCTACTTTCTCCTCAGTGATTGTCAATGTATTACCGTTCTTGCCAATAAGAGATTGACTTCCTCTACTGTTAGACAAACCTGCTGTTTGCCTTATTTTCCTGTACATGTTAAATGAATCATGCTTAGCATTCAATCCTTCAATTTCGCTACATTCGTTTGAAAGTTTTTCTTTCTTCACCATTCTTAATTTCCACCATATTTCTGTCTGCAGTTGTTTATGTATTACAGGATCTCTATTTTTCATCTCTCTTCTATGATCTATGAGGTCCAGAATTTCATCTGTCATCCAAGATTTAATCTTCTTTCTCTTGACCATCTTTAATTTATTTTGGAAGACCTCATTCTCAGCAGCTTTAATTTGGCTCCAGGTGTTTTCAACTTCATTTACATCTACTGTCTCCTTCATGGTTTTGAATTATGTACCCAGGAGGATCGATTGAATTTCAGTTCTTAATGCAGGGTCCTGAAGCTTAGAAATCACAGTTTGATTATTTGTCACCTTTGACTGACATTTCTTCAACTTCAGGTTCACTGTTCAAGGAGCCCCATGAACCACTGTTCATGGTGCAGTGGTTAAATGCCTGTACTGCAGGTAAAACAATGCTCATGACCTGGGGTTCAATCCCAGGTAGCAGGCTCCTGGTTGAATCAGCCTTCCTTCCATCCAAGGTGGGTAAAAGGAGTACCCAGCTTGCTGGGGGTGGGGGGCAATGCCTAACCTGCATACTGTCAACCACCCAGAGACTACTTGAAGTGGTATGGGGCAGTATATAAGCAGAACACTTTGCTTTTGTTATATCATTGTATCAAATATTTTAGGATGGGTGGTCACTGGATAATAAAGGTGAATTTACTTATTTAATTGCTTAGCACTTTGAACTTTTGTGAAATACAGTAATAGCTTGGTTTAAGAGTAACTTGGTTTGAGAGCATTTTGCAAGACAAGCAAACATTTGTTCTAAATTTTGCCTTGATCAGCAAGCAGTGTCTTGATATACAAACACTGGTGCAAGTCACATGATCACAAGTGAGCCAATGGTGTCTCTTTCTAATTCCCTCCCCCTGCTGGATTGTGAGTGGTTGTCTGGAACATTCTGTATTAGGCAGCCTCCAAAGCAGAGAGAAGAGAGAGGAAAGAGAACAGGAACATTTTCAAAAGGGAGTGCAGGCTAGGGTTTTATTTTTCTTTATGTTTATATTTTTCTTTAATTTGTTTTCAACATTCTTATTTTTTCAAACTATTTCTAGTCACGGGGCAGCTAGTCCAAGTGGATATAGGGCTACAAATTGTACTTTATTATTGTCACCTTAAAAACACAGAGTAAAATCTAGTTGTTAGTTCCAAGCAGAATAGATTCCGCAGCCCGGTACGTAAATCATGATGTGGATGTGAACTTCTAGCCAAATTCTTTTGTGAGTTTTGGCATTTTGTGTATACAGTATACAGTCTATGGCACACCAAAATGAATAATCTGAACTTCCATTATTTCTTATGGGGAACATTGCTTTGATATGCAAGTGTTTTGGTTTACCAGCATGATTCCAGAATGGAATATGCTTGTAAACCAAGGTGTTATTGTATTATACCTTTCTATGAATCATCAAGTCCCCACCAATTCAATGGGCCTATTGTCATTATGTCTTGCTACTAGATTTTAGCCACTATGATTTATTAGTTCAAAACTGGCATTGAAGTTATTTTCCTTATACTTGTAATGCAGCATACTTGAAGAAATGGCAGATGCAAATTAATGCCTGGATCAAGTTTTTAAAGGGGATGGGAGAGGAAGTCTATGAAAATTCTGCTCTTTTATGAGGTAGCGGTAGCAGCACCTAAAAGAAACTCAGAAATTTAAGGGGCTGTTGAAATTCGACAGATATAAGCAAAATTACTTTGTTTGCAAGATTGGTCTGTCTCAGGTTAGATGATTACATTTGAAGTGAGAGTTTGAAGCACTGTATTATCATATTTTGATAATTCCTACAGAAGAATGAATATAAAAAAATGCTTAAAAACAAATACATACTTAAAAATTTGGCAGGTAACTCCTTCTTAGTTAACACTTCACAGAAATTACTTGTAGGTACTTGACAACAGCATACATTTTTCATAACGCCGATTCCTGTGTTCTCTTGCAATATATAAAGAAACAACAGCAAAAGGAACTGTGACAAAAATGACACGCTGGCACACTCACAGAACTTTTTTTCTTATTAGTATGAGAAAACAGAAAGAGGTTGCCTCAGTTTGAAAGCTTGGGCCATGTAGAAATCTCGCTTCTCATGCTCAAAGAGTTTATTCCCTTGCTAGCTTTTCAGAAGGTTCTCCTTTTATAGGCACAGTAGAGAAACATATTCTAGCTGAAATGCACAAAAGCATCAACAGCTTGGCCTCCAGATACTTGAATGGTGTCCACACGATTCTATTGATGGGTTAGTGGGGTGGGGTGAATACAGGCTACAAAGGGGCTTAGAGCTCTCAGGAATTTGAGATACTGTGTGGACTCTTATCACACTCGCAATGAAGTTGCTAAGAGCAGGATAGTAACGTCTGAATTTCAGAACTGGGTTCAGAATCAAAAAATGAATGTTCTATTATCTTTCTGAAGGATAGAAGGGCTTTACAAAAGATGTCTGCTCAAAGTTGACTTTTCACCTCAACATTAGATTCCTGTGTCACCGCATGAACTCTTGATGTTAGCCCATCATACATTCATGATGTATTCATGATATATATGGAAGAATGCAGAAACAAATCCATTGGTGATTGGGAACTCTGAGTTACCTATTTCCTACTCCACTGGAAGGTGGATTGCTCATATGACGCACACCTCAAGGCCCAGCATTTGGCAATTTTTGTTTTGTTTTGCTCTGTTCCACCATATTCACAAGCATTTTTAAAAAAAAATTGTTGGGGTGTTTGGGTTTTTTTAATTGTTTTATGTAATTGTTGTATACAGCCCAGAGTTTCCTCAGGAAGACAGGTAGTATAAAAATAAATAAATAAATAAATAAATAAATAAATAAATAAATAAATAAATAAATATTAAGCCCACCTACCCACGGATGGCATTAATTTCGAGCATGGTTTTTGGTGACCAGAGATTCCCCAAAGGAACCTCTTCTTATTTGCTAAGCCTGCCCATGCAATCCAATGTTGTAGAGCACCAATAAAGAACTTGATCTTCAGCTTTTAATGGACCATTTTTGTTGTGCATTAGACAAAGATAATCCCTCACAAGGGTGTTGTGAAACTTTATTCTCTACAATAAAGTGAAGTGCTGCCAGTATGTAAAGCATAGTGAATGTATAAAGATAATTGTTTTAATTAACATCACCTTCATCTACTGAAGCAGTCACTGAACTGAAAACCTTAGTGGTGTGACCTCTTGATTTTGATGATGGGCAAAAGACGAGCAGAGGCTTCAGAGGCTTTTATTTGATCCAATTAGCTATACTCAGTGGACTTTTCCAAATTTTATTCCAATCTTCAAATGAAATGCATGGGCCTTCTACACCAACCCCCCCACCCCACCCGTCGCTGACAAATCAGGGACTTTTGGTTTCGGCAAGTCATATTGGGGAGAGGTGAGAATGTGTGTACGTGAGATCCGTGACATGTCTTTGGATTGACTGGGACAATAAAGCCATCTCCCTCCCTCCCTCCCCACACTTCGAAGGCAGCCCAGAAAACATCAAAACTCCAAGCCTGAAGTAAACTGCCTGTTTTTTTTTTCCATCTTGCCATGGACTTAACACCTAAGAAATAATGCCTGGCAAATCCATCTTTTGCCATGTTGTTACCTATTGGTACTGCTCTTGAGGAAGAGGGCTTGCCCTCGAAATATTAGCAATGTTTTGTTATTTTTATAGTAGCCTAAAGGTATCACCTGTTCCACTTTTGTATTTGTCCAGAGTGATAATATTGAATGGAACAAATAGAATTTGTTTCATCGGGTGAAGATCTTAGTTGTTGAGTTTTGTTTGTTTGCCTGACATTTATTTATAGATAAATTCTACTCATGGTTGAGCTCTTCCAGCGACCTCATGCAACATTTATTCCACACTTTATATAGCACATGTTATTACCCAGCTTACATGGTTGATAGACAGCTTATTCTCAAATATTGCTCCTCAGTTCTATGAGTCTGTATTACTGCTCAATAACATTTTGCAAACTGAATCAAAAGACTAGATGGGGTCCCT
>JAHTLZ010000379.1:39006563-39049809 GCA_023846285.1 Phrynocephalus versicolor | reverse complement strand
AATGCTGTATTTCTAGGGAGCTGGCTAGGTTTCAGTACCAGCCTGCCTGATGGTTCGGTCAGTTAATCTGCAATGGCTGACCATTATCCAAAAGGACCTATAAAGACCCAGCTTCAGAGTTTCTTCCTTAGTCTGGGTACCTTTCCCCTTGTGTTTCACAGTCGCTTTCTGTCTGACTTTGACTATTTAGCAATCCTCGTGCTTCTATGGAATTATGTCATCACTTGGTTATATACTTCTTGCAGCCATGCTGCCTTGGAACCTGACTGCTGGAACTTGACTTGTATCCATTGAAATGACAGACAGTTTCTATCTGGTTCCATGATCCCACTGATTGGATCCTAATATCAATAAACCTTGTTGAGGTCCGATAATTTATCCACAACATTAAAACCACATTGGTAGCCTATCTTCACAGCCAACGTTGGCTGTCTAAATAAATATAAAACTAGAGGAAGGAATATATATTTATTTTTGCATTTGTATACCGCAGCCAATTTTCCCCAAAGGAAACTCTGGGCGGTTTACATAAAGCACCATAATAAAGAACAACAAATAATAAAGCTAATAGAACAATTATGCAACCAAGATAATGCACAGCTGGTATAATTTACTCCTGAGGCTCAATAAAAATCTTTTTGTGTGTGCAGGATGACAAGCAGATGGAAAGCAAATGTTAAATATTTAGCAAAACCCTATTTTTCTATGACATTTGTACTTCACCTTTCTTTCTTCGATACATTTAAGGAGGCACAGCTTTCCTAGAATCTCCCAGGTCTTAGTCTGCCAGTTGAACTATTAAGAAAAAGCTAAATAAAACAAACAATCCTTTAAATATATATAAAAACTTGAGGTAATGTGCACAACAAATTGAAAAAGTTCATTGATAGGTTTTTTGCGCTTGATTTTGTTTTGTTTTAAAAAATGCTTATGTCAGTTTTTTCTTTGTGTGTGATGCTGGCATGATTAAGCCCTTTTAAGCCCTATTGATTCTGGTCCCATTGATTTTTCATTGATAGTAAGTATATGAACTTTTACGTACCTTTAGAAATTACCAAAAGTTATCCCCCAATGAGGAGCTATTTTTCCTTTGATTTGCACATGTTAAAAGTGTTGATGCATCGTTTGTGGTCTTCTAGTTCAATTGTTGCTTGGAGTTCACAGAAAAGGGCTTGCTTTAAAAGAGAAGTAATAGAAAGAGGGAGAATATAGATTGATATGGTATCTTCCCTCTCTTTATGTATATGTAAAATATTTGCTAAATGCTATATTTCTAAGCTATTCTTCATCATAAGATACCTGGTTCCCCATTGCATACTTTATTCTGAAACTGAGGAATTTCAAGCACAAAACAAAACAGTCCAATATATCTTGAAAAGAATCTGAGGTAGAGATGGGTGTGAATTGTTTTGTGCTGGATTGTCTCATGAGTTATTGCGGTACCACAGGTGCCACACATTCCCTTTCCCCAACTCACTGGCCAGATCCCCCACTCACCAGCCAGCATGCACTGCTTTTATTCTGCTCTTCATGCAATCATCCAGTTGCAGAAGAAGCACAGACCACTTCTCCACCCGCAGCTGCCCAGTATGATGACGAGGTAGGGTATGTATTCCTGCAGCACTGCCTTTGAGTGGGCAGCTGTTGGAGTAGGCAGAGAAGGGAAGTCCGGGTTCCTGATCTGACTGGGCAATCACACAAAAATCAGGAGAAAAGCAACACACACTGACTGGTGGGTGGAGGAGACTGCTGGAAGGTTGAGGGAAAGTGTGGGATTTCTGGTAGTGTGCTGATGACCCACAACAGCCCGGCACAAAGTGATTTCCGCCCATCTCTAATCAGAGGCTATCCACTGTGTCCCGTCCCCCCCCGGTCTAAAAATAAAGAGATGAGACACGTTTGTGGGATTTAAAATTGGGCCACAATTTATTGATTTTAATTCCTGCTATTGCTCCTGCTATCTCCTCTGAGGGGGACCTGTCAGTGCAAGTGGCTCTGTGGTCTTTCCAGGTTATTGAAAGCAGGCAGCCTTCATGAATCACTTTCAGGCCTGGGTCATAAATCAACCTGATCTGTCGTATCTAATCTCTATTCCTGAGAAGTGTCGAGGTCTGCCGATGTACTAGTTATTATTTGCCTACGATTATCCTGGAGTCCTTAGCCACTTGCCCTGACTGCCAGGGAAGTGGGTGCTACTTTGTATGCCCCCTCCCCCCCCAAGCCTGAATATCTATATCTTCATTCCTCCCTTTTTTATCAGAAGAAATGAATAAAGGGCTACCACTGCCGAAAAATAAATAAATCTGACTGACACTGCAGGCATTGTAAACCCTCAATATGGAAGCACAAGTGACAAATTGTATACATGTAGATACTGTCATGACCCACAGACTCACACACACAGGTAAATTCAGGCTTTTACTGCAAACTCAGAGCCAAACCCCAATGCAGCAAATCAGAAGTAAATCAGAGTCCAGGAAACCGATAGCAAGGTCACGCCTATTCAGAGAGCAAAGCAGAGTCCAAGATAAACAGTCCAGGGGCCAAAGCCAGAATGCCAATGGTAGCTTACAGCAGGTCGACTAAGAGAGACAAAGTCCAGAGCCAAGAGAGACGAGGTCCAGGGTCGCACCAAGCAGGAAAGCAGTAGCAAGTCATATCAACATGTTGCTCCCACAATTTGCTTCAGTCCTGAATGTTTAATTTATGTCTCCAGAGAGCAACATAACTTCCCCTTAAAAGAACCCTGTCAAAACTCAGGACTCCCTAAGTGTAGATGCCTAAGGCTAAGATATAGCTTGTCTCTGCTTCTCCTGGTTGAAAGTCTTTGTTGCCTTCGACAAGTAGCCCTCTGTGTGGGTGGAGAATCCTCTGAAGATGCTGAGTCACTCTCCTGTCCAGCTGCTGGAGGAAGATAGCCCTGAAACCCCATCTGGGGCTTCTTCAGGCATTAACTCTTCAGTCTCTGGAATAGGTTCTGGCAGGGGCCTGACAGATACAGCCTTTTAGGATAAACAGAACAGTCAACACTGTTTTATCTCCTAAGTAAGGAGTCTTGTGGTGCAGTGGTTCAACTCCTGTACTACAGCCAAAGCTGTGCTCACAAACTGGGGTTCAATCCCAGGTAGCCAGCTCATGGTTGACTTAGCCTTCTGTCCTTCTAAGGTTGGTAAAATGAATACCCAGCTTGATGGGGGGTGGGGTAATGTGAAGCCTGCATAATAAAACTGTAAACTGCCCAGAGAGTGCTTGAAGCACTATAGCAGTGATGGTGAACCTTTTAGAGAGCGAGTGCCCAAACTGCAATTCAAAACCCACTAATTTTTGCAAAGTGCCAATACAGCAACACATTTAACCTGAATACCGTACAGGTGGATGTGAAGGGGCGATGTTGGGTGCCCACCGAAAGGGTTCCAAGTGCCACCTTTGGCACCTGTGCCATGGGTTCACCAACACTACACTATAGGATGGTACATAAGCAGAACACTGCCTTTTTGAAACATTTCACTTTGGAACAGGCAAACAGTATTTCCCTTCCTGTGGAGACTAAGCTTGCACAGTTTCAGGAAAGTCACTGTGGGGGTGTTTTGTACCTTTATATATGAAAACACAGATAAAAATAGCATACATAAAAGGATTGGCCCTAGTTAAAAAATCTGCAGATTGTCAGATGGTTAAGCATAGAATAGTCACCATAGGAAAATAATGCTTAATGGAAGGATGCCACTTACATTGTATTACCTTCTCTGTGTTGGGAGAAAATTGGTAGACAACACAGAGGTGCTCTCCCAAAATGTGGAAGGCCTCAGGGAAGAGGAAGAGTGAGAGAGAATGACTCAGTAATAAATGGAACTATGACTTTGAGTTTACATGAGTGGAGCTGTTCATGACAAGTCCATTTGGAGGTCACTTATTCACACGGTTGCCATATGCTGGAAGTGTCATGATGACACCAGACAACAACACAAAGGCTCATTTGCAGGAAAGCTGCAAAATTTCAAGGGATAGGGCAAGGGTTTTATGATAAATGAATACAGTTAATTGCTTGTGTCTTAGAAGGGAATGCTATCACTTGTAAGGCTCCTCTCCCCACAAAAAGCCTCAATCTGAGTCAGACCTATAATTTAAGCATCCAGCCAAATCATCCCTTGAACTGTTTTAAATAACTTCTCAAACTTGAGCCACTTTCCATGTATAGGTTTTTCAAGAACAGCAGGGGGGGGATACTCCAGGGCAAATGGATGGATGGATGAATGAATGAATGAATGAATGAATATTGCAACAAATATTTTGCATTTGGCCATTGGTGCACTTGTATTTTCCAGCCGAATTAACACATTAGGATAAAAATCACTGTTAACTCTAGCACACAGTGCCTGGACATTCTCAGTTGGTGACAGAACTGAACACAACTTATTCAGTGCCAGTTTTTAAAACAATCCCAGTTCGTGAAAATTGATTGGTTTTTTGTTTTGTTTTTTGGCCACGTGGTTGTCCAAATTTCTCTTGAATGCCTCCAGTGTTGGGGTACTCACCATCTCTTGAGGTAATTGGATCAATTGCTGTAACAGTTCAGATGTTTTTCTTGATATTCAGCCAAAAGCTGGATTCACTTAACTTGAGCCCATTGTTGTGCATACTGCACTCTGGGATGATCGAGGACAGATCCTTCCCGTCCTCTGTATAACCCTTCAAATATTTGAAAAGTGCTACCATATCTCTCCTCAGTCTTCATTTCCTCTAGGCTAAACATGCCCAGTTCTTTCAGTTATTTCTCATAGGTCTGGATTTCCAACCCCCTGATCATCCTTATTGCCTCCTCTGAACTTGCTCCAATTTGTCAGCATCTTTCTTGAAGGTGGTATCCAGAACTGGTTATAGCACTCAAGTTGAGGCCCAACCAGTGCTGAATAGAGGGGTATGGACACCTCGCAGGATTTGGAAATTATACTTCTGTTATTAGCATTTTCCCTTTTTTTTTTTTGGCACATCACACTGTTTGGCTCATATTCAGCTTATGATCAACTGATATTCCAAGATCTTTCTTACATGTAGTATTCCTGAGGCAAGTGCCCCCATCTTGTGACTTCTTAGCTGCAGTATCTAGTTGAGATATTACTAGGACATTTGTTTCCTTGTTAGTTGGTACTAAAGTAACAGAAAGTGCAGTGAAACCAGAATGGATGATGGATGTGGACTGTAGAACATATAGAAGCAGAGGCTGGAAGGAAGTACAGCATTTTGTAAGCAAACAGCAAATGCTATTCTCTCCTCTGTCTTTCAGACTCCACCAAAACAATTTAAATCACAATTTCAAAAATCCTCACTTACTGTAGGTTTCTGGGAAGAGAAATGAGGAGCGTTGGACAATTTCACCTAACAGGGAGGAAATTTCCAACAGTTTTTGGGGTGGAACTCACCATTAGCAGTGGTAAGAATGCAACTTTATTCTCCTTCCTCTCCTGGTGCTTTGTCTTTTGCACCATGTGAATGGCATCAACACCAAAGGGGTTGACAACCTACCCACCATTTTGCTTCCTGACCAAAGCCCTGTACCAAGTGTTGTTCTATGGCAGAATGGAGTGGGTAAATATCCTTTTCAGAAAATGGTGATGTGGCTGTTTATTCATCAGCACTGAAAATTCTCTTTTTACTTCTAGAGGAGTAATAAAAAGAATTTCAGAATATTTCTGAAAAACATCTTCTTGAAAATTTTGGACATTTTATTATCCCTCAGGATGCAGCACTTTCACTTGCCCTCTGAATGCCATGCTTGAGGGACACTGTGTTACTTGACGGTAAGCTTGCTTGTGTTTTATTTCGTTTTGTAACGTTTCATTACGTATTGAAATGACGAAACAGCATGTCGTGTTTTATTTTGTGCCCATCTCTACTGCAGATACATTTTTCTTCTATCGCTCCTTTCCTAACAATCTCAGGGGACTGAAGAAGCAGAATAAGCTACTACAGTATTGTGCTATAATTTTATTTCCCCATTAAAGAAGCTTCCGAGATTTTTGCCTTATTTCTCTGGCTGTGAACTTCCCACAAGGAGTTACTTTATTATATCTTCACCTGGTTTTAATTAAAATGTGCAGGGTGTATGTGTGCAGACATCCAAGGAGATAATCATACAAGGAAAGACATGACATTCATACAGTCATTGGTCACTTTATAAATCAGATAAGTATTCTCAAACTATCATCACCCACCAAAAGATCTTCAGATTTCCTCTATGTATCTTCAAAATCATTTTTGAAAGAAATTTCTATCAAATTTATTGAAAACTGTCCAAATTTCCATGGGACAATTTTCAGCACAGCACTAATCTAAATATTCCCATCCTTGGGAGGAAAAAAACCTTGAACTGCAATCACATGGGAGGACATTTTAGACCAATTAAAAATAATTACACCTTCAGGTGCTACCAGATTCTTAGTTGTCTGAAAAAGGTAAAATGATTAGAATTCCACTGCCAATTTTGCTAGCAAAGTAGAAATGGCATTATTTTGACGGAAACATTGGTGCTGATTAGTAAAGTGCTGGTTGCATTGCTGAACATTCGTGTGACAAACTGTTCAGCCAAGAAATATAATCTGCACCTTGTTACATTAACTGTTATATTGTTTACCATTTCATTTATGAAAGTGTAAATCACCCACTGAATTCTGGCCACTGTCTCTGTGGGCCACTAGTATATAATGTGCTTAGGCAGAGTTGCCGCCTGTCTTGTTTTAGCAAAGAAAGTTCTGAAGAATCCTTATCCTCTTTCAAATGGCAAAATATTGTTTCTTCTCGGACAGGGAAATTTGAGTGTTTGATGATATACTAATACCAAAAATCCACAGTGCTTCAACAGTTTCGAAATAGAAACAGTACTTCAAAAGGTGATAAGCTCCATTCTCATAATTGGTTGACACTTAACACACATTGTTATACAGAGATATGACAGGCTTGTTTATTTTTAAGGCTTATTTTTCAAAGCTTACAAAACACTAAGTATTCTTGAAGTATAATAACATCATGGCAGCTGGATATGCACCAACAGAGAAGGAGGATGCATGTCTATGAAGAAGTAAGTGCCACCGTATTCAAATAAGCCTACTCTTATGTAAGTGTGTATAGGATTGCAGTCATCATTTCCCCATGTAACACATACAGTACTGCAGGGCTGTTCAACTTTGAACAGGGCAAGGTCTACTTTGTCTGGCCCAAAGTGCCTGAGGGCTACTACATTAAAACCTCTACTTATGAATTTTATCCGTTCCAAGCACATACTCATAAGTAAAAACTTTTGTAAGTAGAGCAGCAGTTTCCCATAGGAATGCATTGAAAACCAATTAATCTGTTCTGGATGGAACATATTTCAATGCGCCATGGCCCTTGAACTGCCCCGTGCAGCTGAGACAGTGGGCTGGCAGACCCAGAACTTTGCTGGGGCAGTGGTGGTCCTTGGGATGGGGGAGGGAGGGGTGGAGAACTTGTCCCCTCACTTTTTTTATTGATGGCCAGTGGGCTACTTTTGAACCCTTCGCGGGCTATCAGTAGCCCCCAGTCTACCTAGTGGGCAGGCCTGCAGTACTGTATTTGTTCAGATAGCTAAGTGCCATCAAGTCAATTCCGACACATGGTCACTCTTCACAGGGTTTCTCATAAAGATCTCAAGTGGCATACCATTCCCTCATTCTAGTGGCCCTCTGGAACTATGCAGCTGGTGCCCAAATACTGCACAGGTGACCGTGCACATAACTTCACTAACCCCAGAGGTTCTAAGTCTGTGGCTTTAAACCTTGGCTCCCTGAGTGTTCTTGGACAGCAGCTCCCTGGAATCTTGGCCGACATAGCTAGCGATGAAGGCTTCTGGGCATATTAGTCCAAGAACATCTCAGGACCCAAGGTTTGGAATCACAGCTCTAGGTGATCTTGGTTGAGTTTGAAGTCCTGAAGTTCCACAAGGTGTCACAACTCACTGAGTTACATGAGCTCTGCTAAAATACATAACAGGATATGATACTGCAGTATCACTGTAGTGTCCCTTTCATGGCCTTGGAGAGGGCTTGTTTTGGGAGAGAATGGTTTGTTGGAAGAGAAATGAAGAAGGGTTATACAGATGGTGCCCTTCTAACACCAAGCGTCCTTCCAACACCAAGGGAGGTGGGCAAAACCAACAAAGTCTTGTGGCACCTTACACGGTAAAGGCTGGCGAGTTTTATTTGGCATCATTCTCTAAAAAATGTTAGCCCAAATTAAGCCTTGGAACCACTGATTACAGTTCATGTGAACTTAACCAAATAATCTTGTCTTGACAAGTTTCTTTCTTCCATGTGCAAAGGGGAATCTTCAGCTCTCCAGATGCTTTGGACTGCACCACCCAGAATTCTGAGCCTCTATTGCCAATGTTAAAGGGCTGTGGGAGTTGTGATCCAAAACATCTGGAGGGCCAAAGGTCCCCCACCCTTGTGCTAAGGTGTAGGTCTGATGAACCTTGAGTAAGCAGAAGGGATGCTTTTTGTGCTTGAGCCTCTACATTGTTTGCTGATTTCATCAACACCCAGCCACATGAGTCCAGGGGCTAGAAAGGATGACACTACCTCAAAACACACTTGGAAAAGGACCTTTGCTATTTGGCCCTGCTCTGGCTCACAATCTTTAACAAGGTGTTCGGGTACACAGCAGGTGTTCAGAGATTTCCTTAGCAGATAAACTGTGGCAAGGTCAGTGTTCCTTCCATGCATACTTCAAACACTCCTTAAGCAGTGTTCTGAAAAGTTAGCCTTTTTAAGAGTAACATTTTCTGACACCTTCCCACAGACTCCCAAGTACTTGCTTGCAAGATGATTCTGGGAAGATTAGTCTAGGAATTAAATTTTCCATGCTCTGACCTAAATTGGGTTCTCTCTCCCAACCTCTGGTGAAGACTCCCTATCAGAAATAAGGAAAGCAAATAAAATGCATCTGCTATTGATAACATAAAGAGGTGTTGTTTTGAAATTACAAACTTAGTTTTACACAAAGCTACGAGAATTTTAAAGTTGCAGAACAGGGGTGGGGTGGGGAGCCCTTTCTGTGTGTATCAAAAACTTTGGGATGTTTGTGGAAAGTAAGATGACTTGCTTCAGAAATTTGTGCTGGGAATACATTTTGGTCCCACCGCTGCTGACAACTTTCCTCTCTTTTTTTGCAAATTGCCTCTTTCATATGGATACAAAGTTGACCTTGCAGGAATCCCCCTCCCAGCTTTTTAGGCTACTGGTGAGCAGGGTCAGGCCTGGCCCATGCCACCTCTCAACCTTCCCCCCATGCATAGCCCAGTTATATCTTTTTACTATCTCTGCTGGACACCACACCTTTCTGTAATTATAAATGCTTGCTTTCTGTCACTTCAAAGGCTTCCCAGCACTGGGAGCCTTTCTTCAAAGACTTTACACTGCTGAAGAACCTCTGTCATTGACAGGAGGTCCTGCTTTGAAGTTTTTTTTCTATGCCACTTATTGATTTTTACCTCTCTCTCTCTCTCCCTCTCCCTCTCCCCCCACTCTCTCGTTGTTGTTTTTAAAAAGGATGTTCAGATTAGAAAATTTTCACTACGTTTGAAAATGTGAATATTTTTATGTTGCTGAGGACGCTTCCTGTTTGAAGAAAGAAGATCATTCCAGCTGCATCTCCCTAGGAAGGGAAAAACTGGATCTAGCTAGTTAGTGTATATTATTCCTCTAAGCTTCCACTGTCAGAAACTTACAGTCTTCATCGCTGTGTTGCCTTCAAGAACCAGCATGAGCAACACATTTGAAAAATGAAATCCCATTCGTACTTACCCACATTTCACTCTGGGGGCTCTGTTGCCCCATGACGCCGTCCAGACCCGGTCCTTTAAGTAAAGTGATCAGCTGCAGAAGTAGATGCTAGAGAGAACAGTCTAGTCCCATATACTGTTTTCCCCCTGAGACTCCTAGCCATTCTCCTCCATTATAAGACAGAGCAGCTAGCCTGCATGTGAGGATCTATGCCAGTGGTTCTCAACCTGTGGGTCCCCAGATGCTCCTGGACTGCAACTTCCAGAAGTCTTCATCACTAGCTAAGCTGGCCAGGATTTCTGGGAGTTGCAGTCCAGGAACATCTGGGGACCCACAGGTTGAGAACCACTGATCTATCCCATTACTCATTCAGAAATTGGAATATATCCACACTACACAAATTACAGCACTTGAATGGCATTCTGTTGTCATGGCTGCATCCTAAGCTGTCCTAGGATTTGTAGTTTGGTGAAGTCCTAACTTACCTTCAGTTGTGTAGCCAGAGTGAACCTGGACCACATGATTCTTCAGATATGGCTGCCCCTATTATGCTTGGATCCTCTCTGCTTTCTCACCGTATCCTTCAGAACTTTGCATGTGTGTATGCACATGTGTACCCGTGCTCTAGTCCCCTTTTCTTGCCTTTCACCTCAAACACCACAGGTGCACAATGCTCCAGGGAGAATGAATGGATATGACACAAGTCGTTTTCTCCCACCCAGATTTTTGGTGGAAACAATGAATGGCCCAATTGACTTGAAGATAGGAACATCACAATCAAAATTCATTAAGCTCTGTTAACAGTTGTGACAGAACGAGGGAGAATCAACTCATGCATATTCAATGTGCTGGTTTGATTATCCAATAGAAGAGCCTATAGGTAGAGCTAGAAGTGTCTCTTAAAATAACTGGCAGATAGGAACTCATGTACTTATTTATTTATTTGATTTATATACCGCAACCATCTAGCAGAAAGCTACTCTAGGCGGTTAGATAAGGGGGGAAGTTTAAGGTTAGTCACTGATGATTTGTCTAGTGACTAGTTAGGATCTGGGACAAGTTAGTGCTGATAGTTTAATTGATGTAACAAAGTAACAAGCCATCTGATGGTTTAATTTATTGTTATAAATTTGTGTAGTCCTAAGAAGAATGAAACATTGAGGCATAAAGATATTTAGTAGAAAAGATTTATTTCAGATCGTAAAAGCAGTTGAGATTTTTACAAGGCAAAAAGATCCATGACAATTGTGTTAGAGCTTGATATTTGAGCTGTAGTTTAAGTTACAGTGTCACAGTGGGGAAAAATCATAAGACCTTTACAGATCAAAGAGAGCATAGCACTGTGCTGTTTTGCCATAAGTGGATTTATCTGGCATCATCCAGTATCCATGAGACAATGAGAAGTTTGGAGAATGTGATCCACATATATTCACTTTTCTTCCAAAGTATATACTGTATAGATAAATTATGTATGTGTCCAAAGCAAGGACAATTGTCAGCCTATAGCCAAAGCTTGGTGGTTTTTTTCTTCTTCATCATCAAAATGCTTGATTTAAAACAACTGCTTTACAAAAACAACTGGTGATGCTGGTAGTGAAGAAGGAGAAGGAAGGCATCAATAAATAGTACTGTAGTTGAAGGAAAATACTATAAAAGACTATCTATAGTATTAGGAGTCTTTAGCTACATGGTGCAGTTCTATAGCCCAAAGTTTTCCCCTTTCGTTTCCTCTTAATATTAAAGGAAGTTCTGCTGACAACCCAGTAAATATGAAGAAAAATAAATGAATTGTGTTTACATAAATTTCCTTATTTCAAAGGTGACTGCATCAAAGCAGTTAGGATGACTAATAACAAAGGAAGAAACTTTGGTTCTCTTTTCTAACGATTCCTTAAAAGAACTTTGCAAATCTGCAAACTTAAGGAAGATTCCTGCAAATGGGAGGCTTCGTGCCACAAGGCAATGCTGAGCTCTCAGTGTGACCGAATTCACTGAGATTGGGACATCAAAACTTCAGCTTTCCATCAGTGACCTCACAAAGGAACTATAAGCAAGCACGTTGGCAATACAAGTTTTATTAACTCCTGAGTGAATACATGGTAAGACTGATGTTGATTTTGATCTTACATTGTGTTCCCGTTAAAGAGATGCTGTGATTCTCCAGACATCTGAAAATACTTAGGGCCTTTCTTCCTATGCTCAATAGACCTCTCTTGTTCTTCTTTTAGCACCATTCATGCTAAGTCCTTGACTTTTCTCATCTGAAATAACACTTCTGCCATTCAGGAGGACTATAGAGAACCCCCTAGTGCAGTGATGGTGAGCCTTTCAGAAACTGAGTGCCCAAACTGCTATTCAAAACCCACTAATTATTCACAAAGTGCCAATACAGCAATTTAACCTGGATACAGGTGGTTGTGAAGGGGTGGTCGGGTGCCCACAGAAAGGGCTCTGAATGCCACGTTTGGCACCCGTGCTATAGCTTCACCAACACTGTCCTATACATACTTGAATAGATGCCTCATGACTAGAAATGTTTTGAAAAATGAGAAAGGATGTTGAAAAAATAGCCCTTGGTTGTTTTCTATCCCACTGCCTCCAAGTGCCTTGTGTCTAGATCAGTGATGGCAAACCTTTTAGAGACAGAGTGCCCAAACTGCAATTCTAAACCCACTAATTTTTCACAACGTGCCAATACAGCAATTTAACCTGAATACAATTGGCTGTGAAGGGGCAATATTGGGTGCCCACAGAAAGGGCTCCGGGTGCCACCTTTAGCATCCATGCTATAGATTCGCCAACACTGCCCTAGTGCATAACCCATATGGTTTTGGGAGACTAAAGAAGAAACAGAACCCATGGCGTTAGAATTACAAGAGGTAAGACCCATGTTGTTTGCAAAGAATCAAACAACATAATATCTTGGCCAAATTACTGTCTGTGCTTTCAGAGCAGTTCCATTTCTACTACCTGCTCTCCTTGAAACCCTGGATGAAAACAATTCAGAGAAGCCAGCTGTGCCTATTCTTGGGCCTTTGAAGCAAATGCCTGGATTCATAGAGCTCCTGTATAGAGCAACATCTCTATCTTCCCTTGCTTGCCACCATTATTGCAGCTTGTTTCCCCTACTTGACAGAGAAACATACTTTATTTGAATATGAAATACCATTTAAATAAATACAATTAAGTAAGAATCATAAAAATACCGTAATAAGCCATCTGGCCTTGGTCATATAAAAACTACAGTTCCAAAAGGTATAGGATTTGTGCATCTGGGTGCAGTGAAGTAAAGTTCCAATGGAAGTGTCTAATAATTGCATCCAGTTTAAAGAACTCTGCTTCCTTTTGGAGGTTAATAGCAGAGGGCATGATTTTTGTATATCTCCCATCACCTGGGAGGCACATTTCCAAAATATATATTTGGCAGACCCTGTTATCACCTTACAACCCCAAGAAGAGATGTCATGTCTAGGGGAATGGTCCCCCGTCACCCCCAGGGAAATTGTATCATTAATCCACCAACTAAAGGTAGGAAAAGCCCCTGGAACAAATTATATCACAGCGGACTTGTTACTAGCCAACTCTGATTGGTGGGCCCCAGTCCTGGCATCTTTATTTACCTGGATTACCTATGCAGCAACCATTCCAGAGGACTGGGGTTTGGTCATTATTATTCCTATATTTAAAAAGTGAAACAGGTGGGACCCTGCTAACTTCCATCTGATAAGCTTGCTAAGCATAATCAGTAAATTATATGCAAGACACTTGTTAGGTAAATTATCGGACTGGCTAGAAGAGGAAAACATCCTTTCAGAGGAGGAGGCAGGCTTTGATCCTGGAAGGTCAACCGTCGACCAGGGTCTTCTTCTCCAACACTTAGCCCACAAATATTCTACACCAAATGGTAAAATATTTTGCATGAGATGTCAGTTGTGTTACATATTATACCTTGTCGTGTTACATATTACACATGTACATTTTTTCTGTGTATAAGACTATATTTTGGTCTAGAATTGTTAGGCTGGAAATTGAGGGTCATCTTTTACACGGAAGTAAGCCAAGGAAAGAACTGCACAGTTTCAAAACTGCAGTTTTGGGTTGGAAAAGTGGGGGTTGTCTTATATATGGGGGCATCATATAGATTGAAAAATACAGTAATAATCTTTCAGATAGCAAGTACCTCCTTTCCCAGTCATCTGAATCCATCTCGAGAGGATAAAACACAAGGCCAGTTGGTTTTCTAGACTATTTCATTTAAAGTACTGGGTTTGCGAAATAAATGAATAAATGAATGAAAATAAAGTTGACACCTGCTTAATTGCCCCTTCACTCACCTAGTCTCCCTCTCCCTTTGCTCATTCACCTTCTTGTTCACCTACCTGTTCACACACCTTCCCCCAGCCAACTACACCCATGACCTCCAACCCTCACTGCTTTCTCCTTTCCCTCTTGTCCTCCTTCCCCACCCATTCAGTTCTCCCCCCTCTCCCCCATTGGACCCACCTGACAGGAGATGTAGATTGCAATGGTGGCAGTAGCCCTGGTACACACATTGGCACAACACTTTTTTGGGGGGGGGGGGCAAATCCCTCTGCTGGTTTATTCCGGCAGTGGGAACAAGCTCTAAGGCTATCTAATGATCCTTAAGACTGAATGAAGTGTCACTTTGTAAATTACATGAGGCACAAGAAAGGTCTAATATTTCAACAAGGATCACAAAAGATCCTTACACACTATGTGTAACTCTGACATTTTGTTCAGTTTCACAGCTTGCCTTTAAGCACAGAAAATAATTATTGCGCACCACTCTAGTTGGAACACTGAAACTGTAGAGAAGCAGTGCACTCTTAAGAAAGAAAAACTGTCTTTGTATTCTTGCCCCAAACCCACAGGTTGTGTTGATTTTTTTTAACTTGGCCAGTTGGCAGGTCTAATGTTTCAGCCACATAACATGGAAAAATCTGTGTTGATTGGACAGATAATATTGTATGAAAGACATATACTTTTGCTTTAACTTGAGATCTGTCTCTTAAGAGTTTCAGTTTTGTGAAGTATGTTCAGCTGCCATTTTATCTGCACCTGTGGCCTTGGTTGGGCTAGAGACAGAATCATTGTCCTGAGGTTATGTAAAAAGCTTCACCACCAAATAAAAAGCTGAATCCGAACCTCCCTGGTCCTTGTTGAACATTGTCACCAACGAAGCATGCTGGCAATTTCTCTGCTACTGCCACAAAAGTACAGAAAAAGGTTGCTTTTAATATCTCCTTACCATTCCCAGTATTTATCTGTACACAAAAGGACTGAATGCAGGAACTATTTTCCTCCTAGATTGACTATCTGAAATAAAGGTTCAGACAGAGGGCCAGATAAAACAGCAGGAGGAATGACAGGAGGAACCACACAACAGTGCTGGAATACTTTTAACATAATTCCCATTTCTCTGGGAGCAATTTAGACATTTGAAGCACTTATTTATACACTAAGAGGAAGGAAGACATAAAAAATTATAGTCTGCTTACTTAGTTCTTAACTAGTAATCATAATAATCCCATTCAGCTCTTAGTGCAGGAGGTGTAGGATTATATGTATAACACAATGTAACACAGTTTCATCAGAGAATATGGAACGCCTTGTCAAGCTAATTGGACCCATCTTTTTTTAGTTATGTATCTAGTCACTTACACTTATGTTCCTGCACACCCTATTCTGAAGGACTGGGCCCAGCAACTATATGTTCTGAAAAGTAATAAAGCATATCCTAATAAAATTATAAAACCAACTGTACAGGAAAAAGATAGCTTAACATTCTCAACAATGTTTTCAAATTATGCTCAAATACATCTGTATGGTATGAACTAAAGTCATTGAAAGTGGCTGGAGAGGGTAAGTGTGATCCTCTCTGGAGGCAATGTTATTTTTTGGTGGTGGTGCCTCTGTCCATATTTGTGCTGTCCATGTCCCATACTTTTATCACTCCCACAGCTATGATTCAGAAAGACCTGTGGGGAAGGAAGGGCAAGGTCAAACAGGCAACAATGGTAGCCTCAACACCTTTGGTGCAAGCCTGGGCAGTTGGCCGTGATTAAGGATGGGCACAAAATGGAAAAAAATGATTTCATTTCATTTCATTTTGTTGGCCCCGTCACTTTGTTTCATTTCGTTAGTGGCTTTAAAAAAAATCATACAAAAAGAAACGGTAATGAACCAATTAGTTTCTCTATTTCATGACCCCTGGGGTACTAGAGGCACCAAATTTGGTGTGTACCTTCCGTTGGTTCTTCTCTTTAAGCCCTCTGGATTTGGAGAGATTTGAGGTTCAGGGGCCCAAGTTATTAAACTTCAAAGGGGGTGACCCCCAGAAAAAACATTTTAAGCGCCATTATCTCTGCTTGAAACTACTGTTCCCTGGCAGCTATCAGCATGAAAATTGCTTTGTACCTCTCTCAAGCTGTCCCCTTTAAGCACCCCAAATTTGGAGAGGTTTGGGGCACAGAGAGATAAGTTATTTGACACCAAACAGGATGCCCCAGTAATTTTAAAGTCCTTGAGAATACTGATCCTCGGCACCTACCAGCATGGAATTTGCTGTGGACCTCCCTCATCCTCTCCCCTTTATGCACCCCAGATTTGGAGAGGTTTGAGGTGTTTGATGCCAAATGGGCTGCCCCCAAGTAGAAAAACTGTTGCAATTTTAAAGTACTGAAAATACACTGTTCCCAGCCAGGCACCTAGCACAGTCAGCATGGAAATCTCTGTGGTGCGTGGACTCGGAGCATCCTCTGACTCTCCCCTTGAAGCCCACCAAGACAGAAAGGGCTGAATTTCACTCCACCAGGCAGGCAGGCAGGCAGGCAGGCAGGCAGGCAGGCAGGCAGGCAAGAATTAAAGTACACCAAGGCAGCCAGGCAGGTCTTAGAAATTCATGGGTCTTTCAGATCTCATAACATGCAGTCAGGCTCGCAGGCTGAGGAGGAAGGCAGGAGTTTGCCAGCTAGGAATAATCCAGCTAGGAATAATGGAATAGGAGGACTCCAGTTCTATTTTGTTTGTTTTTTTGAAATGGGGCCATGATTAAGAGGGACAGCCAGGCACATTCGTGTTGTGCCAGTTAAGAATGGGGTAACTAAAATACTGGTTGGTGTCAGAAATCACAATGTGTGTGGGTGGGAAGGAATATTGTAATTTAAAGGTGATGGTGTGTGTGTGTGGGGGGGGAATATAAATAAAACTGTTCCCAACATGCCTTCTAAAAACCTTCCCAGTCCCAGTCCCAAACAGAAGCTGTGCTGTTTTGTTGTGTGTGTCTTCTCTCTCAGCACAGGGAGACACGCACATACACCACCACACACAATTTTCTGTGTTTTGCTTTACTTTCTGTGACTTGCAGCAGAATGGCAGAGGGGAATAAGGGTTCAATTCCGTAGAGTGTCCCGGATAAATGCAGCTAAGATACCACCCCACCACATCCAAGGTAGGCAGGCAGCAGGCATGAAAATTAATCTCTCCCATGAGCCCCACACTAGTAAGCTAGGCTGCAGCAGAGAACACAGTTCCTCTCTCCCGTTCCTTCTTCTCATGGAGGTATTGGTTGATGAAAAATGACAATACAAGAATCCATTTAGGACCTGTTGATCATAGTTCTGAACAGCAACAATGCCAACTTGCGATCCAAGAGTGTTGCTCCCATGAACCACCATGCAGCATATGGTAAACTGGAACCTTTGGTTGCAAAACTGCCTGCAAATTAAATGATTTTAGGGCAATTCAGCCCCTGTACAGTGGTGGAAATGAGGTGCTGCAGGAAAACATGCGGAGCCATGATGTCGGCGGAAATATTTGGGGAGCCATGATGTCGGTGGAAACGTTTGGGGAGCCATGATGTTGGCGGAAAGCTTTGGGGAGCCATGATGTTGGCAGAAAAGTTTCAGAGTAGTCCTGTTCTAAGCCTGAGGCAGCCGTGCTGATGCTGATGCAGTCCAAGAAGTGCTGGTTACTGCACTTTATGATTCAGCTGCTGACAGCTAAGTTGTATGAGTTTGTTCGTTTTCTTTGCCCCCTTACTTCAACAGGGCCCTTTGAGACCCTCTTGAACACTGCGAGAGTGGAACCCACAGGTATGCCAGGGAAGGCCATAGAGCAAATGGGCCATTTGAGACTCTCTTAAACACTGCGAGAGTGGAACCCCCAGGTACAGCCAGGGAAGTCCTTAGAGCAAATGGGCCATTTGAGACTCTCTTAAACACTGTGAGAGTGGAACCCCCAGGTATGACCAGGGAAGACTTTTGAAAAACAGGGCCATGATAGACCCTGAAATAACGGAACAAAAATTGTTTTAGTTTCATGCCCATCCCTACTTATGAAGGGCAACCTTTCTACGTTGCTTGGGTCCAGGCGTGAGTGGTGAGGTCTCAAAATGTCCCCAAGTAATGAGAACACTTGCTCACTCTGGACACTGGTAGGAGGGATGGAGAGCATGTCCATGGTCAGCTGGGACAACTGGGGCCAGACCTCCAGCTTATTGGCCCAGTAATGGAAGGGATCAGCCCTGGGGGGGCTGGAGGGGCTCACCCATGTATTCCCATTCAAAATAATCTGCCACCATATTCTTCTCCCTCCTTGCCCACTTAGTTCCATACACTGAATATCTAGAGATATTTGCTTTTAGCTAAGATCAGTGAGTGAGAGGGGTCTGGGCAATGTTGCTTGGCACTGTTCATTGGGATTCCCCACCCTCCCACCCAGCATTTGTAATCTCATTTCTGCAAGCTGGGGGGAAAGACTAAAATGCATTGAAATCAGAAGTTTCTCTTCTGTGTCAATATTAATTCCATGAAATGATGCTATGCTACTGCTTTTTTTTTCTTGCTTGCTATTCTTTTCCTACAGTCATTTTTACTGGATAAATAATTCTGTATGGTTAAGTTTGAGTGAATAATGTTCCAATTTAATGTTGCTATATCACATACAGACAATTGCTTGTTCAGTAGTGTTTCCAAACATGCAGATTGGATAAAATATGCCTATCAATAAGCTAATTGCACTAATCTAATTGTAATATTTCACACTTCCATGAGAGTCTGGATTAAGTCTTATTTACCATGTCAGCTTTTATAAAATGCAGCCATTAAATGCTGCAATAAGCCTAGATGCAAATGTGGCTAAAATAATGTTGAAAAGAATAGAACAAGAATAAGAAGAGCCTTCTAGTATCTCACAAATGATCCATTTAGTTTTGCATCCTGCAACCAGACACTGTCAGCAGAGCAAGATAACGGAAGCCCCGCTACCCACCGAGTCTACCATGTGTCCAACCATGATCATCAGAAGAACAAAAGAGCCAAAGGAAGGCCCATCTAGTGCAACATGACCAACCGGATGACCCTCAAAAGTCTATGAACAGAGTACAAAAAGTGTCAGTCCTGTGCTTTTGTTCAACAACAGGATTTGATTAATCTGAAATAAAACATTTGCTGTGGCAAATGCAGAGGCTGTAGATAGGGATGTAAAAGAAGTTTCTTGGGGTGAAAATGTTCATTTTTCACCTGCTCCACTGACAGTGGAATGAAGCTCAAAATGGATACACGATAGAGGCTTCTCCATCTCAGCAAATTAGAAATTCCCCCCAGACTGTACGACTACGGGGGGAATGTGCCTGTTTAAAATGTGTACATTGAAAAGAGGAACACACATTAGCCAAAGCAAGAAATGTATGTTTAAAATTACATTTGGAAAATATATGCACAAAAATATGAATCTGAATTTCTGAATCCAGTGTGTTGCCTGTAAATAATGTATTGTGTCATGCCGTTTTGTTCTTGGCAACATGTCAGAAAAATATTGGGAAACATTCACTGGTTCCCTCTAGTGGCTCCCAATCTCTGGCAGGGTAGCCAGAATCCTAAGCAGGCAAAATCAAGTCTCCTCTCTTCTCATTGTCTCATGCCTGGCAAAGATAATCTTGAAGTCTTGAAGGCTTGAGCATTTTTTGTATCTTTTGGGTTGGTATGGAAAAGGTATTACAGTCATGTGGATTTTGGATATTTCCCCCTTTGTGTCCGGCACAGCTGCCCTGCTTTCTGTGGACTTCTCAAACCTTAACACAAGGAGCAGAAATAAGAGTTAAAGCAAGTGAGTTCTAGTTCATACCAATTTCTAGTTGAACTTATCTGAGAGGAGAAATACCAAAATTTAGGAATGTACCTCTTTTCGCAGCAGCAACTGCTGGGGAAGTGAGGTGATGGTGACAATTCTGTTATCACACATTTGGAGCATCAGAGCTAAGAACAGACACGTATATGTGTGACAGCTGATAAGGCAGCCTTGTCCCAAAGTGTTGAAAGATTAGAAGCAGTCAGGTGAAGTTGATGACGTGCCCCATTACTTGCTCAGGTGCCCCCTTCACGAACAACCCAGAGGTAAATTCCTTGGTGGGATTATTAGTTCACTGGCCGACAGGTCCCCTGGAGCCCAACTTAGTATGCTACTTGTCGGCACAGACAGGTTTGTCACACAGCAAGTTGCAAAGTTTGTGCTGGCAGCTATGAAAATCTGGGTCAACCTCTAACTTTGGGAGGACTATACTGCTCTGCAAGTGTCACATGGTTTTTTAAAGTTTTAATTATATTTGTCGCAGATGTAACTTTATGTTTTTCTTTCTGTTAATCAAGATTGCGATGACCAATGGTTTTTAGCAATAAACTATTACCTACCTACCTACCTTACCTACCTAGAAGCAGTCTACAAAGGAGCTGACCTGTCTTTCATTATCTCCAGCATATACTAGAGAGAAGCATATTTTATGTATTTATTCATTATTTAAATGTTGAATATTTTTACCCCACCTTTCTCCTTGGAGAAGGGCCCAAGGTGGCTTACAATAATGAGGGACAATATACAGCCCAGAACATTTAAGACATGTGCAAGTTAAGAACATGACATTAGAAGGGAATTTTAGAACATTAAAGGGTAACATGAAAGCTGCAAAGGGCATGGTAAAAGATACTGTAAAAATTCCATTATGCGTGGTGGAAAGTACACATGCAAACACCGGTGCTCTTATGAAATCAGTCAATGTAGCCATGTATATGGCTCCATATAAAAGTCACATAGCAGGTAGTCCCTCATTCAGGGAAAGCTTGCCTGAATACGGCTGCTACAGAAGAATGTTCTTCTTTGGTATCTTCATGGTCATCAGCCACTGACAAACTTACACATCTGATTCACTGCTTTCAAAAACCATTCGGTTCAATGGCTTTTTCTGCTCGTCTGTTTTTCCCACCGAATATAATTTTATTCATTTGTCAGTAGAGATGGGCACGACTTAGCGGTATTCCCGTTTCCGTTTCCGTTACTCGGTTCCGTTACTCTACGGAAACGGTAACGGGAATTACTCCGCCAGACTTCAAGCTCGAACCGACGAACGAACAATTTTGGTCTGATTTGTCGTGCTCGTTACTTGCATTGTGCGATCGCGTGATGCCACGCAGCACAGAAAAAAAGTTTTTAAAAGTTAAAAAACCCGGTTCCCGGCCAAAAAGCAGGCGGAAAAATGCCTGCCGTGCCTCAGGGCACCTACCAGAGGGGTTGTTTCTGGAGGTCCCCGACCTCCCCCCCATCCCCCGTCCTGGGCTGCTCTGGTGGGACTCGCCACAGGCTCGCAGCCAGCAAAAAGCCTAGTCTCGCCGCCGGCCGCCGCAATTAAAGCACAAGCAAGCGGCACGGAGTCACGGACGGCAAAGGAAAAAACTTTTAAACTCTCCCCCCACCCATTCCCGGGCCAAAAAGCAGGCGGAAAAATGCCTGCTTGACTAAGGGCGCAGGGCACCTACCGGAGGGGTGGTTTCTGGTCTGGAGGGGGGGGTCCCGCCTCCCCCCCGTCCTGGGCAGCCGGACTCGCCATGCCATGCGGTGCGGGCAGGGGATCCAAAATGGGGCGGCGAACGCAATATTGTTTTTGAAATCGTGGTCCAAAAACACACAAGCACAACAGAAACACGCGAAAATTTATAAACTGCCAGATTTTTCACAGTAGCAGTGTGGGTTTTTTCTTGCAACAAAATGTCTCTCCTCTCCTCCTCTGTCCTCCATTGATTTTATTTTATTTTATTTTATTTACACCTGCGCAGTGCGCAATGATGGGCTGGCCCAGTGGCCAGCCATGTGGGAGTGGACGACCATGCAAATTTTTGGAGCCATCCCACCAATCGCATGGCCACTTGGCCATGGAGACTTCTGGGATGTGCCAAAAAGCCCCCTAAAACCTGCCCTAGCCCCCTAACCCCCTAACCCTAATCCTTGACTCCTTACCCATACGTCACAGACTGTCTTCTTAGTGGGTCAGAGAGGCACCCAGAGGTGCAACCCAATAGCCCACCGTAACCTTACCCGTCACTAGCCTAACCCTAGCCCTTGCACTAACCCACCTTAACCCTAAGCCAGATTTACTTGCATTGCACTACATGCAAGTACGATTCCCTTCTTTGTGAGACACAGCAGGTGCGACCCAGTCTTGACGGAGGGTTGTACCAGTGGACTGGTCTCACTGTCTGCAACTGGTATGCATATCCATATATGGTTATGCATGCCATTTTGCAGCAGCAGGTGAGGAGGGGAGACCCCATGTTGAGGGGTCTCTTGGAGCCTGCTGCTGCCCCTTCCTAGTGGGTGAGGATAGGAGGCACCCACGGGTGCCTCCAGGAGCCCGCTTTCCCTTTATAGCGGGCCAGAGGAGGCACCCACCCCACAGAGGTGCCTCCAGGAGCCCACTACCCCCCAAAAAAACCAGTACTAACGACAACGAAAAAACGAAAAAACGAACCGACTAATTTTTGCGATTTTTCGCGAAAAACGGAAACGAGCCGACACGGGCTGCCTCCGACACACGACAACTCGAAAACGTCATTTTCCCTAGTCGTGCCCATCTCTATTTGTCAGGTATTGGGTAAGCAAATGTTTCCTTTTTTGTTTTGAGGTCTCTTCCAACTCTATGATTCTATGATTCTAAGTACTGGGGGAAAATGTTTCAATTTCTCCGATGTCTGCCTATGAATCAGTTGCGTTATTTCCTATTTTCTGGATCTCCTGAACATTGGTACAAATGATGCGACACTTCTGCCACTGGAAAGCATTATATATGCCTATTAATGCTCCATCACCAATACTACTCAACTACCAGTCCACTTTGTTTCTACATGTCAATGTCCTGAGCAAGCTCCATTCTTCCATACAGTATGGCTTCTGCTCATCCATTATACATAACTTGAGATATTTACTCACTGGAAGTATCAAGTAATGTAGTTTTGACAAAATGTCTGTAACATAGTATTTAACAGATTCATAAAATGGTTTCTGTGTAAAATGCATAGTCATTTTAAAATGCATAGTATTTAATAATCACATGAAAAGATCAGAATGATTATGTCCAGGTGCCATGGATAACCACCTAACACTCATGTGATTGGTCTAAACTCTGTTGCCAATGTGTACAAAAGGCAGCATTGAAATCCATTTACTTTGGGACTGCTTTTGGTGAGATAGCAGTTTCCCACTACTCTGTATGTATGCAGTGTGTCTTGTCTTGATGTGTATCGTGTGGATATGTAGTGTGGGCTTTTGTGTGGGGTTCCTTTGTCTCCCAGCTCCAAACTATGTTTTGATGTTTTGACAGTGGTGTCTTTCCACACCACTGTGCAGCTCTGCAGGTCTCTAAACCACATTTAAACCTGATTTATTTATTGTAACAGGAAGCTTTTTTGTGTATAAGCAAGGTTTGTATAACTTGCTAATTCCAGCTAACTGATAAGGTGCCAGGCCCTTTTCAGTTGTCTAAATGGTCCCAGCATCTGATCAGTTAGCGACAATTAGCCAATGCAAGTTGTGCCACCTCATGTGAACACCCATAGGATTCTGACCATCATTCAACAATACAACTCTAATGGTCCAAGAAGGCTAAGGGTCAGCCAAACAGTACTGAATCCAAACTTCTCTCAGCCTAGAGATGGTGCAAATTACTTGGGACTCCCCATGTCCTGGTATATTGTTTGTGACTCTGTTATACCTGTGTCTCTGGGCTCAAAATGCCTTGGATTTTATCAAGTTCATCGCCTGCTTCTTTGCCTTACTCCTTCTTCACCTTTTGGCAGATCCTAATTAGCAGAATGTTCTGCCATCAGGTTTCTCTTTCAGCAGATCGCTGAGAGGAGCTAGTGGAAGAAGGTACTGTCAGAAAAGCCCTTTTTGGAGGCAGAAGGGACATACCTAATCCTCATTCCCTACAGACAGCATCATTTTGAATTAATATTGTTCTATAAGAATCCTGGAAAATGTCTTTCCATTCTTCACAGATTTTTTTTTCTTCAGTAGAAGTGGGTGGGGGTGACATGTATAGTCTACTAATTTTCAACCTTCCCTTCCCTAAACAGTCATCTGGTCATTGTATCAGACTGAAACAGGAGATAAGCCAGTTTATTGGCTTTGCTGGAACACCAGGTCCAACAAATTCCACCCTCTCTGACTCTGGATCTTTTTAAGAACTCTGTAACTTTAAGAATTAGTGCCTGAGTCTGTTTCCCCTTCCCTTCCACCTCCCATCATCCTTTCTTTTTGTTCTCCACATCCAAAACTAAAAGCTTCAGGCCATGGTGCATTTTGTTTTTATTAACCTATAAGGTAACTTGGGAGCTCTCTCAAGTGAGGGTTGAAAAACATGATAAAATCCTATGAATCAACCAGTCAGTCAGTCCTTTGGTTCTACACCACAGTGGCTGGAATCATGTTGCTTAGGTAGTACATCACATTAGAGTAGACCCATTAAATTAGTGGAGAGTTGGTGAGTCAGCATCTTCATAAGTTCCATTGATCCAGATATGCCTACTCTAGTTGTGACTTATGACACTAAAGTAACTCGTAACCATAGTAGGACCATCTGAATCAACAGAACATATGGAGATGCTGATTCCCCACTGGTTCAGTGGGCCTACTCTAGTTCAACTTACTATCATAACAACAGGATTTCAGCCATTGTTTTCTCTTGTAATGACTTTTCACATTATAGGAAGACTAGCTTGAATTCATTTTATTTGTTTATTTATTTTATTTTGAACATTTTTACCACAACTTTCTCTTTGGAAAAGGACCTAAGGTGGCTTACAATATTGAAGGGCAATATACAACCCAGAACATTTAAGACATATTCAACTTATGAACAATGAATACATTTGGAAAAAGATACAGAACTAAAATGATAAGCCAATTTAAATTAATTTATCATCAAACAAGATGATCTAAGGTTATTATGAACAGAATGTATCTGGATTAGCAATTTGATTTTCTAGGTATAAAATACTTTTAGGTGGTTTACCAATCCCTTCTTCTGGTGGCACAGTGGAGCCATGAAGCGTGCAAAAAACCACATGCGTAGCTGAGCTTGTAACACAGTCAGACCCATACAGTTCACGTGATCTCGATACCATTCAAAGGAAGCAAAGGAAAATCCCAGAAGCTGATTCCTTTTTGCATCAGTTAACCACTGCTCACCCAAACAGAGAGCAATTAACAGGGCAGTTGTTTAAGTGTGAAGGGTAGTGAGTAGGGATGGGCACCTTATGAAAAAAAAAAAAACTGTTTCATTGTTTTGTAAGCTTTTGAAACCTTACAAAATGAAATAAAACAGCACACAGTGTGTCATCAAGAAACAAAACGAAACAACAGGAGGTTTATTTTTAAACTGATTTATCTGTTTGCCTTTCTTCTCATGCCTCAGCTGTTGAGATAGCTTATCTCCGATCTTGATCTGCCTGAAGCTAGCAAGGAGCTGAGCTGTTCCCTTCACTGGCTGTGTCTGCAAGTTTTTTAAAACTGATTGTTTTCCTTTCCTTTTTAAGTAGTACTATGGAGGTTAATTTTTAAAATATTCTCTTTCCTTCCCTTGCCATGCCGATCAGCTGCTGAGCTTATCTCTCCACTCTCTACACGCAGCAGCTAGCTATTAGGACTATAGCTTGTTTACAGAGTGTTCTTTGCTTGAAAGCAAATTGATTGGAAGGTTTGAGGGTTTTTGATTTAGGGCAGTGGGCTACCTGTTAAATAAAAAAAGGAAAGCTCCTCGTTATTTATAGACTTAAGAAGCATTTTGTTTCATTTCATTTTGTGATGAAAATTATTTAAAAAAATCTGTTGTTAATGAAATGAAATGAAAACTGAAATTAAATAAAATAAATTAAACACTATATTTCCATTTTGTGCCCATCTCTAGTAGTGAGCGAAATAAGACATCTTGTAGACCATGATGACTGCTTCTTTTAGTGCTTTTAACAGTCGGATTGCCTTTTCATCATGGGACAATATCCATTTATTTGAACTGTGGTGTTGGAGGAAACCTTTACAGTCAACAGTTACAGTTACAGAAGAACAGAGGGAAGTTAAGATGGAAGCTGCAGCAGCAGCTGAGTTCAGAACATAGGAACATAAGAAGAGCCATGCTGGATCAGGCCAAGGGCCCATCAACTCCATCTTCCTGTATCTCACAGTGGCCCAGCCAAAAATCTCTGGGAGCACACATGAGACATATCTAATTTATCTCTTGATATCACTCCCCTGCCTCTGGCCTTTGAACTACCCTGTTTTTTAAAGCCTGGAGATTACACATCCCCATCATGGCTTGTAACTTGTGGTGGACTTTTCCTCCAGGAATCTGTCCAATCTTCTTTTGAAGGCATCCAGACCAATTGCCATCACCACACCCTGTGGCAGGGAGGTCCACAGACTAACAACATGCTTTCTTCTGTTCTCTTTCCCCCAACCCTCAATTTGAGTGGATGTCCCCTAGTTCTATTATTTTGTGAGAGGGAGAAGAGTGTTCCTCTATCCACTTTACTCAAGCCCTGCATAATTTTGTATTTCTAAATCATATTCCCCCTTAGGCGCCTTTTTTCCAGGCTAAAGAGCCCCAAATATTTTAGCCTTTTCTCATTAGGGTGGTGCCCCAACCCAGTAATCATTTTAGTCGCTCTCTTCTGCACCTTTTCCAGTTCCACTATGACTTTTTTGAGATGCGGTGACCACAACTGTATGCAATGCTCCAGGTATGGCCTTATTATCATTTTGTACAATGGGTTGTCTATGCATTTCACAAACCATACAAGAATGGACGTGGAGGCAAGGAGTTGATCTCTGGATGTCCGGTTCTCATTTCCTTCCTCATGGATTTATGTTTTACCCACAGCTGCAGATACGCCATAAGTTGGAGCATGTGAATGTCTGTGCATGCATATTCAGGAAGAAAAGTGTGTGTGTGTGTGTGTGTGTGTGTGTGTGTGTGTGTGTGTGTGTGTGTGTGTGTGTGTGTGTGTGTGTGTGTGTGTGTGTAAGAGTCATGAACATATTTAAATTCAGCATTTCACTACTGGTTATGTGTCTTTATTTTTATTACTAGACTTCTACCCATCTAATGTGCTAAAACATAACTTATTTCTGTGGTTCACAAACATCCAACTTCTGTATACAGTAGGATCCCAGTATCCGCTGGGGATTGGTTCCAAGCCTTCCCATGGATAATGAAGACTGTGGATAAGAGAGAACACCAACATGTTCCCCAAAACTGCTGTTTTGTGATAGCAAATTTCTTTACAGCTGCTGTTTTGCAACAGTAGCTTGCTTTACAGTTGATGTTTCTGACGGTAGCTTGCTTTACGGCTGCTGTTTTATGACAGTAGCTTGCTTTACAGCTGCTCTTTGTAACAGTAGCTTGCTTTGCAGCTGCTGAATTGTTTATTTATTTGTCCTTTGCCAATCATGGATAACTGAATCAGTGGATAATGAATCAGTGGATACGGTTGTCCTACTGTATACTCGAATATAAGTCTATTTTTTCAGCCCTAAGAGCCAGTGTTGTGCAAGTCTGTGACCATGTGGCCAGCATGGCTAAACGCATTTCTGCGCACAGGACACTATTAACCTTCCCATTTTTTATGGCAGTACCTATTTATCTACTTGCATTTACATGCTTTCATACTGCTAGGTTGGCAGGAACTCGGATTAACAGTGGGAGCCTAACTTGAAAAATGGCAAGGCAGAGACTGTGGGATACACCACCACTCTGAAAAAGAAGTTTGTCTCATAATCAGGGATATGCAGCAGTGCCCCTCCAGATCCTTTCAGACTAGAGCACCCATAATCCATTGCCACTACCTATGGTGTAGGGAGTTTGATGGAAATTGGAGTAGAAGAGGAACATGTGAAGAGGAACCGTTGTCTATTCAATAAAAATAAATGGAATTAATTGAGTTTGCTCATGCTCAAGTATCAGAGTGTTGTAGAGATTCCATCTCAAATGTTGGTCCCAGCAGGCTATTATGGTTATGGCAATGGGGGGAGCAAAAAAAAAGGAAAGGAAAGAAAAGCTCCAACCCAGCCTACGGGCCAGCTGGTCAGTACTAGGGAAAAAAAAGAAAAAAGAAAGAAAAGAAAGAAAAGAAAAGAAAAGAAAAAAGGAAAAAAAGGAAAAAGGAAAAAAAAAAGAAGTGCCAACCGGCAGGGCTGGTCAGGTATAAACAAAAATTAGAAAATGAAACAAAATGAAGAACAAAATGGATTTTTTAAAACAAAATTCATTTTTTTCCAAATGAAATGAATAAAAACCAAAACAAAAAATGAAATGCTTAAAGTTGCAGTAAAATGTCTCAAATAAAAGGAATGGACCAATAAATAAACACATAAATAAAGCAAATATAATAGAAAATGCTTTAGAATTTGTGAGAAAGGAAAAGCATGGAAGTCCAATACCAATACGCAAAATGAGGGAGGCCAGCAATGAAGGGGTGGCTGGGCTGCATAGCAGAAAAATCTGAAATAAAAAGTGGCATGCATACTAAAATATAGGCAGATCAATGAACAACAGAGAACTTAGCAAACCAGCCAAATTTATAACAACAAAATCTTCTCGAGTACAATTCATCCTGATTCAGGACATTACAATGCATTTTAATCCCTTTAATCGAATCTTAAAATTCGCATTTGATACACTCAGCTTTGAACTATTGGTCAGCAATAGAGGTTCATTAACTATGTAATTTTCTGCCTATACAGTAATCATAATCATGTGTTGTCAAGTCAATTCTGACTCATTAGGAAAGGCCTTTTTCTCAGTCTCATCACCTTCATATGTGTGTCTGATGGGGCCAAATGAGAGGGCCTTCTCTGTTGCTGCTCCCAGACTTTGGAACTCTCTCCCACAGGATTTGCCCCATCATTGATGTCCTTCCACCAGCAAACAAAGATCTTTTTCTTAAGGCAAGCTTTCAATCAGTGACTGGTTACTTGAGTGTGACTTTTAGATGGATTGCTGTGCATTACTGCTATCCCTGTGTCTTCAGTACTTCTTGTATTTACCAAGGCAAAAAGGAGTTGAGCCGTGTGGCCATCACAAAACACAATTGAAAAAATTGCCTCTAACAAGACTCCTGCCCTGGCTACAACATCACCTAGCCATGGATTTAACTAAGGACTTTAAAAGTAACCTCCTGGTGAAGAACGTCTTTCACCATGTCTGAACTTCTGTGACCTGCTTTGAAGAAGGGTGATTGACTGCACTCGAAAGCTTGCAATGTTTCTTTTTTCATTTTTAATAGTGGCCTATGAAGGTATCGCCTGTAACCTATTTTTGCTCTTGTATTTACCATTTTTCAGAGTGGTATTCATTTGTTTTTGTTTTTTAATATATGTACACTGATTGTTTCACCTGCCCTTTCATGCTCATTATTCTCGGCTTTAAATATTGCTTTTAATGATGTAAATCACCATTGGAGAAACATTATTTTTCAGCTTTAAATATTGCCTTTCAATTACGCAAGTTGCCCTGAATTCTTTTCAAGAACAAAGGCAGGATAAAAATATTATAAATAAAAAAATAAATTAAATAAATTCAATGGGACCTGCTTGTAGATAAATCTTCCCTGAGCATATATAGCTGGGTGTTTCATTGAGCTCAGAAGCACATACTTTTTGTGTAAACTTGCACCGCTAGGCTCCTCATGAAGTGGGTCTGATACAGGAACATTTATGGCACAGTAAAACTTCCAGGTGCTACCAAACTGTCCTTCAGCAAAAGGCTAAACATGGCTGAAGAACTAATAAAGACTAAGATTAATCCAGTGCTTTCTAAACCAGAGAAGTGAGATGGTTTTGAACTACAATAACCAGGAACATTTGCCATTGTGCTGGATAATACTCTTACAAATTGTAGTCTGAGAAGCTCCACAGCCCCTGATTAGGAAACATTAGTCTAACCCCCTACCCCGACACATGAGGCTGTTATGATAATATGGCATGACTTCATATTATCTCCAATATTGATGAGCTTTCTTGTGTGAAATGATACAAGTGAACAGACAGACATATAGATACAACATCCACAAACAATCTAGAAATCATAATCCATTATGCTGCGTTCGGCATTATATTTAAACAACAGTATAATACATCATTGTGGTTGAAACATTATGATTTAAATTCTCTTGGCTTAAGTTATGGTCACACAAGTAGGAAGATGACATAATCCAGCTAAAGGAATACTAATTTAAATTAATTGAAAACTTTCTATCCCCCACTTCACATCCCAAGGGTTTTATGGCCCCTTTTTGCTTTGAGACTAAGGAGAAGGTCAAAACAGCCAAATATCACCACTGGACAGGCACCAGGGGTCCCTCCCTATTCTTGTGCAAGATCATTTCAGCCTATAAATATCTATCTCTGCTAAAATATTCCAGAAGTAAGAAAATGTCAAAACATTTTATGTCATTGTGTTAATTATGCATCTGTCAGATTGAATATTCTCCAAGATCTTATTTATATACAGTGGACCCTCATATAACGAATGGTTTGTATAACTTATAAAATCTGTACAACATAAAAATTCTGGAGATAGGGGGAAATTTGCTTAACAGAATTGTCTATGGGGTAAATCCATACAACATAAAAATGGTCATGATTAGGCATTACTCTGTTTTCAATGCATTCCTATGGGAAATTTGTATAATGGAAAATTTGCTTAACATAATTTCATTTGGCACGAATTAATTCCTTTATACAAGGTATCACTGTATTAAAATCTACATTCTACATAGACTATTTATGTTTGTGCAAAATTGATAGCATTGATAGTAATTGGTAGATACAACATAGCTGTGCAAACAGGATCTCAGCCTCTAAACCCTATGCACTTTCCCCCCATCCATGCTTTTTGCTGCTTTTTTTTTTTTTTTTTTTTACAAAAAGTGCACATTGTCCCATTGATTAAGGTGTGTTTTTCAATTATGCACATCTTGGCCATTCACATATATAATTGTGTTGTTCACATTTATATATGTGAACTGCTAGAGGTGTAGAAAGGCTGTTTTCATCCAGATAGTCAAATCCAATGACCTTCATTTTGTAAGAAAGAGATTGCAGTTTTTAATAGAGAAAATATACCATACTTCTAAGTAATTATTCCAATGAAAAAGTCACAGGGGAAAGCATACATTTGACACATAACCTTAAAGTGTCCAAAAGCACTTTGGTGTTTACAGTCCATTCAAATGGGGAAAAGGTCATGCCCCACCCCTTCCATCAGTGATGAATTGGAACACCTGCAACCAGAAGATGGTGAAGAGCAGAGCAGACTGCAAGATCTTTGTTCTCCCAGTGTATTGTTAGTCTGTGGAACTCCCTGCCACAGGATGTGGTGATGGCCTCTGGCCTGGATGCCTTCAAAAGGGGATTGGACAGATTCCTGGAGGAAAAGTCCATCACAGGTTACAAACCATGATGGAGATGTATCATTTCCAAGCTTAAAACCGTGGTACCTTAAGGGCCAGATTTAGGGGAGTGGTATCAGGAGACAGATATCTGGTCTCGTGTGCTTCCAAACGCATCTGGTGGGGCCACTGTGAGATACAGGAAGCTGGACTAGATGGGCCTTTGGCCTGATCCAGCATGGCTCTTCTTGTATTCTTATGTTCTTATGTTCTTATCTTCAGATCTTGGCTCCTTGGGGCCAGAACAGCTAAAGGCCCAGAGGCAGCTCTGCTGCACCTCCTCCCTGCCTTGCACATCTATTTGTGGTGCAGTTCCTTGCTACTGAGACTCCATCCACTCAGGAGCAAGACAGAAGACAAGTCCTGATCGCTATAGCCTTTCTCCAGGTTCAGAGACATTATTCCACAGATACATTAGAACAGTAGGAAACTGCTTTCGCCTCCATCTCTTACTCCTGGACTTCTTGGATTACTCTACAGTTGACCACTATGGGAAAGGGTCAGGCCTTTGTCCTAATTCACTGGGATTCGTTGTGCACTCCCAAATGCATCAGCATTCTATCTATCTATCTATCTATCTATCTATCTATCTATCTATCTATCTATCTATCTATCTATCTATCTATCTATCTATCTATCTATCTATCTATCTATCTATCTATCTATCTATCTATTGGACAGATAAATAAATTTCAGACAGGTTTGAATAGCTTGCTGAAGCCTCATGATCTATCATATTTCATGTAAGAATAATTAACACACAATTTTTTAGCAGCTAACACATGATTGTTAGCACAATACCAGTAGTAGCAGCAGTTGCTATTAAGCTGCAACATTCAAAATGATTCTGATTTCTACTGGTAAATTCAGGATAATAACAGCTCTTCAGAAGCCACCATGTCTTCTCACTGAGAAGAGGCTGAGGCAAGGAGGGAGCCACCTTATGTAGGCTCCCTTACCCAGCTAGAATACCCGGATCAGCACGAAGTCTTCGTGCCAAATGTCCGGGGTGAGAGGGCAAACGTGCCCCGCCCCCAAACTAAGTCGGGCTCGGAGCTGCCCTATTAAGCTGCAACATTCAAAATGCTTCTGATTTCTACTGGTAAATTCAGGATAATAACAGCTCTTCAGAAGGCACCATGCCTCCCCCTCCCCCCACTGGGGTTCATTTTACTCCTTTACTCAAAAATATACAGTTGCCGAAGTGTGGGGAAGTTTGGTTTCATTTGACATCTTGCTCATAACAGCTTAACATATTTCCTCTCTTCTTTGATGATAATTTTAGTCTGCTCTAACCTCATTCTGTTTTAGTGGGGTTTTCCCCCCTCTGTCTGGCCAAGGTCTTATTTCATTATGTTTGGTTTTTTTTAAACTGCTGTGGCAACTCCATACTAAGCAAGCAAACAAATAAACAAAAACAGTATTACAATCCATAAGCTCTAGTTCACTAGAAGAGGGGGGGGGGAAACTTTGTTAGAAACTTTGGAGGACAAAAAAATATCATCAGGTTTATATGGTCTTATAATGTGTTTTTAAAAAGCATGAAAAGATATGACATCCATCTCATCGAAACACAAGCAGAAATGAATGAGGTTACTGTAAATCTTTACATCAATCACGATCCAGTGATTTAGAAAACAATATTGTTTTGTTTTCATTTCACAAGTGACAAACAACTCTTCTGACTGGCTTAACATAGTCACTTTCCATTAGTCAAGACCAGAAGAAAGTTGGAATTAAAATGTGGCCCTTGGTTGCTAGGCAGCAGAGTTGTCTTGACATGGTGGTTAGTTTCCTTTTCATTGAATGACAACAGGGAAATGAAAGAAGTTTTGAAAAACTTGATAATGGTTTTCAAAAGAGGAGGATAATTGGGCTAGCTTGTTCAACACTCTGTGGAAACTTCTGCTTGGCCGTGAGGGAAGACTGTCACTAAAAATCTCAACTCTTGTACACAAACTTGACCTAGAATCTTCTCCAGATTTTCCTCAGTTCAATTTGTGCAACACTTCTCTTGGACCAAGGGGTGCAGGGGATGAAAGAGATAAGACAGATGGGTGAAGCCGAAAGGAATAAAGGAATCAATAGTTGTGATTTTAATCCATCAATGAAAAGGAGGAATTAAATGAAATCTTTAAAGTAAGGATTGCACAGAAAAGGTATTCTGAGACTAGCAACAAAATGCAGGTTATATATCTTTTACTTATACTAACAAATGACTGAATTTGACTTTTTGTAAAGACAAAACTGGAGATTATTAGGATGTGTTGGGCCATAAAGGAGAGCAATTTTCCGTCTGTCATTTTTTTTAAAAAAATGCATAACAGTTAATTGATTCTCCCTCCTTTAAAAATATATCCCTTAGGTATCAGAAACATGTGGAAGGGAACAAGATGATTGGGAAGTAAGCTTTTGTCAGAAACATTCATCCTGGAAATTAATGAGATAATAATAATTAAGTTTGCTACATGGTTGCATTAGCATTTAAGCTGATATAAAAGTCCAATTATGTATAACCGTCCATATCATTAATTTCCTTTACAAAAAACTGAGCAAAACATACCTATAATGAACGAAGGGACCAATTAGCATTGGATTAACATTCATGGTTATTTACAGTTGTTTTTGTGCTTGTTCTTGTGCTCTGACTTCCTAAAAATTTCACAACCCAAAGAGTTAGAAAAAAGGGGTTGTTTAGACGCAAGGTGCAATGAAGTGGCTGCCGCCATTGTGTCGACACCACCTCTCTCATTATACCCTCTCAATCAACACTCGGCACACAGGAAGCAGCAATAAAGCCCATCTGCCATGGTTAATCTGCAGGCAAACCCACACCCAGGGCTGCACCCGCGACTCTCCCGCCGTATTATTCTCAGATCCAAAGCTTCATAAGGGATCAGCCAAAGTCCATTAAAGTAAATAATAGCTAGAAATGACAGGCTTAGCAAGGATTGGGAGGAAGTTGAAGACCAATCTGAGCGGTGAGCTCTGATTAATAGAGAAAAGCATTAGGAGAAAAGGGGAGAAAAATGACCTCAGCCTGCTCCAAAGAATTCCTGAACCTTGGTTGTTAGGGCAAGTGCTACCATCTGAGACGTTAGTGATCCTTGAATTTCCTTCACTTTGATGCGGCTCAAATGGGAAAATTTTGAAGGTTCACCCAGGCCCCAGGCCCCAGCTGGAAAGCCGTCTGGAGTCAACCCTGTCAAAAATTCTGTTGTGTAAAAAGAGAGAGAGAGAGAGAGAGAGAGAGAGGGAGGGAGGGAGGGAGGGAAAGAGTGAGAAAGAGGAGCTTTTATTAGCTAGATGGTAACAACAACAAAAGCCTCAACTTTAATAAGAAAAATGTGTTCTATTGGTAGCATGTTACTGTTAATTACTAGATGCTAATAGTTCATAATTATCCAAATATTGCCTGGAAGCAAGTGATTGAATACTAATCAGAATAAAAAGTTCTACAACTTTTTCCAATCTACTCCATTTTTTTTTTAAAAAAAAAGTTATTTTCTTTATCTTTTTCAAACATTTATTTCACTGGCAATTAAAAAGAAGTGGTGCTGTTTAGAAAAAACTGATAGATGGGGGGCTGCTTAAAGGAACTGTCTTCTCAACCAATATTTGTTCTGTGTTTTCTCAGCTGCAACTTGTGCATAAACAGCCTAGAAAGAGAAAACTGGAATACTGACCCCTGAGGAGGACCTCTTTTTTTTTTTTTGTCGTGTCGACAGGCTCCTTTGTAGCCATAAACGAATGAAGGCAACATCAGAACAGTTGTGAAAACATATGGAGTGGCAGTGCCAACACATGCAGGGAATATTTGCTTGCATATTCTATGCATATGATTTTTTTATCCGTGAGAATGAATCCCCCACCTTGCACATTGTGGGTTCTTGACTGATTGATGGAAAACATGCAAGGTATTTGAGCATCACCTTAGCTCTTTCATAAATGTCAGTCTGCTCTCATCTAAAGTCATAGCTGCAATATTACCTGGGAGCAGGTTTGATTGAACTAATTGGGACTTAATTCTAAGTAGACTTGCATGCAATGCAACACAGAAAGATTTTTTTTAAAAGTCTTTAAAATTAAACAATTCTACACCTTGATAAAAATGTTCAACAATATGGGAGACAATTGTATAGATGTGGTCTATAAATGTCAAGATGGAAGAGGATAATCCATCCATATAATTCTTGTTACCTGATGTAACAAGAGCTTATATCATTTTGTAACTTAACTAAGAAAAGAGGTTTCCTAATATGTATGGCATTTATTCCTCTTCACTCCTATAAATAAAATGGGAGTGAAGAGGAATAAAAATGATGGCTGTGCCATGAAACTGCTGATAACCTGGCTAATGCACTGTTTGTCTCCACGTGATGCAATTTTCATATTTTAATCTTAAATAGAACTAGAAATGACAATTATGAAAAGATAAAATAGATACCACCAACAGCTGTAATGGCTATCTATGGTCCTCAAGAATAGGCAAACAGGTACCGTAAATCAATATTAAATTCTCTGAATATTCTGGTATAACAACCACAATACCATATAACCTCATTATAAGCAAACCCTTATCCATTTTGGACAGTTCTCCCGAAGAATGCCATATCTGCAGCTAACTAGACTTCTGTAATTTTAGGTTGGCCCTCTTGAAAGGGAGGAAGAATTGCAAGTCTTTCTATTTAGATATATGTAACATTTATTGAAAGGGTTAAACATTCATGATACTTATGATTATTAAATATTTTTAATCAGTTTCAGGTTTTATTTAAATATCTTTCTGTTGAAATTCATTATTTTGGCAGCAATCTTCAGAGCAAAATTTTGATCAGACATGCTCGAAATACACTCCTTTTAGAAACAATTTCTTTCTAAAAAGAGGTTATGCCATTAAAGTATATCTTCAAATACTTTAAAAATGAACGGTCTAATAAGCAAATTAATTATGACAGTGGGCTGACACAGCATTTGCAGCACTTAAATTCAGTGATATATAACTGTAGAAAAGTTTTATTTGGCTGTTTGCTTTATTATAAGTTCACAAAGAAAAATTCTCAGCCAATATTTTTAGTTAACAACCATTTGTTTTTCTCTTTGTATTCTACAGAACAAACAACAGCACCACTGTTGTTGTCATCCTCATCATCTATTCCATGTTATAATTCCATTGTACAATATAATGCTCCACATTCTGTCTCTGAAAACGTGAATTGCCTTAATTAGATAAGTCACATCACCGCTGAAAGCCAGTTTTTCCTTTTTTTAAAAAAAGCCAAAATGTATTTAACATGACCCAATCTTCCTGTTAAGGTTTGTCTATGGCTGCAACTTTGTGTCGGGACAAAATGTTGTGTGATTTGGATTGAGAGATATGGCAAATTCAGATTTCGACCTGCCTAATAAAAAAAAAGTGAAATGTGTAAACAATGGGCATTGGCATTGATTCAAGTACACATTTACTGTAGCTTGGAATGAATGTTTTGTGCTCTAACAGAAATAATAAGCTTTAGCATCATTCAATGAAATCCATTATTCTGCATCAAAGCCGATCTGTGATATCAAGCCATTAGGATTGCTGAGAATTTAAAGAAGGAAAATAGCTTGTGTGGCGCTAAATCTGAATTGTTTGGTTTATTAGAGAGGGTCCCCAGCATCCCTCTTGTACGGTTGGCTACTTATTCCTAGATATTTTCTTTATGTTTCTGCTCTATAGTCATTGTCCAAACCACAGACTCCCATGGGTTTTTCCTTAGATACTCCTTCCTCTGTGATGCAAAAAGTATTTGATGGTGGTAAAAACAGCCAACATATTGATTAGCTTTAAAAGATTGCATTGCTTTCTGTGGCCAGTTACAAAATATGTACCACATGGAACACAATACTTTAAATGGAAAGATTACAATCCAGCACATCTTTAAGTTGACATCAGCCACATTTATTCATCTAAAATTTGCATGCCCATCGATATGCAAACTGCGCTCAGTGGATGTTATATAGTCATGTACATTTAAAGAACACATGGCTAGTACATTCTGAAGGGCTAGATTCAGAAGAAAAAATTGATGCCATAGATGCAACTAGGGGCAACTATATATAAGACAAAATGAGAAAGTATTTGCCATGAAGTTGCACCGAGGAAGTCAAGTTTTTCTAGGTTACTTCATTTCAGCCAACCACAGAGAAGTCAGCAGAGAGAGGGGAGGGAATTAGCCTTATTTGCAACTTGTTAAACATTTCAATAATCTCCTCCCCACATCAAATTCTTGGGTCTACCTTCATATTCCCTTCCCTTCCCTTCCCTTCCCTTCCCTTCCCTCCCTCCCTCCCTCCCTCCCTCCCTCCCTCCCTCCCTCCCTCCCTTCCTTCCTAAGTCTTGCTGTGTTACCACTAAGGCAGGTGACAAATCAAGAGAGAGGAAAGGAGGGAGAAAAGTTGGCAGAAAACTAGGAGGAAGTTTTAAGGTAGCTCTCTTGAGACTATGGCTGCCCCGCTCTGCCCTGTGCGGAGCAGGGGCGTCTTTGCCGGCCGGCTGAACGAGGCGGCTATTGGCTGCTCCAATTATGCAGCCTACGCTTGGGGAGCACAGCTTTATAAGACCCTGGCATGCTCCCCACCATCTGCCTGCGCAGTCGCCGGATCCCCTGCCCTCCCGCCACTCTTTATAATGTGATGGTGATGCTTTGCTGGTTGCTTCTGGGCCGGATGGGAATTTTTGACCACCACTCTGATTGGCCGTGAGTGGTGGCGTGTTTTCGCCCATGCCACCATTCACATGTTGGCAATGGGTTGCTAGGTAATTACACCAGTCACACTTTAGCGGGTAGGGCATAGAAATGTTAATTATCTAGGTCCTGGCTTGAAGTTCCATCTCCAGACCCTCAGCAGCCCTCAATTAATAAACTAGAGTAGGAATTAGTTAGGGATTAATAATACCAACCCAACCACACTAGAGAGGGCTGCCAATGTCTAATTAAATTGGTTGATGCCGAAAAGACCTTGAAGGTATCCTCCCTGTGGCAGCTTAACGGGCCACAGGAAATTGGCTGACCAATGGGACCTAGAAAGTTTATTGTTGGCGCCTTAATCTTGCGCTACGTCACAGGCCCTCCTAAAATTACAGTTCAGTTATAATTAAGTTTAAAGTTGGTTCCTGTGATTAATAAAGTTGTGGCCCTTAATTAATCCAACCTAAATGTGTGTCACCTCTTTATTTCAGCCTGGACAGGCAATGCGTTCTGCAAATTTGAACACTCAGAGTACAGCTAACTTAAAACCTCCTCCACATTATATCATTTCTCTCTCTCCACCCCCGCTCCCACCAGTTTACTTATTTCTTTCAATTATTTATATGCTGTCTTTCTCCACATTGGAATCAGCTGCCCTAGCACCAGAATGGCAAGAATTAAAATAGCAAGCCAATAAGTAATGGAAGGGGAAGAGATGAAGATGAAGGGAAGATCATTCAAATGTCAGCCAGCCAGTTTTCTTGCTGCCCTGTATCTCTCACTGCTACTCTAGTTGGCTGGGATGGTTTTAAATACAATGACTGCAAACCCTTCCACATTGGCTCAAGCAACCACACTGCCTGAATTGATGCAAATTCATTCAATTTTTTAAAAAATAGAAGCCCCAGAAGCAGATTTCTGTGAGAGACTGTCAGAGCTGATTCACATTTACTTTTACATCAGGTAGTCAATGGAATATAATGTGAATCAGACTGCCCAGTATTAGAGCATTTCTTAAATTATTTGTCCATGTTCCACCCTCTGCTTGGAAAGATAGCTATGATTCTTTGGAAATATTTTGATGAATTAATCCTAACTATGTTCCATAATAGTGCAACTCTATCCATGTCTGGTCATGAGTAAACTCTATAGTTCAATGAAACATACTCCATCTGAAAAAGTATAAATGATAGCTTCAGTGACTGTTCATATCTGGAAAGTGCTTCAGGTGAAACTACATTTTTATCCCTGTAATTCAGTGAATTTACTTTATACTGTCTTCAAAAATATGGAAATTGCAATAGAAAATTCCATGTAACAAGCTCCTGGTTTTTTTTTGGGGGGGGGGGGTTGCATCAAGTAGCCCGCAAAGTATATTTATCCCATCCACAATATACTTAAAACAACCTTGTTTAACCCTATTTTATTTTAACACAGGATGAATTAGACCCAGACTTCCCCATGCTCAATGGGTCTATTCTAAGAATGACTAAGCTTGGCTTACACATAAATTGTTAAAATGGACACAGGCTCAGTGTTGGAATCCTGCAGTTAAGACTGCCATTTTTCTTACTATAAGCCTCAAGATTATGCTTGTCATCTTTACTGCTTTCTTTTGTTGACATTATATTTAAGCAATCATATTTACCAAAAGGAAATATTTTCAATTCTCTGAGTGCCTGAAATTAAGTTCCCCCAAATGATAAAACCTATGCACAGGAGAGAGGCATCAACCAACTTGAGGAAAGTCCAAGTTTTGCAGAAATAAAAAATGAAGTCTTGAGTACCCTTTGATTTGCATGTGGGATCAAGAGCGTTGATAAAGCATGTACTTAGTAGTCACACATTATATCTAATTCTTGGGAATGGTCAACAAAAAGCAGGAAAGAATACAATGGAGTAGCCAAAAGAAAGACATGGATTGAGTGCTGGGACTCTGCACTGGAAGACTATGCAGTACAACAGTTTGTTGTGGGGCCTGTTTATTTTTGTAAAAGAAAGGAATTATATTTTGGTCAATGTGATAAGATAAAATACACTGAGGAAGAAAACTATGTTAAAATTAGGCCCTGGTTTTGCTGAAAACACATTCCTGTAGGAGAGAGGTGATGGAGGAAGACTTTAGGATTAGGAACTCAGACTCCAAAGAATCACATGGTTAAGTCTTGATGACCAATAAGGTGGGGAAAGCAAGCTCATTGGCAGATGAATTGAGAAAAAATCCTGCTGTGCCACAGGGCACTTATAGCAATTAATGAGCTCCTTCTAAAGTCTCTTTTTGCCCTGATGTGGTATCTCCCCTTGTGGGGTAAGGGTAAGAAAGTACCACCACAAATTCTTGCCTATGAAGATTTAGTTGAGAGTAAGAACTTGGAACCTTCCATATTCCTTAAGCACAGACCATTAGTAAGGCCTTTTAGGCATTTTAGTAAAATGTGTTAGGTATGTGAGAGAGGTGGATTTGCATCTCTTGGGAGACTGGTACAAAGAACTTCAGATTTTTACTCTTTTTCTCCTTAATGCAATGCAAACATACTGTTTATCATGTTTGCACCAGAAGTGTCTCAGTCCACGGGATAGGGCAGGTGGTAAATCTACATCTATAAATCAAGAAGTCTAGGCCCTGCCAGAAAGCAAAGCAAAGGGAATTCCCTACCGAAAAGACTTACAGTCATTTTATAGCAAGCAAACACAAACCTGCCCAAACACTGCATTCATAAGCACTCCTTCTGAATAATCTCCCCCTGCCCCCACTGGCTCATAGTTTGAGGCTAAGCAATTGGTGACCTGATAGGGGATCTTTTCATTCAAGGGAAAGGTTTGGATTAAAGAAGGGCAGTAGCTCAAAGAAAGGGTCCATATTTCACATGAAGAAAATACTGATCTCCATCCTTGCTGCCCTTGAGTAGGGCTTCGAAAAGATTCAGTCTGAAATCCTGCACAGCCACGGCCTTTGACTGTAGAGAACATTGAACCAGATGGACCAACCGTCTTGGACATGAACTAAGGTGGTTGAGACATACTCTGACAGAATATCTCCCTGACCTCCACAGGGCTGTTCTTCCAGCCTCAGCAGACATGCTTCAGTTTTCTCAAGCTTCAAACATTTAGTATTAAATGCATGCTTTGTTGCAGGTTGGCTGGATCCTTTTTAGGATCAAGGCGGGGTGAATATATTTTAAATTGTTGCATTGATTTGTATGTTACCTCCATATTTTGCTACCGTACCTGAATTCTGTGGTGGATGCTATATAAAAGGCTGCCTTTGCAGTCTGTTCAAAGAAATAAACAGGGATGGTTACTCTGCCATTTAGTTGGGAAACCAGTCTTAACAAACAAGGAAACACCACTTTATAGCATTGGCCTGTTTCTCCAGTATACATCAAAAACAGCTGAAGGCTGATTTTAAACTGTCTTTCACTCTGAGTGTATTTAACTGTTGGACTTTATTAACAGACTGGTTCCTTTATGCCATGGATAACAAAGAAATGACATTAATGTTCATCTATAGTTTGGTTGGTGATCATATATGTAATTTCATTATGGGAATGGCTGCAAGTTTTCTCTCCCCCCTCCCCAATATGTTCCTAGAAGTGAGTTTATACCAGCATGAGCTTATAGATCAGTGTACATATATAAACCACTACCACCCACAATAATCTCTTTAGACATTTCTCTGCATAGTTTCAAGTTCCCAAATGAAATGTGAGATGGCTCCTTACAAACATGGGCGATGAAATGGACATTAGTGAGCCATTTGTTGGGCTAGGTGTGGTGGTGATGTGCTGTTTATTTAAGCCAAGCTTTGCCAGTCTGTCTGTCTTTCTCTCCTCGGATAATAATCATGGGGACCCAGATGCTTGAGTAGGTAAGTGAGGTTTCTCTACAAGCCCCACCTAGCAATTTGGCAGATACTGTGAGCAGATGTGCTGGCTTTGTGATTTGATTTCCCCCCCTTGCACACCAATATTGGTTGGTTTTTTGATTGGTAGCTTCTGCCTCTTTGTGCTGTTCATACCGTCTTCTCTGTGGTGGTAATCCTGCATGCAGGCTACACCATTTAAAGCAGCAGGTAAGTTGAGGGAGGGGTTGTATGATTCAATGGCCTTCCATATGAGGGGGGAGGGGGAAGCCCTCCAAAATGTACATGCCAGACAGGATCATGCTAGCAAAGAGTCATTTCGGCTACCTATAGCAGCTTCCTAATTGGAGATGTGTGTATGTATTTGTCTACAGGAAGCATTCAGATGTGTGTACTCCTCCCTTGCATACCAGGACAATACAATCAAGACACATGTTCACCACCTGAGAAAGAGAAAGCTTTGAGTTCTTAGTCCTTGCCATCTCCAATTTTTTATAAAAAATGGAACACTGGCACACAAAAGCAATAGTGGAACCATTCCCCCCACACACACACACGAAATTGGCAGAATTGTTTACCTTCTAGCCCCTGGAATAATCTAAACATGAGAATTAACCTTATATGCCTTGGTTTCCCAGTTAGCCAAATGTAGTGTGTACGTTTCACTGTGACTGCCCTTGTCCATGGAAACAACAAAGATTCAGTGAATGCCATAGGTACCAAATCATCATCATCATCATCATCATCATCATCATCATCATCATCATCATCATCATCATCATCATCATCATCATCATCAAAATAATAAAAATACTGCACATACCCACCAAATACAAAGGATAAAATAAGCTGCATCTTAGAAATGTCAACAGCTAACAGACTTAGCAGTGTATCAGAATATGGAAGATTTATTAACCGAATACCATATACAGTAATTCAAAGATTTTTTTTATCTGTGCATGTCTTTTGTTTTTAAATAAAGGAATTATTGTTCAATATAAAGAAAAACAATAACAAGTGAAAATGTTTTCTTTTTCTTTCTTTCTTTCTTTCTTTCTTTCTTTCTTT
>JAHTLZ010000379.1:38995005-39006553 GCA_023846285.1 Phrynocephalus versicolor | reverse complement strand
TCTTTCTTTCTTTCTTTCTAAATGCATGGTTCCATCATCTACCATACCAGTGTTGGGTTTTTTTAATACTTGAGAAAGTTTCAAGTTATTAAATATCTTATTATTTATTTAGTATAATAATGTACAATTTAGAAATCCTTATATTTGTAGACATTATTTACATTCGTTTTTATTTTGATAGATAGATAGATAGATAGATAGATAGATAGATAGATAGATAGAGAGAGAGAGAGAGAGATCTTCTATCACATTTATCTATAGCAGAATCAGGTTAGTCAGTCTGAGCACCAGCAATATTTGTTCCACAGTTAAACTGTAGCTGTTCTGTTTTCTGCTTCAGTATTTTTCATGGCAGAAGTAATTATCTAAAAACATGTTTAATAATTTTAAACATGCCCTAATAATTTGTTTCTTTTTCTCTTTCTATATGTTTAAACCTCACCTATTTTTAAAGACAAAGGAGCAAAATGTATGCATCCTTGACAACATTTTTTTCTTTTGGCCTATATATTCTACATCACTTCCTACAACAAGTTATCAACTTGAATGAATTTTCTCAAGGTGGATGTTCTGCTCCAGATTTATTTGATCTTTGGAGCAAATAAATAAATAAATAAATAAATAAATAAATAAATAAATAAATACAATCATGAAGCAATTGACATGGTGACTCATTACAGAAATGTACCCAACATGACCACAGCTATACCTAGGAAGCAAACCATCAGAACTTTTTAGGGGGCAGTCCTTTGAGGGTATTGCATCCAGTTTCTAGTCTGACAGATGCTGAAATATCTGAAGTCACTTAATTAGATCTCTTTGGAAGAAACAACCCCATGCTTTCCATCCTATGCTGAATTTAAACACGGATACTGTATGCACTGTATGTACTTTGGAATACTGTATTCCTAAGGAGAGCTACTGAAGTTGTTGCTAAACAGTATGCACACACATAGTATAAGCTGCCTTGGTTTCTTTGGGGGAGAAATGCAGGAGAGGAATATTTTAAATAAATAACAAATAACAAATAATCATGAACTTCAGTTCTTCCCTCACCATCCAGCACTGAAATCTGTTTCAAAGTTCCTTTTCCTATGCTATTTATCAAAAACAAAACAAAACAAAACAAACACTTGTTCTGTGTTTCTATACTTTTTTTTAGTTTTTGGAGGGGAAAACAGCTCCCTGGATTATTTCAAAATGGCCGTGATAAGCATGGTGGAATAGTGTCGAGATTCTCCGTAAGGCACCCATCTTCATCAGGGCTGAAGGGCAACTATCTTTTGTGTTCTAACTCTTTTTTAAAAGTTGTTCTTGGTTCCATTTTTTTTAATGTGCTGTTTCACATAACCTTGCTCTTTTAAAATCACTTGGAGAGCTGATGCTCTTGATTCTTCTTCACCTGGCCTTTCCTTAACAAAAATAATTGGGCAGATTGGTAGATTTCTAAACAATTTATGCAGAATTTATAAATGTATCAAGAGGAAATGAGATCTTGGCCTGTAATGTTTTTAGACAGGAATGATTCACAGGCAATCTAGTTGATCCACGTCAATTAGGCAGTGGGGTAGTTATAAACTATTTATTTACATTATTGTACAACCTTTGTTTTAAGCATCTGTTGCCTCTGTCAATTTTATTATTACATATTGTCTCTCGCTCTTCCCCCAGGAATACACTCTAATTTTAAAAGACTGGTTATATGTCTCAATTTCTACCAAGATATTTTTTTTTTAAAAAGATAAAAATGTAAAGGACAAGACCTTACTTTTTATCTACCTATATGTTCAAAAGTCCAGTTGACAACATTTAAGTAAGCCTAGGAAAGGCAAACTTTTTGACATTACTTCTGTATATGGAGATATAAAATTGATTTCTATAGTCTATCATTTAATGTCATCCTCCCTTCTATGACAGCAATAATAAAGTATGATGGTTTCCATTCTTATGATTAACAGCTTCTGCTGTGCAGGTTTCTCTGTTTCCTTGGCACTAGCAATACTTTCGCACTGAGCGACAAATTCCTAAAGAAAATGAAAGGCTTTACCTAGCCTGTGTATCACTTTATAGCTTCAGGGAAAGGAAAACTTATTTTTAAGGGTGTTTTCGCACCAAAATTTAACTTAGGAAGAAAAAAAAGATAGAAGGAAGGTTCCATCTTCAACAAGAATAGTGTTTCCTACTCTTCCCAGTAGGTGTCACTGTTGTGACTGCAAGATAGCAATTTTAAGACCAACAGTAGGTATTTTTAAAGGGTTTTCTAGCATTTATTCCTACATATTCATTCTCTACCGCATTCATCTCTATAGACACCAAAAGAGTTGGCAAGCATTAAGATCATCAAGGATAAAAGGGATGACAATTTATATAAAAAAGATGCAAAGCCAATACTTCATAGATAACACAGTAAGAAATAACTAAAACAGGAAATTTGCCAGTTTATAAATCTTTTGCAAGATAGAGGAAATAAGAGGGTAGGAGGAAGAAGTGGAAAAGTTAGTTTTGTACCTTGCATAGAGATTTTATTAAACCATTTAAAAGTTTAAGGACTTGATCTTTAGATTTTTAATTTCTGTTAAATGCAAATTTCTCTCTTTTGTATTAGACTGGGTTTAAATTTGGTATATCCACCATAAATATACATTGTTCAAGTGCAATAAAAATAGGATGCAAAACAACATTCTATGTTGCTAGCAATATGCAAACCAAGAGAGTAGGAGAAACCCAGTCTCATTTTGAATTACAAATAGAGCAAGTCAATGGAATCTCAATTAAAAATTAAATTCTGGTGCAAAAAAACCACACACACACACACAACAGTAATAGGAAGCTAAAGAAAGCTAAGGAACAGCTATGTGTCATTTCAGAAACAGAATGGATTAGTGCTATTTGCAGTGGGAAAGGCTACTTAGAGAATATACTGTGAATACTTTTAAAGTCACTTTTTTCTTCTTTTGCAACAGTTAGAAAAAAGTAAAAGCAGGCTTTCACTATAACTCAGAAACTGTTTAAAACACTATTCTATATTTCCTATTCAAAACATATGGTTTTCATTGATCTAGAAACATGTAAACAAACTGTCATACCATTAGTAAAAGTTTTTTCTCCTAAGTTGCATTTCTATGTCCAGGTTACATGCCCTCTGTAAACACATCCACCTACTTCTACCCTGATGCACAGAGTTAATGCTGCTAACTTTATTCATAAAATCTGACAGCTGCATGAAATGCCATACAGGACACCACTTAGTCTATTAATTTTCTCAGACTTAAGACCATTAGCTTTTTTAAAAACTACAACTCCCAGAATCCCCAGCCAGCATGGAATGGCTATCCAAAAAAAAAAAAAGTAACATTTCTGCACTCTTTCTTTCTGCTTTAATTCTTTAGAAGGAGAGTTCTAAACACACAGGATAGCTTCGTTTGAGAGAGAAAGGAAGAGCGAGAAGATCAAAAGACACTTCCTACTTGAACAAATACATGGATGGGCCATCCGTTCTGTGTACAGCTTGGCTCTACAAAGTTGCCTGCCGTCACTTCTCTCTTGTTTGCATTTCTCGGTTCAAATCAATTAAGACGAGAACTTGGCTGCAGCTAGGGAGTGTGGCCAGTAGAGGCCTCTTCAGACGTGCCTTACGATTGAGGACCTTTGGAATGGACCTGAGCAAATCATATGCTGTTTGCTTAACTACTTGAAAAGACTCTGTTGCACAAGTGGGGGTTGGAGGGGGGATGGAGAAGAAAGAGAGCAAGAAAGAGAAAGAGGAAAGGGGGTGGGGTGGGGAAGAAACTTTTTCATGCCTTTTTTGGTTGCAAAACGGCTGATTAATGTTGCCCTTTGCGTTAATGAAGTTTCAGGTAAAAAGGAAACAAATTTTAAAATGAAGAAAGTAGTCTATGAGGACGCACAAATTAAGCAGAGACTTTACCATATGCTGTGGCTGGAGCTCAGGCTGGCCTTTCTCTTGTAGTTACCTGTGTCAAAGCTACCCCATCCTCTACATGAATGCCCAAGCTCAATAGCCATTTGAATGAAGGCTTTAGTTTGATTCGCTATACAAGCGGGACTGTGTCAGTGTGTTTTCTTTCTCAGAGTCACTAAGTGATTTCTATATCTGTTGTCATGGTGATCTTGCAAAGCAGGGGGAAAAGTGGGGGCCGAGTGCAACTTCAAGCTTTCTCCACACCCTCTGTGGTGGGGGGGGTGAGGGTGGGGAAACAGAGATGTTGTCGAGCAGGACCTATAAAACATTGGTCTTTCTCCGGGCCTTCTGTTTTGTTCCCTGATTGTCAATAAAACTCATTTTAAAGGGGAAGGGGACAAGGACATCGAAATGTCATCTGTCACTGGGTTAGAGAGATTAAGTTTGTTTAGGACCTTGTGCGCGACAAAAGGCCACTATTTGCTGGGCCGATACAAAGCGGCTGCAGCTATTGGAGTTGGGGGGGTCTCTGGATTTAGAGAAGGCGCTCAGGCGAAGGCTAGGGTGGAACAGATCAGCTCACTTGCAGGTGACGGAAAGAGGATCCTTGACATGACAAGCACCCAAAGCACACAACAGAAATAAATGCGGCGTTCAACTCAAGCCCTGCCGCTTCCTTTTGATTCCCATGCCTGTTACAAAGGCAGTGGGTTACTCAAGTAGGCCCGAGGTAAGGAAACTGCCTTTGACTACAACCATACCCCCACCAACACATTTGAGAAATATGTCACAGACACCTGATAGCCCTTGAATGCTTGATAAAAGAAGATAGTGTGTATGGGGGGGAGTCCCCCCCCTGCTCATTAGCCTTCCCACCCACCCCTGGGGAAAATCTAACAATAATAGGTGCTGCATTAACTCAGCATTTTCTCCATAATGAGGCTAAATGGAAAGTACAGATTAATGAAGACATTGGTGTTATTAAAATCAAATCCTGCCGTTCATATGCTTTTCTTAATAATGAACATTGTAGCTATTGGAGAGGAAGAAAGGGAGGGGTTTCCCCACCATTAATTTGGCACATAGCCCAGATCTCATTCAACCAGAACCTATACACTGCAGAATGCAACCCATGGCCTTTTTCTTCCATGTGTGTGTGTGTGTGTGTGTGTGTGTGTGTGTGTGATACACATGTGTGCGTGTGTGCGCGTGCGTGCGCGTGCGCACACACACACACACACACACACACACACATCTGGGTAAAAGAAGGGGAGTTCTTTTACCAGAACATTTCTTCTTATTGCAAAAGGTGTTTCCTCAGCTCAGATATTCATTAAAACAGTGTGTCCCAGCCGTGTTGATTTTGACACAAAACCTTGTCAGGCAATTGAGTAATGAGTATCCTTATGATGACTTGAGTTTAGATGATTTGCACATCTTTTGGAATGTAAGCCAAAGGTTTTAATGTCCATAGGTTATGTGTAAAACCAATGGAAGCCCTTTATTTATTTATTTATTTACTTATTTATTTATTTATTACTAGTGACAGGTGCTTGCTTGGAATTTGGATCATGTTTGGCTGAAAGCAAAAACACTAACTGCATCTGTGCTGTTTCTGCAGTTTTTGTGGAAACCCTCAGGTGGGGAAAACAAACAGCCAAGTCATATAACAGAGGGCAAAGGCTGCATATTTCCACCAGGCCCACAACCAGGGCCTGTGTGTCACTCAGGAGCAAACATGGATTTTGCATCTCCACCCTCCCAGTACAGGGGGCAGAATACTACAAAATATAAATCCTATTTTGTCTCTTTGGCACCCTGCTCAGTGCCATGCCCGGTGCACATGCCTCACTCCTCACTTGTGGCTCTTCCACAAGGCACCTTCCTTTCTGCCACTGCTTTATGTCAAATCCAGAATACATAGAGCTAAAATATGTCAAATTAAAAAAAAAGTGATACAATGAAAGGCAGAGAAGGGAATTAAAACCATCAGTACCATATAGGGAAAAGATACTAAGTCAGTATTAAAAGAGGAACAAACTTACCCATTCAGTGGAGCACAAAACTTTTCCTTCACACTTCATTTTCCAGTGCCTGAGGTGGGTATCTGATTTCCACTGAAAAATCAACCCAACTTTCTTTTAGTAGTAAAGTTGGAGATTTCCAATAGACATGGGCACGACTCGGCGAAATCCTCGTTTCCGTTTCTGTTCCTCGTTTCCGTTACGTAACGGAACGAAGAACGACAATTACTCCGCCAGAACTCGAACTCGAACCTACTAAAGAAAAATTGGGTCTGATTTGTCATGGTCGTTCCTGGCATCGCAGCGATCGCGCGATGCCAAGCAGCACAGAAAAAAAGTTTTAAAAATAAATTAAAAAACCGATTCCCGGCCAAAAAAGCAGGCGAAAATATGCCTGCCTGAGTGAGGGCACCTACCAGAGGGGTGGTTTCTGGGGGGGGTCCCCGGCCTCCCCCCCCTCTCCTGGGCTGCGCATCCTCGTCGTCTCGAAAACTCGCCAAGTGGCGGCACAGAAAAAAGTTTTAAAAATAAAAAAACCCCGATTCCCGGGCAAAAAAGCAGGCGAAAATATGCCTGCCTGAAGAGGGGTGATTTCTGGGGGGGTCCCCGGCCTCCCCCCTCCTGTCCTGGGCTGCTCTGGTGGGGGGCATCCTCGTCATCTCGCCGCCAACTCGCCAAGCGGCGGCACAGAAAAGTTTTAAAAATAAAAATACCCAGATTCCCGGCCAAAAAAGCAGGCGAAAATATGCCTGCCTGTGTGAGGGCACCTACCAGAGGGGTGGTTTCTGGGGGGGGGGGTTCCCGGCCTCCCCTCTCTCCTCTCCTGGGCTACGCATCCTCGTCATCTCACCAACTCGCCATGCCATGCGGTGCGGGAGGGGGATCCAAAATGGGGCGACTGCAATATTTATTTTGAAATCGTGGTGGTCCAAAAACACACCAAAGCACCACAGAAACATGCGAAAATAGCTATTTTAAAACTGCCTGAATTTTTACAGTAGCAGCAGTGGGTTTTTCTTGCAACAAAACATCTCCATTGATTTTATTTGATTTTATTTTTATTTTTATTTTTTTACACCTGCACGCAATGATGGGCTGGCCATGGGAGTGGACGATGCAAATTTTTGGAGCCATTCCACCAATTGCATGGCCACTTGACTAGGTTTTGACCGAGACTTCTGGGATGTGCCAGTCGGGCATAAAAAGCCCACTAACCCTAGCCTGAACCCGAACCCTAACCCTAAGCCTAACCCATACGCCAGTACACTGTCCTTCTTAGTGGGTCAGAGAGGCACCCAGAGGTGCACCCCATGAACTCATCCTAACCTTACCCATAACCCTAAGTCTAGCCCTTGCGCTAACCCTAACCCTAAGCCAAATCTGTACTCGCATTGCACTACACACACAAGTACAGTTCCCTTCTTAGTGGACCACAGAGCGCCCAGACTGAGGGAGCCTTCCCCCAGTGTGCACTGTGACACTGCACTATACCAGCAGTGGGCCTGTGGTCAAAGAGGCACCCAAAAGAGAGGTGCCTCTGCCACTCAACTTGGTATGCATATCCAGTTGGCTATGCATGCCATTTTGTAGCGGGCCAGAGGAGGCACCCACCCAGAGAGGTGCCTCCAGGAGCCCGCTTTCCCTTCGCGGGCCAGAGGAGGCACCCACCCCAGAGAAGTGCCTCCAGGAGCCCACTCCCCCCTAAACCAGTACTAACGACAGACGAAAAAACGACAAATGAAACGACAAATTTTTGAAAAATTTTGCAACAAACGGAAACGAGCCGAAACGGGCCAGCTCTGACACACGACAACTCGAAAACGTCATTTTCCCTGGTCGTGCCCATCTCTAATTTCCAACAGTGTAATGTATTGACTTTGCCCCTTTCCCCATCTTTTTACTCTCCTAGGAGTACAGTTTATGTATGTGCAGATGAAGGCCTGAATTTCTGTGACTAAATCAGGATTTAAGATGTTAGGGTCTCTCCCCTCTCACCATCAAGATGCCTTCTTTTTTTGGTACTTTAGTGTCACTGCCAATGTTCGTAATGGCTGCCATAAATCAATCTGTGTGGCAATTCACATCCCCATTCTCAACAACAACAACAACAACAAAAATAAACAAAAAAGCTTGTTGCTATGGATAGTGCTGCTTGGTGCCCCTACTGCTACTGTTACTTGTTACTTATTGACAGTGTCAAACGAGGATCAGGGAGAGCAAACCCACAGTGAACCATGAAGGTCAGTGGCCAATTTGGAGCTAACCACCATGCCTCATTATACCTCAGGCTACCACCTGGCTATTGTGGAAAAAACTGCTTCTCTACTATGGTGTTCAAAACCACCATAAACCATTGTCAGAGGGATAGTCAAGTTAATCCATTGCAGCAGAAGCAACGGCAAAAAAACTACCCACAAAGTGTTTCCTGGTTTAAGATTTTGTGGATTACACCACACTTCAGAAGAAGATACATCTGAAGAAATGAGTTACAGACTTGTTTTTAAGGTTATGCTAGATTCTAATTTAGTGGCCCCTGAATGTGTTATTTGGTGTTAATGTTGATGCATTGCAGCTGGCTGCCTCTCTTGTCTGTAAAAGCATCTAACAAAGATGACTTGCTTATCATTAAATGGCATTACATGCCTTTTTTCTTTTTAATTTGGTGTCACCAGTAAGTAGAATGATCTCTTTAAACCAATTCCAGGTTATGTATTAATAAGTTAAAGAACAAGTTAAAATGATTAAGTCAACAACAACAAACAACAACAGTGTGCCAGAAAGTCAATTCTGATTTAAAGTCATTTCTGACAATCAAGTCAATTTTGACTTATGGTGACACTTTTCAGGGTTTCCTAGGTAAAATAAGCCTCGTGGTGCAGTGGTTAAACCACTGTACTGCAGACAAAATTGTGCTCATGACTATATGCTTATGAAAATACAACTGAAGAAGTAAAAGCAGTAACCATTAAAAATTATCCGACTCTAAGAAAATATTCAGGACTGCAATCTTTACTATTAAAAGCCTATCTGACAATATGGGTATTTCACTGTCAGTGGAAGGATAAAAGGGCGGGGCAGCCTGTATATAAGCAGCACAGTTTCTGTTATTTTAATTTAGAGTCCTCAGAAGTAGTTTACAATTCTTCTAGGGATGTCATGGAACCATGCAGGTTGCCCAAACCCAGGAGATACCTCAGGAGGACCAAACTCAGGAACCTCCTGGCCTCTGGCTCTACAGCCAGATACCCAAACCACTAAATCCAACCAGCTAGATTTAAGATAATTAAGCTAAGTTAATTAAGTTAGGAGTATATAAAATGAATGCATGGATGAATGCAGTTTAAATGAACAAACACGCCCTCCTCGATCAATATCTAGCCCTACTGGCACTGCAGTTTAATGTTGTTAAATATGGATGAGAATGTGGCCCAATCTCTTGGGTTCTATGGGGTTATGTTTTTAAATGAATATTGAAAACACTACTCTCTAAAAGTTGTTTCAAGTCATTGCTGCTTTCTGCCAATACTATGGTATCATCTGCACATCTTAAATTATAGATGTTTCTTCAATTAATTTTCGTTCTTCCTTCCTCTAAATCTAGTCCAGCTTTCAATATATGTTCTGTGTACAAATTAAACAAGGGGAGAAAATGAATTCTTGGCTGATGCCTTTGCCTATAGGGAGCCACTCTGAGCTCCATATTATTTCTTAGTGACAGGTTCTTGAATATAGTACAAGTTGCACATCAGGGCAATCAAGTTCTGAGGCACACTCACTTCTTTCCACAAAAAACCCAAGTTTCTCATGGTCTCTACACCATCAAAGGCTTTGCTGTAGTCTTTAGACTGATTGTCTTCTGAAACTCTTTGGTACACTCTAGTAGCCCATGGATATCTACAGTATGATTGCAGGTGCCTCTTCCTTTTCAGGAATCCAGCTTAAACATCAGGCACTTCTCACTCCATAGAAAGTAAAACCCTTTGTTGAAACATCTTGAACATGACTTTGCTTGCATGGGAAATTAAGGCAATGAACTTGTTGCTACTGCATTCCATGGTACCTCATTTCTGGAGACTGGAACTTATATTGAGCATTGCCAGTATAGGAGCAGACTCAGAGAAACTCAAGGGTGGCAGTTTTGATATAAATCAGGGCTGTCCAACTTGGAGCAGCCCACGGCCTACCTGCCGCTCCCAAAGATCCCCCGCGGTCAACTTGTGGTACGGGCATGTTTGTGCGAAAATAGCGGAAGTGGCAGGGATGTCAGCGGTGATGTTGGCAGTGGAGGTGATGGCAGTGGCAGTGACAATGTTGGTGGTGGGTCTGGCAGGGAGGGGGCAGCAATGTCATTGGTGGCAGAGATGATGACAGCGGTGATGAGGGTAGCAGGGGTGGTGGTGGGGTTTGGGTTGCCGTGGTGGTGGTGACAGGGATGGCAATGATGGCAGCTGTGGCAGTGGTGGGGGCGGCAATGGTAGTGGGGGTGGGGGTGGGGATGGGGTTGACGGTGGCAGCTCCAGCAGCGGTGGTGGTCCTAGGCTGGCCTGCTGGGCTCACTCGTTTTCTCTAGCGGCGACTCCAGCTGTGCGTGCAGTGGCCATGGAGGCGGGCCCAGGCAGCGCTGGAAACACCAAGCGGGTCCAGCCTGGGCCTGCCACTGCTGCTGGAGAGGGCAAATGAGGCAGTGCATGAGTGGAGGGGAATCCGCCCCCAGCACAGGGAATCCGTGGACGACCTCTGATGGCGCCGCGGGTGACTGGTCACCCACAGTCAACCTGTTGTGCTGGCATGATATAGATAAACATTTTTTCAGTACACCTCTGACTTTTGAATAACTCTTTTGTCTGTGAAGAACCAGAAATGAGTAAGGTTAAACATAGAACACAATAATAAAACATCCCTCTAAAGCAGGGATGTGCCCCCCAGGGTCCTGAATCTGGCCCCCGGGACCAATTGCAACACCCCACCTACCCCTGCTTCCCGAGCAAGCTAGCCTCCACAGCTGCTTCTATTGCTGAGGCAGTTCAAAATGGTGGGCTATGTCGCTTCCCCCACTGCCCCCCCACCTTCCAGATGATCAGCATGCTGGCTAGTGGGGCATTCAAAGTGGGAGGGCCATGGCAAAGTCCTCGACTCCCCCACTTGCCACCCAGATGGCTGGTGTTCCCGGTTGGTTGTGGGTGGGCTGGCGAGCCAAGAGAGCACTGCTGCCTGGCTGGGCTCGGACAGTGAGCAGGTTGCAGGTGGTTTGGGGCAGGCCTTCCTGCCTCCCCTCCCTCCTTCCCAGCCCTTGCTCCCTCCCTCCCACCAAGTCAGGCTGGGCTGGGACAGGCCAAGAGAGGAGGCACCTTTCCCTCCAAGGCACAGCGAGGGCATGATGGCCAAGGCACATGGCTACATCTGCATGCAGTGGCGCCAGCCTTGCCGCCGTTGCCGCGGCTGCTACTTCTCATCTTGAGTTACTTCCTAGAAGGTGATGAGGGGCATGAGCTTGCCTGGGCTGCCGCCTCCTTCCTGATGCAATGAAGGAAGGAAGGAAGGAAGGAAGGAAGGAAGGAAGGAAGGAAGGAAGGAAGGAAGGAAGGAAGGAAGGAAGGAAGGA
>JAHTLZ010000379.1:38962651-38991997 GCA_023846285.1 Phrynocephalus versicolor | reverse complement strand
CTATCTCTCAAAAAAGAAGTCCAGTAGCCATGACTCAACTTCCAGATAAATTCACCTGGATGACTGAGAATCTTCACAGACATGATGCAGAAGAGAGGACACTAACTGCACATTAAAAACCACATGACCACCCGGAAAAAAAAATACACATAAAATTTATATACGCAGAGAACGCTGGTGTGACCATGGTGATAATATACAATGGAATATAAGTAACATATCAAATGTTCACTGGCTGTTGAATGAGTCACTGAATATCTATACAGTGCTTTGGCTGTATTGTTTAGGGCTTTGTTGTGAAGATTCATCAAGAGACTGAAAACAGAGGCCAGAGAGGAGGAAGAGGTGGGGAAAAAGTGATGAGAAGGGTCATTTGAGGCTGAGAGAATGAGATTTTTGTAGAGACAGAAACCAGATCTGGGGGTGGATGAGCAAGGGAGGAGGAAGAGGGGGAAAAGGTGAAGACAGGGGTGAGAGAAGAGAGTTTTATGTAGAGGTGTTATAGACAGTTTTTACCTTAGAGTCTTGTGGTGGAAGAGGGGTTTGGTGGTAGTGAAGAAAATAACAGTGGTAGTACATAAGTTTTGTTTTGTTGCAATGGAACAAGCTGTTGGCATGGGTTAGTGCATCAAGAAGTTTGACAAATCACTGAAAAAGTTCTGGTTTGTGTCAGTTTGGATCCCCCAATTTGGATGAACCCAAACCAACCGGCATCAATGAACTAGTGATTTTTGTTTTACTAATTTATTGGTTCATTCTAAGGTTCGTCCCCATCTCTAGTTGCTGCACATATAGCACTATAATGAATACACAGTGCAGCCTAAGCAAGTACATTTTTTCAGGTAGAAAGTGAGGAAGAGCAAAACTGAAAGCTTTCAGTAGTGTAATCAAAACTACATAGGACAGCACCTTATACCTTATCAGACCCATGGTCTGTCTAACTGTATTTTCTGCTAGACATGGAAATGTTCCTTTAGAGCTTCAGATCCCAGAACTTGCTCAGAATCTCCCCAGGCAGAATTCTGGGAGAAATCCAAATTGATAGATGAATAATGTTAACAAGGCTGGTGAGAATGACAAATCAAATAACCACTAGTTGGTTTTGTTTCAGGATAATCAAAGCCACTGTATTCCAGTCAATTTGACATCCCTGGTTTTTAAGTATGCCTTGTGCAGACTGGGGTAGAACAGAAGATCTGAATCATCTGAGAACAACAAGGCACCAGTGGCATAATACAAGAGATTCTGAGGAGCAGATATTACAATATCATCACCCATCCTTAACTATCTCACATAACTTAAAAACCCCATTAGTTTAAAAAAACCCATTAGGCTTCAACTTCACAGGCTATGGATCCTCTGCCTTGTTATCTGGTTGAGCGCAACTCATTTGAAACTCTGTTTCAGACAGCAAAGGTCCTTGGTTTACATTGTTGAACACTCATTTAGACACATTCCCCCCTTATTGACAGGAATATGATTGGAGTAGAGATGGGCACGACTTAGCGGTATTTTCGCTTTCGTTTTCATTTTTTCATTTTCGTTACGTAACGAAACAAAAACAAAAAACAGTTCAAAAAGGGACCGAAAACGGAAACGAAACGACTAATTTTGAGCCAATTTTCGTTTTTCGTTACTGAAAAAACACATAGTGGAGCTAAATGGGGAGAAACAAAAAAAATTTCGTTTTCGTTTTCATTTTTTCATTTTTGTTACGTAACGAAATGAAAACGAAAAATTTTGAAATTAGCTCACGAAAACGGAAACGAAACGAAACGGACCCTAGCCAAAAACGAAAACGAAAACAAAATTTTTTTTCTGAGTCGTGCCCATCTCTAGATTGGAGTATTCCTTCATAATTCTAAGGTTGAATTCAAAGGCTTCTGGTAGAGATGGGCATGGCACAAAAATATAGCATTTCATTTTTTTCTTTAGTAGTTTTGTTTTGGTTTGTTACTAATGAATTTTTAAATAATTTTCAGAACAAAACAAAACAAAACAAAACAATTTCTTCATAGCTCCCCTGGATCATAGAGGCACCAAAATCACAGGGTAGTTTCTTTGGATTTTTCCCTGTAAGCCACCCCCCCCCCCATTTGGAGAGATTTGGGGTTCAGGCGGCCAAGTTTTTAAATTGCAGGGGAGCTTCCTCATGCTCTTCCCTATAAGGCTCTTTGCAGTTGAATAACTTGGCCCCCTGAACCCCAAATATCTCCAAATTTGGGGGGCTTACAGGGGAGCTCTCGAGGAAACTCCCCCATTTTGTTCCCTGAACCAAAAAAGGTGGTTCATTTAATCATGAAAGTTTCTATCAATTTGTTTCGTAATGAAACAATTCATTATGTAATGAAACAATTTGTTACGTAACAAAACGACAAAACAGCATTTTGCTTTTTGTTTGGTGCCCATCTCTAGCTTCTACGCCACAGAAATTGAGCGATATGCAGACGTCCACTCTCAGGTGGACTCAGTGGTTTAATGGACAGTTTTAGCTGAGTATTCTTGTCTTGTTGCAATGACTTCTTAGATGAAAAGGAAAAAGTGAGCTGCTTTCTTTGTTTGTTAATTATTCCTCTGTTTTAATGTTTCCTGTTGTTTTACTAATACAGAATATCAGCATATTTCATTGTTTGATAATACCTGCAGAGCCTTAAAACAACACTGAGGAATTATGTCTCACTGTGTGATATGTTATCATTAAAGCAGCCCTGCCTTTTGCTATTCAGTGGCATTGCTTTGCACAAATGGCTTCAAATTGAAGGAATGCACCTATTTAAGCAAAAGCTTGTCGAGTTCTCCTGTGTGATGACTTGGTACACTTTGTGTGTTAGGTCAGCTGATAGTATCAAAATCAGGCATTGAATATTTGCTTTCCTTGGGACAAAATATTACAAAGAGATAGATTTCAAACACAAATGCTTCGTGTCTGAACATACAAAGAGAAATGAAATAATGAAGAGCCTCCTCCCCCCCCCCCGGTTTGGAAATGTACTCTTGTTTTTAAAAGGTTGATATAATTTCATTCTTACTGTGCTCGGTTGCCAGAAACATCTGAAGCACAGCTGAGGCAAATTAACAATGCAACTCCAAAGCTTTATTTTCAAAGATCAATTAGAGATGTATTTTCACTTCTAATAGGGTCCTTCTAATACCATTTTGATGTGAGCTTCTTCTTGTATTTCAGTAAAAGGATAACACAAGATCCTAACTTAAGAAAGAGCCCTTAAGATCTTCTGGAGGATGTTCCAATGGAATTCCTTGTATTTGGTTGCTATTAAGAAGCCAAACAATTTGTTCTTGTGATCTTTCCTTCACCTGCCCAGATAATGTAAATCATTTGCACATATAAATATACTAATATTTATATGTGCAGATGCAACATTATAGATTATTGTGATCATTTAAAAGGAATCCCAATGCATCTCGTGAAGTGGAAAGGGTTGTGATCATGTGACCTGTGGGCCTGTTACACGGTTGGTTAACCTGGTAGGACTTAATGTAGACAGACAGCTTCATGGGCTGTGTTTCCCCTCCCTTTTCTGGTTTAATTTTCAGTCACACTTGATTGGGTAGACCTTCAAATGGAAGACTGCTCTGATACAGAAGGTTGTATTTTCAAATGGATGAAATGTTGCCACCAGCCATCAACCTGACCCATTCAGATGTGGCCACAATGCCTAGATGGAAATAAATTGAGCACTGAAGAGAAGAGATAAAGAGCAACAGGAAATATTATATTGGTACATCCCACTTGTCGAAACATGATTCTTTCCAAATCCCTAATAGCTGGCATGATACAATTTAAAATACAGCATGAACAAGGGTGCAGGTGGCATTCATGGAATGTGTTGTGCTTCCAGTAGGTTGAATTTGTTGTTCAGATGATACTATAACTTTAAAGGTGTACAGACATATTACAGTGGGCTTCTAATGAATAGTCAAACCAACCTGGGGGCTTGTGAGTGTATTTTATAGGGTACCCAATAGAATAATGTTCTGAATTCTGACAAGAAGAGCAAACAAACCAAAATGGATATATTTCTAAAAGGCAAGTTGATTGCATCTGTATAACTTGACATTTCAGTTAAACTTAATCCCTTGTTTTTGCCTATATTTTTTGTTTTAGGATGATTTCTCAGTTAGTGAACTTTGTGTTTTCCCCATATGGGCAAGCTTTCATCCATATGATGCTTTATTAGTCTTACAGAAGTGGAAGACTTCTGACTTTTTTCCAACTTTCAGACACAGAAGATGCTGAGTTCAACCAAAAGGGCTTCCATTTCCCACCCAGTTTATTTGTTTTACAGCAGAAATATGTTTCTTGTTCTTAAGAAATGTTTGGAACAATTTGCAGCTGCTCTGTTTTTGATGCCATCATAAATATTCATGATAATACTTTTAAGTGCTCTGCAAATAGAAGGTGACCTTAGACAAGAATATAAGCGTGGGTGGCGGAATGGATCAGATGCCACCACTCCTCCCCTTCGGAGACATAACAGAGAGATCTACTGAGTCTCACATCAAACCACCAAGACCTGCTTGATGTGAAACGTATGCAATTTTCACCAAAAATTTGAAAATCTGTATGGGCTTAGAAGTGAGGCAGGGTCAGTGGTTCCTGTTATTTCAATTCAATGTCAATTCTAGCTTGAGTAAGTATTGCCAAGACAGAATGTTGTGCTGCATTATAAGTGGCCCTACCTGGCATCCCCATCTGGTTGCCTACCATTTTCCAGTTCCACATTATTCCTTATGCACTTTAGAAAAGTTTATGGTACAGTTCCTTGGACCCTGCAGACAGTATGGCAACATGCCATGATCTCATGTAATCAAAGATAGAGATGGGCACAAATCCCGTTCTGCTCGATAGTCCTAAGTTATCAGTGCAGCACTCCAGGTGTTCCCTTCCTCCGCTCACCCCTGCTGGCTTGCATTGCACATAAGCTGGCTTGCACTGCTCATAAACTAGCTTGCGCTGCTCATTCCATCCTCAATGCATGATCTTCCAGTCCAGGCTGGACTACAGCTGCCCTTCTTTACCTCCTGCAGCAGCTGGCCACTGAAAGGCAACACTGCCAGTATCCCCACCATGCCTCCATGTCTGAGTGCTGAAGGAGGCAGAGATGGGAAGTCTGTGCTCCTACTGAAATTGGAAGATTGTGCCATGAGGAGGGAACAAGCAGTGCTCACTAGCTTGTGAGTGGGAGAGCAGGCTTGAGTGGGTAAGGGAAGGAAATCTGAGGTGCTGTGCCAACAACATAGGATGACCCATCATGAAGTAATTTGTACCCATCAAACATCTGCCCCTGATATATCATTTATTGATAGTTGTGGGTGGTTGTAACTAGCAGTTTTGGCATCTGGAGCTTTGCTCTCTAAGACTGGGTCACATGGGATTGGCATATGCAGGGACAGAATAATGGGAAGGAATGACTTGACTGCATGTGCAACGTCCATTATGAGTTTTCTGTTCTACCTGCCTTATGCTGTTTGCCTGGGAAAAGGTGACTAGAAGATGCATATGCCTTTGGATCAGTCAGGTTTCAGAAGAAGGTTGTCCACCATCTAAATTTTAGTGTCCTGGGTCAAAGTCTGGTTGCCCCATCCTAGTTAATACCCCAGTTGGTGGCTTACGGAGAGAAAGCGAGCTGATCATTCTCTCTCTCTCTCTGCTTGCAGTACCTCGCAGGGTTGTTACATGGAAGATTGCTATGTACATCACTTTGATCTCATTGGACAAATGGCAGCAAGTAATACATATATAAATATGGAGCTGGAAGAGATGATAAAAGGAGTGAGGAAACACCACTGTACTTTTGGTTGTTTCCCAAAGGTACCAGTTAGTGATGCTGTGCCTGTGAGAACCATCCACACCTTGTCACACATTAAATCTGTCTCATCCAAGTAGTTTCTTCAATCTGAGAAAAGTTGGTAGGAGACTTCCAAATTATACTCCATGGTGAAGTGAAATCAATGATTTAACAAGGAGAGAAGGCTAGTTGCCATAGCTCAACTTCCAGATAACACATTAAAGATCATCCTTTGTTGCAGCATATTAAAGCCATGATGATTAAGGGGCATCCTTCACAGAACATCAGGGAATGAACTTTCACATTGACTTCTGTTGCTTCAGACCAAGCCCTTTTTAAAATAAAGTCATAGAATCATAGAATCATAAGAGTTGGAAGAGACCTCAAGGGCCATCCAGTCCAACCCCCTTCCATGCAGGAACCCCCCAACACAGTATTTCTGACAGATGGCCATCTATCCTCCGCTACTTCAATATCACACATAGGAGAAAAATAAATAAATAAATATTAAATAAATATTATGAAATATATATAACAGGAATGAAAAAAACACTTTCTCAGACAAGAATTAAATGTGTACTGGGAAAACACATCATAATCTGAACGCTGAAAATGAATGGGGCCATACCCAATGTGTATTAAAAATGCCTGCAATCTTAGCAGTTTCTCTCCCACTTCCTCTGTGTATGAAATTGTAAAAAATTACAACCACCATGTCTTTTTCTGAGCTGCCACAGTTGAGATACAGAGTATTTTGGGGTGGCTTGGTCTTGAACAGGCGATCAAGACCTATTAACTTGACAAATGGCCCACTTTTGATGGAAATTAAAATTGCTAGAACTGATTGATTTATATAAATCAAAAAACATTATCAGTAGTTTTAGCCTTTCTTTGGAGAAGTGGCTATGATTATTGCCATGACAAAGGCTTGAAATGAATACTAGAATAATCACAAATGGAATGAGTTTGGGGTGCCCACCCACCTCACATTGGCTGCTCCTGCATCCACTTGCTGCTGCCACCAAAGTTATTTTTAAATCTGCATTTTATTTCTTTCAAACTTGGAAACCGCTAGTTTCCAAACAAAGAGTAGGTGTCAATGGGAAATTTTCACAATGGAGAGAGGTGAAAAGCGGTGTGCCCCAGGGCTCTGTCCTGGGACTGGTGCTTTTCAATCTGTTCATAAATGACCTGGAGACAGGGATAAACAGTGAGGTGGCCAAGTTTGCAGATGACACAAAACTTTTCCGTGTGGTAAAAACCAGAGAAGATTGTGAAGAGCTCCAGAAGGATCTCTTCAAACTGGGGGAATGGGCTATGAAATGGCAAATGCGTTTTAATGTAACCAAATGTAAAGTAATGCATATTGGGGCAAAAAATCAAAACTTTATCTATCAACTCATGGGCTCTGAGTTATCCGTGACAGATCAGGAAAGAGATCTTGGTGTGTTGGTGGACAGCTCCATGAAGGCATCTCCCCAATGTGTGGCAGTGGTGAAGAAGGCCAATTCCATGCCAGGGATTATCAAAAAGGGGACTGAAAATAAAACAGCCAACATTATAATGCCATTATACAAAGCAATAGTAAGGCCGCACCTGGAGTATTGTGTACAATTCTGGTCACCGCATCTCAAGAAAGACATAGTGGAACTGGAAAAGGTGCAGAAGAGAGCGACTAAAATGATTACTGGGCTGGGGCACCTTCCTTATGAGAAAAGGCTAAAACATTTGGGCCTCTTTAGTCTGGAAAAAAGGCGCCTGAGGGGGGATATGATTGAGACATACAAAATAATGCAGGATATGAGTAAAATGGATAGAGGGAAGCTCTTCTCCCTCTCACAAAATACCAGAACTAGGGGACATACACTCAAATTGAGGGCTGGGAGAGTAAGAACAGACAAAAGAAAATATTTTTTCACCCAGCGCGTTGTTAGTCTATGGAACTCCCTGCCACACAATGTGATGATGGCATCTGGCCTGGATGCCTTCAAAAAGGGATTGGACAGATTCCTGGAGGAAAATTCCATCATGGGTTACAAACCATGATGGAGATGTGTAATTCCCCAGGCTTAAAACCAGGGTACTTCAAGGGCCAGATGCAGGGGAGTGCTATCAGGAGACAGATATCTAGTCTCATGCACTCCCAAACACATCTGGTGGGGCCACTGTGAGATACAGGAAGCTGGACTAGATGGGCCTTTGGCCTGATCCAGCATGGCTCTTCTTATGTTCTTATGTTCTTATGTTCAGTATCACATATAGGAGGGGAAAAATAATCAGATCAGACTGCAAGGTCTCCAGTCCCAAACCCACGATCCTGGCATCCATTACTTGGCAAACTCCATCAACACTTAACCAAGTGAACACCCAGGAGTATTTTGAGGTGTAACCACATCCTGATGTTCCAATCTCCACTCAGCCATGGAAACTCTTCAGGGCAGTGAAACCAGTAAAATCATCTCACTTGCTTTGAAAACCCTATTTGGGCTACTATAAGTTGCATGCAATGTTTTGGAATGTCCTATACGGCCCATCTTAGACTTTTTAGCTTTCATGGTGAGTTGAAAGTATCTTATACATTTGTGGACATCTAGGAAAAAATATATATCTTTTCATAATTTTTCAGAAATGTCTTGCTATCAAGATATCAGGACTATTCATATAGTTTATTGCAGAGCTGTCAAAGATCAACCCTCCCAATGTTGATACCCCAGCCAGTCGAAGTTGTGTCCAAATAGTGTGCATCTGGGATTGTTGTGACTTGTGAACTTGGGGAACAATTGGTTAAACTTTAGTCACATAAGATTAGTGTACACAGTATGCAGATGGCAGAATAGGGATAAACACCTGGATCTTGGTGCATTCCATATTGTCTACCTTTTGTGTGTGTTGCCTTCTCTTTGGGGAAGAAGGGCCAGAGGCAATATATGCGCTCAGGGTGAGAGAGTTTGCAGCCTTACAGAGGCAAACACCAACACAAAGTTGTGTCCCTTGAACAGCCCTCTAAGTTTTGGCACTTCGGTGTAATACCAGTCATAGCGGTCCTGTTTATAGCTTTAATGTCTGCCAAAAGAATAACACTAGCTAGCTGAATTAATTTTCCATGAATTCTGCAGAGTCCTGCATCCCCTCTAGACTGGCTCTACAAGGCTGTGTATAGCAGATTTTGGAGCAGTGTCTCGTGCTGGAGAGGAGAGGAAAAGAAAGGACATTTCCACTGTGTTAACTAGTACTGGCCCTGCCATCAGGCAGAATGAGGCAACTGCCTTGGGGGTGGTCTGGGCAGCAGCAACTCCAAACCCATTATGTTTCACTATAAGATAGAGTGGTGTGTGCTCATGATCACACCTTGTAGGGTGTGGAAGGAACTCTTCTGTCAGCAACAGGCAGTCCAGTGCATATCTACACAGTAGAGATGGGCACGACTCAGAAAAATTGTTCGTTTTCGTTTTCGTTTTCGTCTAGGGGTCCGTTTCGGCTCGTTTCCGTTTCCGTGAGCTAATTTCAATTTCAAAATTTTTCGTTTTCGTTTTGTTACGTAACGAAAATGAAAAAATGAAAACGAAAACGAAATTTTTTTTGTTTCTTCCCATTTAGCTCCATTAAGTGCTTTCCCAGTAACGAAAAACGAAAATTGGCTCAAAATTAGTCGTTTCGTTTCCGTTTTCGTTCCAGTTCTGAGCCGTTTTTCGTTTTTCATTTCGTTACGTAACGGAAACGAAAAACGGAAACGGAAACGGAAATACCGCTAAGTCATGCCCATCTCTACTACACAGAGATGGATGAGGGGAAGTAACATCTTTTCCATAGGCAGCAAAATATTTTGGGTGGCTCAGGGGAAAACTTCCAAACAAATGTCCTGTTTTCCTGCTTCCCCCTTAGGCACTCTAATGAATGCAATATATGTGAGTGCACTCAGAGATGTAATGAAGTTTAAGTATTACACATTTGTATATTTAGAATTATGAAAATTCACACATGTGGAGACGTGGGTCATGTGCCCATGAAAGCAAATGAGATTATAAATATATTATTCTTAAAGGTGCCACAAATGTCTTTGTTATTACTCTTATTCAGTCTAAATCCAAGTAGAACTTTTCAGGGTTAAAACATGCCTGGCACCTAAATTTCAAGTGTACATATGTCTTGTCTCTATCTATCAACCTACCTATTGGATAAAGACATGCTTATTATGACATAAGAAAACTATGCAGACTGGTCGTGTCTGCTCAACATCCATGTGGCTCAGGAGTCTGAGAGGGTTTATAAAGATTTGAACTTGAGTAATAGCTCCATTAGAGCTCTTTACCAAGAGTCAGTTCCTGTGGTCTTACTGGGCCCAGCTGCTGCTGAGTCACAGAGGAAATGGCAGAGATTAGGGGGAGTGGGGAAAGGGGGGGAGAGGAGGGGAAAACCCAACCCAGAACAAGGGAGAAATAAAGCAAACCAACCAAGCATTACCTTTTTGTGTAAAAGAGAACAATGCCTTAACTAGTCAGGTTTCAAAGCATCCATCTTATTCCCCTCATTTGTGCTGTTCCTGTTGGGGGAGAAAAGACCACCAAGAAACATGTGAACCACTCTGGAACACACACTGTAATCCATGGAACATCTCAATTAATATTCCCTCCGGACTATTGCTAGAACAATACATAGCATCAAGCAGTTTAATCTCCGGCAATAATGCCTTTTGTATGGTTGAGAGGGTTTTCCCTTCAATTAGGTTTTTAAGGAAGGATTTTAAAAATTAGTTAGGTATTCTATATTGTGTGAAGTGAGGGGCTCCAGATTTCATAAGCACCAGCATATGGCTAGGTAAAATGCATCGAGACGCACAGGTTTCCATTAACAAACTTGCAATCTGGAAATTCTTCCTTGTCAACGCTGAGCTTTGAGTTCTCTTTAGAATTACGTTAATCCTTCCCTAGGCTTGCTTAGGCGATAACAAGCCCCAAAGTGTACTGTATTTATACACCTCTGCCTTTTTCCTGTAATTTAATGCTACCATGTAAATTACGTATTGGACAATAGGTGAATGAAATTGAAACAGGTGGCCTCTCCAATTGGAAGGCTTACGAGGACAATGTTTTCCTTTCAGGTTAGCTATTAGCATACAGTAATGGGTTTGGAGTGGCTGAAAACCAATTCATTTATTCTGAGGTTCCAGTGGATTTGGTAATAAAAGTGTAAAATCCACCAGATAGTATTCAAGTGCCTTTGAACTGAGTGATAGCTGCACAAGAGCACAACTGTTCTTGAAGTAATGTGCTTTTGCATAGTCCTGTGATTATTCTTTGTGCTTCAGCTTTATGGCAAATGTCTAGAGGGTCCTGCCCACTTGCAAAGCAGATGCAAGCCACATGGCTGGAAGTGGTTGGAGAGGAACATCTGCCTTTAGGTGTGTTACTGTACTTCACAGAACAATCTGTGTTGCTTTACAGTCATCTTGCCTCTCCCAAAAGCTGGTTTATGACCTTGAAGGAAATATACTATGCTCCTGTGCAGTTTATTTTGATGGAGACTGTCTGGATAAATTTCCAAGTGAATTTTATCCATGGGATAGTAAGAGATAACATTAAATGTATTGATCAACTGACAGCTGGATAATTCCAGCACTAGTTAGAAAAGACTCATTGGCATCAGTGTGGCAAGCTCATCATGATTAACTGAAATCCCAGTGTGTTCAGTGGGATGAAGTATGACAAAGTCTGAATCCAATGCTCATAAAACATATTCTCCAAATGTGTTGTGGATTAATTTAAAGGTAATAATAGTATAGTAGGTAAAGGTAAAGGTTTCCCCCACACATGCATGCTAGTTGTGTCCAACTCTATGAGCAGCGCTCATCTCCATTTTTAGCCAAAGAGCCAGTGTTGTGCAAGTTTTTGGCCATGTGGCTGGCATGGCCAAACATATTTCTGTGCACAGAACACTGTTTACCTTCCTGCTAATAATCTGTGTAGGATGTTGATAATACAAGGGAAATTAAAAGGATTAAATTGTACCCTCGTGAACTTGTATGTGCCAAATGATAATCAATAAACTTTTATGAGGAATGTCTTAGATAAATTAAATAAGAAAACAATATGTTATTATGCCAGGAGATTTCAAGTTGGTTATGGATAGACATGGGCACGACCAGAAAAAATGACTTTCGAGTTTTCGTTTGTCGGAATGGGTCCGTTTCGGGTCGTTTCCGTTTGTCGTGAAATTTTTCAAAAATTTGTCATTTTGTCGTTTCGTTTGTCGTTTGTCGTTTCCACCGCGATTTAGCACGATTTGACTTCCCAGAGCATAGGGGCGTCCCGCAATCAGGGCCGGCGCTAGGTGTTTTTGCGCCCTAGGCAGCGGGCGGGGTGGGGGGAGGGTGGGCAGGCAGTGCTGGCGGGGGGCCATGGGCAGGGGGTGAGCGGCAGGGGGAGGTGTGAGCGGGCGGCGGTGGCAGGGGGCCATGGGCGGGCGGCGACACTGGCAGGGGGAGGCATGGGCGGGGAGCGGGCGGGCAGCGGCCACGGGTGGGCAAGCGGGCAGGCAGCAGCCGCAGACGGGTGGCAGCGCGGGCAGGCGGGCGAGTGGGCAGTTAGGATATCACTTAGGATAGAGGTTCTGTTCTTGGCTTGCGCCCCAAATGTGTTTGTGTGCAAGCAAATTGAAGCTGGGAAAATAGAAAATAAATGGTAGCATATAATATATTTTTAAAATGAATCCACACCTCCCACTCCCAGTCGAACCTCCCCCCTTTATCCAATATCAGAAAAAAATCCTCACAAACTGCCAGAGAAGAAATAAAGAATATTTACAAAGCTGCAGGGAATCAAAGAAATTATTTTCTAAATTCAATTCCCTCCCTGCCTGCCTAACTTAAATCCTAAAGCCTCCAGCCTCCCTCCTCAATCTCGATTGGATCACACCAGCACCAGCAGCCAGCCCTCCTCCCTCAACCACATCCATACACCCGACTGCAATTTCTGGGAGGTGCCTCGGCTTTTTATGCCCTCCGAGACATCCAGAAGTGTCAGTCAAAAACCTGGCAATGCCATTGGTTGAATGGTTTAAAAAAATTGCATGGTCCCATCCCATGCCCAGCCCAAATGGGCAGGTCTAAAAAAATAAAAAAAAAAAAAATAAAATCAATATGATGTTTTATTGCTATAAAAAAACCCACTGCTGCCAGGGGACCCCCCAGAAACCACCCCTCTGGTAGGTGGCAAAGCCTCAGGCAGGCATATTTTTTGCCTGCTTTTTTGGCCGGGAGTCGGGTTTTTAAAAAAAAAAACTTTAAAAAACTTTTTCTGTACTTCGCATTGCACGATCGGCGCGATGCCACAAACGAAAATGAAAAACCCGACCAAATTTTTCTTTTTTTTGGTTCAAGTTCGAGTTCTGACGGCTTAATTATCGTTACTGTTTCCGTTATGTAACAGAAACAAAAAACAGAAACAAAAATGAAAATTTTGCAGAGTTGTGCCCATGTCTAGTTATGGATATTAGTAAATATAGGACAAAAACAATGTTCAAACAATATTCGATAAACTCACTAAAACAAAACAGATTTTAAAGTTGTCTGAGGGGCGTTAAGAGGGGATGAGAGAAAATATTCATTTTATTTCCCTGTACATAAATCTTATTCTAGAATAGATTATATATTTGTGTCTAAATATTGAATATCTAGAATAGATAATGTAAGAATGTGTATAATAGAAATGTCAGACCATGTCATGGTAATCATGGAATTTACACCTGGGTGTGATTATAGAGAAGCAAAAAGATTGAGGACTGAAGAAAGGATTTATTTATATAAATCGATAATATTTAAAATTTATAAAAATTTGGAAGAGATTTTGGAAGATAAATGAAGATGGGGAGGAGAAACAACTTTAATTTGGAACACAATGAAGGCAATAGCAAGAGGATATTCATGGAAAGAGGCTTGTATTTTAAAGAAAAAAAGCATATAAAAACATCCAAGATTTGCAAAATGATATTTAAAAATTAGAAAATATATTTATTTTAACAAGGGATAATAAAGTGTTAATGGAGTTACAAGCTAAAAGGAAAGAACTAGAGGAAATTCATTTAGAGAGAGTGCAACAAAATTTAATATATCTGAAAAGAGAATATTATGAGCATAATAAAAAAACTTTAAGTTATTAGCAAGAATGACGCAAATAAAGAAAAATAAAAAATGATAGGGGTAAGAGTATTATAAGAATCGTATACAAGTAATTGCCCATCTACAAGTAGAATTTATGAGTTTGTGAAAGAAAATCTTAAAATAAGGATTGAGAATGAAGACAGCAAAAAGATATATCAGTTAACAACAGATGAAGAGATTGAGGGAATCATAAGCAAGTTGAAAATAGGTAAAACACCAGGAACTGATGGAATAGGATCAGGATTTTACAAATTATTTAAGAAATTATTAATACCTAGAATGCAAGAATTATTCAATAAGATTATTGAAGGGAGGAAATTTCCCCAGTCATATGAGAAATCAATAAGAGTACTGATCTTAAGGCCAGGTAAGGATCCAACATCTATGGAATCTTATAAACCAATTTCATTGATCAACCAAGATGCAAAGATATTTACAGCAATTTTGGCTAATAGATTAATTTTTAAGGTATATATATAAATAAGGACCAGAACAGTTTTATTAGAGGTAGACATATGGCAGATTTATTTAGAAGAGTTTTGATTGAATAATATGTATTTAGCAAATAAAAAGGGAAGGTAGGAATAATTTCATTAGATATTTTTAAAGCATTTTATATTGTAGAGTGGAGTACCTTAAAAGTTTTGATTAATCATTTAGGTTTTAGTGTTCAATTTAGCAATACAGTGGTACCCCGACTTAAGAGCAGCTCGACTTAAGAGCAATTCTACTTAAGAGTGGAAAACTGTTGAAATTTTAACTGCCGCCTTACTAATTTTAGATATGGTCTGCTTGACTTACATTTTTTTCAATTTTTCAATTTTTTAACTTATTTTTTCAATTTTTTAGATAGGTATCCCAGCTTAACAGTAGTTCGACTTAAGAGCATGCTTTCAGAATGGATTAAAGTCGTAAGTCGAGGTACCACTGTATAATAAATCAATTGTGTTCCCACAATAAGGCTAGAATTTTAGTGAATGATAGAATAACTGATACTATTATCCTGGGTTGCGGAACAAGACAGGGTTGCCCATTATCTCCAGTTTTGTTTACACTTAAAATAGAAATGTTGGCTAAGGTAATAAGAGAGGATAAAGAAATAGCAGTGGTCGAATAAAAATTAATTTATTTGCTGATGATACATCATTAATAATTAAAAACCCATTGACAAGTATTTCTAAATTACAAAATTATTTAAAGCCTTTTAAGGAAGCAACAGGATTAAAGGTAAATTGGAATAAATCTGAATGTATGTTGGCAAATTATAAAGAGGAAGAGAAAAAGTTGTTCAAGGAAGTATTTAAAGGTAAATTAACAAATAGTATTAATTATTTGGGGATAAAATTAGCATGGCATTTACAAAATATGTTTAAAATAAATATAGATAAAATAAAGAAAGAGATTATAGAAGAAATAAAAGAATATCAAAGCTTAAAGATTTCCTGGTTTAGGAAGATTTCAGTATGCAAAATGAAATTTTTCGCTAAACTGAATTTTTTATTTTGGCTGTTTTCTTTAAAATTGGATGAAAGAGAGCTAAAAGGGATCCAGGGGAAAATAAATATGTTTTGTAATGGTAATAAAAAGCTAGGATTAATAGGAGTTTATGGTATATATCACAAAAAGAGGGTGGTTTAAATTGACCTAATATTAAGCTATATTACATAGCCAATCAGTTAAGACATATTCCAGATATAATAATAGAAAATGATAACCTAATTTGGAGAGACCTAGAAATCACACAAAAGGAGAATATATATTTTTAGGGAAGACATACAAGCTCAAATCACAAATATAAATAATCCTTTCTTGGAAAACATGATGGGATGCTGGAACAACTTTAGAGAGATTCTGAGTCCATTGGTTTCACCTTTGATTTGAGTAACAGATATTAAGAGCTTTACAGAGAATTTAAAAGGGAAGTTAAATAAGGTACAGCAAGATAAAAATGTTATATAATTACAGGATTGGTTAAAACAAATGAAGAATGAACAAAATATAAAGGGAAGATTAGGAGAAAATATATCCTGCTTGAATGTGGGACATTTGACTAAAGAATGGATAACTAAAGTAGAAGTTTGTAGAAAATTGACTAGGTTTGAAGAAATTATAGAAAGAAAAAATAAGATAAAGAATAAAGAACAGAGAAAAGGTATAGTAAGTGAGATATACAAGTTATTAATTCAGGAAGAATATAAAAAGCAAGCTAAAAGAGATATGGCAAGAAGATATTCATAAAGGAAAAAAGAGAAAGAATGGGGGGAAATGTGGAATAAAAGAATAGTGAAAAATATGTCAGTGACAGTAAAAGAAAATTGTTATAAAATATATTGGAGATGGTGTGTATAACACCTGCAAAGTTAAATATTATAAATAAATATCTCCAATATGCTAGAGATGTAAAAAAGAAAAAGGGACATATTTACACAGGTGGTGGGAGTGTGAGATAAGGAAAATGGAATGGACTTGGAGGAAAGATTCAAATGTCCCCACAACTGGTATTGTTAAATATGGTGGTGGCAAGCTTCGTTTTTGCCAAGTATTGGAAATCCAACAACCGAATAACATTGGAGGAATGGTATAAGGATTTATGGAATCTGGCTGTTAAGGATAAATTGACTTGTGAAATTAAAATTAGAAAAGGCTTGGAAAAGTCTAATGATTTTAATGAAATATGGGATAAACTGTTCGTATATGTATTTCCAAAAGGTAAAGGGTATACACCTGGAGACAATTCAGTGTATTTCTGGAGGGAGATGTCCTGGTTAATACCATAAGAGATGTAATTTTGTTTAATTCCAAACTGGTAGGTGGGTTGCAAGGGGTTGTTTTTTTCTTTTTGTCCTATTTGCTTGAGTTTTGTTCAGTGTTCTTTTCCCTTCACTGTATATTGTTGTTTTATGTTTTGTATTTTAGTTTTATAATGTTAATTAAAATAATATTTTATTTTTTTTAAAAAAAGAAGTGATTGGAAGGAGAGAATCTGGATGATACATACTATTAAGTTATAAAGTCATCTCTTTTTGGTCATTAACTTCCAAAGTGATATTGTAGAGCTGGAGAAGCTGTATCAAATGCCTCCATGCAGAAAAAATGCAAGAGTTGTAGTTGTTTATATTAGAAGAAACATATGTAAGTGCATAAAACTATATATTTCACGAAGGACTATATTGATTTCAGAATAAGTTGCTGGGGAAACCATTCAGGACAGGACAGGTATTACTGTACTCCAAGAAGGGCTTTTTAGCTTTCCATTGTTGTTTGCCTGGGTACTGTGTGATGTGACGAGAATAAATGTGCAATATAGCCTTTATGAGAGGAACTGAAGAAGGTGGAAGCTAAAATATTTTGTTTAAATATTTTTGCAAACAGTGGCAACCAAAATAACATAAAATGGCACAAAACAGTTGAGAGTTAGAGGTACACCTCCATGAATTTGGGGTGGGGGGAGAGGTGTTACTCCCAGTTAGCTACATGTTTAGTTAATTTAAGTTTTTTCCAACTACAGCACAGAATGATTGAGAAAAGATCACCATAACATATGGTTATCCTTCAAAATATACCCAGAGAGCTGCTGAAGTTTTTTCAGAAGTTGCAGAAAGGACTTGATCATATCCCAGATGAATGCAAAAAATAATGAAGGATTTCTGACTTTAGAGGTTTCCTTTGCCTTTCTAGACCCAGTGTGAATTTGAATCTATTTCTGGTCTGACTTGTAAAAGCTCAGGTTCAAATCACATTGTATTTAAGTCAGCGACCATGTGCACATGCACAAAATGGAGATATTTATTTCTGGTCATTCAAATGGATTGGTAGCCACGAGAGATGGGCACGACCAGGAAAAATGACGTTTCAAGTTGTCATGTGTCGGAGCCGGCCCGTTACGGCTTGTTTCCGTTTGTCGTGAAATTTTTCAAAAATTTGTCGTTTGTCATTATTTCATCTGTCGTTAGTACCTCTCTGGGGTGGGTGCTTCCTCTGGCCCACTAAGAAGGGAAGGCATTTAGCGGGCTCCTGGAGGCACCTCTCTGGGGTGGGTGCTGCCTCTGGCCCGCTACAAAGGGGAAAGTACAGTAGCCATTGCGTTTGCGTATGCGTACCAAGTGGCACTGGCAGAGGCAGCTCTCTTTTGGGTGCCTCTACTCTGACTCACTAAGAAGGACAGCATACTGGCGCACTGGCGTACTGGTGTACGGTGCACTTGGGCTGGGGAGCGAAGTGAGAGAGGACCCCTATGGGCACCCTACAGCTCACTAAGAAGGGAAGTGTACTTGCGTAGTAGTGCAATGCGAGTACAGATCTGGCTTAGGGTTAGGGTTAGGGCAAGGGCTAGGCTTAGGGTTACGGGTAAGGTTAGGGTGAGTTAGTGGGCTGCACCTCGGGGTGCCTCTGACCCACTAAGAAGGACAGTGTACTGGCATATGGGTTAGGCTTAGGGTTAGGGTTAGGGTTAGGGCTAGAGTTAGTGGGCTTTTTATGCCTGACTGGCACATCCCAGAAGTCTCAGTCAAAACCTGGCCAAGTGGCCATGCGATTGGTGGAATGGCTCCAAAAATTTGCATGGTCCCATCCCATGGCCAGCCCATCATTGCGCACTGCGCAGGTGTAAAAAAATAAAAATAAATATAAAATAAAATAAAATCAATGGAGACGTTTTATTGCAAGACAAACCCACTGTTGCTACTGTAAAAATTCAGGCAGTTAAAATAGCTAATTTTCGCATGTTTCTGTGGTGCTTTGGTGTGTTCTTGGACCACGTTTTAAAAAAAAATATTGCGGTCGCCATTTTGGATCCCCCGCCCGCACCGCATGGCATGGCGAGTTGGCGAGACGATGATGATGCCCCCCACCAGAGCAGCCCAGGACAAGAGAGTGGGGGAGGCCAGGGACCCCCCCCAGAAACCACCCCTCTGGTAGGTGCCCTCACTCAGGCAGGCATATTTTCGCCTGCTTTTTTGCCCGGGAATCGGGATTTTTAAATTTATTTTTAAAACTTTTTTTCTGTGCCGCTTGGCATCGCGCGATCACCACGATGGCATGAACGACAACGACAAATCAGACCCAATTTTTCTTTTATCGGTTCGAGTTCGAGTTCTGGCGGAGTAATTGTCGTTACCATTTCCGTTACGTAACGGAAATGAGGAAAGGAAACGGAAACGACAATTTTGCCAAGTCGTGCCCATGTCTAGTAGCCACACAGCTGAAATTGTCTTTTTTCCTTTCTGTTTTATGAGGACACTGTTCTTAAACATTTTTTTATTTTAAACTAAGTGATGCATTGCTAAATTGAGTGTCTAGGACAGTGTTGGCGAACCTACAGCACATGTGCCCACGGTGGCACTCAGAGCCCTTTCTGTGGGCACCCAACATTGCCCCTTCACGGACACCTGTATTCAGGTTAAATTGTTGTATTGGCACTTTGTGAAAAATTATTGGGTTTTGAATTACAGTTTGGGCACTAGGTCTCTAAAAGGTTCACCAACACTGGTCTAGGAGGTGCCATATGGTGCCATAGTCGTTGCTGAAAAGCACAGGAGAAAAACCAGATCGGTAGCCCCAGCCAATTAATAATGAAAAAATGAGTATGCGGGGAAGGTTTCTAGCTTCTTTGCAAGGCAATGCTACTGGCACACAGACTGTCCTCTGTGCCCAGGCATGGCCTCTCTGCACCCACTCTGAACTCACTGGTTTGCCGCTGTTCTGCCAGATCCTTCAGCAGCTGAATGGCAAAGATTGTAATGCCAAACATATTGATGGAGTGGAAGCAGTGATTTCAAGAAAGATGTTTTTAAAGGAAATCAGTAGTGCCCCTCTACACACACACACACACACACACACACACACACACACACACACACACAATCTGCATAGGCACAAGCTAAATGACAGCAGCAGTCACATCCACAAAATTGCATTGAATTGAATTGATTTTAGAAGTAGGGTATTTTAAAAACATCCTTCTGGCCATTTGAAAACAACTCCCTTTACATCCCATATACATTGCAGTGAAGGGCTGTTATGAAGGCAGCGGAACACTTACTTCAAAAGTAAAAATTAGAGCAACACATAACTCAGGACACCACAAATAGCTAAGGTCAGAGGCTACTCACCTTTCCCGCTACTAGGATATCAGAGATATGTTTTGGGGAAACTTCAGAGAACATTTCAACCCAGCACTTATTAAAAGGCATGCTGTAGTATTTTGCTAAAGTGTTATTATTATGTCATAACTATCAGATTTAAAACTCTTATCACAATAGATAGTAAGTCACAATGCCAAGGATACTGAGACATTCAAGTATGGCCCATTAACCCACATGAAAAGTATCTAAAAATTTATGTAGTATTGAAACAATAATATAAATTATATTAAGTATGTGCAACAAGGGCAGCTAATGTCGGCTGAACAGAAAGAATTTTCCCTTAGAGAGCTATGATTAGTTCATTTTTACTAATGAAGCTTCTGTTATGCCCCAAAGTTCCCCCACACCTTTGTTATGAAGCTGTTTATGATTATTTGAGAAACTTGTGAGCTAATGTCTATTAAGTTTGGAATCCATCTTTTGAAATGAACAGAACTGTCACCTCAAAAACACAGTGTAAAACACAGTGTAAGCATAAGGGGGGGGGGGGAAACACTTATTCCATTCACTAAAATCAATAGCACATTCGTCTCTTTTGGACAACTGAGGTGGAAACCCCCATTAACGAGAGTAATTGGCTGTCTGGGACAACTTGTGAAAGGCCCAGGTGTCACTGTAAACTAGTTAGTGGCAACTTCTCCTTCTCATGCATGGCTAGTGGAAAACAATACAAAATGTTTGAGTTCATTCCAAGAAGAAGACAATGAAGCAAAGACTAAGATAAGGCACTATGATACACCGAGATCTTCATCCTCTTTAGGAGACATTAGTTGAATGGGTCCGCGCTTGACTGGTTACCTGTTTGGATGGCAAAAATGGCTATCCAGTCAGTACTCCCTATTTCTATACAAGGGCAATTATTTAATTGGCAGGCATATTTGTATCCACAGCGAATGTAGGGAAAACAAAGATTGAAAAAAGTTACCTTTTTTTCTTGCTGGCAGGGGGAACCACAACAGTCAGGCCCTGTCAGTCAACAAAGCCATTGTTCAGGATGATCGGGAGATTGAGGAAAATTTCCTCCAAAACAGCAATTATTTTCCAAGCTAAGGTGGACTACATGGGATGATCCTCATATATCTGTATGATAATTATTATTTATTCCTGCTATGTGGTAGTATCCATCTTAAATAATAGAGGGTGATCAACTAGGAAGCAGACCGCATTTGTTTATTTTTTATTTTAGAGTATTTTTACCCTGCCTTTCTCATTGGAAAAGGACCCAAGGAGGCTTACAGTAATGAGGGATAATATAGTCCAAAACAATTAAGGCATGTTCAGGTATTGAGAACAGGGAATTAAGGGACATCTTAAAGCATTAATAAACAATATTGCATTAAAGCTACAAGAAAATGTTCATGCACAGTTAAAAAGAGAGTAAAATTCCATGTAAAAGTTATGAGTGATGGAAGCTAACATAGAAAACATAGTGTCAGTGTAAACACATAAGGTTATAAGTAGTTATAAAGACAAAGTCTATGTGGACCTATCAATTCATATAAAAGACACATAATAGGTAGTCCATCATTCAGGGGAAACTTGCCTGAAGAGAAAGGTCTTTATCTGTTTCTGGAAAGACAACAGAGATGAGAAAGTCCTGGTCACTTGTGGGAGGGAGTCCCAGAGTCTACGTGCAGCTGCCGAGAAGGCCCTTTCATGTGCTTTGAATTGTGCCCAATAGCTGATTGGCAGCCAGTGGAGCTGCTTTAATAGAGGTGCAATGTGATCTCTGTACCCTGCCCCAGTCAGAAGTCTGGCTGCTGCATTTTGGACCCTTTGAAGTTTCAGAAATATTACAGAACTTGTGCAGTGGTCTAGTAATATGTTTCCCCACAATCATATGACATTCTCAGCCCAAATCCAGTCCATGCTCAAACTTGACCTTTGAGGGCATCCTATTGAGCTACAACTTTGGGTGTGTGTGTGTGAGAAAGATTCCCTGACAGATGAAGAGGTCACTTTAAGGAAGATTGACCCTTTCAGGTGTGATCACACTCATGCCTTTCATGTTAGCAACTGCGTAGTCATTTCTCTTCATTCCATTCTATTTTACCTTTAACTGACATTTGATTTAAATTCTATGAGTTTAAGTCCCTGTATCTCTAAAAGCATGTTACCTATGCTATAATTGATAAAAGGCAGACTCTAAACTGAACAGAAAGGTTTTGACCATGGAAGGTCCTTCCACTTCACTGCTCAAGGATCCCAAACAAGTAGTGCACTTTGACTATTCAGGAAGATCTTACAGCCTTTTGTGTAGTATTTACAAGGTGCTGGAGGGCTACTATAAGGAGGCACTGAACAAATCTGCTTCTGCAACTCTAGCTACACATATATGGATCTCGACGGCCTTTCTGCATTTTTGTTTTTTGGTGTATATTAGGGATGGACTATTCATTTCAGAACCAATTAGGTTCGAAATGAAGTACTTAAGCCCAGCTGGCATTCAGAACTGGAGATAAGTAATCAACCAATGACTTATCTTGTGCTGGGCTCGCATGGGTTTAGACTCCAATGAGGAAGCAGGTTTTCTGACATCATCTTTGCTTCTCTGTGGTGCTAGCCAATCAGACAGGGTGGCAGGATGATGCCTGTCCCTACACAACTCCTGATTGACCAGCACCAAAGAGAATGAAATATGACGGAGAACCTGCTTCCTCTTTGGAATTTAACACCGCACGAGCACAGCACAAGGTATGTCATTGGTTGATTACTTATTTCCAATTCCGAATCCCTGCTGGGCTCGCACACTTTGTTTCGTAGTCTGACTGGTTCAAAAATGAATAGCCCATCTCGTGTACATTCCTTTGTGTTGTGTCATTAATGTTTGCAAAAACTAAATTGGGGTACAGTTTCAGATGTCACTCTGTCCCCAAAGTAAATATTGCAGCAGGCTAACATTTGTGGGAGGAGAGGCAGAAGAGGGAGGATCACTTCTCCCTTCTAATCAACCTTAAAATTTACCTAGCACTAGGGATGTGACTTTTTCCCTGGTCTAAAAGCACCCTAATTATCAATTGTGAGATATCTACCTGACTTATAGACACCTAAATGCAATGCACCTTTGAGAAAAACCTAAAATGAAAGGCTTGGAGGGTTAGTTAGTATGAGCTCTGCCCAAATCTCCTCCTCAGAAATCAAGCTCCCAGCTAGTACTGAAACAGGAACCTGAAGTTTAGACAGAACTCAACCTCCCTAAGCATTAAAGCCTTTCATGCTAGGTCTTTCCCCTCAGGTGAGCCACATTTAAGTGTTTGTATGGTGGGTAGAAATTCCAAAAGAGAAAATAATTGTATCTGCTGCCCCGAAAATTCAAAACTCCCACCTCTATTGAGCATGAAAACTACTGATTAGAGATGGGCACGACTCAAAATAATGGTGTTTCGTTTGTCGTTTGGTTGTTAAGGGGTCTGTTTCGGTTCGTTTCCGTTTTCGTTGGGGTTTTTTTGCAAATTTTTCATTTTCGTTTTCGTACGTAACGAACCGAAAAAATGAAAACGGAAACGAAAAATTGCTGTTTTGTTAGCATTCTTTTCAGTTCAATGTATTTGCTGCAACGAAAATGAAAAACATGGCAAATTTTTTCATTTCCGTTTCCGTTTCCGTTTTGTTTTGAAAAATTTTCATTTTTGTTGTCGTTGCGTAACGAACCAAAAAAATGAAAACAAAAATGAAAAATTGCTCGTTTCGTGCCCATCTCTACTACTGATTATAAAATGTACAGGCATGGCCTCACCAGGCACGTGAAGGCTTATGCATGCCATCTAATTTTGCTAAAGGTAAGTAAATGACACCACATTCTGCATGCACACACTTGCTTTGAAAGGTTTCTTGTGCAGATTCAATGCAAGTTCTCTCCAACGGAATTGGAGAACCTGAATTTCAGTCTTACCGCTGCCTATGTGTAAGCGTGTCCCATTGAACAGATCTAAGAAAACCTGTGTGGAGTAAAGCTGCACACACATAAGCTAAAACTTAACATTAGTGAAAACAGTCTTGATTGGTGAATTGAGCCACCTATTTTTATCTCTGGTCAGTCTTATGCCTGCTCATTTTATTGTTATGCTGCCACACTTCAAAGCTCCCAATAGCTGCAAGACTATGGCAGTTCACTTATAATGTGGATTTCTTTGAATAAAATCACTGGAAATGTAAACTCTTATACCAGGGCTGTCCAACTTTGAACAGGTCGAGGTCTACTTTTTCCGGCCCAAAGTGCCTGAGGGCTACTACACTAAAAATGTCTACTTACAAACTTTATCCATTCCGAGCACATGCTCATAAGTAAAAACTTTTGTAAGTAGAGCAGCGGTTTCCCATAAGAACGCATTGAAAACCAATTAATCCATTCTGGAGGGAACAGATTTCAATGTGCCATGGCCCTTGAAATGCCCCACTCAGCTGGCTGACCCAGAACTTTGCTGGGGCAGTGGTGGTCCTTGGGATGGGGGGGGAGAGTTGGAGAACTTATCCCCTCCCTTTTTTATTGATGGCTGGTGGGTTACTTTTGAACCCTTTGTAGGCTAACAGTAGCCCACGGTCTACCAGTTGGGCAGGCCTGTCTTATACTATGCACTTTATTTATGATAAGTAGGCTGCTTGTGGTCCATGTGAAACCAATGTGCTACCCCAGTCACTTTTCAGCTCCTCCTATTTCTGTACTTTTGAATTAAGATTTTTAAAAGAAAATATAAGCAGGAAGTGATAGCTCAGTTTCCTTTTCTTTTTCTTAAAAAGGACTTTTCTGAACCAAATAAATGTCCAGTGACGGAGGTGGCACAATTATATTCCATTGGCAAAACGTCACTTATAAGTCATGCTGTGTCATTAAAAAAGACATTGGGAGAGGGATGTTAGAGAGTTGGTATGTGGTGCAGTCAAAGGAGTTCTAGGAAGATGCCAAGATGGCTTCAGTATGTCTACCTTGTTGTCTACCTTGATTCACAAAGATATACGGGTTGAAATAACTGGGAGTTCATTATCTCAACACTCCAGAAGGTTCTTGTGCCGCATAAGGGTTTTTTGGGGAACGGATCTTTGTAGCTTAGAGATGGTTTCAGAATTCCACAAAATCAGATCCAGACTGATGTGTGTGTTGTTTCATTATAGTCGTTACCAACTCTTTGTGACCCTATGTCCATGGAGTTTTCTACTGGAGTGGTTTGCCAATTCCTACTACAGGCACCTACAGCACCTGGTATTCCCTGGTGGTCACCCATCCAAGTACTAACCAGGCCCAACCCTGCTTAGCTTCTAAAATCAGGTGAGATCGGATGTGCTTAGGGCATCTAGGCAGCTCCTTCCGTACTGATGCTGAGATTTTAAAAACACACCCCACCCCAACTCACTGATTCACATCACTCAAACATAATTAATAGAGACTTTTACAAGAAGTTTGTTTGTATAAAATACAACTGAGTAATAAAGCCAGACATACCCTATAACTATAGAAATAATTAATGATTTGGAATAATTACATGACAAAATGATGTCTTTCCTTATCAGTTACCCTCACAGAGTAACTCAGTTATATCTTAGTTATTGCAAATAGAAATAAATCATTATTTGTAGCAACTTACTTCTAGTTGCTACTTTCTAGCCATTAGAGCTGTGATTTTTAAAAAACTATTATTCCTTCGGGTTAGATGCAAATTTAATCTTCGCTTGAACATTTTAGAACACACTGTTAAACACTGTTAAAATCCTGCCTCTGCGTCTGTGCTCCCTAGCAAAAGATTATGGAAGTTGGAGGTAGGCAACTTTTTTCTTGAGGCTACTGGAAAATAAAGGTTAAAAATTATCAATGAAAATTAAAACAAATCACCCTCAGTGCAACTGCATTTATGATCTACATGATTGCTTCCTCCTCTTTATCTCACAAGGGAACTTGAGATGGGATGTGATAGCTACAGATAATGATTGTAAGCCATGATTCAACACCAAATCATCAAGTCTTATTCTGGGCCTTATTGTGCCCAGTTGTCTGCAGCTGGATGTAAAACCCTAGCCTGCAGCTATTTACACCATGATCAGGCTAGTAATTAGCAAAATGTTTAATATAATATAGAAGCAATTAGGAGGTGATAACATGCAATTAAGATGTGTTTTCAGATTAAAGATTTTATAGTGCTCTCTTTCTTGAAAAGATAAAGTGCCTATCTCAAAATGTCAAACCGCAGTGATTTAATCTGAATTATTTTCAATTAATATGCATGCATTCTTGCGATGTGTTCACCGTTGTTATTGACATTGATAAATTAAGCTCATCCCAGCAGAATTTATCCTTGAGATGCTCTATATTTCCTGAATGTCAGCGCTTTATTTCTATTTTGTTTTTGTTTTTTTTAATGCCTACAAGCTGTGCATGATCTAACTTGTAAGTCCCTAGATTCATCCCCTGGATTACAGTGATGTGTCAGTCTGGGTGGAACAATAATCTGAAAGGGCATTGTTATAAATAGTGTGTTAGAATATAATTGTTTGTCATGTCGTTTGTCCCCTTTAAATCCCGCGGAGCCCTCTTTAAGTAATTTAGATAGCTTGCTTGACAAGAGTCTTGAGACTTCCCTTATAGAGTTGTCGGACCAATCTTCAGCTAGTTTTGTCTTTAGGGACCATCTCAATTGCGGAGCAGGAAGTACAAACAGCAAATACATTGTGAGTTTATCATGAGATTTCAATACAGGCTGCTTTTGCTGCAGCTTTTTTTTTTTTTTAACACTGATCTATGTAAATGCCATTGATGTTAATTTGCTCCACTCCTCAATAGAATTGCTGAAACAATAGACACCCGGATGAGGCTTCTTAATCGCCATTAAGAAGCTGTTATCCCAAAGCACATTAACGTGGTTGCAGCAGTTTGATGGATAATTATAAACAGTTGAAAGTAAGGCTTTTCTCTCAAAATGATTTCAATCCATTTGGAAACTGTGAAAAATAAATTTTGAAAAATCTTCTTTTAAAACTTCTCAAAGCATTGTTTTAGAGGTAAAGTAAAATCTTATCTCAGCACTGAAGTATTATTCGTTTTAGAAAACCTCTAATATTTCTTTGTTAAGTATAATCGTTCCTGATGAGCCAGAATCTACAATATTCACAAAATACAATTTATACATTTAAAAAAAAAACATAAGTTCCATTACTTGATTCATGCCATAATTAATTTTGTTTGTGCTATGCTTGCCAGGTTATCAGGATCTCAGTCCCTGAGGTTTCTGGGACAAAAGTTAGCAAGGGTGCCTGTAGGATTTTACCCTTGGACCAGTTCTTACAAAATATTGTGCATCTATTGTGCACCTATCTATTGTGCATCTTTTTTGTTTTTTTTGTTTTTTTCCGCACGACTGTGCGGCCCCTGGGGCCGGGTCGGTGCTTTTTTAAAAATAATAATAATCTTTATTTTAGGATGCCCATCCACCCACATCTGGGGCTGGATCAGTGCTCCTTATTTATTTATTTACACTTGATCTTAGCCAAAAGGCCGAGAAGCGATTGACCAAAGTCGGACTACTACTGAACTGGTGGCAAAATTCTGGGCGGCATGTTACAGCAATAGATAGATAGCTGAGCTTTTAAACCCTGTTTTATATTGTCACATATGCTGTCTTAATGGCTTTTAAAAATAACTTTTGTTTTATATATTGATCACTGTAATGTTTGCCAGTTTTTAAACTTTCTAGCTAATGTTTATATATATATATATAGTATCTTATTCTGCTCTATTCTATCCTATTTTATCTTACGTCTGGCTTGATGCCGTAGCAATAAACTTACTATTTATTTATTTATTTATTTATTTATTTATTTATTTATTTATTTATTTATTTATTATTGTTTTTCAAGCACTGACCACGCAGCCCCTGGGGCTGGGTCAGCGCTGGTTTTATTTTCTATATTTTTTCTTTATTTTAGGGCACCAAGCTGGCCACCCCTGGGGCCGGGTCAGTGTTCCTTTTTATTTTTTTAATTAATTTGATTGAGTTTTATTTTATTTTTATTGCTTTTTTTTTTACTGACTACCATGTGGCCCATGCTACGGCTGTAGCACGGGCCAATCAGATTCTTTTTAAAAACTTTTGCCAGCATGTAGCAGTTCCATGGCCCATGAGCCAGGTCCAGTACCAGGCCCTGCATGCCAGATCTTTTATTTCATTTATTTATTTATTTATTTATTTATTTATTTATTTATTTATTTATTTATTGCCGACCACAGCTGCCTACCAGCTGTAGCATGGCCTGTTGCCTTTTTTCCCTGGTAGACCCCTCCCTGCAGCCAGAATGCCAGGACCATCCAGGAAGACCCGCACCAGGTAGGAGACATCTCTAGCGCCATTAACGAAACAAACCGAAACAAACCATATTTTTTCGGTTCGGTTCATTTCATTCTAAATCCACTCTGAGGTTTCGTTATTCGTGTGAAAATAGCTCTCTATACTCTGGAACCATGGGGTTTATGTGACTGGATTTAGAAAACCATTGTTCTCTTTTCTCACTCAAATGTGAAACCATTCCAACTGGTGTAGGCTAGTGAGATGTATTCTACCTATTACCACCATTGATTTTGCTTCTGAGAGAGTACAACATGACAGAATCATAGAATAATTGAGTTGGAAGCATTGTATAAGGCTATTGGGTCCAACCCTTCTTCAATGTAGTGTCACACACTCAAATACAGTATTCACTGCAAAATGATCTCAGGATTCTGCTGCCTCATTCTGCTGGATTCATTGGTTAGGCCTAAAAAAAATCCTGCTCTACATTGCTCCTCCCTCATGGCTGAATGGGCCTTCTTCTGATAAAAGATTTGCAGAAGGCTGGAACAGTCTTGGGCCTACAGGGCAAGTGTAGTCCCCGAGGATTCTGTTCTGTCACCTGTGTTATTTAGCATCTATATGAAACCACTGGGGGAGATTATCAGGACTTTTGGGGTTAAGTGGCACAAGTATGCCAATGACACCAGATCTACCTCTTGTCACCTCCAGATTCTACATGAACTGCTATTTCAACTTTACAAGAGTGGATAAGGATGAACAAACTGAAAGTAAACCCAGACAAGACAGAGGTGCTTCTCATCAGTCAAAAGGGAGAACAAGGCATAGGGATGCAAACTTTACTGGATGGGATCACCCCTTCAATTGAAAACAGAGGTGCACAGCTTGGTGGTGCTCTTGGACTCATGCTTGAGCCTAGATGCCCAGGTCACAGTTGTGAGCAGGAGCACATTTCCACAATTATTTAT